>CM055858.1:12490923-13690923 GCA_029490765.1 Euthynnus affinis | reverse complement strand
TAATCTCACCAAGGAGACCACCAATGGCGATACGGCTCTCTCTCCATGATGTCAAATAACCAAGGTGGCTCACTGGACTGACAGGTACCTGGGTGGTCTTTGATTCATCTTCATCTTGAAGCACTTGCAGTAAATCTGCATGAAAGGTTAATGCCAGTGTCTTGAAAGTTTCTTTCATGCTGATTTCATTACCACAGAAGGTAAGTGTAACCTCCTGTAAATTCAAGAAGAGGGACAGAAGACACACAAGTTTACTTGAATCAGTGGATAAAGTGTGATAAATGTGTGTATTTATGACAGAGATAACATAAAGCAAATGCTCATGTTAGCCATGCAACACACTCTTGCGGTGCCATGAGCAGTTTTAAACAGATGCTGGGAGTTATTTGCAAATTCAGTTTGACTCATGTCTGATTTATGTGCATACCTTTGTGTTATTACTGGCCAATAAAGTGAACAGCGGCTCTTCCCCAGGAGCCCTGATGCTCAAAATGGTCCCGTCCATCTGACTGAAATCTCCCCACAATTCAATCTTCACCAAATGCTCTTCCTCAATGGGGAAAACTGCAAAGTGACAAAAGAATAATTCACATAATTAATAGAGTCTGTGTTAAATTGACCTGTTAATCATCTAGTAAAAAGCACTCCTAGTAATTGTCAATGAGCGTAAAAGGATATAATATTGCTATCCAAGATGTATTAAATAAAGAAGTGTTAGCACATTCCCATCACTTGTATAATCAAGTGCGGTATGTTCCCACCTGAGGTGTTGAAAATGGCAAATCCAGTGCCAGGGAAGAAGCTGCCGGGTTGGATGTTTTGATAGCACGGCCAGAACTCGTCCGCCTCTGCCTCCCAAAGGGTGCTGATGTTTAGCCAGCTGCCTTCCCGCACACAGCCATCCATCTGTGGTACAAACTGCAGCGAAGAAGGCAACAATGCATTTAGTGGAATGAACTGCAGACAAACAGGAAGAGCTGGCACCTGTGATTGGCTCTCAGTAGTGAGAGAGGGGAGCAAAATGATATTTACTTTGGTACTAAGTTGAAGGTAAGGCAATATGATACCATCTTTTTTTAAAAAAAACTACAATAAACAATGAAAACAACTAAAAACATGAACATATACAGAAATAGAACTAACTCCTTTATCTTTAATTAACAAACACCTGCTTTTCAGAAATCCAAAACAAAAGAGGCAAAGATACTGATATCTCCCACTGACAGTAACCTCGATTGACCATGATGCAATGCACCAATGCAATGCTTAAAGATAATCAGATAATGAAGGTATTCAAGACCAGTGGTGAGTCTGTGTCCGTTGGGAAAGGGAGTGTCTGTTATGCTTATGGCTTCAAAGACCAAGGTGTAAATTACTACCACTGAAGTAAGCATTCTTTGTGTTCTATTTTCACTTTATTTTATCTTATTGTCAGTATTGGGTTTATTTTCCATCTTATATTACATGGTTGCTGAGGTCAGTGGTTGGTGTGTTTGAGAAAAAAGACTTTAGTTTGTGTTTTTAACCCCCACAGCGCCACTGAGGGTGTTTTTTTGTTTTCTTCTGGGGAAGCTTTGGGTTCTTCTAGACAAGGATAAGACCCATAAGTGAGGTTAAACCCGAGGGAAGATGTTCTGGGTTAAACTGAAAGAAGGCCTATTTTAGTTTATCAGGACCAGTGGTGAGTCTGTGTCTGATGGGAAAAGGACAGTTCTATTATGCTTATGGCTTCAGAGACCTAGGTGCCGATTTATAGATTATGTACGCATGGCAGAATACTTTAAATCATACAAACTGTACCTGAACAACCATCTCCTCCTTGTCCACCAGGATCCCGCCAAGGGCCAGTCGGAGATCCTCTGAAATGATCTCCGGCATGTGTTTGGTCTCCAGGCTCATCACCAGTGCTTTGGAGCCGTCCACCTCTAAAATCACAAAATGCCCATCCATGCCCACCTCCAGCTTGGTGGCATCAGAAACACAAGATGAATTCAGACCTCATGTTCTTGCCTTGTGACACAATCTCATCACTTTACATTATTATATAGTATTTAGTATGTCGTATGTTTTGTTGAGTGCACAAAAAATAATCCATCCACAACCATAAATCCACTTATTTCAAGTGTAAAACAACTTGTTTCTTCGCTTGAATTGAATATTTCACTATTGGGGTGATCTGGTTTATTTCAGTTCACATTGAATATGTCAAAGGAGATCAACTGCACTGGAAACTCACTTTGTGCCATTTTCCATCGTTGAGCTTGGGGCCACCTGCCACGCTGACGAGCATGTCTTCTCTGCTGAGCTGCATCAGTGTGACGCCGTCTTTTAGGGACAAAATTAACCAGTCCTTTCCATTTTTGGTGTCACCATAGAAGACTACACCTTCTGGGTCGTACGTCCGTAGCTGAAATGATGACTTAACACTACAAATATAAGAGTTACAAATTAAAGGGAAGGCTGGTCCATACAGGTTAAAGAAGGCAGTTTCTGGGGTTACTTTTTAAATCTTAATGCATGCCAACAGTGCTTTTCCCCACAGTGTACCAAGACCAGTTTTACTGACAGTGAAGGGCAAGGTAGTGATTATTCTCTCTTCATTAAATTACCTTGAGAACAGATTTTCAGTGAGCATTTGATGGGAAACCTTCACAGAGCAGTGGTTTGCGCCAGCTGACTTAGCCTACCTGTGGGTCTCAGAGAGGTTGAATGTCACATGCATCAGCGGCCTCCAGATGTCTCTGTCCTGACCGAGGTAGAAAGTGGCCCCGCCTGATACTTCTTTCTGGAAGACGGATCATCATTACTTCAGCTGTTCATTATGAACATTCATCAAACCTTTTTGTTTTGTATTTTCTTGTAAATTATCTTGATTGATGAAAGACTGAAGTCCCATTAAACTGAGAGATGAATATTGTTAAACGATTGTTTCATTTAAAAAATCATGATTATGACACTGTTTGCGTGCTTTACTTAAATTCTTATGATTTAATTAAGACCAAAATCAATAACACATCATTAAAAATAGAATCACATTGCATCCAGCTACAGTATATCCATTAATATTGACTGAATAACGTCAATATCACACTAAATAGAAACATCAGTCTAGACAGGAAAAAAAAACATTCCTTGAAGTGAAAACAGTTGGTGTTGAAAATTACTTCCACAGAAAAGCAAAGGCCCAAATCGAAAGGATGTTTTTATCAGGGCATGCTGGGATTTCCCTTTTTAACCATCTGAACTGCGTACAGTATGAGTTGATTCAATTTATACTGGCTCATATTTGGCTCATGTTTCACTCCACCTTTCACAAACCCATAAAACATAAAATTAATAGCACAGAGGAAGGTTTGAAAAAAAATATTTATGCATCATTACAACATTACACCTTTTTTTTTTTTAACTTCAGAAGCTCTGAGACAGATATTTCCAACTATTTATGGACTGTGTGACCTTTTCCTATTTTTACAGTAATTCTTTAAACATGTCACAGGAACCATTCATACTTCTACAGAGATACATTTATACACCATATTTATTTTACGGTTTCCAGTCTTTTTGTGTCTTTATTTGGAATTTGGCTCCTGGACACACATGCTCTTTAGGTTATCAGATAGAGCTCGATAAGAGCAATTTAATGCAACACATCAGTGCCTTATTCACTCAAGGCATTATTATCCTTGCATGCCATGTGAACATACCTTACCCCGTTTGTTCCCCTGCCCCTCGGCTCCCCATGCCGGTGGAGTGAGGCTCAAAGTGAGCAGCAGTCCACCTGCCATTGCTTTCCAAAACATGGTCATCCTTCAATGCATTCACCCACTCAGGCCTCCCAGTGTGTAACCTCCTAAGCCCTTGGGTGGTCTGCGGACTCCAAGCTATGCCGAAGTTTTGGGACAAAAGAGTGGAGAGTTTAACAGTACGTGAAAAAGCGATGTGTGCTGGCACATTGTGCCAGTGTCAACAGGGCACATATGCCCTGGTCAGAGCGAATTATCGATCCCGAAGAGAGGGTGCTTGATGGCTGTGTGTTTGTGACCGGCAATATGTTTGCGAAAAAGCAAGTGGGCGAAAGAAACGAGAGTGGACAACAGGTAAACAGCATGGCGGACGAATTAAAGGTGGTATGTCACAGAAGGGCTGTCATAATCATAATAATAATTTTGATTTCGGCACACAAAATTTTTTAAAAAGCGTGCGTTTCCATTTAGTTTGTCGACCCCCTGCAATTGGGGTGATTCGTGTAGCGTGGACAAAACAGCAAGCTGGGTGAGTGACCTTAGCCAGACCACTGATGTGTGTTTACCCATTACACAAAAACCTTGATTCACCACTGCTGGCCATGACTCAGTGTGTGTTTGTGTGTTGAAAATAGAGTGAAAGGGAGAGAGATGAGAAAGCAACTATGGTGCAAGTAACAAAACTCTTTTTTTTTTCTCTCTCTCTTCACTTCGGTTGCATTCCTGTGATACAGCCTCCTTCCAGGAAGGTTGTGATAACTTTGATTCTGGGGAAAAGTATGACACACACAGACTATTATTATTCAGTTGTTGAGGATTTTAAATTAATCCGCAGCAAAACGTAAAATCGAACTTCCTTTCATCATGTTTGCGCTCGCAGTGTGATGCAAGTATATTTACTGTCAGTGATGTTGACAGGTCACAGAAGGAAAAGGTATGATTAATGACGAATTCACAAGGGCTATGTTCTACTTAGCTGCTTTGTTTTTAAAGTCTTAGTCTTGCACATGCTGGACCACTATCATGAGCCATTGTTAATGTTATTTCTAAGACCTTTTCCCACTACAAGAAGTGAAAATGTCTGCTGTAAAAAAAGATTTATTTAGGATAACTTATTATGTGCTTTATTATGCTGAAAAATTGCATCAGTTACTGGCAAGAGAGCACTGTGACTTTAAATCACAACCATCCCTGAAGCCCATGAAGGCACCTTTTCTTTTTACGCTTAATGTTTTGGTGAATACTTTTGAGAAATATAATAAATTCCTAAGATCTTGTTGCTCATATCTAAAAATTCATCTGTGACATCATATTTTTAGAGTACAAATACGAGTGAGTCACCAAGCTGACTTTTCCTGTTTAAACCACTGAGTGTCACTAGTGGGAAAGTGCTTATCCGAGCTTCTGGTTCACATGTCAGCAACTAACTTTAAGTGTATTTTTATGGTTTGATTGAAAGAAAGCATGCATGTGTGCTGTGGATAATAGTACTTAAAAGCAAAAAAACACAATGGAGTGAAACATCAAAGATGCCTAAAAACTTTTTTTTTTACCAGGAGACACATGAAAAGAATGCACAATGTAAGTCGATTGCACCAGTATCATACACGACAAAAAAAAAAAAAAAAAGAGTGCAAAGGATCTAAGGAATTCGTCCACTTTTACCGATTCACTTAACGCTAAATGCACATGAAACACAACCGATGTGAAACCAGGCATCTGCCAACTTTAAGCACATGGTTCATATTAAGAACTCTGGATCAAAGATTAATAAATATATATTTTTAAAAGAACACATGAGACCAGACTAGAACTTATTTCATTGGGTCATCAGGTTAATACTTTATTTTGTTTGATTGCAGCAAAGAGAAAGAAAGGGAGACGGAAAACAAGGAGAGAGAGAGAGAGAGAGGGAGAGAGAGAGAGCGCGAGAGACAGAGAGAGAGAGAACAAGAAGAATGTTGGAAAAGGAGACTACAGACTTTGGGAGAGCTGTGGCTACAAGCCTTTGTATCAAATCTAAAGACAAAGTCATCAGGCAACATTAAAACATCTTTTAAAAATAACATTAACATATTTTGTGGGCTCTATATGGCACAGTATTATCCTAGACATGTACACGATACCAAAACAGTTTAGCCACACCTCTACATCTATGAACAGCTTCATAGCAAACAAAGCCATGAGATCTATCTCCAAATCATATTGTCATTTCTCAAGAAAACGTTTGTTTACTAATCAAATTTCTTATGCCATAACAAGGCACCTTAACAGTTGAAATCTGGCAGATCCACATCTTACTATAGATAATTATTTAAATATCAAAGCAGAGGCACATTCATTTAAACTAAAACATACAGTAAATAGTTGTATATTACCACCAGATTCCAGTCCAGTCACTACAATACGTCGATTTGCATGCTTTTGGTCTGTATGATAACCGTGATGGCAAACTATGGCATAAGAAATGGTCCAAAAAACACAAACATGTCCATCTACAGGAATGGCTTGACATAGTGTATTGGAGACAGCAAGGCTTTTTTACACTGAAACTAACCCACAGAAAAGTGTCAAAGAACAAAAAATAATAACAGGTGGCCCGTATACTGCCAAGGGATATGCTGCTTAGGCAGATTTATTTTGGTTTTCTTATTCACACAGTCACTCACTCTCGTACACACAGCACGTACGCACACACACACACGCAAAAAAAAAAAAAAAAAAAGGCTTGTAACCACACCCAAAGGGATGCTTCTGCACCCCTGCAGTCAGTCACGCTGTGTGTTTACACTCCTGCTCGGACCAAAAGGCGCCTCAGTACCATCACACACACACACACACACACACACACACACACGCACACGCACACATACACACATACGTGCACACAAATCGACACATATGTACTTCATTCAGAGGAGATGCAGTGCGCGAGTGTATGCTTGAGGGAGGCAGGGAGAACTGAACAGCTCCCAAATAGTGACTGTGAGACTTAAATGTGGCAGCAAGTTTTGTGGAATTTTTTTTTTTCTTCCCAAACTGCGGTCTATGATTAATAAAAAAATATTAACAGAGATATGGAAGATTAAAGAGGCCAGAAAATATAGAAGGAAACGGAAACAAAAAGCTGTGCGCACAATGCCAGATTTGCTGAGGATATAAACGGTTAGGAAGCAAGTGTTGCTCATGCTTTGTGGATACAGAACCCAAGTTTACTGACATGTTCCTAGGACTACTGTATATATGCATACCAGACGTTATACGGTTCTTTAACAGGTTATTTGTGTCAAAACAGAAACAAAAAGGAACTGAAACCAACTCTACCATTAATGCAGCTGTACTTCATTAACCTCATGACTAAATTTACATTCATGTTTTTAAGTTTACTCCCCCTTTTTCACTGAAGCCACTTCCATCTGGTAAGAGGGCTAAACAACATAAACAACAACATAGTCGAACAAAACAAACATATAGAGATAACACATAACGACAAAGCCCCAGGAGGGCATCCGGGGATTTCCGACCACCACTTTGGCTGCTAAACACAGCCTTTTTCTACCTCTTAGCAAATGACACAGGGAAGGAAGGGAAATAGTTCGGACCATTTCCAATCTCCTCTCAGTTGTCGAGAGGGATGTTTTTGTCCCAAAAGTCCTTTTCCGTAGGGGGTTCTGACTCAGAGACCTACAGTTTTGTGCCCATATATTTCTTTCCATATCCAGAAATAACTCAATACCCTGAATCCATTTTTTTTTCCTTCCTTGCTGTCGCTTTCTTCTTCCTGGCTTAGGAAATTGAGCCTTTTCCTCCTCCAATCAAAGAGGAAAAAAGCTACTCATGATGAAGGCTGACTGGTTTTTATTCTTTTCCTTTTTCATGTGAAGGAAATGAGATGAACAACGGAAGTGCAATGGTCTACCAGCCTGCAATCCTTACCCAGTGGCCAGCTACATATCCAAAGCAGCTACAAGTGTCCCCTTTAAGTGACCACTACTTCTCTACTTTTGTGCACATAAGGTATAAACTATGGTGAATGCTATACATATCCTACAGTGTCATCTGACCACAAGGTCGCCAGGTTAGTTGAGACATTAGAAGCTCAGATGATCTGTCATTGTCATAGACTCGCGTCTAAGCTATAGCTTTGACTTCTTAATGATTTGGATATGAGGAATCACTTCTAAATGCACTTCTACACACTGACCTACAGTAGCTATTCCAACTAGAGCAGGAATGCTGTGTGCGTCTCACACGGAATGATCTAGCCATTCATGCGCATACACCGTCACTCAAAGCACACGCCTACAGTATCACACATACACACACACACACACACAAACACACACATACACACACATACACTTTCACCCATATGCAGTAACACCCTGCATACGCCCATCCTCTGCATGCACAAATCCGTACATACTGTGCATGTACATGCTCATATATAACCTTCATGGACAGTTTTGACAACAGGAGACACCTGTATTCTCATTCGCTCATACAAACACACACACACACACACACAGGTTTTGAGTTGCTTAATGCTCCACCTCCAACTGTGTCGAGTAAGGACTCTCATCCCTTATCCTTGCCCACAAAAACCTTCCCAGAAGAGCGTTTATCCTCATTATGGGGCGACTATAAAGGGAAGCAGACTGAACTAATTTTTCACACAACACACGCCCTGTTAGCAGTTCTTATTCTTATATTATAGATAATATAATGGGTCAGAGAGGACGATTAATCAAGCTCTAGAACTACGACACACTACAGCAAAACAGGAGACATGGAGAAAGGTGAGCGGAGAGTAAAGAGAGGGGAGTAATGATACGTCACTATAATATCAGCCTTTCCTCCCCGTTTCTTTGCTCCTTCTCCTCCCTTCACACCCTCTCCTGATTAAATGCCTAGCTCTGATCTCTACTGAATAAAAGAGAGGCAGGGGTACTGTGCGAGTGTACTCAGTGACCCAGTGATCACGCACCCCTCCCGCTCCCATCCTAAACAGGCCAGGCAGTCCCCTTTGAAATATATTCCTTGTAGTGCTTCTGGGTCCTATGGTTTGCTGCTGCTGCTGTCTCGCTGCTTCTTGCCGCTGCCGCTGCTGCTGCTGTAGAGGCTGGGATTGGCCACAAGGGGGTGAGGTGCTGCGCCCATGTAGGGCCCAGTGGCGGCTGCGTAGTTGAAGATGGCGGGGAGGAAGGGCAGAGGCTCCACCTTGTCTCCCCCAGGTGCCATCATATTCAGAGCCACTGGAAGAGCTGCTAGGTTATAGGGGTAGGCCAGAAGCTGAGGCCCATAGAGCAGCTGGTAAGGGTCTGGATAGAATGGCAGCTTAGCCAAGTCCCCGCCATTAGGGACCATGACCTTCCCCAGCGGGCCAAAGGGATGAGCTGCAGCAGGATAGGAGGACATGAGCAGGTTTTCCTCCTGCTTCTTACCAGAGTGGTAACTGTCCGGCACAATAAGGGGTAGGGGATAGTCCTGGGCAGGGAAGCCCACTGGGGTGGCCTCCCCCTGCTGGGGATCTCTGGAAGAAACAATGTCCTGGTGCTCTGGCTCAGGTGGTTGAGGGGCTCGGGGGAGAAGCAGAGCGTGGGCAGAGGGGCGGTCACCAACACCAGCTGCTCCAGTGGGCAGTGTGAGTCTGTCGAGTCCTTGTGAACTGGAGTGAACCTGACGGTTGGCTTGAGCTAAGAGTCCAATAGCTGTGGGGGACCGGCAGGGGGACTTAGGAGTGTGCCTGTGTGAGGAGGGGCCATTCATAGTGGTTTGAGTGGGGATATGCTGGGGGGACGGCACAGGGCTCAAGGGCTCCTCTTTGGGGACCAACAGAGCAATCTGGTCCTCTGGGGCATGTGCAACTCTACTCATCTGCTGAGCCCTCTCAATCTCTTTTTCTCTTTCTTTCGCCATTTCTTTGTCCCTCTCTCGTTCTCTCTGTCTCTCGAGCTCCCTCTCTTTCTCTCTTTGCCTCTCTATCTCCCTCTCTCTCGCTAGGATAGAGGACATGGTCAGGTCTTGTGCTTCGTTGGGAGAGGGGCTCCTGGACATGGATTGGACTCTGAGATCTTGGACCAGCGGTGGTTCCTCATAACCTGTATGCAGAAACACAGCGCTCCCACCTTGCCTCTCTCTGTCCATAATGACCCCATCCCGTTTCATGAATCCCCCCTCTGAGCTGGGAACCGTTGTCATGGAAACAGGAGGAGCAGCAGTGGTTATTCTGGTCTGTGATGTCATGGGCATATTTGGAGAGGTGTTGGTGGATGCCACGATGTGCACAGGGCTGGGTATTCTGTGGATCTGGCTGTCTAAGTTCTTTTTGCTGGGGGTGCGGTAGTCCAGACATTCAGATCCATTCATGACTAACACACTCTGGAGAGTAGAGGGCGCGGCAGGCGTGAATTCGGGTTTAGTGGGTGTAAGGTTAACTGGGATTTCTGATGGAGGGTCTGCAATTTTTGGGCTCGGCTCTCTCTCAGGAGCTGGATGTGTGAGCTCCGTCAGTTGGGGTTTATCGCTGGATTCTGACATCTGATGTTCATCTGTCGGTTCACTGAGATGGTCCTCATGCTGCTGCGATGCCAAACAGTCACTGGGCGGGTCTGGTGTTGAATAGCTGATAACTGAAACAGAGAGAGCACTGGGAACCTGTCCATTTTCAGTCTCTTGGTCTCTGCTAACAGTTTTAACAACTGTCTCTGTTGTTTTTTGCTCTGAGTCTTTATCTTCCTTTTCTCTCTCTGGGGAACTGCTTAACTCATGGCGTCGGATATGGCGGGTTAGTGCTGAAGACGTCTTGCACACCTTATGACATTGTGGACAGGTGTGCCGTGATAATGCTCTTCTGCTTAGGCGACTCGGGCTAGAATTTCTCCCTAGTAAGCCCAGTTGCCCCCCTTTTTCTTCATCATACTTTGCTATCTCTGGCACAGACTTGACCCCGGCCCCTTCCACTTGTTCGCCAAGGGCCACTTTAGGGGGCACAGAGGGTGACTCAGTAGGCTTGGGATGCTGGGCTCTCTGGTGATCTTCCAATTTATCCCTTGAAGGGAAAGTGGCTCGGCAGAAGAGGCATACAAACTCCAGCAGATGGCTCAGCTCGTGTTTGTCTCGCTTCCTGGGGCTTGAGAACCAGCGGCCACATGTACCACACTCTGCTGCATTCCCATTAGTCCACGGCCGCCTCTTTATTCCCGTAGGAGCCACTGAGGTAGACAGAGGAGGCTTTGGAGAGTGCAGAGGAGGGGTGGAAACCTCATGACAGGCCTCCTTAACATGTTTTTCTGCTTCTTTGTTTTTGTCCTTTAAAGAGGCACAGAGATAATCTTTCTTTTTGCTCTCCCTCTTTTCCGTGTTAACTTTAGACAGTTTCTCAGCCTCATCAATCTTCCCATCCTCTTCCTCATCTTGTGATTTCTCTGTCTCCTTATTCACACGGTTTTTAAGCCTCTCCGCTCTCCGCTTCAGCCGGATGGAACGCTTGTACTTCAGTTTCCTCTGCCAGCTCTTGACCCTCTGCAGATGTGCTTGGGCCTTTCTCTTAGGCTTGTACGAATAGTAAGGCCGCCATAAATTGTCCTCCGTGTCGTGGTCACTCTCTTGCTCACGCACCTCTCGACGGAAGTAATATTCCCTCACTTCATCAGGGGATTTGGAGCTCTTTTTTCCAACCTCCTCCTCCTCCTCCTCCTCCTCTTCTTCCTCCTCCTCCTCCTCCTCTTCCTCCTCCTCCTCCTCCTCCTCACAATCTACTTCTTTGTCATCAGCCTCTGATTCAAGGCTGGCTCTGTGGTGGACGCGGTGTTTATGGTGATGGTGGGAGTGAGAATGACGGAGTTCCTTGGCCTCCCGCACGGATGATGTTTCACTTCGCTTGGTTTTCGGGGGGGAAAGGCCTTTGTCTCTCCTAAGGTCTGTCTCGGAGATGCTGCGCTTGACTATGGCTTCCTCACCGATACGTACAGTAATCTGGCACAGCGGACCTGCCTCTTTGCCCTGTGACCCCACGGATGTTGAGAGCTGCTTTGAGTTAGAGAGGTCACTCTTTCCGTGGGACTTTCGTGATTTGTGAAACGATCTGCTCGTCTCTGCGTCGTGTCTACCTCTCGAGCCCTCCTCTGTCGTATCTGAACTGTCTCTGGATCTCTTTTTATGGTTGTCTGCGCTGTCTCTTTGTTTTTTGATTGATCTGGGAATGCCCTTGTGTGACGTCTGACTGTTGCTGGTTTCAGGGGACAAGCTGTTCACTGGGCTTTTTTCACTTCCAGAGGAGACTTGGTTGCTATGCACAATAACAGAGGATGACACTGCTGTTCCATGAACTATGACAGAGGGTTTTGTATGGCCATATGTTATCACAGAAGGCATGCTTGTGTCTGTGCCACTCCCACTCTTAGGAGTTTTGGTTTTGCCGCTACTAGACATTTTGAAGTTGCCACTGCTTCTACCCTGCTCTAACTCTAGGGCCTCACTCTCATGTTTTCTGACTTGGGGCATGTCCGTTTGGGGGTGGGGCGTTAGTGGGGAGAGGTCCCTGTGCTCAGCAGCCACAGAAACAGGGAAGCCATCGGGGAAGGCATCTGGGTCAGGCTTTACACTCTGAGGGTGGGCCCCGCTGATGAGGCTTTGTAGGTCTTCGGGTCCCAGAGCGCAGCCCAGGCCGGGCAGGGATACGGAAGATGATTCAGTTGGTGGCATAAGCAGGCAATTATGCAAACTGTCACTGTAGGTCTTGTAGGGTCTCTTCTGGGAGCGCATGGGGAGAAGGCGGTAGAGCTTGAGGGCGTTAGCCTTCTGCTTGTAACCCCCATTAGCTGTCTTTTCACTGGAGATGAGGCTGGGATTGATGCCATGAATGGCCTTCTGGTGTGTTTTGAGATTGTAGTAGGTAGCGAAGGCGTCCCAGCAGAAGATGCACTGGTAGCGCCGTTCTCCTGTGTGCCACACCTCATGCTTTGTGCGGTACTCAGCCAGGGCAAAGACCTTGTCGCAATAATGGCATGGATATTTGCGGCGCCATGAGTGCACATTAGAGTGACGCTTGAGGCTGGATAAGGTCATGTAGGAACGCTCGCACACAGAGCAGAAGTAAATGACATTGCCATCTACCACCTTCACAAAATGGTTCTCATCACTTGCCAGTAGCTCTGTGGCTGCTGCATCATCACCTTGGATTCGTGCCAGTAGGCTCCGCGCTTTCTTCCCTGGCCGCGCCTTACTGATGTCTGTTTCTCCCACAATCATCCCCCCCTCCACTCTCACCTCACCCTCCTCCAGCGGCTCCTCCTTTGGCTGCACACTGAGAGAAGGAGGGCTGTTGGAGGGTAGGCCTGGCACCCTGCAGGAGGCCTCGTGGGATTGCAGTCTCTTGCTGTGGATGAAGACTTTGCCACAGAAGCGGCAGCTGAGGGCGCGGCTGCCACGATGCAGCCGCATGTGGACTGTCAGCGAGGAGGCTGAGCTGAAGAGCCGATGGCACACCCCACAGATCAGCTCGGGCTTCAGGCTGTCAGTAGGGGAGTAAGAGGACGAATGTGGGGGGGCGGTGAGACCCTCAGATGGGGGAGGAGGGGGTGGTGGTAGTGGGGGAGGGAGGTGGAGGGTGGGTGGGTGGAGGCTTGGTCCGTGAGGGCTTCCCACCTTCCCAGCTGGTCTTCCCGTTATTTTCTCCCTCCTCTCAGCATCCCCTCCTCTCTGATAGGCTGACGAGCCCAGACTGAAGAGGATCTGGGCAGTTTGAGAGGGCGATGCTGTACCGTTGGTCACCCTGTGCCTTTCGTCCCATCCGTCTCCACCGTAACAGCCCCCTAAAGACCCGCTGGAGGATCTCGGGGGCGACTTGTGAAACGGAGTCTCTGGATTGAGTTTAGAGCACTTGAGAGGAGGCGGGGATTTTATATCCTTCCTGATAAGTGAATGAACAGTCATGGGAGATGAGGAGGAGGAGGGTGAAGAGGACGGAGAGCTGTCGTGCCTCTGGGCCTTAAAAGGTCTGTGCTTTACGTCCATGGTAGCATCCAGTTTCCACAGTGAACCCTCATCCGAGCTCTTAGAGGATGGCCGTCGTCGGTGGGGGGAAGGGGAGGACGAAGAGGAGCTACGACAGTGGTTTGGAGACGTCAGAGAGGCTGGGAGGGGTCCAGCACTGAGTGGGAAGCTTAGGGTGATTTTTGCATTTTTAGGTCCATCAACCATATCCTCCAGCCTGTCCTCCATCATGGCCTCTCCTCGGCCTCCATGCCTTTTGCCCTTCATCTCAAGCTGCTCAGCTTCCCCTTCCTCCTCCTCCTCTTCTTCAGGCTGAGCGGCCACTCCAAGATAGCGGACTGGTTTGTGTAGCCCTTTGATCTTGTTTGAGCTGCAGAAATTGACAGGAGTGTGTAACGGTGAGAAGGCCTTGAATGGGCGAAGAGTGTCTGGAGCCACTAATGACAGCAGCGGGGAAGACAAAGTTGACAACTGCTGACTGTGGTGGCACGTGGTGTCCTTAGTTGCAGTATGTGTGAGGTTGCAGAGGGGAGTTAGTCCAGCAGCCAGGTGTCGTTCACTCAGACGTGACTGAATAAGGCCCGCATGGAGGGGGTCCCACACCTTCTCACCGGACACCATGACCAGCCCCCCGAAATCTGAAAGAGAGATCAGAAAAAAGAGCGAATCAGCGTCACGAACCGACCCGAGACAAACGTACAACACTCACACGTTTACATCGACACAAAGCAAAGAATTAACTTTACACCCAGAGCTTTTGCAGTCGCGGTCCATGACGCTCATGGAACACTTTGGAGAAACTGCAGAGAAAACTAAATGCCCCAGCAATGCTGAACTCTAACAGCTCAGCCAGGAATGGTGAGTGAACGGAGGGAGAGGGTAGGGGGAAGGAATGAATCTGCGGCAGTGCTGGTTTAGATTTCAGCGTGCCACAGCCAAGCCTTCAGAAAGGCATTCCAGAGATCCATCTCTCTCGGCTGTGACACAACGTTCCCTATGCCTAATTGGAAGGCGTTCAGATTTAATCAAGATTTCCTCAGAATAGTGTGTTGACTTAGATCCATGGCCCTAATGCACATAAAAATAGTCCCGCTCTCTTGCTATTTGAGCAAGAGCCTTGTTAGCCATTCCTGGCAGTGGCTAGTGTTTGCTGGGCATGACTCTAACCATTTATTTGTGAAGGCAAAGGCAGGAGGCAAGGAAAGAGGGGAAGAGGAGAAGGGAGGGAGATTGCATGCATGTGCACAGAGAAGGGGTGTTTTTCCGCCCTCTGCATCCGGTACAATCTCAGCTAAGCTGTAGGAGATGAGCGACAGGCTATTCTCATTTCCATTCTAATTCAACTGCCATGGTAGCGGATGCAGTCGTCCTGCAATTTCTCCATACATATTATAGCTGCAGTATCACATGCGATGGGCAATTTTCTGTTATTACTTATTTAAAATGGGGTTATTTGTTTGGGTCTGCAGATTGGTGAAGAGAATGGAGACAGTATAAGGCCATAATGATGTGACGAGAAGAAAAATCCTCAGTCATGCTTTTCTGCCTGCGTTTTCAAGGCAGCAAGGCAGCCAGGAAGGCAGGCCGCTGTAAAATTCCACAGGCAGCCCTGAACAGGCAGAAACTAGGTCAGCACTGTTATTGCAGAGGGAAGAGGAGGGAGAGAGAGAGAGAGAGAGAGAGAGAGAGAGAGAGAGAGAGAGAGGGAGAGAGAGAGAGAGAGAGAGAGAGACAGAGAGAGAGAGAGGGTGAGGATGAGGGAGAGCGAAAGGGTGATAGAATAAGGGAGAGAGAGAGAGAGAGAGAGAGAAAGAGAGTGAGGGTTAGTGAGAGAGCAAGAGACAGAAAAGAGAGAGGAAGAAGAGGGAGGGAGGGAGGGAGGAGGGGGGGAGGGGGGGGATTTGAAACAGGAACAGTCAGACACACTGCACCGTCAGACAGACAGGAGCCCAGGCAAACACTAACACACATAAAAAACAACCAGTGCACAGACAAACACACAACCACGCATGAACACTCAGACAAACAAACATGTATGTGTACACAGCACTGTACATACACGCATACATGCTCGCAGGCGAGAAAAACACAGGCATAAACAAAGTAGTTCAACATAGACGGGCCCACTCGTGAATGACAATCGAAACTAACATCAAAAACACTGAGATTGAGGGTACAGGTGGAATTAAGTATAAAAAAAACAACAACAACAACAACAAAAAAAAAAGGAAGAACTAAGTGTTTATTAATGACGTACTTAGTGCAGGCGTTGACACATACTGTTTGGTGTACTGGCACAACCAGTTCATGATTATCTGTGGCTAAAAAACAAGTATGCACAATCCTGTCTCGCCAGCCTTGCAATATTTTGCCACTCTGTATTGAAACAGGCCTTCATTGTCACTCACATTTGCTGAGCGATAGATGTTGTGCAGGAAATCCCTTATGGCAAGCGCCAGCCTGCTACAAGTGGGCGGACACACTGAGAGACAGTGCTAAGGCTAAAAATTTCACCATCTCATCTGATGCTTGTGCCGCGGACAGGAAAATGCGTATGACACCCCCTTGCTATTTTTCTTTATCTCCCTGTGACGCACACAGCCGCTGCAAAAAGCAGAGACTGCACGACACGCTGTCTGACTGTGACAGGCAGCTTTAAACACGCTTTTAATGCTGCTGGATTTAATCGTACACAAACAGAAATGTGTGCGCAAACACATATGACACACAGAAAAAAAAAAAAAAACACTTGTACCTCTTTCTAATTTGTTTAGATGTGTGGATACACATGCATCCTTTCTTATAACTCATAGGCACACAAACAAATGTGACCAGGACCCTAAGCAACATCTAAATAAACAACAGCCCTGTTCCCACACCTCTCAGCAACAGGATGTTCTGTGCAAACAAACATGTTGGTTGGCCTAAGAAGTGTTCATCTACTTGCGCTTGTGGCACTACAAAACCACATAGCGTGAACAGGTGCTCAGCTGGTGCAGGACAAATTACTAACTAGACTCAAGTAAACATAAAACACACTATACCAAACGCATTGGCTTTCACAGAACGACTCTTCAGTGACAAGCTGGGGGGAAACAGAGGCATACTTTTAGCCATGCACTGATTCAATTTGTATTCCATATCGAATGACAAATGTGAGACAAAAGTAAACACTGTCTGCTTTTGATTCTGGGAATTTTGCTCTTTCAAAGTAGAAATAGCACTAACTTGCATATTGGTTTCCGTTTCTCTGCACAGTTTCCCTTTTGAAACTAATTAAGATCGGATTATCTTCAGATTTGATCATCTTAACGTAGTGACTGCTCGAGTTTTGGGACCGGTTCAAAACTGCAAGAAGTTTTACTATTTGACTTGGAGACACTTACCATTAGCATTTAAAAAACATGGATGACTTTTACGACCTTAGAAACCATTAGTTAGTAATCCATTGAATTTAAATGGACAATCAGGCACTAGGAGCATCACTCCTAATGTGGCCTTGCATAAGGCAGGACGGCAGAGGAGTTTGGCTGGTACACCAGCTCAAGGCCATGAACCAGCCGTTGAGCAATCTGTTTATTCCACACTGAAACTGGTACTTGTGCTGGCAGACAAATAACCATTAAGATTCAATAGCGAGGCTTTTTTTTCTTTTTTTAACATCCTCCATGTCAAAGGAAAATCCTCAAAAATATAACCCCAAGTTTACTGATATGATGCAGTTATTTAAAAAGAAAAATGCATGCAACCAACTCTTTATTTGGCTCTGAAATAAATTATTTGCTCCGATACCTATGCTAATTGAGGATTAAAGTTCTGATCATGGCGAATTACATTTTTAATACTCTTTTAGTGCCACTTAATTTGCTTTCACATTTCAATATGAATGTAAAGAGCTGACATTTGTACGTTTTGATGCTTGAGCACAGCTAAGTTAACTCTGCTTCACCCTGTACTCTCAGCGTCAGTACATAAAGCCATTTGATCACAACTTTGGTCTTATTTTCATAATTTTTGCCCCGTCGTTTCTATCAGTTATGATATAATTGTACTCATTAATGTAATTGCTGAGATCTGGGAACACATGGATGTCGACACGGGAAAAAAAAAAAAAAATCAGACGGAGCAAAGGCACGAGTGGTCAGCTGGCAGGTTGTAAACAAGCACACATTATCTAAATCACTTTATTTGGCATTGAAACCAACGGTGAGAACACCTGGATTGCAGGAGTTGCACAGGAAACCGGTTTGTGCACAACAGCTACAGTACGCGCTGCAAATCAAAACTGAACCAGGAAGTCGGTCTGTACACTCATGGGATCGGACAGGCTGGGTAATAATTTTATTGTTCACCTTCATTTTCTCTTCCAAGTAAGTTTGACCCGTCTGACCACCTGACTGCTCGAGTTTCTCCTTTGCGCTTCTTTCTAGTGATGTCATTGTCTTCCCAGATCTCAGCAGTTTACATGAACGCAAAATTATCATAACTGACAGGAATGACGGCCAGAAAAAAGTCAAATGAGAGTTGTGATCAACCAGATTGAACTGTTTACTATATGTTTAACAGTGATGTTGCCATCAACGTGTGTGAGTGTGTTTGCGAGGGGTTAAGGGGAGCGCCTGTAAGGCGGAATGTGGGGGGCCTTGGTGTTCCAGCCGGTGAGCCAGCGGCGAGGAGCATGTGGGAAGAGGAAGGTGTCGGTTGAGCTTTCTCCCCAGTGAGGGGCAGCCAGAGGGGCCCAACTATCAGAGCAGCAGTTGGTCTGTGAAGAGGAGGGTGTATGTGTACGCATGAGGGTGTGTGTGTGTGTGTGTGTGTGTGAGTGGGTGGGATGGGGGGCATCGTTAGCAAGAACCGCTACTGAACTCTCCACAACCCCCCGGCCAAGAGAGCGTGGTGGAGCCAGCCAGATGGGATAGAGGGAGGGAGAGAAGGAGGGAGGAGGTAAGGGGAAGGGAGGTTGGTATGGGTCGGGGAGTGGTTGAGTGGAGGTGGTCGTGGTGGTCGTGGTGGTTGTGGTGGTGGTGCGTGCGGGGGAGGTAGGGGTAACTTCAAACACATCTCTCCCATGTTCACATTTCATGGTTTCCTTGTCTTTCAGATCCCCCTCAGCGTGACTGACTGCGTGCCCCCTCATCTCCCCCCCTCCCCTCCCCTCCCCACGTGTAAACTGTCGTATCGTGGTGTTTTCGCATGCCGCTCCACGCACCAGCGAACCTGCCCATGTCTAAAACGCCATACTCTCCACGGTCTGTTAGCTCTCAGCTCAGCACGTAATTCCCATAATTCTGCTCGCTGCAACAGAATCATGGGAGGCATTAGGAAACAGTAAGGCCAAAAAAAGTACCCCAAAAGAGCAGTAACACTACACCAGTGACCTTTTTGAGGTAATTTCCCCCAAATCATTTTCAATTTCACGCGCAGTCCCTGTTGAAGGTGGTGTGAAAGCCCCGTTGGAGTTCTCAGTCTAAAACAACCAAGAAACAAGTTGAGTATTAGCAACGCTGAGCCTGAGTGGCATGCTACAGCGGTCACCACATACTGCAAGATGAACAAAATGAAGCGCTGCACCAGTTTCCTGAAAACACTCTGATACGTCAACATCCTTTTGAATTAGTGGCATATAAAAAAAGAGAATCTGCTGAATGTAAACAAGGCCAAGAGCCGAGACAAGTTGATCTTCCACTCTGTAGCGACTTGCACGTTAGCAGTAAAAAAAAAAAAAAAAAAAAAAAAAAAGGGCCCAAAAACGCAAAAAAACACAGAGGATGTGATTTATCTCATGTGTGGCCAAAAACACAAATGACTAACTAAAAAAAAAAAGCCTGCCTCCGCTATGACAGCATCATTTGTGTGGCACCACAGAGCGACAAGAAACTACACTTCCCATTGCTTGACCTATGACCCTTGCCCCTGTGGCATTGTGGATCATATTTTCCATACATTGAGCACAGGAGCTTGGCTTGGCATCCATGGAAACCAGGAATGTGGAGTAGTTGGCAGCAGATGCTCTGCTGTTTTGGAAAAAAAAAAAAAAAAAAAAAAAAAAAAAAGTACGGCTTAGGGCAGCAACAACAGGGTTGGTGACATCAATGTGCCCTCTGCAGCTCTATGAGAGGCAACCTCCAGCAAAACAACAGGCTGGTAAAATGGAGGACAAACTGGGCGGCCCAAAACCGAAATAAGAGACAGAACCAGTCGGTGGAACTAGAGATGTTTTCCATCACCTACATACAAGTTTTTCCCCCAAATCACTTCTTCTAATGTTGTTAATAAGTTGATGGGCAGGGGTCGTGGAACTGGCCCGCCGTGTTAAGACCCCAAACAACAAAGCACACATCATGTTTAACGCCTGTTCTGACGTGTGCTGGCCACCCCCCCCTCTTCTCCCCCCCCCCCTTCCCTCCCCCCCCAACCCCAACACCCCAACACCACCACCACCACCACCCCCCCCCTTACTCCCCCCCCCACACCGTCGTCCGCCCTCCTCCGTGTCTGCGATGAATCACAGACACACAAGAGGCTTTGATAAATTAAAAGTTTCATCACAATCTCAAAACGAGTCATCGCTCTTGAAAAAGAACTGCGTGGTGCGCCAGCGACAGAGGGGAGGATGAGGGAGACAAGGCCTGTTATTGGCACACACACACACACACACATATACACACACATACACACACACACACACACACACACACAGACAGACCCAGCACAGGCATACACACACACACACACACACATATAAATACGCTTCCACAAACACACACTGCATAAACACACACACACACACCAACACTCACGCCCCAACACACGCACGGTTAAAATAAAAACCTTTTCCTCCTCTTCACGCGCGGAGCAACCACCGCCACAGCAGCGGAGTGAAGCAGAAAAACAAGCAGGAAAACAACAAAATTCAGTCTCTCTTCCTCTTATTCTCTGTCTGTCTCTCAGGAAGGCAAGCATACAAGAGAACGTACCTCGGAAAACCTCCTGCTGCATCTCTGCTGCGATGTGTTCTCTCCCCTCACACTCCCTCTCTCCCTCTCTCTCTCTCTCTCTCTCTCTCTCTCTCTCTCTCTCTCTCTCTCTCTCCCCCTTGGTCTGTGTATGCGCACGTCTGAGTGTGTGTGAGAGAGAGAGAGAGCGAGAGAGAGAGAGAGCGAGAGAGTGAGAGAGCGAGCGAGAGAGTGAGCGCAGGGAGAGGCGGCGCACACACACACACACACACACACACACACATACAGGCAGCAGTGTGTGAAGACAGAGGGCAGGAGCGATTCTCACACTCGAACTTGCTTGCTCTCCCTCACTCATGCACTCCCCCCTTTCTTGCTCTCTCTCTCTCTCCTCTCTTCACTCCAGTTTTTGCCTCTGACACACGATTCTTAGTGTTTTTGCTCTTTTTTTTTTCCAGCAAGTGAATCCCCCCCCTCCTCCTCCTCCCCTCCCACCACCACCACCACCACCCCACCTCTGCACCCTCACAGCCAAACCTCCCCTCCCTCCCTCCCTGCCTCCCTCCCTCTCTCCCTCCCTCCCTCACCCCCCCCCCCCCACTGAATCCAATCTTCTTTTTATTTGGAAGTGTTGTTCCCTCTCTCTCCCTTTCTACACACACAGACACACACACACACACACACACACACACACACACACACACACACACACACACTACTTTATATACACAAAGCCCAGTGATAGGGAGAGGGAGGGAGAGGCAGAGGGAGACAGAGTGGGAGAGCAAGCAAGCAAGCAAGCAAGCAAGCAAGAGGACGCCATTTAAGCAGTTTGTTACGAGCACTGCAAGTCCCCAAAATGGCTGAAAACAAACAGGAACCACGCCAACTCAAAAAACCTGGGCACAAGGACGGACGGACAGACAGACAGTGAGAGGGAGTGAGAGGAGTGTGAGCGAGGGAGACAGCGGGAAAGTGAGACAGAGAGAGGACAAACTGGCGGTAGTCAAATGGCGGATGGGAGCACTCTGTGAAACAAGTGAAGTTGAGGGAAATGGAGGCATTAAAGGGGTACTCCAGCGACTGACTACTGTACTTCCATAAAGTCAGGAGCGCTTAGAGAGAGACAGATGAAAAAAAGAACGGTCCAAATCGATCCAGCGCAGGCAGAGATATCCAGACTCTTAGGCCGTGTGCAGGCCTCGCGCACAAAAACACACGCGGGTCCGCTTGTCATCAACGAGGCCAGTTTGTTGGCGTGGTTAGGTCGACGTTGCATCGTCTGGGGGGGGTTCAACTCAACAGGGTCATCCGGCAAGACTTTATTCCACACAGGGAAATGAAGAAGAATAGCGAGGGGATCATCATACGCGTAGTCCTGTCCTCGCTGCGAGAGTCCGTTGAGACGTTTACACTTTTTTAGCTTTAGCACCGTTTCTCAGTGTGCCCACCCACTTGTAGTGGGCTGGCGCTAGCCAATCACATAAGTGCACGTGCGCTCCCCTGGTAAAGGAAATGTGAGCGTTGTATTTTTTACAGTTTAGTTTGACATCGTCGCACTGAAATATAAAGTTGCTGTAAAATCCTGTCTCATAGTTTTATAACTTTGCAGTGTTTTGGCATCTGTTAGCCTTTCACTCAACCTTGGACAGTTATCATGATAACAATCATCTTATCCTCCATTGCAATGCTTGGCGGATAAACAGTCGAATTGTGGCGTTTGTCATCCAATTGAAATGCGTGCTTGCTTGTATTTGATCTAGTTTTGGCTAACGTCGCGCTTTTGCCTCATGGCTTCTGCAAGATGTCAACTTTTATGTAAAACAACCCTGCGTGTTATTCTGGGAGGGTTTCGGTCACATTGCTCTGCGTTGGCATGGTTATGGTCATTGAAATGAAAGAGGTGACTGCATTTTTCATGCAATGCTGATGTCGGGCTGAACACGGCCTTTTTTTTTTTTCCTCTCTCTCTCGCTCTCTCTCAGACTTCTGACAGCTTCCTCTGAAGCAACATTCTTCATCTGTTTTCACAAGCTCCCTATGGCAGAGTAAACTGATCTTTATGTGTAAAAACGGTGGAGTGGCCCTTTAAAAAGGAAAAGGGGGGAAAAAGGTGGACAGACGGAGACAGAAACTAGGGCAGGGACACTCTTTGATTGTTCATGCCCTCGACTAAAAGGGTTCAAGTGCTATCAGCGACAATGCCAGCCATGTCAATTAACTGCTTTTAGGTCGCCAGGCGTATCTTGTGTCTGACACTGCGGCCGAACTAAAAGTACTGGTGACAATATTCTTGTTTTGTTTCGCAGCACGGCTAAAGTCTTCCCCCCTCCACCCCTTTGCTCACCAAAACAACAATGACACTGCACTACCTGCAGCTGGGTATCACTTTCTGATTCGTTCGTTACCATGCAAAATAGTCTCAACAACAATAACTCTCCCCTAACGCACGTCATGGTCAGTGGAAATTCCCTCTATCTCTGTTCTCCGTCGGTCGGCCATCAGCCCCTCAGCGGCCTTAGATCGGGAGGTATTCTCTCAGCTGGAACAAGAAGGGTAAAAATGAGAGGAGGGGTGGAAGAATGTCCTGGTACTGTTATTCTACAACACCATCATACTTCCCACTGTCCTTTTGAGTGGAGCTGCCACCCCCCCCCTCCCTCTTTCCCCCCCCGACTCCCCTCGTATCCACCAACTGAACCTTGACGCCAACAACCCGCCCTCCTCCTACTCTTCCCCTGCCCTTTTCCCTCTCTCCCTCTCTTTCATCACTCTCTCTCACCCTCATTGTACGCTGCCACACTTGTCTCCATGGGAACAGCTCTGGGATTGGGTGTTGTTCCTGTGACCTCTCTGGCTCTTGGAGTTGGACGAACTTTTTTTTTTTTTTTTTTTTTTCCTCTCTCCCCCTCCGTCCTCTCTCATGCACTCCTGCACGTTTTCAAAGCATGCTGGTGTGTGTGGACTGGGGGGTGAGGGATAGGGGGTGGGGGGTGGGGGGTACACATGACAGCAGTTGCGAGTGGCTTCAGGACAGGACAGTTGAAGTAAAACTAGAAGTAAAATTATATCTGTGTGAAAAGATGGCGCCAAAGTAAGAGCGGCTGAGTGTGTGAAGTAGGTTCGCCCGTTGGCAAAGACAATAGTGTGTGTGTGTGGGTGTGTGTGTGTGTGTTCCGGGAGTGCGGCCGTTCAATCCACACATATGTGTGTGCTAGCATTGTCCCATGGTTTGCAGCCAGCCACCAACTCTGTATTCAGAGGCACCAGCGTTGTCCAGCCATCCCTATTCATGGATGTTTGGCTAAACGTGATCATAGCTTTTCACGCTGTGCTACCAAGCGACACACACATCTGAATACACAAAGATTGAATAACTAAGGAAGCCATCTTGGTGGAAAATTCAAATCATTAGCTCACCAATATTTAACTGTTGTCCAAAGAAAGGAAGACAGAAAGAAAAAAAACACTTTAACTAAGTCTAAAGATGAGTGTAAATCCAGTCAAGGAGTCTCTTTATGAGGTGTTAAAAACATTTTGGAATAAATATATGTCTTTGGCAGACTGAGAAGCACCTTTATTATATACATACGATATGTTTGAAACCGTACATTTTTTGTGTAGTGAGGTTTTCTTTTTTTGAGTTTGACCACGTAATTCACGGTTTAGAGAAGAATAACTGTCTCAACAGCTTTTAAAATCAGGATGAGGCAAATTTATCATACAAATCACATACACACTCTCACACTAGCGTAGTTAGACGTTACCTGTGGAGTTTTTGACTACTCGGGGCGCTGTAGAGACAACGTTTTGATACGTGTCTTTATATTGTATATTTTTTAAGCGGAAACCACAGCAAAGAGTGGCCAAGTGCGTTCTGTCATGTTTTTTTGGTTTTCTTAGTGTTACTAAGATACTAAATTCTTTGATTTATCTTAGGGAGAGCTTTTAAAGCCATATTTTCTATTGATAAAAACCTGTCTAGTATGCAGCCAAGATACTGTAGTATTTACTATAATTTAGGCGTCTGAAAAATGTCTTACAAAAAGACACACACATCAGCTTTTGGCTGTTTTACTGAAAAGGTCGACTTAATTTTCTCCCATTGTAGGCTATAGAAAATACATCTTCTTTGTGTATTTCCAAACCACGTTTACAATCACTCACTGATGACGAATTGCAAGCCGTTCAGCTGCTGAAATGACTCGCCTGGAGTTGGTGTCCTGCTTGCTGATACGCAATCCCCAAACCTCGCCAATAGATCATCAAACTGAGCGATGTCAAGCCTGAGGTATCGCTGGGAACGGTCATGGTCCACCCTCAACTCCTGAACCAGCTGGTGAAATTCCCCATGCTGTCCCCGGGTCTGAAGGACGGGATGCACCCACAGATGACTGGCAGAGCAGCGCTGCTTCCTTTTCAAGTACATCAGAGCAACAGCTAGAGCGATGTTTCTCTCCATTGCTCAAATGTTCTGTTATCAAGGATCTACACTATTTATAAGCACCACTTTCCCCCCCAAAAAATGATGGTTTTAGTGGGTTTGACGTTTCATGGGTGTGGTTTCTGTGTTAATGTTAACCACCACGTGGGCGAGGATATGAATGGACACAGGAGAGGACGATAACAGCTGACGGTAGTAATGTGGTGTTAAAATAAAAGAGGGAAAATACCACAAGCCGATGTGATCGATGTAGGTTTTAAAACACAAAACCAAATGTTTTGAGGAAGTTAATGCGCTCATTATGGCCTCAAGGAGACATACAATGGATTTTAGTGAGAAACTTTAAATATAAAATGCAAAATCTTGTGTGCAAACCACGAAAACTTTACAGCGTACCTTTAATGAGTTCACAATTTAGATCTCAATGGCCTCATTTTCACCTACCAAATGTGCTTTGTGGTTACAGGAAAAAAAAAAAAAAAAACTGAGTGAGTCAGTTATTTTATATCTGATAAAGAAGGGAAAGTTCATGATCCCTGTAAGTTCCTAAAATGCAGTCACGCCTGTTTGGAGCTGTTTTAGCAGCTGTTTCAACAGGAGAAAAGCATTTCATTCAGTTAATGTTTTTCAGTTTTTCCATTTGGTAGATTCTTCCTTCGTCGAAGAAATACTACGCTTCTGCAAAGACAACAGTTGCAACACCACAAACACAGCTCATGAGCCTACATAATCTTCTTTTCCTTTTAAATACAGGCCGCATTGTTCAACAAATTCTGATACATGTGTGCGTATATATCCTGAGGTTTGCTCGAGTGTCAGTAAACATCCTCAGTGATCTCAAAGAAGGGATGACTAACCTGCTCTCCAGCTGACTTGGACTGAGATCAAAGTGGGAAGTCAAACGGCTTTCGAGGGGTTCAAATGTCAGTGGTTTCTTAAAGAGGAAGCAGTGGCTTCACAAGGACGACGCAGCAATTCCTGCTTCTGCGGCCTGCACACAGAAATGTGAGGATAGGGGGAAGCAGAAGGAAATTACAGCGCATGGATTTTCTGCAAGCACACATACAGATAAGCGTGACAAATGTTTACATTTGTAGTCATACAGACAGAGCGATAGACAGACATAAAAACGGGTTTTTAAGCCCTCAGCGCTGTCTCACAGACACAGGGGCGGTACAGTGAGTTAACTAGATGAAACCTCTCCAGAAATACTGAAAGATGAGCGTGCTGGAGCATGTCCTTAGCTAACACTTCTCCACTGTTTATAAAAACAAATGTTAGGCAGCAACCCAACAATATGGAACAGAAAATCAGCTCCCCTATGAAGAACTTGCACTGCGAAAGTGACTTTTCGAGCAAAACTCTTCCTCAGATTTCTCTGAAAACTAAGTATGCAAGAAGACACAAATGTTGCACATCAATCAAACTTCAAAAGTGGGATATATACAGACATCTGTGCCCATTCGCAAAAAAAAAAGTAAAATGTCAAAGTTCTCATTAAGGCCTTTAGGAGTTTTTCGATATATTAGTCTGGAAATTTAACAACTTCTATATATCTTAATGTGGAGGTTTTCTGTTTTCACAAACCCCGCAAAAACAAAAATCCCCTTATTTATATCTGTCTTCAAATTTTAACCAAGTCATCACAAAACAAACCTACTCGGGGATTCACGACAAAACTCCTGCTGCAACTGTTGAGTAATGTCAAATTCCTATTAAAACCACTCATCTATAAAAATGTTTTCAATCTTTTACGTCCGTGTGTCTTCCAGGACACCCACTATGAACAGAAATAATCAATTTTCATCTACTCCAGATGAGTCATGAAGTGAATTTATTAAGGAAACTGCAGCCTTTAAAGATCGGATGACACGCTTTTCTGCGTTATCTTCTGTCTCAGAGTGTATTACGGTATTAGTTTTTTCCGCTACATGCCAGATATACCGTATGTCAAACATGCCTTTTCATATGTTTTCTTTAAAAAAAATCCAACCTTAAAATCTTCTCCTGACACATCATATAGTATTAAACCCCCTCCCCCCATCCAATAAAATGTATTTTACTGACACTCAATAAAAATTTAAATAGAGCTGTGCCCCAACACCCTTTCTCATGTGGTTACAAGACAAATCACAAGGTCAAAACTGCAGAAGAGTTCAAACTTTCATTGCAGAGGTCAGTGCAACAATGCTCGTCTGTCATAAAAGATTTAAAAGAGCACAGAGTTGCTCTTTAAAAGTAGATGAGATTAAAGGCGCTTTAAGCTAAATAACAAACCAAAATGTTTTCCAGCTTCAGGGCTGATACTATTTTTGTCTTCTCTTCTCCTCATAACATTAAGTATATAAAAAAAAAAACAGAGTTATGGTTTGAAATCATGCCCGACTTTTTTTTTTTTTTTTTTTTGGCATCAATATACTATTTATTGACCTCAAGAAAACAAGTGCCCTTTGTCAAAATTAGAAAATAATTTTCCCGTGATCACATGAACATGGAACAGAAAAATCTTGACACTCTCTTTCACCCCTTTGTATAAAACGCTGCAGCTCAACATGAACTGTGTTTCCTCAGCAGCTGAGAAAACATTCAGGTATTCTCACCTTTTTAAGTTTCATTGGAGCGTATTGTACACTGCACCTCTTCTGTGGCCTGTAAGACAAAACTGAAGGACTAAACAACACACACACACACACACACACACACAGGCTTTCCTGAACAGATGTCCACAACCTGCATGTTGCAAAGTTCAGAGTATGTCTCATACACAGGATGAGAGCACGAGAAAGACCAACAGTTTCATGTTGACTATTTTTACTAGACAATTTTACAGTCGTACTAGACTTTTTTAATACTCAGTGGGCAGATCCATTAGAGTATCAAATGACAGAACTGGGGTTTCATTATCCAAAGTGTGACAGGACTGTCTGAAACAGACACATCGAGCTATAACGAGCATGTTTGTGTGAGCAGTGAACCGCTGCTGAGTCACACAAACTGCCCCAAGGCGCACATGAGAGAGATAACATGCTAAAAAAAGGAATTAGAAGAGCACACAAGAGAGTAACAGTTGGCATGAAATATTCAATCAGTTTGATACGCAATAAACCACCGGCAAAAAGATAGTTGTGTAACAGGAAAGGAAAAAAAAAAAAAAAAAAAAAAAAAAAGCAAAGGAGAAGAGGAAGAGAGGGTTCAGAGTGTGGACGTTGCCAAAGGAGACTGGAAAGGATAGGTGGAAAATCATCTGGGAGGGGTGCTTGATACGGTGTGGATGGGGGACGGAAGGCTGGTTTTTCCACTGCCAGAGAGAGAGAACGGCTAAATCAAATTAATTAGCTCCTTCATCTCCAGGCAGCTACTCAGGCATGCTGTACTGGCGAAGAGAGACAGTCGGGAGGGAGAGAGGGGAGGGGAGAGGAGGGGAGGAGGCTGTAGGCATAAGAGAATAGGAGAAAGCGAGATAGGACATGGTGGAGGGGTGAAAAGCACGTTGTGTATGTGCGCCATTCAGGAGGACAGGCAGCGGCGGAGGGGAGGGGTGCATAATTCTCTGATAAGCGTGAGGGTTGTTTTGCTGGAGCTGCTGCTCGGCCGTGGAGGAGGAGGAGGGAGGGAGGGAGGGAGGGAGGGAAGAGGAGGAGGAGGAGGAGGAGGAGGAGGAGGAGGAAGTGGCTGCATGTTGGCTGACGCTGTGTGCTGCTGCGCTTCGGGGCGATGGTACTTCCTGTTTCTAGACAGCCTGTATTTTGAGGGCACTGTAAACAACCCTGCTTCCCTGCACGCCTCTTTAAATAGCACGCAGACACTTCAATCACAACCTCCCGGAAAGACAGGGATGTGAAGCAAATTTTGCAGAAAAGAAAGCAAAAAAAAAAAAAAAAAAATCATAAAAGGCAGTTTTGAGCGAGGACAGCGTGAGGGAGGTAAACTTATCCTGTGATCAAAAACAGAAATAAAATAAAATAAATAAATCTCTTATAATTGCAGTGACATCAAAGGAGAGCGAAAAAGGAAAGCGGTGAAAAGAGAACAGGGGGAGAAAAAAAAAACAGAAAGTGAGGCAGATGGTCAGAGGCAATGGCATAGTGCCAGGGAGGGGAAACACAACAACAGGGAAACTAAACACACACACACACAAAAAAAAAGTGAGAAAAGAGGAAAAGAGGCAGGGCGAGTGGTGGTAGGGTACCGAGGTAGAGCCCACTGCAGGCAGGCATGTAGCCGTCTCTGTGGCTTTAGTGTGCCAGAGAGGAGAGGAGGGGAGGGGGGAGTAAAGGAGGGAGGAAGAGACAGTTAAAGAGAGGGCCGGTGAAAATACGAAGAAGGGCTCAAGTGTAATAAGAGCGAAGTTCAGACAATTAGGGAAAAGGTTCTGTGAGGGAGGACAAGCAACCACGTGAATACAAAAAAACTATGAACAAAAATAAACTTAACAAAAATAAACTTAACAATAAGCGAGAGGAGACTGACAGTGGGGTGGAGGTGGGGGGACAAAAACAAAAAAAACAAAACAAAAAAAAAAAAGGTTGTATGGCAAAGGAGAGCATGAAAGACAGCGCCAGAGGTCAAAACCTTGGGAGAAGAGAGCAGTGGACAGCTCCGTGCTGCAGCGTTGCCCGGACCAGACTTGGCTGCACTGTGAGAACCCCAGATTAGCACTAAGCCGATTGCAACGCGAGGTGGGATCAAGAGCAATTAATTTAGCACCCAGATAGTTCCAGGAAGAGGCTGAAAAGAACCTTAACAAAACGTAGATCTCTTTCAAAACTCCCCGGTAGTATCCTCTGAGTCATATACTCCAGCTGACATAACATTCCTACTTCTGCCGACTATTTTCTGCTAATGAGCCGCCTGAAAAAGTGTTCAGTGTAAAACACAGTAGATGAGAGGGTTTTGGGAAGGTCTGAAAGGGTGTGTGGATGATAAAAGGAAGGATAAAAGAAAGATGAAGACGCTTGGCAGGGGCTGACATTAGCCAAAACAAACACCCAAAGAACAGGACATTCTCTTGTGGACAGAAATGGGCTGGCCTGTTCCAATGGGCTCTCAGAGAGCATGCCTCCGACCCTGCGTCACCCATTTTTTATTACAAAACAACATCCTGATGCATAACTTAAAGGGAAATACAGCTTAAAAGTGAGATTTTCTCCTCCTTTTTTTACGTAATAATCAGTGATTCACTTCTATTTTGGCACAAGAGCTATAAATATGCACTATGACTTGAAAAATGTGCTAAAAGTTGTTGTGTTTTGTGTGACGCTGAAGCTAAATCTGTTACTGTACACCAAGATTTTTTTTTTTTTTTTTAACAGCAATAAGTGCCCAGAATCTGATTCACAGACTTTTCTAAGGCCCACAAAATCTCCATTTTATGGTCAGCAGGCATTTTTTTTTTAATCCAAATAACAGGATCACAGTTTAAGGACATGTTGCTTTGGCTTTTAGTTCTTCGAGAAAGTTCTCCATACGCACAAACAGTGACTGAATTGTTTGAGGAAAAAGGTGCAATATTCCTGTTTTGTTTTGTTTTTTTCTTTTTTTTGGTGGATTGTGCTTCAGGTGCAAAGGCTCACAGGCTGAAAACATGTAAAAGAAGATGCAGGTTTTCTACATTAACTAGAGTCCTGTTATGGTTTTGTGCTATTTTTTGATTGTAAATCAGATTGAAAAAATAAATAATCTGCTCCATCTGCCTGACTGTCTCTCCCTCCCACCTTATTTGCCTACTTTATTGTGCTACAGACCCCCCCCCCCCCCCCTCTCTCTCTCTCTCTCTACCCCCTCTCACCTAATTCCCCACCAACACAACTGTCAGGCTCTGACATCATCAGGCAAGAGCTCCCCCTAGATACACGAATCCTCACCCCTTCCGGGAACGGATGCCTCTGGTTGACAAACACACACTGCTAGATCGCCCCACAGCCAAGTGAAACATTTTAATCCCAATAAGCGAATACGCTACAGCAGAAATAATAAGACTAATATGTAACTAGTTTTTTTGTGTGTGTTTGTTTTTACAAATACATCACTGTGATGCTTGTCAGCTGAGACACTAACTGCCCATCATGGAGTAAATATCCACCTGCCAAAACCATTAACAGTCCTGCATAAAAACATGATGATAGTTTCATTAACTTGGATTAAGCGCTTTTAAGTGCTAATTATAATGGAAAATAATTACCAAAACTACAATTGAAAAAGCAGAAATTTTAGGTAAATTATACTTAACAAAGGGCAAGACAACATTTTGCTGCGCTGCATTATTTGTTGAACCTCTAACGCTGAATTTAATACATTAAATTGTATTCAGAAGTTTTAAAAGCTTTGAAATTAGAATTCATGTTTTCACACTTTTTATGGCTTTTCCAGGTCTTGCTGTTTACTACATAAAGTTTATGTAATAAATGTGCAGTGATAGAAGAAGAAATCAGGTGTTTTACTTAAGTGCCAACACCAAAGTGTAGATAGAGTGTATATTACAGGTAAAAGTACTGCTTTCAGAAATTTACTCAAGTGTATGTAGATAAGTATTACTGGCAAAATGTACTTAATATACATAATGAGACTTAGTGTTACAGTATTATTGGATGATTATGTATTAACATTTAAGCATTATGTTGCAGTTGTAGCTGGTTGGGACAGAGTAAATATGATCAACTTTATATAGAGTATGTATATTCATGACAAATTATATTTTAGAGATAAATGTGGCATAAAATATCTAAACTTTTAAAGTAATTAGTAACTAAAGCTGTCAGATAAATGCCAAAGAGTATAAATTGTATTTTTTCCCCCCTCTGAAATGTAGTGGAGATACGCTAAATGCTTCTGCCATCCCACTAACGGTCGTGTCAATAACTTAACAGTGCTGTAATAATCACATTTCACAACCAGTCTGGCTATTCAGTTGAAATTCTGCCAGTCAACATACCTGAAACCATCAGGCCTCAATGCACTGACCTCCTCGGTGCAGTAGAGGGAGCGCGTTTCACGGCCTGGTAGGACCCTGCTTCCGCATTGAAAATGTGGTTGTGCAATGTCTTTGCAATGCTGATCATTCTCAATATGAGCCAGAGGAGGGAGCCAACTGGTCAATAATGAATCCTTTGTATAGTCATGGTATTACATGGCACATGGTGAACAAAGTGATTTACTGTCTCATTCTTCAACGCATTTAAAACCTGGCATACATGTAGCTTTTTTTTTCCCTCCCTCAAGTTCAGAACATGGTTTGTCTCCATAAGGATACTGCAGATGTGGCATCTATCCTGGCGTCTGAGCTTGACTGATGCTTTCGTCTGCTGGACCTGGCAACAAGAGATGTTGGCAAAGAAGCATGTTCATGCTGGTAACAGCACAGAAACTCTTAAACTGTGGATATTAGCAGTTTTATCGTGATTGACATGTTATGACATGAATTTAAGTACGATAAAAATGAAACATGGTTTTAAATTCCAATGAATAAAACAATCCCACAGCCCAACATATTGATTCAGTGTCTTTATTTAATTAAAAAAGGCAGTTTTTGTTACAAAAAGTTACAAAATGTTGTTACTGAGTCATTACATGGTATAAACACTACAACAGACTGATATTATGCAATCATAGCACTGAGATACTAAGAGATGGGTCAACCACTATCTAACATTCACTTCCACATCCTTTTTTTTTTTTTTTTTTTAACTGTATTGACACAAAATACTTCAAAAAAAGGTCACCAGCACCTCATAGAAATGCCACAACACTGCTTGAATAGGACAATGGGAATTTATGCCTCTCAAAGGACCCTTCAGTCACACTGTGTAACATTAATGTTTAGTTTATAGACATTAACCATCATTAAACGTCACTTGGGTACAACTAACAGGAGCTAACCGCATAAATCTATTGTGTAACAAGCTAATAGCCTAATAGCATTTCCTAGTCTCTGAAGACAAGATTTATACTTCAACTAATAACATCTCAACTTTAACGAACCAAAAGAGACGATAAAAAGGGGTGATATATCCCTTATATGATCATAATCAGTGTAAAACCATCTGTTTATACCATCTTATAGGATAAATAGGAAGCTTATCTCACTAAAAACACACTATTATGCACGTAGTTAGATAGCAAAATGGCTTCAACTCCCGACACCGACGAGGAGTCAAGACGACTGAAATACAGGCCAACAAACTTCCCAGCAGCGTCGCCGCTTAAAATCCTACCCAGTTATATCTGATTAATTTAAAACATTGGTTGAGAAAAAAAAATCACTGACATTCATTATTTTTAACCACAGGCTCGATATATATGGAAATGCGCAGCTAGTTGGCCGGTTAAGTTATCCAACAAGAATATTGCAGCCTCCATCTTTCTTCACAACAAGAAGCATATCGTCAAAGACCGCCATGTTGAGCGCTAATAGCGTCCAACTATGCTAGTTACAATAGCCTTTATTATTGTCCACAATGTAACGTTATCACATACTACAGCTTTAACACGAAGATAAAAGTTGGCTTGCAATATTTGGCGACTTAATTAGCTAATAATTCACTTGCAAGTAGCTTAGTTGGATATTTTGGCTTGAAAGGCTAAATCACCAGGCTACTAACCTTAGCATCTTCTGAGCGAAACAGCACTTACGTTATACAAATTACTTCTCTCAACGCTACATCTACTATATACACAATAATTATGTATAATTGTGTAAAGCAATAAACAAAAAGCTAACCGGCTTGTGTAGCTATAATAACCGACAAAATAGGGGGGGACATACCGTCGTTTTTGGCAAAGTAACCCAGTCCTATCTTGTGCTAACGTTAACCAATATCACTAGCTGTATTTGCTAGGAAAGCGAAACCTTAACATTACTATTAATAAAGTCATCAACTGCGGTTTTAGCTTGTAAATACTAGCATTTTTGAGTGATTCGAGTGAGTAGCCAGCGATATAAACAGCTAACTAATGTCAGTTAACGCTAACCGCCAAAACCTACACATTTCGGACCGCTTTCGAAACGTGGCCTACAACAAAGCATCACATTTTCTTAAAAAAAATAAACACCTAACAACTATTGAGCAATACAATCCGATATAAAATTTCGTAGAGAACATGTATATGTAAAAAATTTCAAAAACAGGTGAAAAACAAACGTTAAGTCAACACTCAAGGCTTCTCCCAGACTTTCCTACACAGCGTGCGGGATATCCAGTCCGCTGGTCGGCCACCACTCGCAGGGGAGTCCGAGGCTTGCGACAAAGTCCCGAGGATCCAAAAAATGCAGAATGGAGAACCGAGAAGTCGACGTTTATCTAAAAAAGCTCGGAAAATAATCCTTTATAAAATGTTTCGATGTGTAAATCACATGTATTTCGACAGTTTTCATCAGTTTCATCAAAGATCTTAACAGGCCTCAAGCCCTGAGCCTCTTTTCTTAGAGCCCAGGCTGATCCACAGCGAGACGAACGGGAGGACAGAGATTTTTTTTATTTTTGCTCTGAGGGAAGAAACTCACATCGGCCGCACTCGGCAAATGTCGGAAAAAGGGCGGGTTTTGTTGAAAATATTTTAAGAAGGTCCATATATTCGTTACCATTGGTCATCACCTTTCTACTAGTTAATACTAATGAGAAAGCGGACGAATCAAGAGCAGTTCAATTGAATATTTAAACATTACATGTAAAACATATGCGGTACCGCCTACTCTGTTGTAATAAAGCCAATAGGAATGAGTTTTGATTAAGTCAACGCCCGCCTTTAGTTTTGATTCGTCAACGAGATAAACGTGCTCTCTCATTGGCTGTGCGTGAGATATAATTATTTATTCATAAAACTGTCTTGAATGGCCAATGAGCGTTTTACTACAGAGATCCATGTCCCACCTTCCGAAGAGTCAGCCCCTGCATTTTTGTGTTGGTGAACCCGTAGTAAGCACTCAGTCTATATAACCAAGCGTTGGCCAGTTACACGGTCAGAAGCGCTCAGAGCGCTCAACAGTGTAGATCAGGAAAAGGGAAGGGAACAGTTGGTGGCCAGCATATTTAGGACCAAAACATAAATAATTTGGTTTTAAAGGCAACCGACAACAGAGGTACCCTGGGATATCGCCTTCGGAGACTTTCCGGTCACCGTTGGCGGCCTGACCAGAGTCGTGGTGACTATTTTAAAGGCTGTTCCTGCTCACAAAGCGGCGTGCCGAGGAAGGACGCGTCTCTTTGAATAGACAGGATGCACGGACCGCCCTCCGGCGACAGCGCATGCCCATTGCGCACGATCAAGAGAGTACAGTTCGGCATCATCAGCCCAGATGAGCTTGTAGGTTTTCTTTTGGGGGGGATATGGGGATTTTTTAAAATTAATTCACACACACACAACTCTTATAGTTTCTCGACTAATCTCGTAGTTTGACATATGTGGCAAAGACACGGTTCTGTTTACAATGAAAAATGCTCGCTGTTAGCCTAGCCTAGCCTAGCTGTGCCAGGCTGGTGGAGCTTGAGCTAACTAGCATGTTGCAGGAAGTTTGAAAAACTTAAAGCACAACATTATTAACAGGCTATCACATGAATTAAACCCCCTTTTTATTCACGCATTGTACCTTGTAAGCCCATCAGTAAGTAGAAATCTTGGTTAAGTTACTTTATAGCTATTCGTTATGTACACTGCTTGTTTGGTTTTTACCACTATTGTACGCATTGTTTTCTGATACAATAAATCAATAAAAGGTAACTTCAATAAAGTCAGATATGCATGTTTTCTTTATCTCGGGTTTGATAGTGTAGGATTTACGGAAGTTTATGTTATCGAGCCCTAACTTTGTGTCTGGCGAGAAGTTAAATTAGATTTTAGCGACATATTGTTACTGTCGGATATATTCAGTTTGCCTACATTTATGTACAACTCTCATTTATTTTTTAACATTTATTGATGGGTTATGGTTTATAGAAAGTTAGATAGTGTCCTTGGTGTTGACTGGTTATGGAAATGTAGCACTGACATGTAAAACGATTTATGGAAAATATATACTCTATCACTGATATTAGATGATCAATTGCTGTTTGTTGTAGCATCAACTTATATACACTATTGTTATCTCCTTAGAAACGGATGTCAGTTACAGAAGGGGGAATCAAATACCCCGAAACAACAGAAGGTGGGCGTCCTAAACTTGGTGGCCTTATGGACCCAAGACAAGGGGTCATAGAACGAAGTGGAAGATGTCAGACATGTGCAGGTACGATGTTGTGTCAACATTTCAAGTGAAAATATATTATCGATTAGTTGACTATCTCATTTCATGACTTAATGTAATTTATACGGCTATTCTTCTCTCAGGCAACATGACAGAGTGCCCAGGACACTTTGGGCACATAGAACTGGCAAAGCCAGTTTTCCACGTCGGTTTTGTAACAAAGATAATGAAGGTTCTACGGTGTGTCTGCTTCTTTTGCTCCAAACTATTAGTGGATTCGGTGAGTTTGTTCATCACATTGCTTTCGCTCAAACATTACGTAATAATGCTAAAGTGCGATATCAGTCTTGTCTCTTTCGCATGTTTCTGCGACGCCTAATTTGCTTCCGTTACTGTCTCCTCTAGAACAATCCAAAGATCAAAGACATCCTGGTAAAATCTAAAGGGCAGCCCAGGAAACGTTTGACACACGTGTACGAGCTGTGCAAAGGAAAAAATATCTGTGAAGGAGGAGAGGAGATGGACAACAAATTTGGCATGGAACAGCAGGAGACAGAGGAGGACATCACCAAGGAGAAGGTACTCGGTGGCGTTTTTTTGCTCTTATTATTGAGTATTTCAGCTCTCAATATTAATGACACTGCTCAGTTTTCACTCAACACCAAGTGTGAGATCGTTCTTCTGTTTTACACTTTCACACCGTTGCTTTTTTTGTCCCCCTTTGTCACTTACTCAGGGCCATGGTGGTTGTGGCCGCTACCAGCCACGTATCAGACGCTCTGGCTTGGAGCTGTACGCTGAGTGGAAGCATGTCAATGAGGATTCTCAGGAGAAGAAAATCCTGCTGAGTCCTGAGCGTGTGCATGAGATCTTCAAACGCATCTCAGATGAAGAGGACATCATCTTGGGCATGGACCCCAAGTTCGCCCGGCCAGAATGGATGATCGTAACTGTGTTACCAGTGCCTCCATTGGCTGTCAGGCCTGCAGTAGTCATGCAGGGCTCTGCTCGTAACCAGGTACGATAATGACTCTGGACTGAATGTTAAGTTGTGTTGTTAAGCTACATAGATGGCTATGCATTAAACCATTTAAAAGTGAGATCTGTGCTTGAACTCATTTACTTCTGTTTTTGAAGGATGACTTGACCCACAAACTGGCTGACATTGTCAAGATCAACAACCAACTGAGGAGAAATGAGCAGAGTGGTGCAGCAGCTCACGTCATAGCAGAGGACGTCAAACTGCTTCAGTTTCACGTAGCCACCATGGTGGACAATGAATTGCCAGGCTTGCCAAGGGTGTGTTAAAGATGCTTTATATATGATCAATAAGAAAAGGCAATTTTAAAACTCATCACTGGTTAGATTTCTGCCTAGCATATGATTTTGCACTATCAGTACCTATACAAACATATCGATTCTGTCAAATTTATTTTTATTATGCTTAAATTCCAATCAATGTTTTCCTTTTCCCAGGCAATGCAAAAGTCTGGCCGCCCTCTCAAATCCATAAAACAGCGCCTAAAGGGCAAGGAAGGGCGAGTCCGAGGTAACCTGATGGGAAAGCGTGTGGATTTCTCTGCCCGAACTGTCATCACCCCAGACCCCAACCTACAGATCGACCAAGTCGGAGTACCGCGATCCATCGCGGCCAATATGACCTTCCCAGAAATCGTCACACCCTTTAACATCGACAGGTACAACAAAAAAGTTGGATGATTAATTAAACCTTAATGTGACGTGTAGAAAGCTGTACGCTAAAACCATTTCTATCGAGTTTGATGTCCGCTAATTAATTCTGATGATTTATTAGATTGCAAGAGCTCGTGCGAAGAGGAAACAGTCAGTACCCCGGAGCCAAATACATCATCCGTGACAATGGAGACAGAATTGACCTGCGATTTCACCCCAAACCAAGTGACCTTCATTTGCAGATTGGCTACAAGGCAAGATTAGAAAAAAAACATAAGTAGTTTTAGAGCAATGTGTTTTTAAAACAAGAATCTTTGTGAAATTATGATTTAAAATGTTTTTTTTTTTTTTAGACTAAAACTGATGTTCTTCTTTATTTAGGTGGAAAGACACATGTGTGATGGTGACATCGTCATCTTCAACCGACAGCCCACACTACATAAAATGTCCATGATGGGGCACAGAGTTCGAATTCTGCCCTGGTCAACGTTTCGACTCAACCTCAGGTAACAAATAGAGACCAGACCTTGCTTCCTTGTTTAAATTTGTTTCCTGTAACTTGCATCATAATGATTTTTTTTTAAAAAAAACTGGCAGTAATAGTGTAGCAGTTTTAACGTTCCATCCTTTCGTCTCCCTCCAGTGTCACCACCCCATACAATGCCGACTTTGACGGGGACGAGATGAACCTCCATCTGCCTCAGTCCCTCGAGACGAGGGCAGAGATCCAGGAGTTGGCCATGGTACCACGTATGATCGTTACACCCCAGTCCAACAGGCCCGTCATGGGAATTGTGCAGGACACCCTCACCGCTGTGCGCAAATTCACCAAAAGAGACGTCTTCTTAGAGAGGGTAAGACATCTTAAATATCAAACACATGAATGTAGAGTGTTGGTTTCAGGTATTATGTGTTAAACTTCATCACATTCTCCACCTCAGGGTGAAGTGATGAACCTCCTCATGTTCCTCTCCACCTGGGATGGGAAAATGCCACAGCCGGCCATCCTCAAGCCCCGTCCTCTGTGGACAGGCAAGCAGATCTTCAGCCTCATCATTCCTGGACACATCAATGTCATCCGAACACACAGCACTCACCCCGACGATGAAGACAGCGGCCCTTACAAACACATCTCACCCGGAGACACAAAGGTAGGAAACCCAGACTTAATTATTTTTAGAGTAAAGGAACGAAACTTGAATACGCTGCGGGTGATCTCACATTCCAACTCTTTCACACAGGTTATAGTGGAGAACGGTGAGTTGATCATGGGCATCTTGTGTAAGAAGTCTCTGGGAACCTCAGCTGGCTCCCTTGTCCACATTTCCTACCTGGAGATGGGTCATGACATCACCAGGCTCTTCTACTCCAACATTCAGACGGTGGTCAACAACTGGCTGCTCATTGAAGGTAACAGTTTATAGATTCTGGTAGTAATGAATAATAAATATAAGCCAACAGTTAGTTTTCCTGAATTTAGTATAAAGTGTTATGAACTATAATTCTATTTCATGTCAGGTTTGATATTTACTATTTTGATATTTTCTTCAGGTCATTCCATTGGTATTGGTGACTCCATCGCTGATGCAAAGACTTACCTTGACATCCAGAATACCATCAAGAAAGCCAAACAGGATGTGATAGAAGTAAGTATAAAGTTTTTACATTGTCGCCAACATCTCACAAGTTCACAGACTAACTCATATTAAGTTATTTCCAAGTTTTTCTCATTTTTAAGTGGAAATATAGTACAGAAATGTCTAAACCTCCCTTGCCCTCTATTCGCCAGGTCATTGAGAAAGCCCACAACAACGAGCTGGAGCCGACCCCCGGTAACACACTGAGGCAGACCTTTGAGAACCAGGTGAATCGTATCCTGAACGATGCCCGTGACAAAACAGGATCCTCTGCCCAGAAGTCTCTGTCAGAGTACAACAACTTCAAGTCCATGGTGGTGGCTGGTTCTAAAGGCTCAAAGATTAACATCTCACAGGTACCAGAGTCCATCTAAGTATCATCACTCACGATAGATGAATGAAGAATGATTATCTTGAAGCTGACATCCCTTTTACCTCCCCTCATTCAGGTTATTGCTGTGGTGGGGCAGCAGAACGTTGAGGGTAAGCGAATCCCCTTCGGCTTCAAACACCGCACTCTGCCTCACTTCATCAAGGATGATTACGGTCCTGAGAGCAGAGGCTTTGTGGAGAACTCCTACCTGGCCGGCCTGACGCCAACAGAGTTCTTCTTCCACGCCATGGGAGGCAGAGAAGGTCTTATCGACACGGCTGTCAAGACTGCCGAGACCGGTTACATCCAGCGTCGTCTGATCAAGTCTATGGAGTCTGTGATGGTGAAGTACGACGGCACGGTCCGTAACTCCATCAACCAGGTGGTCCAGCTGCGCTACGGTGAGGACGGCCTGGCGGGAGAGAACGTCGAGTTCCAAAACCTGGCAACAGTCAAACCCTCACACAAGGCCTTTGAAAAGAAGTAAGAGATGCATCCATCTATATAATCAGAGAACCATGAGTAGTTTCTGAGCTAAACGATATTTGGCTGTAAGCACATTGTAGCCAAAAGAACGTTCACTTTAGATCATTTGTAATGATGTCAAATTTATTAAGCTTGACCTGCTATGATTTTTGTGACCATCACAACAGAGTTCAAGCACCAAATGTGGTTAATTTACTAGAATCGGTGACTTAACTGTCGTCTCATCCTCTCGTCTAACCCGTCTAGGTTTAAGTTCGACTGCACCAATGAGCGCGCGTTGAGGCGGACGCTGCAGGAAGACGTGGTAAAAGACGTGCTGACCAACGCCCACGTGCAGGGTTCCTTGGAGAAGGAGTTTGAGAAGATGAAGGAGGACAGAGAGATCCTCCGAGCCATCTTCCCCACCGGGGACAGTAAGGTGCGTTTGGTCAAATCCACAAGACAAAATCTCTACTTTTTTAAAAATGTTTTTGTCTCTGCCTCTTACAAAGAAAATGACTCGAGTATTACAACAATCCTCCTCCTCATTTGCAGGTGGTGCTGCCGTGCAACTTGGCCAGAATGATCTGGAACGCTCAGAAGATCTTCCGCATCAACACTCGAACCCCAACAGATCTAAATCCTCTAAGGGTGGTTGAAGGTAAGCTTAAAAAAAAAAACCCTCATCACTGTGAACTCGGCTCGTACAGCGAAGTTGCCACTCAACCAGTTTCCTCCAACCGTAATCTTAGTCAGAGGATTTTGTTGAACCCTGTGGACAAACTGTACTGTAGAATTATAGCCAAGAGTTCATGGCCTGGCCTCTGGTGCTCTTTAAAGCTCTTTAAAGCCGCCTGGTGAAGGTGAATCCACACCTGTTATATAACGAGTAGAGCAGTCCAAGTCCTAGTGAAAATCTTTTATAGAGAGCAGAAATGATCGCTTGCAGCATCAGTGTTATGAGGACATATTCTATACCACGATGACAACAAAATAAGTATTATCTGTGAGACTTTGAGAGACTTAATTTTTCAGAAAACAATGAATTTATGTAAAATATTGCATGTTTTATTTAGACATTTTATACTGTACATATATGAAGCCTCATGAAACTCAACATGTGTCTGGTTTGGCTCCTCAGGTGTTCACGAGCTGAGTAAGAAGCTGGTGATCGTGAACGGCGACGACCCCCTGAGCCGACAGGCCCAACAGAACGCCACTCTGCTCTTCAACATCCACCTGCGCTCCACGCTCTGCTCCAAACGCATGACCGAAGAGTTCCGCCTTTCCACCGAGGCTTTCGACTGGCTGCTGGGAGAGATCGAGACCAAGTTCAACCAGTCCATTGTACGTTTTTTTGCATGTCGATGTGTGTGTGGGCGGATCTCTGCCATTAAATTTCCAAAGATAAGATCTGTTTTGTTTTTTTTCCTGTTACACTCACGCCTCCCGCTCTTTTTCCCAGGCCCACCCAGGTGAAATGGTCGGCGCTTTGGCTGCTCAGTCGCTGGGAGAGCCTGCCACCCAGATGACCCTGAACACTTTCCACTACGCCGGTGTGTCAGCCAAGAACGTAACACTCGGTGTGCCCCGTCTCAAGGAGTTGATCAACATCTCCAAGAGGCCCAAGACCCCCTCGCTGACCGTTTTCCTGCTGGGTCAGGCGGCGCGCGATGCCGAGAGGGCCAAGGACATCCTCTGTCGACTGGAGCACACCACGCTGAGAAAGGTGTCAATATCGACTCCTGTTTATTAAATCTTTCCCAATACAGTAACTCATAAACACCAGAATTTATCCTAATTTTGAGAGTAATTCACTAAAAAACAAACCTTTTTCTCTCAGGTGACGGCCAACACCGCCATCTACTACGACCCCAACCCCCAGAACACGGTGGTGGCCGAGGACCAGGAGTGGGTGAACGTCTACTATGAGATGCCTGACTTCGACGTGACTCGCATTTCCCCGTGGCTGCTGCGCATCGAGCTCGACCGCAAACACATGACTGATCGCAAGCTGACTATGGAGCAGATTGCAGAGAAGATCAACGCAGGTTAGTTTTGCACACATACTGTCTTTTTTTTTTTTTTTTTAGTGCTTTTGACTGTGTGCTTTTTCCTTAACGTCGCTCTTCTTCTCTCTGAAAAGGTTTTGGAGATGATCTGAACTGTATCTTCAACGACGACAACGCCGAGAAGCTTGTTCTGCGTATCAGGATCATGAACAGCGACGAGAACAAGTTCCAAGAGGTGAGTAGTAATATCACAATCGATAACATAACACAACTACTGTAGTCAATCTTCACATGAATAATAAATAACCTATATTTTTCTCGGCTAGGACGAGGAGGTGGTGGACAAAATGGACGATGATGTTTTCCTGAGGTGCATCGAGTCCAACATGCTGACGGACATGACCCTGCAAGGCATAGAGCAGATCAGCAAGGTAACAGAGTGAACACACACCAGTACTATAATCCCCCTACAGGACCACTACTGGTCTCATCTGAAACATAATAGTCAGTAACAAACAGATAAGTCAAAGGTCATCTCCTCTCCTTCTAGGTGTACATGCACTTGCCCCAGACGGACAATAAGAAGAAGATCATCATCACAGAAGACGGTGAGTTCAAGGCCCTTCAGGAGTGGATCCTTGAGACTGACGGAGTGAGCCTCATGAGGGTCCTCAGCGAGAAGGACGTCGACCCCGTCAGGACCACCTCCAACGACATTGTGGAGATCTTCACGGTATGAAATAGTTCCGATGGTTTGTGATGAAACAGCACGGATCACAGCGTTTCTTCTAACCTCGACCCTCTCGTTCGTCTCACGTAGGTGTTGGGTATCGAGGCTGTGCGAAAGGCTCTGGAGAGGGAGTTGTACCACGTCATCTCCTTTGACGGCTCCTATGTCAACTACCGTCACTTGGCTCTGCTTTGTGACACCATGACTTGCCGCGGTCACTTGATGGCCATCACACGTCACGGCATCAACCGTCAAGACACCGGACCCCTCATGAAGTGTTCCTTTGAGGAGACGGTGAGAGGATAATCACATGCCGCTTTAAGACATCGGAGTAATGCACAGAAATAGACGTAGAATAACTCGATCTCCTTTCTTGTATTCCTTCTCCAGGTGGATGTGTTGATGGAGGCGTCATCTCACGGTGAAAGTGACCCCATGAAGGGTGTGTCTGAGAACATCATGCTTGGCCAGCTAGCTCCAGCCGGTACAGGTTGCTTTGACCTGCTGCTGGATGCGGAGAAGTGTAAATACGGCATGGAGATCCCGACCAACATACCTGGAATCAGTGTGGCTGGACGTAAGTGGAGAAATATTTGAGGGATTTAATGCAAGGCTCTTTTTCTTTTTTTTTTGAATAGTAGGTATAGTGTGTTTATGATCTCTTTCTTTCCTTTTTCCAGCCACCGGAATGTTCTTCGGCACTGTTCCAAGTCCCATGAGCGGAATGTCACCCGCCATGACCCCCTGGAACACAGGAGCGACACCGGCCTACGGCGCTTGGTCCCCCAGTGTCGGTAAGTGTATGCTGAAGTCGAACAGCTCTCCTCCTTTACTTTATTTAATTTCTTTCACTGACTTTTCGCCTTTTTTTTTTCTTTTTTTTTCATCCTTCAGGAAGCGGCATGACCCCTGGAGCAGCAGGTTTCTCCCCGAGTGCAGCTTCAGATGCGAGCGGCTTCTCTCCGGGCTATTCTCCAGCTTGGTCCCCCACTCCTGGGTCTCCAGGATCTCCAGGACCTGCCAGCCCCTACATCCCATCTCCAGGTTAGACACTGCAGAAATCTGTCTTTTTAGGTTACAGTTTCTTAGAAAAAATCCTTACTTTTCTAATTATATTAACTGGATAATGTTACTTTTTTACTGACAAAATCTATATTCTCTTATCTTCAACTCAACTTTTGTGATTCTTTGATATTTTGTACAATATTTTTACAATATGTCTAATTTGTTTAATCTTAATTAGTCTTTATGAACGAATAAACAAGACTTTGCTTCATTAATTGATGAATTTGTCCGTTTCCCTCTCCAGGTGGAGCCATGTCACCCAACTACTCGCCCACCTCACCCGCCTACGAGCCTCGCTCCCCCGGCGGCTACACCCCTCAGAGTCCAGGCTACTCCCCGACATCACCCTCCTACTCCCCCACTTCTCCTTCCTACTCCCCCACCAGCCCCAACTACAGCCCGACATCTCCCTCTTACTCTCCCACCTCGCCCAGCTACTCCCCAACCTCCCCCTCCTACTCTCCCACGTCTCCATCTTACTCCCCAACGTCTCCCTCCTACTCCCCTACCTCTCCATCTTACTCCCCCACCTCCCCTTCTTACTCCCCAACCTCGCCCAGCTACAGCCCGACGTCGCCCAGCTACAGCCCGACGTCCCCCAGCTACTCGCCCACTTCTCCTTCTTACTCCCCCACCTCCCCCTCTTACTCGCCCACATCTCCATCCTACTCTCCCACCTCCCCCTCTTACTCCCCCACCTCTCCTTCTTACTCGCCGACGAGCCCGAGCTACAGCCCCACGTCGCCGAACTACACCCCCACCTCACCCAGCTACTCCCCCACCTCCCCCTCCTACTCTCCCACATCACCCTCTTACTCCCCGACCTCCCCCAACTACACCCCGACCAGCCCCAACTACTCCCCGACCTCTCCCTCATACTCCCCGACCTCGCCATCCTACTCGCCCTCCAGCCCGCGTTACACCCCACAGTCGCCCACCTACACACCCAGCTCCCCTTCATACAGCCCCAGCTCCCCCTCCTACTCCCCCACCTCCCCCAAATACACCCCGACCTCACCCTCATACAGCCCCAGCTCCCCAGAGTACACCCCCACCTCTCCCAAGTACTCGCCCACCTCGCCGAAGTACTCCCCGACGTCGCCGAAGTACTCCCCGACTTCCCCCACCTACTCCCCAACCACCCCCAAATACAGCCCCACCTCTCCTACCTACTCCCCTACCTCCCCCACTTACACCCCTACCAGCCCCAAATACTCCCCCACCTCCCCGACTTACTCCCCAACCTCACCCAAGTACTCACCCACATCCCCTACGTACTCGCCAACTAGTCCTAAAGGCTCCACGTACAGCCCCACTTCCCCCGGATACAGCCCCACCTCGCCCACCTACAGCCCGGCCATCAGTCCCGACGACAGCGACGAGGAGAATAACTGATGAGCGGCGGAGGAGAAGAAGGAGAGGAAGCTGAGGAGGCGCCCACAGAAACCCCGTCACCTCATGAGGACGACTGAAGGACAGCTGGAGGCGGCGGCGCTTAGCAACAGGGGTCCCATTTGTGATCATTTTTCTTGTTTCTTTGGGGAAATCTCCACTTTGGGACCTCTGTAACCGCCCCTCCCCCCGCCCCACACCTTTCAGTCTTGACCATCTGAGGGAGTTGCCCCCTTTTACCCTGAGAAATAGTTAAAACTATTATGTGAAAGACTGGAACTGCTTTGCCTGAAGGAGAGAGAGAGAGAAAGAAAAAAAAAAAAGGCTGCCTTTTGAAATAGTTTTTTAATTTCCACACGGGGTGTCGAAGCAAAACTGCAAATCCCAAGAGGGAATGAAAAGGAGAGGAAGATGTGGTGAACACACATAAGGGGAGGAGGAAAAAAAAAAAGTCCCTTTTTAACTTTATAGTGTACTGCATCCAGTCTCTCTTGTTCTCAATCTAAACGTTGGGTGTATAGCTGTTTTTTTTTTTGGAAAAGCGTACATATTGCCAAAAGCCTTTTTTTTTCTCGAAAAAGTGGATTGTAAATCACTAAAGCTCTAAAGAAAAACGGAGGAGTTAAATGGTTTAGACTTTGTTTACTGCATAATTCACCAAGGTGTATCTTGTTAGAATCTCTCGCTGCTTTCGTGAAAAGTACAGTTAGTTGTTGGCTGTCTTTCTGTGGATGAGAGAAGCTGAAGTGTTTTGTCGTATTTTAGAAGATTAGCTCAGATTGTCTGCGCTATAGTGGACGAAGAAAAAGCCGGATGATGAGCAGAAATAAACACACACACACACATGCAATAGGAGAGAGAGAAACTGGCTCGCAGGGGGAAAAGAAATTTCACTCTGAACATCATTAACTACATAAGTGTACGTACCCATCGCCCCCCTCCCCTACTTTCCTCCTTCACACCCCAAAGACAAACCTGAAAGATGTCATGAAAAACACCCACCAGCACCCTCTTGTCCTCTACCATTTTGGAGACTTGCGCATCAAAAGCGAAAAAAAAAGGAAAAAAAGAAAGAAAAAACACTTTTCCAGATAATATTCTTCCCTTGACACTGGGAATTTAAAGATTTATATGAAAAAAAAATAATACTGTCAGAATGATTATTCTGTCTTTAATTTTTTGATTCTAGGAGGAAATGGGGCACACGTGGACGAGGGATACTAGTTTGGTGTTGCTGCTTTTGTCATTGTTTGCATGAGTAGCACATGTTAATACATTTTAATCAAGCTTTAGGTTGATTTTTTTTTTTTTTTTTTTTTTTTCTTTTTTCAAAATCCCTCCCACTTCGTCCCATTTCTGATAGCTGACATGTACGCAGGTTTTCACTTTATTTGGACTATTCAATTTATTTAAGAAAACTTACTATTCTGTGTGAATATGAATAGAGGAAAATTAAGATTTTTTTTATTTTTTTTGCTTTTTTTTCTCGTTTTGCTTTTGGTGACTTTGTAAACCTGTTTGCAGGAGGCTCATGTTCAGATACTGTGGATGAAGAGTCGGGGGACGGAGGGGAGTGTTGTGTTTTTTTTTTTTCTTTTTCTTTTTTTTTTTGGGTCGCCCTCGTTCTTCCCAACAGTCTGAGCTGAGTTGCTGTGGCGACGACTGCTCTTTTTTTACTAACATTTGTACAAAGTGTTGCACGCTGTCACCGGGTTGTGACGTTGCTTCGGTTAAAGGGCAAAAAAAAAAAAAAAAAAGAAGAAAAAAAAAAAAAGTTCAACGCTCAGTTCACTTCTTGGGACACTAGAGGGCAACATTTGTCCTCCTGGTGACCTCTTTCATTTTCTTTTAAGCAGAGATTGTCCAAAGAAACAGCACTTTTGGCCTCTCGATTTAAAAATGATAATAATAATAATCTTACCCACTACATTAGTGTGAACTTTGTTTTGAGTATGGGTGCTTTCTGACATGACTCTACCTAGTTGGACTGTTTTTAAGGAACCGTCTGTCCGCCTGATGACAATGGAAACATTTTTTTTTTAAATCCCTTTTCTCTCCTCGTTCCATTTGATCATTCGACGCAGTTTTTCGAAATTCTTGGACTAGCTGGGTCTCCTCCCTCCTCCCTTCTTCATCCACAAGTGATCCTCATTTCTGAAATCAGTGTTTCTTTTTTTTTTTTTTCTACCAGTGTATGTACCTGTGACGATGGGAATCATGGGGAGGGGGGGAGGGCGGGGTGTGTTGGATCTGACTGGGAGTCCTGAGGAGTTAAAAAAAAAAAAAAAAAAAATACCACCAGTAATCCTTTAGGTTATGTTCTGAAAATGTTCAAACGATTTGTCAAGATTTTTGTGAAACAAAATGGTCTTGAATTGAACGGACCCGCCATCTTCTGGCCTTTTGAGATGAAGCAGGTTTGGTAATTGCACTTAGTAAATATTGTGGTGGACTTCAACCTCCCAGACATTGTGATATTTTGTCCACTTTGGTTGCATCCAATCCTGTTGTCTTAACTGTTTGCTGTCCAAGTCAATTCAGGACATCAGGACTCCCAGGTGGTATGAATGTCTTGAGTGTGTGTACGCGTGTGCAGTCAGTGTGTGCGTCCGAGGGCGAGACAGGGTTTTCAAGCTGAGGAAGACTTCACGTGTCTGGGCAAAGGAAGGTTTAACTTAAAATTGCCACTGTATAGAAATCCATTCATTATCTCATTCTCTGTATCTTTGTTCTGTTTGTTTTTTGACTGGGAAAAAATGAATAAAAGTTTTACTACATTTCTGTCTTGGTTCTTTTATGTCACAGCTGTGAGGATGTGTTTATTATGTCAGTTTTGGCTTTTGTGCAACAACTAAACTCTACATTTAGTTATTGAGAAATGGGGAAAAACTGTCCAATTGCAGATGTGCACGCTCGTAAATGAAAGATTTCAGTCTTTGAATTACTTAAAACGTGGTTTCACTTTGTCATTATCAGTATTTGTGAGCAGACTAACGTCCTAAAAAGTAAATTTAATCAATTTTAAAATTAAATCTACAACACAATCAAGTGCATAAAGTGAAGGGAGCTCAATATATGTCAGTTTACTCAGTACTGGACTAGTACTGTTTACTTGAGTATTAGCATTTTAAGCTACTTTATACTTTGACTGCATTACATTTCAGAGATAAGTTTTATTACTATTCACTCCACTACATTTATTTATACTTATTTTGAAGAGTCAGATTTTATATACAAAATATGTGATCATCTTTAAAACAAAATGACACATTAACATGGATTTAAAGTGTTAAATTAAAGCATTAAACTATTCAACATCAGGAGGAGGAGGTCAAATGAACTCCACTTTACAAAAATACTTGTTACATGACAATAAATCAGAAATAATAATATCCATCTAATATGTTTAATAATGTAAACTTTAATGAAGTATCTTCACATTTTTACATTGATACTTGTTAATTTTTACACGTAAAATATACAAAATATACTGGATTAGCAAAGTAGCATCAACTCAGACTTTTCTAAATTAATTAAACAGATGTAATTAACAACACTGATTGTGCTTCATTTGTCCTACGTGTGATTCTAATTTTCTATAATGGCAGTAAAAGCATCTACACATTAAATACTCATTTATTGAAGCAACAGCAGTGGTGAAAACTACATTTACTGAAGTACTGAACTGTACAAGAGTGTGAGAGCTGCACGTAAACACACTTCTTCCTCTTGATGGCGCTCTCACCTAAAGATAAACTGTCCATCAGACACAAACTGGCAGAGAAACAGAAACACCAAGTCTCAGATAGATTGCTGAGAACAGATACTGAACATTTTTACACTGCGAGGGGAATTTAACTGTTGAATCTCCTGTTTTTGAGAGTTAACTTGAACTCATTCTGGAAACTGAATTTACAGGTAAAACATGGAAAGTTGAAGGTGTATTTGGCTTTTTTATTGCCATTTGGTCTACTTGACTTGACTTGACTTGGGTATTTCTATTTTATGCTACTTTGTACTTTTACTACACTAGATTTCAGAGGAAAATATTTACTTTTTACTCCACTTGCCACATTTTTATCACAGTTCAGCGACTTCTCATATTTATATTTTACACTTAAAACATGCGTTTATATGCAATCTAGCCAACTAGCCAACCAATAGTATTGTAAAAAATGAGCTCTAACTTGACAACATTAAAATGCTGCTTACATCTACACATCAACAACATCAACATGAATCATCACTGATATTACAATAATATATATAATAAATATAACACTGTAAAAGGTGCCATTGTGACAGAAGGCTGCTAAATGTACTTTTATTTAACTTTCAGTTTTTACCATGTGTGTTTTTGGCACTTTTACTTCACTTTCACTTCACTGCTGTAGTTCAAGATAAATAAGCTGCTATATTACCATTGATATAATATTTATTTATGCCAGTCTGGTTGCTTGCAATGAATCCTAAAATTTATCAGTAAAAATTTAGTAAGCAGGACCTGCCCGTCTTGGCAGGTGCCAGTATGTGCAAATATGACAAAGACAAACATACATATGTGCATATAATTGAAATGCAGATATAGCCATGAATGTGTTTTATTATTCAGGGAGAAGTGTTTTTTTTTTTAGGATCATTTATGACATGACTCTCCTCCAGCAGATAGTGAGCCATCATCACATTGCCCCTCCCTGTCAAAAAAGGTTTGGACTTGATTTTGGTGTGTTTGTTACATCACAAGGGGCCTTTCAGAGCGTCACAGAAAAGGTAAAGCTGCTGTTGTAACACATCAAAGGTTTTCAACATTTCCCCCTTTCAGTAGATTAAACTTTCTGTTTCATCTTGTTCCAATGTTTCATTGAAGTCATGAAGAAGAGTATCACGTTTACATGAAGGGACAAAAACAAAACAAAGATTGCATGTTTTTTAGGGCTGCACTGGTCCATTAAATCCAAATATTCTTGTTTTGTCATTACTTATGTACATTTCCCCAAAATGCAGGCTAACATGTTTGGTATCTTTACAAAATTTGATATTTTCACCAGAATTTTGAATTCCATTTGATTTTGTTACATTTATCCAATGTAATTCAAATGATGGGATTTTGTATATTTAAATTTGAGTCTCTAATCCTCAAACACACAGAAACCTGCTCAACACAGTTGCACCCATTCAAATCATATGATGCTGAAATTAAAGTTACTAACACTCAAAATATGCGAACAACTCAATATGTTATTTAGTGTGTTCTCAACCCGCATGACTATTTCATGTAAATCACGCAAAAGTTCACTTCTAGTTCATCCCCACCCTGATAAAGAGGTCTTCCCTCATTTGTAAGTGGACTTTTAAGGTGGGTAATCTCGTAAATCTGTGGACATGTTGAATCACAGGCTAAATCCTGTGGCAACGCGTCATACTGATGTCAGGCCCAGCTATGTTCCCTACAGGTATGGGTGTGTTTAACTGGGAGAGCCCTTGTATGACGAATAAATGTGTTTAGGTTTGTTACTGTGGTGATATTTACTGACTGTGGAGACTTCATAGTTGAGCCATAATGAGATGATGATTGCTAAAAGGAGAAGGGATATCTATAAGGAGTAAAAATTGATTTACTTAAACCCCTTTTGATTATATTACCCTGGATTATTATGATCAAACAGATATGAGGAAGGAATTTATAGCAGAAAAATACAAGTTACAAAACTCAAGAAAGCAACAATCTATCTTATGTTTTTGTAATTTACATCATTTTCATATTTCTGATAAAAAAAAAACAATCTAATGAAAGTTTAAATATTAACAAATCAAGTTAAAAATGAGCTGCTGCATCAGTTTCATGCAGTAGACAATCATTTTGTCAAGAGAGTCTAGTTTGCATTTCAATTTTCCCTCCACTCAAGTTCTGATTCAATCAAGTTTCCGCACTTGCGGCTTTTTTGTGAGTGAGTCAGAGGGGCTGGGCTTAGACTGCTGCAGACAGAGACAGGAAATATTTTGTGTGTGTGTGTGTGTGTGTTTGTGTATGTATGTGTATGTGTGTATGAGAGAGAGAGAGAGAGAGAGAAAAAAAATTGTGGGTTTAGGACGTGTTTGTCCTTGCATGAGCACTATTCTCTCCACTCTTTGCTGCAACGTGTCGTCTCTCAGCCCCACTTCACTTTCCAAGGTAAGCGTTAGCAACTTAAATTATCTCCTTTCTCTGTTTTTCTTCTTATTTCTTCAGCTTTCCCCCCTATTTTTCCTCTCCTACACTCTTTTCCCCTTTTGGCTCATCACATTCCTTCTCCTGAAATCAGCTGAGCGGGACAATGACTGCTCAGAGAGACTCCACTCTCTTTTCTGAGATCCATCTCTCTATTCAAACTTTGCACCTAACCTCTGCTCCACATTTCTGTTATCAGTGAGGAAAGTCCAACCTTTCATTTCCTTTCCTACTCTTTTCCCAGTCTCACCTCCTACACCTCCTCCTGGTTTTATTTTCACCACTTCCTGTAAGTTAGGGTGGGGTATTACAACAACTTCAGTGTGGCCTCAGAAGAATAAGCTTGGTATTGATATCAGTTATAGATTAAAAACACATTTCCTTCAGCTGGAGAAGTGTAATCTAACATTTATAATATACTGTATTTGTATTTGTTCTCTGATCCTACATCAGTCTGTCTTGATTTTAGTGTGCTAATCTCATAATCATACAGTGCATCCAGCCATACAAACTCACACATACACACACACTCACTGTCAATTGACCGATTGCTCTCCAATCACTCTGCGCCTGCTGCTCTGTCCGCCTGCATATTGTCTCCTCTCATATTTCTGTCTGCTTACCAACGCATGAATGACTGATTGACTCGGTGACCCCTACAGTCTATCTGTGACCCTGTGTCTCCATCTAAAGCCCGCTGTCCAAACTCTGTCTACATCTAACCAGGCGCCAAAGGCCGCTTCAGTAGTCAAAAAAGCCAAAAGGTCAAGTTTCTATTGTCTAACCTCTCTGGCTGACTTGTTTTCTTTTTGGTGACATTTGACTTTATTCATCACTTCCCTTTCTTTGTTACCCTGCTGAAAATCACTAGATTGGATCAGACAGATTAAGATTAATTGCAATTTAACATCAGTGATAAATCAGTAATAAAAAGTATTTTGCATATCTGAATGCATATACCTCAAATTGGCTTTCACATGGCAACCAGTATTTATGTATGGCTGAGGTAACCAGGCATAAATAATGATGCATATCAGCAGGGTTGACACAGACGTAGCATGTTGCTGTGTTTCACATGACTCTGACTCACCAGGAGCTCAAAACATGAAACACAAAACTGAGAGTAGAGAGTTGGAAACCTCCGGATGGTCTGTCTGGGCAGAAGAAAGAAAACAATTCATTAAACTAACATAAATTAGATTAGAAGCAGCAACACTCACACTTTTCAAGATGCGTTGTGGTGGATGTCTGAAATATCATCATGACCCACTTAGGTCTCTGTAGTGTTTAAAGACAATATATTGTGCATATTTTCAGTTATGCTTTTTTCATTCAGGGACATCTTTGTATGATTTACAGTTAAAAAAAAAACAAACTTATTTTGACACTTTATGACGCTCCTTAGTTCAGCCTCTGTGTGAAACAGGGTGTGTTAGCTCCTGTCTCTTTAAGGCTTCCCCTTGGCAGGCTATTTTTTGTTGTTCTTTACTCAAAACATAAACTTCTCAGATAATCCATACATGTCTGAGCCTGAGTCTGACATGAGCAGTGAACATCACCTGCAATCATATCAACAGACGGCCATCTGTTGGCATTACACGATCTTACAATCTGATGTCAGCTTGAGGAGGTAACTTTGCAAACGGAGCAATTAGAGCAGGATAGGCCCTGGATTTTGACTTTCAGGGCGCATTTTAATATATGTTCACCTCAAGTTTTTGAACTTTAGCCATGTTTAACATAGATATCTGACATCATAACAGCAGCATTATCACAGAAAGCACATGTCCCCTTGAACAAATAATGTATTTTTTCAATTATTTTAGTTTCTAATTTTGATGCTGGAAAAATAAGTTTGCCTTACTTCAGTTAAAGTTCAATATGTAAAAATGAAAACAGAGACAGATCATTGTATGATATTTTATTTTATTTTTCATCACAGTGAGGATAATAGTTGACTGCATCTCATGGTTGATGTGGTTGAAGTGTAACCCTCAGTCTGGCTGAGCTGTCAGAGAAAAACCCAACTCAAACTGTCAAAGGTGTGAGTTTGAAAAGAAGTCATTGAGAATCTATGTAGGGGAAGGGAACACAGTCAAGAGTGTGAGACAAAGACAAAGGAAATGGAGGAGGAGAAGGGGAAGATGAAGGAGCCAGCAGCTTGCTCTCCCAGTAATTATCCGCTTGGTTTTTATCTTTAACCAGGAACCAGGAATCCGACTCTACTTCCCCCTCCCCACACAGCGTCCTATCCACAGGCAGCAGGTAGGTTTTCATCACACCGGCTCCAGTTACCTCTCACATATAAGCTAACCAGGCCAGGTGAGCGCAAACACTCCTCCTCACCAGACCTCTCGGTCCCTTACAACCACGCACACACACATACACACACACACACACCACACACACACACACACACATACACAGGTTCACACGCACACTCCAGTGGACACGCAGAATGGAGCCGGAGTCAGACAGCATGCCGGAGGTACCAGGGGAGATCATACAGTTAAGTGGACCAGGGCTTTTTCTCTGCCTCCTTACTTACTCTTGGAGCGGCTGTCCAAGCATTGTAACCCTAACCCGGGGGCCCCTGCATGTGCTACCTCAAGCCCTTTCTCCCCTTCCTTGCACCCTCACTTCCTCTCCTCCTCTATCTGGCATGTTCTGATCAGCAAACAGCACCCGTTTACTGATGACAGAATTGTGAAAGTATTAGATGAGGTATTAGATTAGATATCGAGGAAGGAAGTTGTTAAAGTTATCTTGAAGTGGAAAACTTTAAAAAACAGAAGGGGTGGAGATACTGTTGACATCCTGTTAGGTTGACCACAATGCTGACAATCTACAGTAATACTTTCGGCTTTTATCTGCTGCCTTTTTAACACACAGTACAAGAGTCAGCAACAGTTTCTGAGATGCTGGGTTTGTGTCCTCAGTTGGCTCTAATCACTATAATCATGATAATTGTTTGTTTTCAAATCCTCCTTTATCAGTTATAGTCGCTGCCTGGCGCCTGTGGGAGCTAAAATGAATCATAAACTGCTGACTTTTATGAAAGCTTACGTAGTGTAGTAAATGCTCCGCCCATTTTTATTTCAAGATTGTTATATTTATATGTTACCCTGCCAGAGTTTATGTCCCCATAAAGCTGAGGGATTTCTTATTAAAATAGAGGAGACCTCAGAAGATGTTACTGTGATGAAGCTGCCACACGTATATGGATTAGGTTTTAAAATTTTGCGTGTCATCACCCAGTAAAAGGTTTTTGATTGACTAAGTTTTTTTTTTTTTTTACAGCAGACATTTTGAGAAGATTTTTGAGTGAGAAACATCTAAACGCAGAGCTTTAAAAATGATAAATGGCATTTTCACTGCTGACATTTTGACTTTTCACAGCAGGAAAAGTGCAGGTGTTACTGATATCATTAACGATGGCTCTATTCTAATCACTTGTTGGTCATGACAGCGTGACAGTGAGCTTGCAAGTAGAATACAAGGAACATGAAGCAACTAAATGGAAATTAGCCTTCATTTAAACTCATTATTTACAGCTGTGCTTTTCCTGCTGTGACATGTCAAAAAGGCCCATTGCATATATTTTAGCATGAAATACTTGACTTTACAGAAGCCATCACAGTAAGTGTTTTATCTGCATCATCTAGTGATGCAATGATTAATTGAGTAATCCATCAGTCACACAGAATGATTTAACAATTTTGATAGTTGTTCATTTATCAATTGTTCCAGCTTCTCACATGAGAGGATTTTCTCATTGTTTTATATCAATGTAAGATTAATATTTTTGTATTTGGACATAGGATACAGTATAACAAGTGATTTGAAGATGTCAGCTTTGGCTCTAGGAAAATTGTGATGGACATATGTCACAACTTTTAGACATTTTTCAGACTAAAAATGATATTGTTTTTTTTTTAATCTAAAGTGTAATCCAGAGGTTGTTCATGAAAATAATACCCAGATTTACATTGAGTTGCCAATTCATTAGGTGCACATAGTTAATACAACAGTCCTACAATAAATGCAACTCTCATAAAAGTCACAATCTAGATATTAGAGACACGTTGCTTCAACCTTATGGTTGTTTTGGAGGCTGTAGTTGCTGTTGATTTGTTTTGTTTCATATAGAGAAGTGTTTCAGGTTTTTTTGTTTCAGTAAGGGTAGAGACTTTGGGTGGGGTGTTGATGTTTGTTTGTTTGTTTTTGGTGGAAGTTTAAATGTATTTCAATTCTGGCACCTGTGGCCACATTACAATGCAGTGGGACAGAGTGAGAGACCGGACGAAAAGAAACATACAAGTGACTCGTCTTTCTCTACGAAACTCACTCACCTAAACCTCAAAGATAGCAAAGTGAGAGAAGACAGGAAGAGATGTGTGGTTGGGTGGCACGATCGATACGCTGTTCATCCTGTGTGATTTAAATAAAAGCGAGGGTGTACATCAGAGTGACTCAAATGAGTCCATACCTGGCCTGTTCTCAGTTGTGACATGATCCAGCCTGTATATAGCCGCACCTTGTTTTGTGCAGTGACACTGGTGTTATGTTGCATAAAAGTGATGTAATGTAGCTTTCAGCTGTGGAACAAGCTCTCATTTTGTGTCAAGTCTTGGTGTGATAGAGCTCATCACATTGACCACATCATTATCTCCGTTTTTAAACTGATTTTCTTCCATTTACATCTCAAAACCAACGCTCCTCAGTCATTTGACCTTTTCACATGGTGGGAAGTTTAATTTAAAAACATGTCTCTGATATCCATAGCTTGTCTTCTGACTGTGACTCGATGGGCACTTCCTTCATTTGTCAGAACTGAATGGCTTAACTTCTGCTTTTATTTCACCTTACACCAACCAATCTTCTCCAGAATGGAAACAGTGACACAATACCACTTATTCATACATCCTGTTTCAGTTAACGTCTTCCTCTTTGTGTAACCCACCAGCCACAGTCCCTGATTCAGAGGGACTGTTTTTTTTTTTTTTTGTTTGTTTTTTTTAAAATCATGTTTGGCCGGTAAAATGTTTCAGTCTGTGGTGATAGTTGTGTCCATCCCCACTATGTTCTTCCCTATCCAGTGACTTTTGTCTTATCAGTATTTCCCCTCTTCCTCTTTCTGCAGCATGCTCCCCTTCAAAGCAGCACCGGGTCAGTTCAGCCCTGAGGTCCGGGAACCGGGCCTACGGGTGTGGAGGGTGGAGAAGATGAAGGCCGTGCTGTTGGATCCCTCTGAGGTGGGAGCCTTTTATAACGGGGACTCCTACCTGGTGCTGGAGCACCGTGGTGAACTTGGAGCCGATCTCCACATGTGGATAGGTAAGAGACTGAGGGAAGCCACTTAGTAGAGACACATCTGGATGATGTAATGAATGAAAATATGAAATAATTCAACCCACCATGATTCAAAGGGATCACTGAGAACGACTTTAGGGACAATTAAAAGGCCATGTAAAGCAGTGTGTCATCAGCATAGCTGTGGAAATTCATGCTGTGCCTACTGATGACGTTTCCAAGTGGCAGCATGTAAATGTTAAAAAGTTTAGAACCTTGAGGAACACCATGATTCATTTTATAACTTTAAGATGAACATTAATGCATGATTACAAAAAATCTCGATGGGTAAAAGGATTTTAACCAATTTAAACAGTATCAGAAAGGCCAATCAAACTATGAAGTCTACCTAAAAGAATTAAGTAATCTACTGTATTTAAGGCTGCACTCAAGTAGTACTAATACAGAAAGTTTTTGTTTTTTTTTTCATATCCATATTGGAGTTGAGCTCGTTTACAACCTTGACAAATGTCTCAGTGCTATGATTGGTCCAAAAACTACTTTACTTTTTTCAAAAATACTGTTTGAGTTCATAAAACCATTTAACTAAAAAAAACAAGCTTCTCCAAAAAATTTACTTAAAAATGGCAGATTGGAGAATTGAGGGACCTAAATTGTTTCATTTCAGAAAAGGTTTAACTATTGCAGTCTTAAGAGCAGTGGGGAAAACACCCATCTAAAGAGACTGGTTTACAATGTTGAGGAAATCCTCATCAAAAAGTTATAAAATGTTTTAAAAAGGATGTGGGAATGGGATCTAAAAAGCAAGTTGCTGTAGGAAATAACATGCATCTCAGTGCCAACCAGGACACATTTCTCCAGTGTTTCTTCACATAAAAACAGGGTTCTGGTGTATGGTGAAAGATTCATAGGTTGACATTGATATAAATTCAATCTAGTAGTGTCTATTTTATCTCTGACATTGCACAATTCTAACATTTGGAGTTGGTAGACATACTGCTAGACTTAATCAAAACAGAGTTAATTAAAAGGTCAATGGTTGGATTTTGGGATTGTTCCAGTTGTTTGATTATTTTTGAGAAGTTTATCTTGTATGTTTAATTGCCTTCTTGTAAACAGTTTCTTTATCCAGCTTCTTTCTGCTGTTCGACAGTTTCTCTTTAGTTTCATTTCAGATTAATTTGTTATCTTCAGTAGGGGCACTGTGTCAAGGGTTGACCATCATCTACTGTTATCAACTATCTACAATAAAATCACAAGAGTGTAAAATATATGGAGGGATTGTTATGTAAGAGATCAATAAATTATACAGCCTACATAGTGACATAGCATTTCCTGACAGTTCTCTCTGGAATATCCCATTGTAGACACCATTGATAGTAAGAAAGACATAGAAATGATCAATCATACACCCACAACTAAAGAGATATTGGCAGCCAAGCTGTGGGTTATTACAAGGTCTAAAATGTGGCCTCTGTTGTGAGAAGGCTGAGCAACATATAAGATAAAATTTGTACAGTTTAGAAAGTTTAAAAAAACCCAAAGCAAAAGAGTCTGATTTTGCACATGCAAGTTAAAATCACCTAAAATAAAAATTCTGTCATAATTGGTGTGAATAATTGAGACTACTTCTGAAAAATCTTAAATAAAAAAAATAAAAGAACATTGTTTGTTTGGCCTGTAAACTACCATACAGTGTAGGAGGGCTGCTGAAAACTTATGGAGTGATATTCAGAAAACATGCATGTAATCAAATGTAATGTCTTTAAAACCAAGTGACCCTTTTTACCTTTCCTGGAGGAGTATGAAAAATTGTTGTTTGGTGGTGAGGCTTCAGTAAGAGTCTGTATCAAGCCATGTCTCAGTTAAAAACAAATCAATATTATTATCTAAAATCAGGTCATTAATAAGAAATGTCTTGTCACAAGAAGTTAATTATATTGCAGCTATGCGATGTGACTCAAGATAAAAACCTCTTTTTGAGTAGGTGGCAAATTTAAAATGACAGCATTTTATCTCAGGAAAAAAAATCAATCACTATTGGGAGGCCACTGATATTTAATCAATTTATTTTATTTATTTTGTGAAAGAGAAATGACGACTAGTTTTCACCGAAGAGAATCAGGAAAAGAGAATAGATAATCAAAATAATTTAAATATTTCAGAAGAGATATGTGGAGATAGTCTGATTAACTGAAGAGATAATCAGCGTAACCTAAGAAAGGATAATCAGAATAAAATAAGAGATAATGGAAATATTTGAGAGGACATCATCGGAATCAGAGAATAGAGATAATCTGAATAATTGAGAAAAGGTCATCAGAATTATTGACAAAGAGATTATCTGCATCAGAGTAGAAAAAGATAATTGAGAAGTGATCATCAGATTGAGCAAAGGAGAAATAATGTAACATAATGTGGAAGTAATGAGAAGAGATATTGGAAATAACAGAAGATGTAATCAGTATCAGACATAAGAGATAATCAAAGTAATGGAGAAGAGACTTTATTCGCTTAAGAGAGACTGAAATTTGACTTGCAGAAATTCACATCATCAACCCAACTCACACGATGACACAAGAGCAAATAGACATATTAAATGGTGCAAGAACAACACATGATTGCAAACGATTCATCACATGATATATTTTTGTATAAAATCCTGTGAATTTTAAGCCATCGAGAGAAGATGAGTGACAACTCGTTGTGAGCCATGTAGTTATGACTTTACTGGACGGAGTAAAGTAGAAATAGGACAAGTATCGTATCCTTCTCTCCAAGTAAACAAGCTAACCCAATGTCCGCTGCTTACTACACACCTAATCCTGGCCCTGTGCTGCGGTTGAAAAGCTAATAACCCTGCCACTAATGGTGATGACACACGAGACACAGCGCTGACCTGCTGCATCATTGTGCGAGGAGAGAGAGGCTGGATAGAAGAGGAACGATGAGAGAAAGAGGGGAAAGAGCTCCCGAGGGAAACGAGGATGGTTTTTGAGCAGGGCCCATTAAATATGCAGGAATACTGTTACAGTACTCAAATGTGGCTGTTGTTTCCAGCATGTATCCGGTGCTTAGGTAACACTAAGCTGATTGTCACAGCTCGGAGAGGGTTCTCTTTGCCCAAGCATGCGTCTCTCCAAACAATCCCTCCCTCCTGCGCTTGTTTACAACCCGTGACCCCATTGTTGTCTCTGTATGTTTACTGGACGATACACTTCTCATTTCTTTATCTCTGTGACCTATCACCTCTGTCAGCAGCTCTTTGTCCTGTCCTTTTTTTTGACATTTTTATCTTCCTCATTCTCACTCAGCTGTCAAATCTCTCATTCCTACTGTATTTCCATTTTCCATCTTTACTCGGTGTCCCTCTACCATGGAAAGAACCGGAGGATATTAAAAATAAAGTCACAGAAGTCAACTTGACTTTCATTTTTAACAGTTTTTTTTTTTTTTTTTTTTTTTTTTGACAAAACAATCCCAACTCAAGGTCCACTTACTACCTCTTTCCAGAGGTTTAACCATCACTCTGCATCACTCTTCATCAGGAGCTGTTCATTTACAAGCCCACTTATGATTTCTGAATAGAAGGACTAATTGTCTGTGTTGGCTTAAAAGTTAACCTTATAAATTCATTCTTCATCTTGGAAGTATAAGTTTGATAAAACAAACCCAACTCAAATCCACTCAGTACCTTTTTTTTCCCCCCAGAGATTTTAGGCCCCTATATCAATGGCCCCTATATATATATAATTTGCATTGTAAATAAAAAAAAGCAAACTTCTGGCTCTGTCAAAGTTTACAAAAATTCTTTTATCAGCAGGTTAGTCATATGAGAATTTTAAAACAGAAGTCATCTCAGGGCACTTTTCACATAGAGCAGGTCTAGATCAGAGAGACCCAACATTTACTCTGTGAGTAAGCACTTGGCAACAGCGGCAAGGAAAAATTCCCCTTTATCAGGAAGATAGTTGGGTTGAGAAAGAGGGAGGGTAAGAGAGAGACACAATAGTCCATGGACAAATGTCGATACTGGATAATTAGGGCAGCAGCGGAAACTCACAAAACAAAGGTTTTGCAGAAAACAATGGCAACAGAAAAGAATAAATCAGAAACTATGAACAAAAAGAAATCAAAAGTTATTGGCCTAAATGACATCCGTATGTTTTGTACCAAAGTAAAAAGGCTATAAAATCTTTGTTCACCTGGATGTACTGTTCAAAGTTATATCAAAAAGTTTCTCATCCCTTTCTCTGCTGCAGGTGAGAAGTCGTCTCGTGACGAGCAGGTGGCGTGCGCCATGCTGGCCACTACACTGGACAACTTTCTGGGCGGTGACCCTGTTCAGCACAGGCAGGTTCAGGGCTACGAGTCCCCTGAGTTTATGGCGCTCTTCCCCAGAGGAGTCAGCTACAAGGTGAGGACCAGGGATAGACTTGTAGAAGCTACTCAAACCAGCGAGATGTTCAGATACCTGAAAAGAAGAAACATCAGGCAAAACCCTCATCTATGTGACTTTTGCTGCCCAGTTACATTTAAGTAATGCTTTTACAGTATTAAACAAAAGAACATGCATCATGTATGTTGAGTTTTATGCTTGTGTATATAACCAAATTTCCCATTTTTGCATTCATGTTTCACATTCATTTCAATCACTGCTGTACAGACACTAAAAGACTAGAAATTAATTAGAATTAATGATTTTTTAATGATAAGAATTTTTTTTCTTTTAATTTAGTACTGAAATCTTTCCAAGGAAGTTAAAAACAAGGACATAAAGATTTTTTGTAGACTTTTTACCCAACAGTGATAATGTGACACATTGATTGTGATTTATACTTGATTAACTTGCAAAGTCAATACAAAAATGTCAAAAGTTTTATAATTTTTTTCATGTTGTCGTTCATAAGCGGGAAACTGAATGTAAAAATTTTGTTTAGTCATTGTGCTCATATTATTTGGCATTCTTTTATTGCTAGATTATCATTTAGAGCACCCAAGACATTATGGCCTCTGTGCCAAAGTGCATTGATGTTACTTGGTTTACAGGAAGGTCAAGTAAAGTTTATTAAACCAGATAGAGCTGAAATCTCATAATCATTTAACATGTCCACTGACCTATAAAAAAATATACAATATTTTTAAATGATTATCCCTCTTTCCTCATAGGATGGTGGTGTGGAGTCAGGATTCAGGAGGACTCAGGACTCCGGGACGGTGCAACGGTTGTACCAGATCAAAGGGAAGCGCAACATCCGTGCCAAGGAGGTGGAGCTTTCCTGGAGCAGCTTTAACAAAGGAGACTGCTTCATCCTTGACCTCGGAGAGGTGAAGACACACAAAATCCACCATATTGAGTGTAGTTAAAAAAGTTATGTGATCTAAAATTCATCTGTGCACAACAAAATAAACAGTTGTGAATTTGTTGTGAAACTAAAGCACATTTAAAACTGAGAACTGCATAAAATAAAGTGAAAAATTCTCATTGTTGTGCTGATCTGCTGCTGCCTCTCTGCTCTCCAGATCATCGTGACGTGGATCGGATCGCAGGCCAACATCTTTGAGAAGCAGAAAGTGCGTGAGATTGCTTCACTGATCCGTGACACGGACAGACATGGAAAAGCCAGAATCATGGACGCCAATGAGGGGGAGGAGCCAGAAGAGATGCTCAAGGTAAACTCACACTTTTAAACATATACTATGTAGGGTTTTCCAAAACAAACAAACAAACAAAAAACGACAATGTGTAGACTCATACAAAAATATCAAGGCAAATATCGCAGTCACCACTTATGACCCACTAAAAGTATGTGGCAGTGTATTTATCTGCAAAGACCCTGGCCTCTGCTTGTATTTTATTATTTTGCTGTGTTTGCAACGCGTCTGGGTTTCAACCTTTGGGCAGTGGGTGTGTAGGCCCCAATCAATAACAGTGTGCAGGGTGTGAGGTCGGGACTCGTGGTGTGTCGCCATCTCTCTCCTCTGCTCTGCTCTGCTCTGCGTCTGTGTGTCTGTTTGACTGAGGGCGGGGCTGAGCTACACACACGCAGAGCAGAGAGACAACAGCGGACAGGCGTGTGGAGGTGTTGGTGTGTTTATTTGTGCTTTAGAACGTAACTGCCATGAAAAATCAAAAGAACATTTTATTTACCTCATTCACGACTTTGTTGTCGCAACCGCTGCTCCCTCTGTCTGAGCTGGGGAAGAGGGGCCAACTTTCAATGGTGTGTTTACAAACAGTAACTGACAAATCTTGCATAGTGTGCCTTTTTAAGAAGTATCCTCTCATGTCAAATTATTTTATTCAGGTTTTTGTAGTGTTTTAATGTTTTATGTTTTGTTGATGAGCAGGTCTTGGGGAAGATGCCAGAGCTGGCAGAAAGCACACCAGAAGAGGACAGCAAAGCAGACGTCTCCAACTCTGCCTCCCTCTACAAGGTAACTTCAGCGACTTATCAAACTATCATATGATTTTTTGTTTTTAAGTGAAATGCAAAATAAAACCTGTGTTTTTTTTGTTGTTTTTTTTATCTACAGGTGTCCGATGCGACAGGTTCCATGACGATGACCAAAGTGTCAGAGAAAAGCCCGTTTGCCAAGGAGCTGCTGGTCCGTGACGACTGCTTCATTCTGGACAACGGCGCCAACGGAAAGATCTTCGTCTGGAAAGGTGAGGAAATACGACTTGACCCCGAACCGGCAGACTTCTGCCGCCTGAAATGCATACCGAGGGAAAGTGATAGTTGTTAGATGCCAGCGATATTCAGTATCTAATTGGATGAAATTTTAATGAGTGTTGTGAAAATAATGATTGACAGTTTCACAGGGAGGTAAGTTTGAGGACACAGTTGGATATATGGACTTTAAAGTCTCCACAAATGTTTTAGTATTCATTGTGCAGTACATGCTATATGTTTTTATATTTTGTCGTTTTCAAAATACAAATGTGCAGTCATCAAATCTAACTTGACATTAGCTGCTATTACTGCGAACAAAGATGCATGAACTCTCCTGAAAAAGACAGAAATGTTGACAAGGAGGCATATCTTTAAGGCTTCAGTTTCAAAGCAGATTGTAACATAATAACATAGAAGAACAACAAAATGGAGAGCAGCAAACGTATCCAGGAGGCCTTAAATCCAGAGTGACTGTTATGAAACACCTTTTTTGTTGGAACATCAACGAGCTTTGACCCAGATAGAAATGTCCTGATCATGTCCTGGTGGTCCTGATCAATGGGGGTCCTTTTTTAATATTCAGTATCTGCTGATGCAAAGTCTGATTTGATGTTTACTTTTATTATGTTTTTGCTTATTTTTCCCCACATAATACAGCTGTGCATACTTCAGCTGCAGTAAGCCCACATATAATATTTTGTTTTATATCCTGTAGCAGTGACATTCAAACTTTTGACCCCATGACCCCTTAGGCGCTGGTTTCTTAAAGAGCCTCCCACCATGAACCAGTGGATAGGCATTGTAAACAGCATATTTTGTACTGTATGGGACCTATGACATTCAGTTTAAGATTACAGAAAAAAAAAGGAGAAGACTATTTGACTAAATGGGTTACACACCCTACTAATGAGTGACAACTGAAACTATTGTGAAACACAAAAGTGAATGAAGATATACCATTTGGTAACTAACAGCTCTTAAGTATATCATCCAACGTAACTGAGTGACGTCATGTTTATTGTGCTTTTATAAACCTGTCTCTCTTCCCATTAATTAAATTATTTTTATCAACCAATAATAAATTAATATGAAAATGAAAAATGGCACATGACTGCCTGAGTTTTTAGACACAAGGCACAAATCTCTCACTCTATAATGATAGTAAACTCGACAGCTCGACAGATGGGTTTAATCATATTTCAAATACGACGTGTTTTACCTTCTTCCCTGTCAGTCATCTGTCAATCTTGCAACCCTGAATATCGCATCATCCGACCACATTTCTTTGGTAATTGTTCATTCATATGTTTGTAATATTTGTTAGACCGCCTTTCTTCATCTGCAATGTGAACAAAATACCTGAAGTCCATGTGCACTTTTCAGCCAACAGCAGCACTCTAAAGCTACGGTTCACCTGCTAAATGTTGCTGAAAATGACACACGTCTACTTGTGAAAGATATCTCTAACTACATAAAGCAGCAGGAGCACAAACTTGGGGATTTGATTTAACTGCCAGTATTAAAACTGTTCATTGTTGCCTGTCAGGTAATGGAGCAAATGCGGAGGAGAAGCGGGTGGCCCTACAGATGGCGGATAACTTCATTGAACAAATGAAGTACCCCAAGATGAAAACGCAGGTAATATCTCTTTCTAAATATTAAACTATGGTTAAAGGAAACACTGATTCCATACGTATTGTAAATGTTTTCATAGCGGTTAAATCTCACTTTGAACACCAGCTCTGGCTCCTGCAGCTTATTCATTTACAGGTTTTTTATTATCACCTCCTTTGTGTCTACTCTAGTTTCTTTGTATATACAGTAAAGCTGTAAAAGTTAATCTGAGCTCTGTTTGTGCTTCAGGTGGAGATACTGCCGCAGGGGAAAGAAACCATCATCTTCAAGCAGTTTTTTAAGAACTGGAACTAAAACATTTCATGGAAACATTTGACAAATCCTGCACTTGAGGAGGGAATACCTTCAACAGCCGGCTGTATATCTGAACAGACAACATTCGATACAAACATTTTTTTTTATATGCATTTATGGATATGTACATATTTGTAATGTACCATGCGGACAGAACACACTGTAGTTTGTTTTGGTAGAATCAGAGATGTGATGCCACTTTTATAAATGACGAGAGTATAAAGACGATAAAAGATTTAAAAAAAAAAAAAAAAAAAAAAAAGAGCCTTAAGTCAATGAGTTGATGTTTTTTACATTTGTCCTAGTGTCACAGATTTGTCTGCATTTGGAAAAATAAATCTGAAACTCACTTGTAGAGGAAGTGGACTGTGGTTTTTTTCCCCTGTGTCTTTGCGAGATGGTCTCAGCTTTGGTGTCAAGACTCCTGCTCATGCGTGACAGTAGACCAAAGGTGTCAATGACCACTTTTTACGTAACTTTGTTTCAAAGTATGCTCTCTCTGTTGCCATGGCAGTATAATTATTACCTACACACAGTAATCTAATAAGATAACGCATTACAGTCAAGGTCAGTGTTGGCTTGTGGAGGTTACAATGTTTTGAGGTGCTTTACTTGTATTTCCTTTTTCTTATGCTTCTACTCCTCTAAAGGTATTATGGGAAAAGTCTGTTACAGTTACTCTGCAGATTCAAAACCTTTTATCAGTTTATAAAATGTGTTTTTATAGATTAAACAAGCCAATGACATTTAAAATATTTAGAACCAGCTCCACCTCAACCAGCTAAAACGGTATAATGCTGCATATATATATATATAATAAGGTAATAATAATTAAATAATGTGTAATGTACCAATCACAGAGGCCATTTTGTTTGAAAAACTAGCATGTTTTCCTAATATTTAGGTACATTTTGAACACTGCATTGCTTTTGCTTGTAATGCAGTATTTTACTTAATATCTATGTGCTTCTCTCAACTTTGCCTGTAATTTTAATCACACACTGTACAGAGTCAGATAAAGATTAATCAGCAACTATTTTGATAAGCAAATAATCATGTGGGTAATTTTTGAAAGCAAAAATGCTTCAGGTTTGCTGTGTCATACATGTGTCATACATGACGGTGAACTGAATATCTTTGGACTTTTACAAAACAAGACATTTAAAGACATCACCTGGGATTCTATGAAATTATAAAAGACATTTTTCAATACTTGAAAATAATGCATCAGTTCTTAAAACTTTACATCAGTGTTCCTTTTACCATTCAATGTTTTACTTTCAACTGGCATGTTAATGTAATCTACATTGATATAAATCCAAACTGTTCCATGAATGGCAAATCTAATACAGAATGACTTTTTCTTGAGTAAAATTTGAGACTCTTCTTTCATATCTTGCACTGCACCATAACTGCTCTGTAATTTGAATCTCTTTTTTTTTTATCCTGTTTTATTCCATTTTACCTTATTTTTATATTCTACTTTAAAATCCCTTTACATGTATCTTTTTAGATTTACATGTGTTTCTTAAAGCCTTTTAAAGGCACAAATAAACAGCAGCAGGTGCATCTAAACTTTCACCTATATCTTACTGGAGCTTTGTTGACCCCCACAGGCCATAAATGTCTAGTCTAGTATAACGTCTTTATGGCCTAATAGACCGTTGACTGCAGGCTAAGAGGGCAGAGAGATGATAGATGTGGGGAGGGCAATAGCGTGAGGCACTTCTTTGACGTCTCTTCCCATAGAGAATCAGGATGGTCAAAGATAATAATGTGATGTAACGGTTTTGTTCTTTTTTTAGCTGAGTACATTTTTATGATTTTGCATTGTACTTAACACACAATTGCGTGCGTGCAACAAAGAGGGTTTCTATTTTATTTGAATTGACATTTATTGAACCAGGATGCACTCGTTCATTGTGAAATCTCTTTTTTATACAGTTTTTGCCAAAATACCAATAAGAAATAAAGGAAAAGCATTCAAGATAAGGAATCAAAACACACAATGTCCGGGAAAAAAGTGTAGTTACAGTCTGAAGAATCACATTTAGATTTATTTATACGTGATAAAAGTATGTTGATCAAAGCAAAGACAGTTTAGTCTGGTGTAATATGAATCTGAAAATATACTTTCAAAATCCAAAATGGAAAACTCCAAATCTATCTTTTGTGGCAGTTTTTTTGGGGAGGCGTTATGACTGATTAAATAACAATAAACATTAATTATCTGCAACCATTAATATTATGTATGTCAAAGTGCATACAGAGTTGTTACTGACATTTAATGTGTCATAAATTTACCAGAACAATAAAATATTGAAGATAGACATCTTTTGTAGAATATATTTAGACAAACAATTTAAAAGTAAAAAAAATCTTACTTGTTGTCAAATGTATATTTTTACCCTTTTTTTTTGTTATTCAGTTTTTTGAAGACCCTTACATTGCCATTTAGATCTTAGCTACAGCTTTGGAAAAATATGGTTATTACATTTACTGACAGTTACAATAAATCAGAGCAGTGTATCGCCCCCAGTGATATCCAGGTACTTATTGCTGTTATAAAAAAAATTATTCCCTCTTCATACTCACTGGTAAACGTGCCAGCAGCCACCAGGAAACTGGGAGGATTTCGTGTCAGGGAGCTGTGAGGACATTTTCATTATGCCATGTCACACATGCCATAAAAGAAAAGTCCAAAGATCAGGAAGATGCAGAACAAATAGACTGGACGAGCTGCGGTGACTGCCCAGTCTTCACCACCAGCAGAGCTGCACCAACGCTCACCTCAGACGACAGGTAAGACATGTATGATATACTGTATATATCTATAGTACATATGATGTTTTCTACATTTTTAATAGAAATTAAATAATTATTGAATTATCTTCTTTGTTTGTTTGTTTTGTTTTTTTAACCAAGTTTTTTTTTATTAATTTAATGTTTTACTTTTAATATTAACTTTGTGTTATTTATAATTTTAATAATTTATTTGTTTACTTTTAATATTAATTTTGGATTATTTATAATTATATTAATTGAAGTTTTTACATTTAATATTAACTTTGGGTTATTTATAATTTTAATAATTTCATTTTAAACTAAAACATGGTTATTTTGAGAAGTTTTACCTTAAAATTCTTACAAAGTTATTGTATTACATGTATACATTTAAAAAGAATAAATTATAACAGTTTGCAAACATATTTTAGTTTGGCTGAATAACCCAACAGTAATATAAAACTTACACTGATACTGTCAGAACAAATCCTTTAATGTTAACCCATTATTAAATAGTTGCTATATTAACCCAAATTGATCAAAAAATCCAGTAATTTATATTGTGTAGCTACTTGATATATCCACTTTACATTGCTTTTCCAAGAGAAAATGTATTGTATCTGTTTAGTCACATGTCACCTGTGTGCTCTCTTCACCAACAGAAGTGAGGACGCCACCATAAAGATGAAGGGTATCCTGAAAAATAACAAAAGTAAGTTTTTTAAGTTTTTATTCAATCACTGACATCCATTGCCACTTTTCTGCATGTTTGATAACATTTTTCCAGCAGAGGGAGATAATGTGGCATCATGGAGCTTCAATCAGGCTTTCATAATATATATATATATCATTCATGGATGAAGTCCGAGCTGATATTTCACTTTAATAATGGCTTTGATTTTACTTCCTCTATTGGAAAAATTCATCTTCCTTTCCCCCCCCATCTGTTGGAAACTAACCACGAGAAGTGATATCAACTATGACTCAAAAGACTTTCTCCTTTCTCTTTCTCCTGAATCTTGCAGAGCTGACATCACTGCTGAAGTCAGAGGACAGCAGCACCACCCAGAGCAGCTCCGTTGGGGTTGTACGCTGGAACCTGCCTGAGGAGAGCGTTCAGGCCCACAGCTCAGCCCCCACCAAATCCACCAAACACTCACAGGTATGCCACAAATACTTGATTTTATTGAGACTTCCCTTTTGTTATTCAGTGTTTTTGTTTCACCTTGAGGCTTATGAGTATGAATGATTTTACATTTGGCCATTTTACTTTCACAAAATCCCTCTTAATAAAAAAAACACTTAAATCTCTCTATATATATATATTTAATATTTGTTCTGTTCCAACAGCAAAACCCTCGTAATGGCCTCAACGATCTGCGCAGCCTGCAGGAGTGTGTGCAGTTCATCCATCACTGGAAGAAGCAAGTCGACCAAGTTTGCAAGGTAAGGTGGTAGGAAAGAAAAAAAAAAAAAAGTCAGTGGCTCAGCAAGCACAGATTGAACTCATTAACAGCAGCCTGACGTGTAAATTCAGAGGGGAAAGAGCAAATAGGTTGTATAACTGAATATACACTGATAACGAGAGCTTTAAACTAATTTCCTTTGCCAAGATGGCGCTCTCCATATTGCGGTACTCTCTCTCAACACTAGGTTAAAAAACCTAGTTTTGTTCTTTCGTGTGTGTTTGATGGGGAGGAAAACAGTCTTCTTCTCAACACTGACAAGACCAAGTTGCTAATCCCGGATTTCAGGAAGAAAGCTCCCCACTCTGCCAGCTCTGTGGATTAAAGGTACCGAGGTGGAACGGGTCGACAGTTTCAGGTTTCTGGACCTGAACTTCACCAACATCTTGAACAGGACAGTAAATACCTCGGCCACTGTCAAGAAGGTGCAGCAGCAACTCTATTTCATTCATCAGCCTCTCACCCAGGCCTACAAAGGTCTTGTGGCCTTGTGGAGAGCGTCCTCACCAGAAGTATAACTGTGTGATATGGAAACACGACACTAAAGGAGAAGAAGGCCCTCCAGAGGACTATTAACACCACAGAAAGGTTCAGAGGAACACAGTTCCCCTCCATGGATACACACAACACTATAGGAACAAACTGCGGGCCATTCTAAGAGACCCACATCATCCTGGACACTCTCCGTTTAGGTGAAAAAGCTCCAGACACCAGCTAAGAAATCCACTGAAAAGAGAGCATTAGAACAAGCAGGAAGCGTTTTCACAACAGTTTCTTTTTATTTCTTTTTCTGCATTTTATTACTTGACTGAGAGATCCGCACAAGTATTCCAGCGCCATGGTACACCTGTACCTGAGCAAAGGGAAAATAAAAGAAAAGTTTTTTAATTCTGAGAAAAAAATGACAAAAGAAGGCAGCACCACCGGATATGGTTGATCATTCCACCCTGTTAAGAGTTAATAGTTGCAGATAAATAGTGCAAACATGCAGGTTCACAGTGTCATGCATAGTCATTGCTTTCCTTGTCAGATTAAAAGCCTTATTTGGTGTTCATGTTCAGGTGAAGCAGAATTTATGACGGCAGAGATTGGACAAACGTTGCTAAGGGAAACAATTACTTTGCATGTTCATGCAGAGTAATGACTAGGTTAAATGATAGGACATGTTTATCAGCTCTTTTACAGCGATATGACACACAAGCACAGGGCTGGGACATGTAGAGTGGGCGTCAGACCTACAGGAGTTTTTACAAGGGGCTCTTATGACTTCACTCCAGCCCTTTGGACATCTGTCAGTGGAAAAATTGACACATATACATGCCCCATTTAATGCAGAATGGACATCAAAATAAGATGTGGTACTTTAAAAAAAAAAATCAGAATAGCTTCATATCAGGTGGTGTGAACAAAACTTTTCATGAGCTTTGGCCTTAAAACTCATCATACTGTCATCATGAAACATCATTATGATGTGTTTGTGTTGTTTTGTAAAAGGGTGATCCAGATGAAGGTACCAGTAAGAAAGAAGCCCAGAGTTCAGACCACCGCATCGAGCGCAATCTGGAGGAGAGCAGGAAACTGATCCAGGAATGGGCCAGTGAACTGCGCCATGTCGACAAGGTCAATGCTCACACCGACACTGATGTGTAGTTGAGTAGTAATGCCCTTAAATATATCATATCTTACTTATTGATTTTACATCCTTAGCTCCTGAAGAAAAGCTCATGGAAATCAGAGAGTCAAGAACAAGAAGATAAAGATTTGGATGATGACGATGAAACACAGAGGATCATAGAGTGGGCAAAGGAGCTGCAGATGGCCTCTGAGGTGAGGAGTCAACGATTTGAATACTCTTCACTGTTAGTAGAAAACAACACCTGCAGAGGAAATGCTTGCTGCTGTCATGGGAATTTAAGTGATTATCGGTGCATTTGTTTGTGCAGAGCTGCGGCGTGCAGAGTGAGGAGCTTGGCAGAGTGTTGCGTCTGCTGGGCCTAAAGAAGAAACGCCTTTTCAATCTGATGCCTCTGTTGGAGCTCATCACCTGGTGTCTGCTCAAGGAAGACAGCACGGTGAGTCCCAGAGACTAACATTTTTACAATTTCAAAAACAGAAAATAAGGAAAGAAAATGTATTTAGCATAATTACACGCTCATGTTTCATATCCTTAAGAAAAACAATAATTAGCAAGTTTCTTCTGTAAAAAAAGTCCTTGGAAGGTCAGAATGAAACAAAAATGGTGGGAGGAGATTGAAAGAAAAACATTTTAATTTCTCAGAAAGCCATAAAAAAAAAAAAAAAAAACATAATTGGCTTCAACTTCAAACCAAGCAGTCGTTAACATTCGCTGACACGCACCGCGGACATGACCAGGTTATGAACAACCTTTACGTAATGTGATTTTAGTGAACCCTGCTCTGTGAATGCATGCTAAACATCCATAAATGAACTACTTGATCCAGTTTATGACCCTGATCTGATAACCTACAACAATCAATGTTCTTTATGACTGATCTTAAGACTTTGCAGATAAACGATCATCAGTTTTGCAGATGATAGTGTGCTATACATAATGAAGTTGTTGAATCAAATTTGGAGGAATATTTTATGGATAAACCCCGATTTGACTTTATATAAGTACTTAATGACTCCTGCACTAACAACAACCTGCTCCTTTTTGGCTTTCACAATGCACAATGAGCATTGTGTTCTGCATTATTGCCCTAATAAAGCCACGGGTCACTACAACCACTCAAATTTAGCCATGCACTAACAGTGAGGAAAAGAGTTTCCCGGTTCAAACAGTTCAAGAATTTGTTGTTTAAGACTAATGATTATATCTATAAATCTCTTGGTCATAAGGAAATGCAGGAATTAGTATATGAAAGTGCTGCTCCTGTGAAACACATTTTTTATTATTCTTTTCTTTCCTTTTTAGGCGAAGATTCCACAGCTGTGGTTACTGTCGAAGCAACGCACCTGGAAAGCAGGACTTCCAAGATACATCCCCAACTCAGGTGTGCATTTTTAAAATCTGTTTTTTTTTATTTGACATCTGAATCTTAGCTTTCAAAATGACACTGATTAGCCAGAGGATAATTACAACTCAAAACATGGTGACATGCTGTTGTTTAGACCACTTGTTCTCAACTGTTTTGGCTAATGATGCCTACTTGTGAGCCATTTTCACAGGTTTCATGTATATCTTGTGCTCCTCAGGAGGTAAAACTCTCCAAGATTTGAGAAAAATCAGAAAAAAGAAACCTAAGTAATATTTTGTTAATAATCTCATGAACCTTCAGATTTCTGTTGTGACCTCTTGACAGGGCCCCAACGCCCAGGTTGCGAACTAGTGGTTTAAACAAAGAAAAGAAAATATTTCCCTCATTTAACTGCTTTAGCTATATTAAAATGTATGTTTCTCTACTTTCAGTTTGGAGTTGGATTTGCAAAGCAGCAGGTAAGATCAACCAACACCTAATCTTTTCTCACACAGTAACAGAAAATTAATTCACAGTACAACACGCTTACTTGTGCCATCCGTCTCTCTTTCTCCTGATAGCTGATGTGGTTCTTGACCCCGACACCAACCACCCCTGGCTGCAGCTGTCAGATGACCAGCGTAAAGTCCAGGAGGGCCGGTCACCGTCCGAATTGCCTGACAGCTTGCAACGCTTCGACACCTGGCCCGGCGTGCTGGGCTGGGAGGGCTACAGCAGTGGCCGACACTACTGGGAGGTAGACATAGCCAACAATGGCTACTGGCGCGTGGGAGTGACTACCGTCGACTCCAAGCGGCATGGTCGGTTCCCCATGACCCCAAAGACGGGTTACTGGGTCCTGTGGCGCAGCACGAAGAACTTCTACGCCTGCACTAAGACAGAGACACCACTGCCTTCCAGCCTCATACCAAGACGGATGGGGATCTACTTAGACTACGAAGAAGGCCAGATCTCCTTCTACAACGCAGAAACAAAGTCCCACATCTACACCTTCAGTGGAAACTTCAGAGGGAAGCTGTACCCAGTGTTCCTCCCACTGGATGGACGCACACTCATGAGTATCATCCCACCACACAATATCTCAGTAAACTGAGAGAGATGGATCCTCATAACTGCGCTTAAAAGAATTTAATTTCAATTTAGGAGCTGAGGATAAAATTGTCAAAAAAGAAAATACATAAAACAATTCTGCAGGGAGTTAAAGGTGATATTTTTGAAAAGCAAAGTAGTGCCATCAGTTAAATTAAGTGTTTAATCTATTAAGAATTGACTGTTGACACATGGTTAACTGAACTATATAAAAGTGCTAGTGATAGTGATAGTAAATAAAAACATATCCAAATACACATGTCCAATCATAGGACTTTAACATATATATGCATTTCTTCAGAACAATGTTAAAAATGAAAAAAAAAAAAAAAAAAAAACTTTGATGTCAAAAGAATTGACATCGGGTAAATCTAAAAATATTTATTCTCAAAAGTAGATTTAAATGAATAAGCTAAGTTTTAAGTTTTTTTAATGCCTCATCAAAAATGAATATGTTGAGTAAATTTCTACAATATCTAAACTTGTATGTGTAGACATGAAAGTGAAACATACTGCATTTACATACATGCATGCACCTTATAATGCACTTTCACTTATGCACATAATAAATATTTTATGCACGTATCATGCTGTCTTATTTACCTTCACCTATTCTTCTTGTTACACACACATTTCAGTCTGAAAGTCAGCTATTTTTTTTAACAAATATAAAGAAAAAACTCTTTAGACACATATTTGCCTTTTGCAAAGCTGACTTTCATGCAAGAGAATACATAACTGTACTTCTCAAAGTGTAACTTAAGTGCAAAATAATGTAATTATGGGAGGGGGGGGGGGGGCAAATATCAATCTTTCAGCTCTTTGTGATAATATACTCTGGATATTGTACCATGACAGCATGAGTGGACTGGGATGGTGAGTTGTGTTTACATCAGGACTCCCTCTTACAAACCCAGGGTCCATTCTCTTTACAGTCAGCAGCAAAGAGACTCCCACCCCCCCTCAGGTCTGCACAGTCTCTGTCATCATTGTCCCACTCCACCGTCACCCTGCAAAGCACAAACACATACACATACAGTTAGATTCACTTGGCTGTTGGCAGTTCAGCATCTGAGTACAAATAAAACTCATCTGTACTGACATATTTAGAGTAAATGATGATTGGTGTATAAAATACTACTATAAAAATACATTATGACAAAGATTAAAGCTGCATGTATGTATCTGCATGTCACTGTATGTATATATATATATATATATATATATGTGTGTGTGTGTGTGTGTGTGTGTGTGTGTGTGTATGGATCATAGTATTAAAAGCAAATTAAACTTTGGTTGTGTGTTAATCTAATCTTCAAGATTAAAGTTTTAATGTGTTTTCTGTCATTATGTACTTGACTCACACTACTTATGTACAGTATATTACTGGGAACTACTGTATTTATATATACAATATATATTGGAGGTAAAGATTATGATCCTGCTTTAATTCTCTTTATTCTATTCTATTTCATTTTCATTAGTCTTAGATTATATGGCTTTTTTATTGTTTTTATTGTATTGTTGTTATTTATTGTTATTTATTGTTATTTGTTTCTTACCTATGTCATTTGTTTTTTTGTTTTTTTTTGTGATGTGGATGCTTCAGTACTGCTAAAGTACTCTATATGTCTATCTACAAATAAAATTACTACTTCTAAAAACACCAGATACATAAGTACTTTGAACTCTTGTTGTATTAAATGCTGTGATAGGCCTGAATAATGTGCATGTTACCAAAATTATATCTTAAAAAGAAAAAAATGTGGATATAAATTCTGTAAAGATCAAAGATCCAAATAAATAAACAAACAAATCAAGTGTGCTAAATCATTTTGTGGGCAGATTTCTTTCTTCAGCAGAGTATTTGTCTTTCTGTATTTGTTGACCTGCACAATATTATCCTCTGATTTTCCTCTCCAGTGCAGTTTTCACCTCATGCTCAGGGGTGCTACACTTCTGATCTTGCATTTTATAAACTAATATGTCCGCAGATGTAAACTTACGGCATGTAGTGATGGATGTTGGCCCCATCCGACCACAGCCACTGACCCTCCTGCTTGGAGTCAGTTAGTCCCACCCACAGGAAGGGAAAGTAAGGGAACTTTTGCAGCACTCCTTGAATAAATTCCTGAGGAGGAAACAACATTTAGCGGACATTATTTTAATATTTCTGTCTTCTCTGTACATAAGACTTGTATTGCATGTCTCTCCATCCCAAAGGACGTCTCTTCTAAAGTTTCTCTTCCTGATATTTATTCCTTTTGTTGTTAAAGGGTAATTTTGTGGAACTTTTCCTTATTAAAATCAAGGATTTAAGGATATAAGATGTATGTTGTACAGATTTTAAAGCAACTTTTGTGATTCTGGGCCATACAAATAAAACTGACTAAACTTGACTGCAAGATTATATTCAAGATGAAAATGAGAAAGGTTTTAATTGAGGACCACAGAGAGCATGTGACTATCAAGGCTGCAAGTGTGAGACCTTTTTTGATGCTTTAGACTTGGACTTATAGGGTGAAATTTATAGAATGTAATGATCTTCAAACTTGGAGGTGCTGATTAGTCAAAATGTCCAAAAGTCCATATTTTTAGACATTATTTATATATTTTGAAAAATGTAAGGGTTGCAACTAATGATTTTCATCATTATTAATGATTGTTTGGTCTATAAAATGTCAGAAAATAGAGTAAAAAATTACATCTTCATATGTTCATATGTTCATTCCAACCAATTGTGAAAAAAGATATTCAGTTTAATATCATATATGATAAAGAAAATCATGAAATCCTCACATTTGAGAAGTTTAAAAATAGCAAAATGTTGGCATTTTTGCTTGAAAGATGACTAAGATGTTTATTTGATCATCAAAAATACTTCCTGTTAAGCGACTGATGGCTCTCAGATGGTGTTTACTAGTAGCCCTAACACTTCGCACAGGGTGTCACAATTAAAAAAAAGTACATCTCCTTTCACTGTGCACTGCTTACCATCTCTGCAGAGTCTTTAATCACAGCTAGGCTGCTGTTGTGTTGCTGGCAAAACCTGGCACTCTCATTCCACCGTTTGTTCTCCTCAAGTCCCACTGAGAAGAAGTAGCAGTGACCCCTCCACCACCGCCAGCTGTTGGGACACAAATTACACCTGGAGTCTACACACAGAAGGATGGGAACACTGATGAGAACTAATCCAGCTTTTGTTGTTTTAAACAGGTGAAAAAGGGAAACAGTAGGTTCTTGGTAAGATAATAAATGGTGATGTATTTTATAGTCTTACTGAGAAAATCCAGTGTGCTTGAGACAATAAAATGTCATATTTAGCAGATGTGTGTGGGAGAAAAGAAAATGTGAATCACCTTGAGTAACAGCGTGGAGCATCAGGTTCAGATCACTTCGTTCGTTCTGGCACTGCTGTAGTTGATCCATCAGTCCTGCAGCTTTGGAAGTCTGAACCACTTGTGGTGACGCTGTCCGCTGGACTGATAGAGGAATTTTATTACACAGGATTTACGAAGTCAGACTAATAGTTCATTTTTAAGATCAAGTTTGTGTGTTTTCAACAAGAAAAGTCTGACAATAAACAGGAAATGATGACTTTATGGAGCCTGCACATACACACAGGTGTTTTCACTTACTTTGACTAATTTCATTCTTCAGTTAGAAGTTGAGCTTTTCTGAAATAATGTGAAACCACCAAACTACATGGACCAATGTGGTGCAGTCAAACTGAAATTTGAAGAGAGACTGACCTCTCATCAAGGAAATATTGTTTGTATATATTCATGTTTATAACTGTGATAAACGCTGGTTTCATGTTATTAACACGCTAATAATTCTAACCTGCCGGAGTTTAGATTTACAACCCTAAACACACTATTTCCTGTCCTTGTTCCTCTTGGCCATGTTGTGCGAGTAAACTTCAACAGGCGGACATCAGTCTGCCTCAGAGTGATAAATATCTAACTTCTTCCGCCCAATTAGGTGCAATAAAAATAATAAGAGGGTCAATCAATCACAGTCATGACCTCAGAAGTTGTAATGAGGAAACAAATGTGAAAACACGTGAGGGTGAACTTAGACTTGAATTGAAATGTGAACTACATGCAAAACTTAAAAATGAAACACATTTAGAAACTTTACAGTGTATAAATACATTTTAAAGACATATTGAGGTTAAACTAGTTTTATAGAGCTTCATATAAATACACTGAAAACATATACATACTGTATGTAACATGCAATATGTTTAGGTCTGCATGTTTTTCAATTTCACATTTATACTCACCAAATAATATCAAAGACAAAATAAGTCCCATGACCAGGATTATTGTTGCTATAGCAACAGCCACCCCAGTGATGTGACGACAAGTGTGACAGGACCCTGCATGTGGTAAAAATGGAACACATTTCAACTTGATGTCTTTTTGATCAACATGCATTCATTTTTAAAGTGAAGTTTCCAATAAAATGATTTACACCATCATCACTGAGACCTTTTTTAACTTTCAATTTATATATATAAAATATTATTTACGTATCCTTGTTGAGGATCAGACCAAAAATATTAGTTTTTGTATAATTTTTTAATCTTTAATGTCTCTGAAAGAACCTCAACATCATACAGTAGGTTTATTATTCAAATTCTAAAATGTAATGTAAAAATCTAAAATGTTGAGAATGTAATCGGTGAGTTTTGCCTATATACAGTATATACAGTAAATACTATCACCACCTTCACCTATCACCTTTGTCACTTTAATCTTTATTGACCTAAAAAGTGTCCCCTTTTTCTAAAACTTAATACTTTTGCCTTAAAGTTGACACCCTCTCCCTGTGGAAACTGTTCTTGTTTTTTAATTTCATGGTTGCTTCTCAGAACTTCTTGTTTTGTCCGCTCAACAGTTCAAAACCTAAAGGTAAGCAGCTTATTATCATAAAAGCGTGTTAAAACCCTTAAAATATTCACACAAAAGTACAGTTTATTTACAGTAGTCATGTTATGATATGCTATTAATAACTAACCTCCAGATGTTTCCCTCGTGGCATCATCTTCCTGGCTTCTCAATGACAAATCCATCCTGTTGCTTGATGCTCTTTTCTCTTTTTACTTCAACTGTTTCAAGATGTTTTTGACTCGTGCTTACATTTTCACACATCCAGTTAATCAGTCCACCCCTTCCTCATGTAACAACCATTCTCCTCAACATGGGAGGTAAAATAGGCCTCATATTGACTTCTGAGCACTTAACAGAGGAAGCTGGCAGCGTATGCAGAAACCTAGCACATTTGGTTATTACGGTACCATCGTACGCTCGAGTGGTTACACTTGTCACATGTGCATGCATGTTGTGTTATAACAGTTTCACAGGAAGCAGTGGTGGAAAATAACTAAGTATATTTACTCAAGTACTTAAATATAATTTTGAGGTACTTGTACTATACTTGAGTATTTCCATTTTCTGCTATTTTATCTGTCCACTCCTCTCCATTTGTTTTACAGCTTTAGTTACTTTTCAGATGAAGATTTGACACAAAGGATAATAAAACAAGCTTTTAAAATACAACACACTGTGAAAGATGAAACCAGTGGTTTACAACCTTTTTGGCTTATGATGTCTTACATAAAGCAGTGTGTTGTCAGGGTGACATTTCAAATGTCTATGAGTTGTTAACAGCTCCAACAAATAGTGATTTTTGCCTCTAAACTTCTAACATGGTTTCATTTCAATAAAAGTTCAAATGATCCAATATTTCAGCAGAAATCAAAGAAAAAGTCCAAAAACTGAAAACAGATTTGTGTGCCAGAACTTTGTTTTTTCTCACGACCCCTCAGATTCATCTGGTGAACCTTTGGAGGGACCTGAGCCTAAGGTTGGGAACCACTGGACTAAACTAGTGAACTGTATATAAAGTAGTTGAGACAAGCTCCACCTCCAGCAGCTACAACAGTAACATGCTGTTTACATACTGATGCTTCACTATTAATAATCTAATGATGTCATTAATAATAATAATAATAATAATAATAAACCTCTACCTTTACTGCAATACTTTAACTTCCGTATATATTTGTCTGTTGACCTGACCTGGTCTATCTGCTGCTTATCTATTGATTATCTTATCATAATCAAACAAAGCCGTCAGGTCAAGCTGACTCTCAATTTGAAGTGTAGTAACATTAGTTTGTTTTTGATTTTTGAACAAAAAAAACCCAACAAAAATGTATGTTTATTGATACCTGCAACAACAATAGTTTATTTAAACATAGTTGATGAGAAATATTTTCTCATTTACAGCTTGGACGAAACAAAGAGAGAAGAGAGTTAGTATAAAACATACACAAACACAGTTATAATATAGTGTATTAATATTGTTATTCTAATGTTAAATGTTATTCAACTTATAAGGTCAGTGTGATGTAAAAAAAAATAAACATAATAATAAACATTTCCAAACAAAGAAACAATCCCTTAAAGAAAATTTTCTTCAGTCAAATAACATGCATATATGGAAGCCCATTTCTGGCATGATGAAAATACAAATGCTCATGATTTATTATTTTATAAACTTATTTAGTTTCATAATTTTGGACTTATTGAATCAAACTGTTGACCTACTAACTATTAATTTTGTGTTTTTCTACTTTGTCATGACTTTCAATTTTTTTTTTCTCCCTGATAGGGGCCTCCACACACAAAAACCAACAAGGGAAAAAAGCAACAAAGTAAATGTAAAGAAACAAAAGTATTAAATATATTGTATACAGTACCTCAGTACATGTTTATGATTATAATTTTGAATATGAAACACAGTCAGTCGATACATATTTGATGAATTGTAACTAGATTTAAAACCACACCAAACAAAACGATAACTCTTATTCCTATTGACTAAATATCACACATGCAGCGGCTTGATATTCTATTTTCTGAGCAGCAGTATACTGCCAAAAGCTTTTAGCATCAACATGTTGACATTATGTTTCTTTTGTCCCCGAGTTTCAAGTCAACAGCATCAGGTTCCACTTGATATTGTCCTCCAACACATTACGGAAATATGCATCCAACTGCATCAAAAAACACACAAAAACACAGAGATGAAGAAATCTGTTAATAGACAATGGGAGGTATCTGTTAAAACACATTTCTCCAAGTGGTGACTGACATACCTGTTTAAACACGGATTGCCTTGTGGAGTTTTTATCACAGTGCAGAGGCTCTTTTGAAGAGCACAGCATAGACAGAGTGATTTCCCTCAAGTCAGGCTCTGGGGAAGAAACAGTGTTAGATGTGTCACAAGGAAGCTAGAACAAGCTATACTCATGCTGTAAAATTTGCAAAATGCAGGATAATAATAATAATACACAAACTATAAACAGACTTCCAAAGAACATCTCACAGTTGTCATAAAAGACCACAGTGGTGAACACGATACAATGCAAACATGAATTATTTGGCCGTCCATATTAGTCAAATCAAATAGATATCTTTTAAGGTTACTGTCTTTTTAGTGCCAAATTCCCTGTTTTTGTTATGATCCTTTCAATGCAGCTGAATAAAAACATTTTTTTATACTAAAAAGACTAAATTTGGAAGATGTCCACTTTAAATAACTTATACAGATAATCTTTTACGTACATTTTTGCTAAGAATGACACATTTGAACATTTGAAGTGGATCTTTAAATAGCCAGATTTCCATATGAAAGTCAGACTCAAAACATCAATATCTATTAGGTCTTTTGAAAAGTCTTGAAAACCCGAGATTGGAGAGTTGGTGCCAAACTACAACCTTTTCAATAAATAACCAACAAATTATTTTTCATGTTGGCTTATTGTTTATAGTGCCAACAACACAGTGTGTGAATACGTTTTTGAATAGCTGACTCTTGAACCTCAGATGTCAGAGTTTCTCAAGAACGTCTCTACCAGTTTGTTTTTACTTAACTATTATAAACTGAAATTAATGAAGAAAATCAGTCTGGAAACCTATGGCAAGCTCTGGAAAATGTAATTGTAATGTAAAGGACTGATAGATTCAAAACCACCAGTGTGGTCATTTAGGTCAGAGTGCCTCACCTGTATGATATGTCTTAGATGCAGGGTTGCTTAGAATTTCGGCCTTTGTTCGTACTTCAAACTCATACTTGGTCCCTGAATGTAAAGGACCAAATGTGCAGTTGGTTTTGTCTGTCACAATATGAGTCCATTCCTGGCCCCAGAAGATGGACTTGGCCCTGACTTGGTAGTTGGCAGTTGCTGAGTTTTTAGGGGCCTTCCACGAGAACACCACATGAGTTTTACTGATTTTTGTGACTTTGGGGTCAGTAGGCTCCAGTGGCACTAAACAAAGACACGAGAGCGAAAATGAGACAATCATTTATTATATTATCTTGCAATTAAAGGATTTTCATCATAGAAATGTTTTCAATCAGGGAAAATAATCTGTAATCTGTAATATTTTCATGAAATCAAGCCCTGTTTTTGATAATATTCATTTTGGTATCTTTTCAGTAAGAGCCATTTGAAGTATTTACATTCTGCAATTACTTTACACTTCATCAGACCAGATGCTAGTATTCTTATTTATGTATGTCTGAGAAAGTAGCCGGTCAAGGAGCGCTAACTGTTGTTGTTGTTGTTGTTGTATTAAAAAGCACTTCCTGCTAACACGTTACTCGCAGGTATTTCTGAAAAATGAAGAATTATCACGTTAAAACACACAAGTGGGGGAAATACAATGAAAGTTACTCACAAGTGAATTGAGATTTTTTCACCGGTGGGCTTTCGATATATCCGCTAATGCTGTAGACGAGCACTGTGTAGTTGGCTGCAGACTGCAATGAGTCAAACTTGTATCTGTATTTTGTGATGGTGACATTTTTTACAACTTTATCACCAAGCTGAAGCTTAACATTGAAAGATGAACATTTGACATCAGAAAACTCCCAACTGGCAATGATGAAGTCTGCTCCTGCTTCCAAATCCAGGTTTGAAATCTGTTCAGGTTCTATGAGGGAGTCACAAAGTCAGATTATTGATATTCAGCACATCAGGAGAGAGTGTTTGTTCTCTTTCTGTCAATCATGGATTTCTCTCCCCACCAACATAAGAAGTATAGCCTAAAGTTACCAGTATGGTTGACCACCTCCACTTTGTCTCCCTCCAGAGTGTTATTATTGGTCAGTGCCGCCACGCGGAGTGTGATCTCTGTGCATATCGGCAGCTGATCTATTGTCTTATGTTTCTTATCTGCAGATATTTTTCTGTAAGGAAGAGAAACAGTTAGTGATTCAAACAGCTGCTGGCAAAGCCAACCGTGCATCTCCAGAGTGACACATTCTCAGAAATTAAAAGATCTATTACAACTTGTGTCTGATTTTCATAGTTCAGGTCGTCATTCCTATTGTATTTCCTAGCATTGCTCAAATTAAGTTAATCATACCAATTTGAAATAATCTCCAAGTTAAATAGACTTATTAGGAAGAGAAAATAAAGGTGAACAGTAAAGTTATAACCCAAACCCTGCGCTGTGAACATCCATCACAGTTTACAGATTACCGACTTCTGGTTCAACTTTGATCCACTGTAGCTGTGCACATTTTTGGTGCACTCATTTTCAGTTTAATCTCCAAATAAAGTGGATTATAGATAATCACGTTCATCTTTTGCCTCATTTACAACCTGCATGAATGAATGTCTGTACCAAATTTCATGGCAATCCATCTGATAGTCTTTAAGATATTTCAGTCTCAACCAAAGTGATGAACTGAATGACATGCCGCCAGCACACGTAAAAACAAACATCACTGTAAATATACCTGAATTTAATTAAGTAAATAAAGTCTGGATTATTCATCTACAAATACATACTCATCAGTGTAATTCACAGCGATCACCCGGAAACCTGTGTAACTTCCCTCCGGTGGATCCCACTCAAGCAGAATTGTGGTATTGGTACTTTCAGACACTCTCAGGTTTCTCACATTCGCAGGCTCTGAGAGAGAGAACAAACAGACAAATGTGAAACATAATGCAACATAACTTTGCACACTGCTTTCGCTGCTCTGTAGTCTGTAGAGAAAAGCACAAGAGGTATAAACATGCAGCTACATCTCTCCTGTCAGGCATGATAACCATTTTAAGTAATATAAACTCACTGGTATATGCTGTGTAGTTAGTTTCCTCGCTCAGTATATAATCGTCGTCTTTGCCGACTCCTGATTGGACACTGAATGTGTAATGGTTTCCAGGTGTCAAGCTGGTGATCTCTGTGGCTGCCGTGGAAATCTTAAAAAGCTTATCCAGGAACTTGACGCGATAGAAATCCACGTTTCCAACTGGTTTGCTCCAGTGCAGGAAGACAGAGGTTTCTGTCACATTGGTGACTTCAATGGATACGACTTTGTTAGGTACTGAAAAAAAAGAGATGTAATCAGGGTTTACCAGCGTGTTATATTATTTTCTGCTATTTATAAAAAGCAAATAAAGTATCTGGGAATTTATCTGTGCATGCAAAATAGGGCTGAACATCTGATCGATAAACAGGAATACATTTGAAAATAAGATTAAAAAAAAAAGATTTGCAATGAAAACTTTTCTCCTCACCTGCTATTATTGAAAGGATTTTTTTTTAGCTTTGCTTGTTTCTAGATACTATATTGATCAGTGTCCTCTTGCAACTTCAGATGAGTGAAAATCTAGATGTTTGAACTCATCTATAACAGTCAATCCCAGTAATATCACCTCTACTTCAAAGACTGTTGTAAAAGCAATTAAAATTATGAATAATTTATATCCCTTGAGCCAATAATATTTACTCAAATGGGTGACAAAAATAATTTATGCTTGAAACATTCTTGAAGAAAAAAGATGGAAAATGGTCATGTGGCCTTCAGATATGTTGTGCACTCATGTAAATGTTTTGTCCCAGACTATATATAAGCAACTGACTGATCAACGTCCCCATTACTTATCTTGCTCTAGTTGAATCTGTATGACTGTAATCTTAACAACTAAAAAGGTTATCGGCTGCCAAACTCACAGGTGTAGAAGTATTCCTCCTGCGGGTTGAGGTCTCTCTCGCACTTCACAGGGAACACCTTGATTGAGTGGTTGGTGCCTGCTGTCAGGCCGTTAAAGACATGCTTCATATTAGTCGTGTTTGCTGTCAGCGTCGTGTTTTCACCGTGGACCTCTACACGGTAATAGTCGGCACCAGACGCTTCCGGCCATGTGAAGTTGACGCTGGAGAAAGTTGTCTCGGTCACTTTGATATTGCCAGTGAAAGGATCTGTGTTTGGAAATAAGATCAAAGATTGTAGACATATACAGAAAAGGAGTAAAAAAAAAAAAGAAAGAAAAGCTGCAAAATGTTAGTATATCATTCTGAAAAGTGGTTTATCCTCTCATTTCTAAATTAGTGTGGACAACTTCAGTAATAAGATCTCTTTCTTTATTTAGGCGGGCTGAAAATTTTGAATTTTTTTTTTTTAAATCAGTATTTGATTTCAAGATTAATTTTAATCCCAGACAGCAGACAATGCAAGAAACTACTAATGATTACTTAACTCATAATCATATATTAAGTATATATAAATGAAGGCTGTGTTGCAAACTTGAGAGCTGTGGTTGCCATTTTGTATCTCTTGATGTATGGAGGATGAATTATGTCGTATCCATAAATAAACAAGTGGCAAGAATAAGAAATTTTTTTTTTTTTTTATTTAAACCAATTTGACTGAATTTGAAGTGCTGCCTTAAAAAATGGATGACTTCCTTTAAATATAAGAGTTACTGCATCATCACCAAAACCATAGAGAGAGGCGCCATTTTGAAAAATCCAAATGTGCAAATACACAAAGCAATATCTTTGTGAAAGTGTGGAATTATCTCATAATAAATCAAAGAAAAAAATAGATGTAAAGAACAACTTGATTTACATTTGTATGCATGGTTACTGTTTATACATTAAAGTAGGTAATTTTAAAACATTAAAATTAATAAAAATAAAAGTAGATTTAATTTAAAAGATTCTGTTTGGGTGCAGTGCTGAGACTGGTGCAACCTCACCGTCACATATTTTGGTTATTTTTGAACTGTGTGAGATAAACTAAACTCAAAGTGGCTTTAAATGAGTCTTACCTTCATAACAAATATATTGCAGAGGCTCTGAGCAGTTTTTTACAACCCAAGCCCCAAAGCTGAGCATGGCCACACAAGAGTCTTCAGATGAGGTGTCCTCATCGGCATCGTCATAATCCAGTGGCACCATACGTGGACTACATGTTGCTTCTTCTGGCATCTGTGTGGTCATTGGGTGTGGAGCTGAGGTTATATGAGAGGTCATCATTTCTGTGTATGGCGTCTCTGTGTTCAACGAGGACGAATGTGAGGTGTAATCAGAGGCTGTCGTATCTGAGTACGACGTCTCTGTGTTCATCGAGGGTGAATTTGAGGTGTAATCAGAGGTTGTCGTATCTGAGTACGACGTCTCTGTGTTCATCGAGGGTGAATCTGAGGTGTAATCAGAGGTTGTCGTATCTGAGTACGACGTCTCTGTGTTCGTCGAGGGTGAATCTGAGGTGTAATCAGAGGCTGTCATTTTTGAGTACGCCGTCTGCGTGGTCATCGGGGTGGGAGTTGAGGTCATTTTTGAGTAGGTGCAGGAGCAGCCGCAGTATTTAATATTTCTGGTTGACTTTGGCCAACCAGGATACCAGTTCTGGAAGGTGAGGGGATCCTTGTTGGCCCAATGGGTCCAGTGGAAACTTGAGTTGTTGGTGGAGTTGCCGGTGAAGTTATTGAAGTTCTTGCGGAGGCCGATCCAGTAGTCAGAGGTGAGATTCCGGGCGATGGTCTGGATGTTATGAGGGGTCAGTGTCACCAGGTCTTTGAAACAGCGCTGACAGGATGTGAAAGTCTACAGTTAATCTCTTTTGTTTAATATGCTTAAAGAATTTGCATCTTTTCAGATTCTTCATTGGATCTACTTGGGTTTAGCTTTTTAACAAGAGCTTAAAGTAGTTTTAGTTGGACCAGACAGACATTCATTGGTCCCCAGAGGATGAATCCCACTGTCCCCTGCCTTGGTAGGGAAACATTTGGTACAGATAATTAAAGTTCCCCACAGGGAGTGCTGTAATTATTTTAGTGGGCAGTAACTTCCTGGAGTCTAGTCGTCACATTGAGGTTGCCAGACAACCGGAGAGACTCAAGAAAGTCCTGGTCAAGAAAAAGTCCAACTAAACTTTAAACTTTTTACATTTTTAAAACTGTTTTTTGTTAACAAGATAAAACATCTTAATTGATGAGCTTTTGACATGCTGACTGGACAGGGTCCCCCCACCCAACCCCCCATAACCTTGACCCTCAATACAATAAAACAATATCAGTTTTTACTGTATTTTGTAATTAAATGCATCCATGTTTTACCTGGCAGTGGTTCCTGGCTTCATCCCAGGAGAGTTTTCTGTCCTGGTGGAAATATGTTTGCTCTGCAGCGCTGCATATCAACATCAGAGCTAAAGCTAAACATACAGATGGGAGCAAACAATTATAATCTATGACTTGCTTGATTTCTTCCAGTGTTCCAACATCTGAACAAATTTCTACCTTTAAGCAACAAACAGATGATTTGCTATTCTCAAGAGTCAATTCGAGTTTTTAAGAACTGGCAGTATTATTTAGACATATCTTCAAATTAATATCTTGCACCGAAACTAAAGTAAATACTAATTAAAATGTGCATGATATTCTTTTGTGTTTTAATGGATCCTTTTGTAAATAAAACACCATTTGACTGACAGACAATTTTAACTAATGGAGCCCCTCACAATTTTAAGTCTGGACTGAAACGGATGCCCTTCAATGTTTGAATTACTATACTATACATAGTTAACAAATCTGCTATTCTACCGAATGAGCTTAAATTTTTTTGAGAAAGAGCCCTTTAATTGTGAATTCTTACAGTACTGTAACAGATTGTAAAGTCATCAGGCCAAAATGCAAAACATGCAAAAGTTTCCGCTTCTCAAATTCAAGGATTTGCTGCTTTGATCAGACTGATATATAACCGAAAATTAAAAAAGTGCTTAAAAAGTGCTGCATACAAAATAACAACAATCGCCATAAAGAAAAACTCACCCCAACAGCTTAAAATACAGACTTTATCCTGGAAAGATAACTTTCCCATGTTGGTTTCCAGTGGATCCTAAACTCTGAGCACAGCTACTGTATTAATAAGAAACAACATATTATTTATTTTTCAATTAATTATACTCTAGCTGAAGTTAACGTGTCACTACTCACCAAGGCTACAGGTGCATCCTCTGATCCGTTCTCAAAAAAACAGATCATTTCCAATCTCTCAGTATAAAGATGTGCTTGTTTAAACCACAGAACACACCTTTCCCATCAACAGGTAATAAAACAGCGAAATTTGACTGGCACCACAAGGCTCTATTCAACTCAGATCAGATGATAACCATTAAAACCCATGGTTTTGCATTCATCACCGAAACATGAAGGACTATTATGAAAAAAAGGGAGCTGGATGTCAAAGGTTGTTCAATAACTTGGCCGAAAGGCAGAGATGCAAAGACAAAATACATTTGCATATATTCTATTAAGAGAGAACAAGGAGCAGTTTCATTTTATGCATTTATTTTTTTCTTAGAGCTTTAATTAACAAAATGAAAAATTAGTACAAAAAGAAAAAAAATCCATGAAAAAAAACAATGAAAAATATAGAAACACCTCTTTTACAAAACTAAGCTCCCAAAATAAACTATGTGGATACAGAAACAAAAACAAAGAAATGCCTTATAGTAGGTTTTTTTTTTTGGACAGTATAAAAAAAAGAAAGTGGTTATATTAAACAACAGACTGGTCACAAAAAATGAAGTGCTGGGGCAAACTAATTAATGAAAATTCTTTTTAAGGCCTGATTAAAAACTACTATATTATGTCCCTCCTTTCACAGAACAGGGGATTAGCTTGTGGGGTGATCCAGCCAGCCCCTCGGCTACCAAATCTAGTGTTCATTTGAACAACAAAAACAAGAAACAAACCAACAACAACAAAAAAAAAAAAAAACAGTAATTGTTCCCTGTGAGCAGCATCACCTCCATGGAAGAGGTGACGCTCAGTATCCTTGGAAATAAAAGGGCCAAAACCAACTTACAGCTTTGTGATGAAAATAAAATAAAATAAAAAAAAAAAGCCCCACTGACAACGTGTATTTGTAAAACCTGGAATTGTCACTACATTTGTTTCTGGGTTTTTATCTTTATTTCACTTGCATAGCAGCTCTAAACAGAGCTGAAGGAAACATTTACGGAAAATAAATGCAAATAAAAAATGTCTGACTTTGCATGAGCTATGGCAGAGTAATACAGCAACAGCGGAGGTAAACAACCATTCAAGTTTCACAACTTTTTTTTTTTTTTTTTTTTAAAAACAGGTGAATGGCAGTGACTCGTGTTTAAAATATGGTCCTTTGTAAGAACACATCTTCCTTAATTATTGCTAACGACTGACCAAACTGGAGCTAGTTTTAACCCAATTAAAAATCATAATTACAATTTTAGACAAAACTTAAAAATAAATGTCACTGAAAACCAAGAAACAAACTTAAGTTTTTGTCAACAATTTGTAGCGTGACTGAAATCAAGTTTAAAAATTAAACTATCAAAAAAAAAAAAAAAAATCAAAAAGAACACTGATTAAAATGCAGTCCCTCCACAAATTTTAGGTCCCACTGCAGTCACATAATCTTAAAACCATTTAACATGACTTTTAAATGCAACAAGAGCACTGAGGAGGATGCAGATCCACACACAGCTCATTTGCATCAGTCAACAAAAGGAACACTGTACAGGACTTTAAAAAGGACCAGGATGTAGGATTAATGGGAATTGAGCAGTGGCAGTGAGGCTGTAAATTTCAACCGCCTGACAACCCAACCCCTCCCCTCCCCTCCAACTCCTCTTCCAAGCATATAGGAGAACCAACGGTGGCTACAAAACTTGTGAAAACTGCAAAGGCCCCTATTTAGAGCCAGATTTTAATTTGTCTAATCTGGGCTACTGTAGAAACATGGCAGTGCAACGTGGCGGGCTCCTTGTAGATATAAAGGGTTCATTCTAAAGGTAACGAAAACACAATGATTCTCATTCTCAGGTGATTTGACACTAATGAAAACATACTTCTGAATACTGTATTCCATTTCAGCCAACTGATCCCCTTAAATCTTACACACTGGTCCTTTGAGAGCAGTAACCGGTCAGGCAGTACAGTGATGGATCAAGTTTTTTTTTTCCTCAAACATTCTCAGGCAGGACGTGATTTTAGGGGGTTCAAATGACAACTAAGAACCTGAAATAAACGTGATGGATTTGGAAGGGGTGCGACATGAGAGTTTTCTCTCATGATCACGACAACAAAGCTTCTCAGTCGCTGTCACTCCTCTCTCCTCTTTGCAGGAGTCTCTTGCCGCTGGAGGGCAGAGGAACCTCCTGTTTCACAGACATGCTGCTCTTGGTTTTGCTGTGGAGACATTAAAGCAGATGTGAGTCATTTGTTAACACTTTTAAAATTATAAAGAACTTAGATTAACAAAGTAGCACTATTGACCTTTGAAATAATTTTAAAAAGATAATGTTTTAAAATGGTTTAATCTGCTTCCTGATGTACATCGATATATACACAGCGACCTCTAGTGGCGACTGATTTCTACAAGATGCTGCAGTGAAATTCAGACAAACATGCTGCTGCGCATCAAGCTGCAGCTTCTGATGTCACGTCATTCTGGGGTTCAAACTCTCAATAATGTGGTCTGTAATATGTGGAAGATCGTTTTTTTTTTTTTTTTTTAAAAGGACGGTTTTTGTTGCACTTCTTACTTCTCTTTGTCAAGCAGCTCCAGACCGTCGTTTATTTCCTTCAACATTTCGTAACGCTTGCGTCCACGAACCTGCAGGCGAGATTTTTTTTTAGCATGCTAAAATTTAATGATAGCGTCCTGCTTTACAGTAACAGGTGTGTGTATTTACTTACATGCAGAACAAACACCTCCTTGTCCTCCTCCTCTGCACTGGAGGCAGATCTGGACTTCTTCACAGAAGTGGGGTCAGGAGCAGGAGCGCTCTCTGCAGGAGAAAAAAGGAAGGTTAACTAGGATCAGCACAGCAGGGACGGAAAATTAAATCTACTATAAATCGCAGCAAACAACATACTTCGCTTTTTGGTTTGTTTGGTGCCGTTCTGCGTCTTGGTGCTGTTCTCCTCCTCAGTTTTGCGGTCCCTGCCTGGACATGCGCAGACACGAACCTCAAAACACCTCCGCCCCAAAACCAGTCCCCTAGAAAGTAAGACGAATATTAGTAAAAGGTCTGAGAAGCCTGTCCCAGGCAAATACAAGCTAGAAGACAAGACTTAAAATGTAAACCAAGATATCCGGTTACTCTACACCCCCCCCCCCCCCCCACCCAAATACCTAAAAAAGACCCAGCAACTCTCCACCACCACCCGTCACATTGATTAATAAGGAAAAAAATAGGACGTACTCTGGAGTCTCGAGGGTCAGGATGGTGAGGATGGGTCTGCGGTTCATTCCTCCCATGCATGAGCTGTTGCACATGAAGCTCAACAGGATGGTTGTCATCTCAGAGCCCAACTGAGAAAAAAAGAAAAGCCAAATTATTTTTAATTTACTGCGAGCGGAAGTTCATACCTGGATTAAATTGTGTTGTTTTGACAAATGTTTTGTTGCAGATAATTACGCAAATGTTTTTTTTTTTGTTTTTTTTTTTTAAGCGTAACTTTTGTCTTTTTTTTTAATCTCCCAATTGACACTTTTTGTATTCATGTCGTGATTTTTCAAGCTAAAATATGTTATGGTTGATTTAAATACTCACATAGAAAATGCTGTAAGATCTGACAGCGCAGGACATGTGAATGATAAGTAAAAATTAACAGCGCTGTAAAAAGTAGACCGTGTGAGTAGAAACGTTCGCCTTCGGACGAGGATCACGTGTGGCTGGTTTTACCTGCGGAGGCTCGTAGGGGACGGTCACACTCTGCCTCTTTGTGTGCGGATCTTCAAAGTACAGAGCTCTCTGGCTGCCCTCCACTCTGATCAGATGGCTGCGATGCTCCGCGCCTACGTGGGTAAGAAGCATTTTTTTTTTTTAAAAAGTCATGTTATGCTGACAAATAACTACATACGTAGTGACTCTTCAATTAAACTTTCTTACTGTCTTCATTCTGGTGGTGGGGACATCTGCGGACCACGTCAGCCACGTGTTCGGTCTTCTTGTAAACCGCCGTGGCCCTGAGTACAGCACCCTGAGGAGGCTCCTTGCTCACCAGCACTTCAACGGGGCTGGTCTTCGCCAGCTGGCAGTACAGTTTGTTGAGAAGCTCCGAAAACTGAGAGGAAGCACAGGTAGAAAATCCGACAGCTTATATCTGTGCGTTCGTGGAGCTACAAAGCTGTGAGTAGACAAGTCAGGATTCAAAAGTGAAACACTGGTTTGAGAAAACATGAGCGCGCTAGATCTAAAAGTAAAAAGTCTCCAAAAGAGCAAAAACAAACTACAAGTTTAAACTAAATCTTCAAAATCATCAGTACGTCCAGATTTATCGAACTAAAATTTAAATTAATGCAAACTAAGATTTTTTACCTTCCTTCTGTCCATTTTTAACCCTTTCTGCTGCCAGGAAGCCAGTGCAGGAACATGTCCCGTCATGTCAGAGCTGTGCTTTACAACCAGACTGCATCGCTCACACAGACCGCAGCTCAAGTCACAGTAGGAGGGAGTCTGGAGTGCAGACCACCCTAACATTAACTAAAATGGCCAACTGCAGAGCGCTGCAGGGCGAGTCACCATAGACGCATTAATGCGATTGGTTCTTGAAACGCAGCGACTGACTCTAGACCTTAAAATTTAGCAAATCGCCACAATGAAAGATTCCACTTGAATGCCATCATGAGAGCTACGAAAGAACGGATTTTTTTAAAGCGGCGCCAAGGTAAGATATTTTACTTCATTTAAAAAGTGCTCAAACTTCTACACACCGTTGTGGGTGATAAAAACTGAGTAAACTTCGAGTAAAACTAAGTGAGTAAATTTACTAAATAGTAACAACTTTACATTTACAAACCTCCAATTTGAAAAATCTGTGTATTTCTGTTGAATTTAATTAAGCGAATTACAACAATCCTCATCAGAAGCAGAGTTAAAATAAAAATAAAATAAAATGAACACTGTAGAGGAAGAAACTGAGCTGAACAGTGGAATGGCGCCTGGACACTGAGCAGCTGTTGAAAAACCTTTTGTCTCAGTCGACGGGCTCAGTCGACTTCCACATTTTACCATGTTAGGTTGCAAGATACTCTGCTGCAAGTCCTCCTAAACTTTTAACTTTTGTGTCGAGGCATTTAGATTCTTTGTGTCTCCTTAAATATTATACAATATGAGCGATATGTACAAGACAATTACAGCTGTGATTGTCTGTAATTAGTCTTAAATTGATCAGAGCAGATAATCTGGTAAATATACCATTTGTAATTTGATTCATTTGTACATTTACTAATCACTTTAAAAGAAACAAAATCAACAAATCTCTAAATTTTGAGAGCTCAAGTCTGGGGTTGCTTACGGTGGAAGTGACGGACTTGGCGGTGCCGGACTTCTGAAAACGAAGCTGGAAGCCAAACTCCCCCGGGTAGTCAGTTGTGACGGGGACAGTGGAGGCCGGTGGAGTGACGCCATCTTTAGTGGACATCTCTGAGGCGAGCTCAAACAGTTTCTCATCAAACCCCTCCTGCAGCACTTGGTCATCGACGAGCTGTAAAACCTAAATTTATAAGTCTATGGCATGAATATTAACATTTTTCTGACAGAAAACATTCTCGCGCAGCAAGGCAGACAAATGTTGGCGTGCTTACCATGATATCATCTGTCTTCCATGCCTCATGAGGTGCATCACTCGCCGTTAAGATGGTGGAAATGGAGGGAGTTACAGCCGGAATGCTGGAGATAGAGGGTGTACATCTACAAAAAACACAAACGCACAGCGTAGTGCTGACTCATCATTTTTAAACAAACCGCAGTTTCAAGAGGTTAGAGGTACGATAAAAAAGTGCAACTTACACGCTCTCCCACAGCCGCTGAAAGGAGTCCTGGCTCAGCGGCAGGTTCTGGCTCAAAGACAGATTTTCGAAACTTTGCTCTTCCATCATTAATTTCCCTCCTTTCCCGGCTGAGAGAAAATGAGGAAGAGCCGAGATGCAGGAAATGCTGCGAGGATAAACCGGAAGTGAACACTCCAGTTAGAGACGTGGTGTGTATCTTCTTTAAACTAAATGTTAACGCTCAAGTATCCACGTGTACAGATTATATTTGAAGCTGCAAGTAACACTTCTTTTAAATATCTTTGTGTATTATTTAGATTAATTTGTCAAAACCCAAGGTGATGTCTCGAGATTGCTCATTTTGTCCTCCCAATGCTACAAATTTCACCTATAATTTACATTTATATCAAACCAGAGAAAAACCAGACATCCTGACATTTCATTGATGTTTTTCAGTTAACCTATCAGGTGTTTAGCTGGTAATATGTCAGAAAATAGTGGCAAATGCCATCACATGATTCAATTTTAAAGCTCAAGATGTCTAACCAACAGTCCCCACCCAAAGATATTCAGTTCACAATCAAATAAAATGTAGAAAACCAGCAACACTTCTCATACCAGAACAATTAATCGGTTATCAAAACGGTTGGCGATTAATATTTTGTCAAAAAATCGTTTCAGCACCACTAAAATTGAATTAAACAACGTCAAACAAACAAATGAACAATGTTAAAAGGACAAACTCGAACTAAATGTAGTAAATGACATGATGGAAAACGTTGAAGTCTGGAAAACAAAGTTCATAAAGTTGATTTTTACAGGCCTCAGGCCCTACGAGGTGCTAATAACATCAAGCAATGTAACTTAGCTACCACTTGTTTTAACCGCCGGTGTTCTTTTTATTTATAAAAACAGGTATCCATGATTCACAAATACACTGTTTGAAAGTTAGGCTGTCAGTAAATGACTTCACAGTGAGCTTCACCAAAACAAACCCGAAAACCGTGCAACATGCTAACGTTAGCTTCCTCCATTTTCTCTAAAAGCAGGCCCACAAACACTGAATGAAGTTAGCTTCATTCGACCGTTTTAACTACCGATAACTTGGTGAATAACTGCATACCTTTTCCACTAACTATGCTATGTTTACGACAAACGATATATCATCTACTGTACTAGGTTTCGCCTTTCATTTTTTAGCGAATAAACGTTTTGAGGCGAGCTAGCTTTGCGTTAGCTTCATAGGCTAATTACGTTAGCTTTACGTTTTGAATTCCAGCGGACTAACGTTAGTTGGCTAAACTGCCGTAAAACTTTCTTTATCGGACAAAATAAGTTGCTTTCGTGGTTTGTTTTGACGAATGAGATTTGTCTGACCACTCAGCTACCTTGTATGTCCCGCTTCGGCTGTCCACAGGAGATGAGTCACTGATGAATACGAAGGACGCGAGCTGAAACAGTCGAAAAGCCAAAATATTTTGACGAAGCACGTTGTTGTTAGGGGATTTCCACAAAGCCAGGGGGAGGGGCAGCTCTCCTGATGCGCTTAAACGCAACAATGCTGCCTTCATTACTATTGGAATTATTGCAACTCAAGAACGACCGAATAAAATGATCATTACAAGTTGTCTTCTGTACATAACAACATAAACTTTCTTCCAAAATTCTAGATAGATAGATAGATAACTCAACTTTAGTCACATACACATTATCAGGGCAATGGCAGTGAAATGTTTTCTCATATAAACACACAATATAAAATGTTAACACAGGTAATAAGACACAATATAAACACACACTATAAATGTAATATAATTATATAATATAAACATACATATACAACATGTAAACATAATATAGACAACACATACTAAATGTACCTGCATAATGTCACTCAAAAGCTTCAGAGCAGCAGACACAAAGGACCTTCTCAATTGTTCTGTTGAGCACGAGAACGAGAGCTGTTCAGTCCACTAAAGAGATCATTGAGGGGTGTTCTTCATTTTTTAAGATGGTCCTCACAACTTAACAGTTATGTTCCCTGCCTCCAAGAATGGGTTGTTGTCCTACCTAAAGATCCCCTTCAGCAGATGAATGAGAAAACAGCCTTCTAGTGTCAAACTCTGCACATATATCATTCTGTACGGTGGCGCTCAAACATCTGACTGTAGGAACATGAAGAAAACACATTTTTAAGTAGAGAGGGAGTTTAAATAGAGATGATAAAAATGTAAATTTCTTCTAAAACACGACACACTGAACAAAACCACTACCTTCTGATGAGCACCTGAATGCAACATGATGACATCAGGACGAACCACCTCTCAACTTGTTGTGAACATACAAGTTTGCCTGTAATATATCCAGTTTGTGACCAAGCTGTGAAGGAAATATTACTGAATTTGCATGAAGTTTCCGAGTATCAGACTCTCCAAGATCATAATTATTATTGTACTAATTTTTGTGCACTCACAGGAAACATTACATTATTGTGCCTATAGGTAAAAAATACATCTGTACGTTTTATTATACATCCGAAGTGACAAAAACGATGCTGATACTTTGATACTTTAGGGGTACGACCCCAGAGACAAAAGAAATTGTACCTTAAAGTAGCAAAAGCATAAATAAACACAATTACTGTACACAAAAGTTTATATTTCAATGTCAGAAATGTAATTTTTCCTTGAAATGCAACAATTTCAAGCCAAATCTATAATCAGTTCCTCAAGAACCATTGTCCTGTACATTTAATTGCTGCCAGGATGTTGTATTATCAATTTCAGGTCCTAACTAACAGCGGGGCAGTGAGGGTCACATTCAAGGACCATCATGAATGAGTCCTCCAGTACATCTTCCTTCCTTTAAACCGATTTAGACAATGAAACAACTTCATCATCTGCTCTAACAGGCTGGATGACCTTGTCTCTCATCACCCTTCAAATGCCCCTTTGCTGATAAGATAAACTTTTGCATTGGCAGGACCTGGAGCTGCAAAGAAACTCCGGGAAGGACCTCGGTGTGGTGCTGCAGCCAAGTGGGGCCACTTTGTGCTTGGCCACTGGTGACTTGTCGTCAACTGACAACTGGAATCACATCAAAAGCCCTGAAGGTTGGTTCTCGTCCATCTCTCTGAGTGCCACTTTGGGGCTACGTAGCTGTTTGACCTTTGAATGAATGTGCTGATGGTGCCAGCAAGTCCACTGTGAACTTGATCCCTGTGGCACTGCATATAGATACAATAGTGAGGTCTAACAGAATGGGACCAGTGTAGAGAGGGAAAGAGGTTTTGTATTATTAGGTTGAAACTTGTCATGTTGCGGCAGAAAGTTGAACTAATCTGATGCTATGTGTAATTAAATGGTCATAGGGCGCATTGCATGAGGCAGGAGAAGAAGGCTGCATGAGCGTGTGTGTGTTTTGAATCTCTTCCAGTTGTTACCTAAGGCCACATGGATACAGTCCAGGATGACTGCAGGAATACAGCAGACAGCTTCATATAACATTTCACAGTTCATATCTATCATTTTTCACCACTGGAAATAGAGACTCTTATTATAATCTGGTGGTCATAAAGTGTCTTTCTGGATGAGGCCAGACAGAGTCATTCGCTGTAGCCCTTCTGTCCTCTGGTGGAGGCCAAAATACAGCCTGAGCCACACGCATGATCTGGTGCCAGTCTGCTGATCTGTCGTAGTGGATTTATAGGACTGACTACGGTGTGTAGACTTTATTATTCATCGCACACCCTGTAGACGTGCCAGTCTACGGTGGCTGATATTTGTTTATTAGAAGGGTTTCTTGTGCATTTTTCAGTGTTCAAGTGTTTTACGTATAGGCTACGTATATATATAGAAAGCAAACCTACATGTTATAATAAAGAACCAACTGAAAAGTCAGTCCTGTTAGTAAATATTTAAATTGTTTTTTATTCCAGTCATACTTACTTACTTACTTCTACTTAGAGCAGGGAGTAGACTCGTTCCTTAGAGTCCCCCTTCACTGCATGTGGGGTGGTTAGCATTAAAAGGTTCATGAGTATTAGCAGCTTCAGAGTTAACAGAATATTTTTTCCTGGGTTTGATGAAGTTATGATCCGTCCCCAGATATTCTTACCCTAACCCTAACCAATCTCACTCCTCATGCCTAAACTCAACCAACCCAACCAATGAAGTCAACGAATACTAGCCAGTCAGAGACAGAGTAGGGCAGGTCATGGTCTGCCATCCTGGGGGAAAAAATAGCATACGGTAAACATTAAGCTAGTTAATACCCCTGCAAAATCAGCAAAGTGTAGTGTTTACAGTGAAAAGATAAGGGTTATATGGTTAATATATGGTTAGAAAAGTAAGAAGTTACACTTTACTTTCACACCATTTAAATAAGTCAGAAACATTACACAACCATTTATAACAGTAGTTAAAGCAGATTTTTAATAGTATGTTAGCAAAAAGGTGTTCGACTCAGGACACAGTGATGCTACGTCTGCCAGCAGCTGGTTAGCTTAGCTTAGCATAAAGACTACTACAGCTAGCCTGGCTCTCTTTGAAGGCAACAAAATCCACCTGCCAGAACCTATAAAGTTCACAAATTAACATGTTATATAGTTTGTTTAATCTGTACATAAGCTTAAGTGTATAAATGACAATATATAAATAAATAACATGACAGTATAAATTGCTTTTTTCTTCCGTTTCCAGTCTGTATGATAAGCAAAGCTAATTCTGCTAGCTGTAGCTCCATTTTTAACAATTATGAAGATGGTATTAATATTTTCATCTAATTCTCAGTAATAAGAATATTCCTCAAAATATCAAACTATTCCTTTAATTTTGTAGCATTGTAGTTTAAGTTTGAAGAAAATTACTATTTCTTTAATCATTATTGAAATAAAGATAGGTGTTGAAATTTATTGCTTTGCCCACATTTTTATTTGGTCATTCTAGAAACTTTCATGACGTAAATGCATGTCAAATTTGTGAAATCATAGTTGGTCATTTAGTTAAATCTAATTTGGACATTTTTTCCTAATTATCTTCTGTATTGGGTCCCATATCATTGCATTATTTCTGGACTAGCTAGTTGATTTACTGACACTTTTCACACCACATAAAAAACTAAACACATAACTTGAACACTGATGTTCATTTCTGAGGTTTTTGAACATACAAAGTCATAATTTCTCTCCCAGCAAACAACTGGACAAAGAAAGGTGGTATAAATGTCACTGCCTGTCACACACTGACAGTGACCATACATCCAACACCTGCCAACCATCACACGACTCAGTTTACTGTAGCATGATTTTGAACCAGCTGACCCCACAAACCACACATACACACATGAAGGGTCATGAGAAGGTGGAACATTATTTACATTGGTTGTTTCTCATCATGAGGCGAGTATTAGAGGGCAGTCACATGCTGTGCGTCTGTGTGGTGGTGTGACTTTTTGTTTCAGATAACACTAAAACATGCACTGGCCGGCTGGCGTCTCCAGTTTAGCTTTCGACAACACAGGTGACATTTTGTGCTGTGAAATAATGATGTTTTTACTTAAAAAAGTATCATGTGGGGTGAGGTTGTGAGTACAAGCTTATTTATATCTTTTTCTAAGCCGGTACGTGTAGTTCTAACATTGTTCTTGGCTCTCTCTGTATGAATTCATGTGATACTTTTTGGAAATGTAATACTATCATCTGGTTGCGTACATGAACCCCCAAACTATGTCTGTAGGGGCTCTACGCCACTGTTCTGATGGTGTAAAGTTTCTCTACATTTAGTCAGAGTCACATACTCACACACACATGCTTGGGGCCCCCATGGCTTTGGTTGAGAGGTGTCAGGTTGTCCTCTTCTTTCTCGGTGGCTATGAGGGAAGGGAAAGGCAAAAGGCAAAGGCGGCAAGCTCCAAGGAGAGAGTGGTGTGAGGTGAGGGGGTGTGTCTGCGAGGGGTGGGATCAAATTATTTTATTGAGAGATCTAGAGCACATATTTTTCCACTGAGCCTCTTGGCCGACCTGTACATTTCCCGCTCGCGGTAACCCTCCCACAGCACACCCCCTAATCCCCGCCTCAGTCACACCATCACACCCACTTCCAAACTTCCCCCCTGGCCACACCTAAACTGCTAACTCAGGTGGCACAGTCCAAATTTAGGGTCCACCTGTTGCCTGGTGGAGGAGGATCAGGCTTTGTTGTGTACAACAGGATGGGGGGGGGGGGGGTTGTGTGGAACCGGGTGAGCTTTGGTGTGTGTGACCCCTTTGGCATGCGCTCTGAAATAGAAAGGGATTTATGGATGTCGGGAAGACAGACAATGGCAACCAGAGTGACAGAGACGAGCCCCTCTTTGCTGGCTATGAGAAGTGTTGAGTCATGGTTGGTGGTGCTGGTGGTGCTGGCAGACTCTTGGGTTCGTCTGAGGTCCACCACCTGTGAAACTATGTAACCTTCATTATTTCAACTTTTGGAGCTGATGGCATCAGAGAAGTTGTAGCTGTAAATATTGTACCTCATGAGCAAAGAAAAAGAGTGAGATGTTCCACATTCTTGTTGTGAGGTTAATAAAGTTTGTCTCTTTTTTGTATCCACACAACTGAGTTTATCATTCTTTACAAGGGCAGCACATATAATGTAGCAGGGCTCATAAAACTGGTTCAAATTTGGCCCTCAACAACCCTCCTGCACATGATTTCCAGAGAAGCTGTTGATTTAAACAAGAATCTTCAATTCTAATCACAAGCACTCCTATGCCTCATCTCTTTGCCCCCAAAATAAAAAAGCCAGACCCCTCTTGACTGAAAGACCCCCCTTGGCTTCTTCCAGCACACATGCTTTCTCCTTTTGCCTTCAGCCAATGGTAGTTAAGGTCAAGAGAGCTTCCTGCTTGCGTCTCGACCTCTGTTGCAGGACCTCAAGATCAGTCAACTGGGCCTCTCTGGAGCTGCAGCCTCACCCTCCTCCCCTCCCATCACCTCCCCTCCCCTCTGGATACAGAGAGAGAGAGAGAGAGGCGTGCACGTGGGTGTCGCTCTATCCCAGCTGGACGGACACAACACAAACTTCAAAGAAGGGAGGACACCCTGCAGCACCGGACGCACCAGATTAATCACTTTGAGCTTCTCGTTTGGATTTTACTTCTTCTAAAGTGCTAAAGGTTTAAGTCGGGTTTTGTCGTCCTTTTGGGGGAGTTTCACGTGTCTCCTTTTGGCACCAGACGCATCTGTCACCAACTGCTATTGGGTGTCTGGAGCTGCCAAAGTCATGCCAGCCGGGTTTCACCAACTCGGGGGGGAGGTAATTTTTTTTCTTTCTTTCTACAGAGCTTTTCACATCTTATAAATGTGGCTGTGATTGGATTTTATTCCCAAAAATGGGTGTGATGAATTATGTGGTGTAAGGAAAGCTTTTATTTTTCTCTTTGTGCATTTCTTTGTTTTGTGTGTATTTTTATCTGGAGGGATTTTACACATGAGTGTATCTCTCTTGTACACCAAGAGTTGTTGTTTTGTAAACAAACAAACAAAAAAATTGTTTAAAATATGTTTAACAATTGCCTGTTTCAGCAGGGAGAGACATTAACATCAGCCGTGATCTAAAGGCACGTTGGCCCTTATTTAGTTTCTGAGCGTTGACCTTGACAAGGCAAATATGTGAGTTTACAGGTCAGAGCTCAGTATTGTGGGTTTTGTTAGGCCACCTAGTTTGACTGGTTCCTCATAAACAGTGGCTGTCTTGTATGCTCCTGACAGACAAAAATCATTTCTAGGCCAGATGGATGTGAGTGTCTCTTTTAAGTGATATTCCTCTGATTGTGGAAAATTCACTCTTACCATATGTTTGAAACAAGAGGAACCGGACTGTTATCTGTGATGCTATCAAGAAACAATTCCTGAAACTGTTTCCTTGCCAATAAACAGGAGACTGACTGTGGACTGTCTGTATCAGGGCAGGTTCCAGGGATGTGGAAGAAGCTCAGAAGTTTTGGCTTCGACGTAAAATAAATCCCTTAAGCATGAAAACTCAAACAAAGCAAAAAGCAGACACATTGTATGAGCTTTCCCATTTAGTGCCAAGGTTTTTTTTTTGTTTTGTTTTGTTTTTTTAAAGATAGCACAGAAAGACTTCATCAAAGCTTGCAAAGTGTATTTTTAAAACTGCACAAGATGCTACAATGTCTTCATGAATGAAACTTGCTTTTGAAAGCTGTAAGAAATAATAGAAGTCCATATTTCTATTATACCTCACAGTTTGTTACAAGCAGGTACAGATTTAATCATGCTAAGTGATAAGTAAACTGCACATTTAGCCGGGAGGAAGTTTTCATGATATGAAGTCAACATGGAGTGCAACAGAGCATAGCTGGCTGCTTCTGATGTTTTACCTTTTCTGCAAGGACACGTGCACAGACGCGCACACATTCACAAACACACACCCTTTTGTTTTGGTGCATGAATACTAAACAGCCCTTATTTTGAGACTCAACACGGCAAGGTCGAGCCACAGCATTATAGACTCAAACAAACTTAGAGTAGAATATGAAACAATAGAATATATACAAAAATACTTTCTTTTAGATGTTTTGTTATTATATTGGGTAAATGATCCAAATAGTAAGCAGTAGCAAAGTGTTTCTGAACTGTAAAAGCATCTTTCCACTCATATTTAAGGCCAAACATCACTTAAAACTTGTAAATTCCTTCATATCTCTGTTGTCAGGTGGAAGAGCCAACATCTGTCACACAACTGTAAACTCTTCAGGAAGCCTTGTTATCGCCACAGTGTTTTTTTCTTTTTATTCAGCAGGTGTTGAAAGAGTTCATAAGCCACAAGCTTGTAGACTGAAATCCTACTGAAGCATAAAAGTCACTGAATAACCATGAAATCACTGTAACAATCAGCTTTCAGCTTTCATGCCATTAGCATCTTAATGCTAGGAAACCAATCCGCCAGTTATGAAATGGCTTAATCACAGTTCGCCGGAGGGGAGTATCTCGCGCCCGCCAAGGTCGTCTTGTCTGTCACCGTGGAGACAGGTGCTTGTGGGGCCTGATGGGATACTGGAGGGAAGTTAAAGTTCAGACGGGCGTCAGCAGTAAAGAAGCCAGTGAAGTCATTGACAATGAGATTGTCTCTCATCAGGATCACAGTTATATATAGTTGATATTAGTGGATAAAGGCTATGAATGTGTGTGTGTGTGTGCGTGTTGAACTCCACCTAAGCTCTCTTATAATTTGTTGTTATTATCAATTCTCAGTATTACTCACTGTTCTGAAAATAGTGTTGTTTTTAGTGTGTTGTTCACCTCTCTCTGCCAACTCTCTCTCTCTCTGTGTGTGTGTGTGTTTCTACTCTACTCCAGACAGTGACAGGAACCCTCGCTCTCTCAGTCTTCACCGCTGTACTGGGATCTCTGGAGTTTGGATACAACATCGGTGTCATCAATGCACCTCAGAAGGTAAGATTGATCTCTAAAATAATGTTCAAAACCAGCCAATAATATCACAGAAAAATGTCAATCACCATTAAAAAAAGAAGAAGCCTTTTAAAAGAATTGCAGAAGTAAGTAGGTAAGTAAGTAAGTAAGATGTGGGAGCACAACACACTGACATTTAACGTGACGTCAACCAAAGTCTTTGTTATTGATTCACAAATTCACAAGGTAGCATGTTTAAGGACACAACATCTTGCCGTGCTGCTTCAAATAATATTTGGAGCATAAACTTGGAAGAGGAGACCAATCCTAAACCGTGGGAAATAGGAGATCTGTGTGATGCATAGACAAACAAACACTTGCCGTTCAAGAGGGCAAGTCTGTTGTAGTGGGAAATAGAAGATATGTCTGTCTGTTTTATGTCACATTTGGACAGAAACATGCTGCTGCACACACATAAGAAGCCATTAAACATTGTATATACTGTATGTATATCTATATCTATCTATCTATCTATCTATCTATCTATCTATCTATCTATAGATAGATAGATAGATAGATAGATAGATATCTGTATCTATATCTATCTATATATAAAGATAGATATAGATATAGGTAGATAGATATACATAGATAGATAGATATAGATAAATATATATATATATAGATGTAGATATATATAGATAGACAGAGACATGTGAGTCTGAAAACCTGACTTGCTCAGACCATAAAACGTTGCTCCTCATATTGCAGACACATCTGGTCTTCCACTATAGAGACATGCTTGAGTACTGCATGTGAGACACGTATCAAGATGATTTATGATTATATGCATACAGCAAGTACTGTATGTTACCACAGAAATGCATCGAAAAACGACTAAATATAAACTTAACTCTGTTGCTTGGCGTGTTGTAAAGTGTTTCTTGTGTTCTGACTCAGCTGCTGGTAGTCGGGCATCACCTCGACCCTCAAGCATGACTCAGCTGAAGGAGTTTCACAGTGACACTAAATCTAGAGGAGACGCTGAGCTGTTTGTGTGACGATTTTAGATGGTTTTGTTGGCCATTACAGTAGAATTGTTTAAAAAGAAATCTACAGTGTTGGTTTTACTGTTACCTAAAGATGATCCCTTCATTTATGCACTGATATACATATTCAGTTGTTTTTTACATTATTATAATATAAAAATGATACAATACCCTAATTTGAGAAATATGAGCATGTTTTTTCTATGAAATCATCTGTTTGGTAAACCATACTATAAATTTGACATTCAATGCCAGTTTTCAGTGCTTGACAGCTTTAAATGCCATTTTAACATACTTAACTTAAAACATTTTGGTTGTTTCTGAAGTAATGAGTAAAAGAAAAGAGTAAAGTTCAATACTCATGACTAGATGTGAATAGGATGTCTTAAATTTAGAGATTTTGCTAAAAAAAAAAAAAAAAAAAAAAAAAAGAGTGTGCATGGAAAGTAATCTTCCTCTGATTAAAAAAGGTGAATAGAGTCTTTTGAGCTCTTTAAGAGTATTTGACTTTTTATTTCATTGTTCTGTTGCGTAGTGTCCTGGGATATTTAAAATGGCTCATTTATAATACCAATTGCTAGTTTCACAAGCCCTGAAGGTAAAAGCTATTTCAAAAACAATTTCAATGTAACATGTGAAACATTTAAATGAAACAATAAAAACATTTAAAAGTAATTTTTAACATGTTTCACGCTTTCTCGTGCAGATCATTGAGGCGGACTACAACGAGACATGGGTGGAGCGGTACAACGAGCCCATCCCCACAGGGACCCTCACCTCCCTTTGGTCCCTGTCTGTGGCCATCTTCTCCATTGGAGGCATGCTCTCCTCCTTCTGCGTGGGCTTCCTCTCCGAGTGGCTGGGAAGGTAAGATGTCACACACCCCAGTTTCAGTGGAAAGTATTTTCCACTGGAACACAAGCTTTGAGATGCAGCGAGTGTCAGCTGATTAATCCTCGATTTTAAATGTGAAAGTTTAGGTTCAGGTTTGGATGTTGAAGCAAAACAAGATCTTCTGATACGCTGAAATTTGCGAAATTTGTGTGTGTTTTTGAATAGAGATGAGAATTTTAGTTATTTGTCTTCCTTCAAATTGAACAAAAAATTTCAACCAAACAGCAGAACGTTTTAGAAGTCTCATGTGGTTCCAAAGCAAGGGGTCAGGATCTTCCAAGGGAGTAATGAGATAAATGTGGTATGGTGAGAAGATTTACAGGATAGGGAATCAAAAAAAATGTGCTACACAAAAAATGATTTTTTCAGATGAAAGCTCCTCTAATCTTGGCTTATTTCTTGTGAATTATTAAATAATATTTTGTCATTTGGTCTCTAAAAATGACTCAAATAATTACTTTTTGGTTGATTTGTTCATATCTCATAAAGCATGTGAGAAAGGAAAGAAAAAGAAACAACTTTGGGAACCATTGGTCTTATGCAAGGGAATTTATACATACTTTTTGTTTGAACATATTGTGAGAGGAAAAATTTAAGCTTCTAGCTGTTTCATCCATCAAGTCTTTGGGGAGGCAGTTATGAGAATCCAGTACTCAGAAACTGTACATGCATCATGTCATAGTCTGTTCACTTGTGCAGAAACACACAATGAGGACAATGCAGATAACTTTCTTTTTGGACAAAAACTTAAATGCCCTGTGTCACATCTGAATAACCTCAATAACTGGCATATATAAAATAGATCCTGTCGTCCAGTCTCAGTCATTCAGGGGGAAACTCTACCCAGGATGTTACTCGTCGACCTAATTTCCCGCTGTAACCTGAGCTGGGATGCAAACTGGACAACAGCCCACAGCTTTACTGACTAAAAGGGGATCTTGGCTGTGGAGCTGTGGGGGTCGGATTGGGCCTTCAGCTTGAGTGCACTCAGGACAAGGTCTTCCGAAAAAAGCAGCATTAAAGACAGTGGGAGTTGCACGACCTCTGAGGTCAAAGCGATTTAAATGCAACGCAAGTCTCCTGTGCAGAAAGACTTCCTCGTTAACAGTAGCTCTAACTGCTAGGTGGGAGACACTAGAGTTTAAAATAACAGATGTGAGCACAGGCAGAACAGTAAGAAGTCTGCTGTTAAAAAAAATTCTAAAATTCTGGTGTTGATAGTTTAACTTTTCAATGTAGGTGGCCCTCAGTGATAACCATAGTAACAGGAAAATATGTGGGATACCTTTTTGGCACGATTTGTAATGATCAGGGTCCAGAAATAACTTAAGATGAAATGGAGTGATGCCAAACTGCAAGGTGGAGTCTATTAAAGTCCATTGCTCCACTATGTGAATCATAATTAGGTTTCCCTGAATGGTTAGTCAACATAACATATTTGCTGACTTTCTCTTCCTTCATCCACTTTTCTATTCTGTCTGTGCCTTTTACAACATTTTACATTTTATAAATGAAGAAACATTGCTGTTTTCAGTCAGGTTGGGCACCCAACTTCAGTGTTTTTGTATGACACTGCCCTCTGGAGGTTAAAATGTCACAGATTTATGATGTGTGCACATCCAGAGGATCTTCGTGTAGACCGTACTGTTCATCCAACTACAGACAAATAATATAGTCAAAGCTGTTCATAATGTTCATCTTTCAAATACTACAATGTTTCTTTCCATCTGTCTGTAAAAGCTTTGTTCTGTCCTAACATTTACACTACTAGCAGTAATTTGTATGTTGACCAGGATTTAATGCTGTATTTGATTTTATAAGAACAGTTGTGTTTTGTTTTTTTTAAATTTATGTACAAATAATAGAGTGTTTGTTAATGTCAGATTTAATATTTCAAACGTAACTGTTATCAAAGAAGTGAAAGTATGCAACATCTGAGAAGTGAATGACTCCAATGATACCTTGTTTGTGTTTTTCCAGGAGGAAAGCCATGCTCATAAATAACTTGTTTGCCTTCATTGGTGGAAGTCTGATGGGGTTGGCTAAGCTCTGCAGGTCCTTTGAAATGATGATCCTCGGACGTTTCGTTATTGGTGCATACTGTGGTAAGAACTACACTTTTCTGTTATTGTCAGACTTCTGTATGATTGAGGGTTTATCTGACTACATCCGGACATCTTTAACATGTAGGTTAAACATACTGCTAACAATTATTTGTATACTTTTTATTGTCTTGCAGTCACTCATTTCTCTCATGCCTGATAGACAGTTTCTGACTCTCACCCAACTTTTTCTGTCTGTAGGGCTGGCATCAGGCTTGACACCAATGTACGTGGGTGAAATTGCTCCAACGAGTCTGCGAGGGGCACTGGGCACACTGCACCAACTGGCTATTGTCACTGGTATTCTCATAGCACAGGTACGATAGTGCACCATGATGTTTCTGCTAAACCTTTTTTTTTTCCTCTTTACATTAATATTTTGTAATAGTTTTTTCCTGATATGTTTTATATTAATGTTTTAAATCTTATTCCATCTGTTGTATCTGTGTCCTGTCCCTGGGCAGATCCTCGGTTTAGAGTCGTTACTGGGCAATGAGGAATTGTGGCCCGTCCTGTTGGGTTTAACTGTTGTCCCAACTGTACTTCAGATGGCTCTTCTGCCTTTCTGCCCCGAGAGCCCTCGATTCCTCTACATTGTCCGTTGCAAGGAGCACCATGCCAAAAGCGGTGAGTGAGGCTGGAGTACTCCAGACTGGTCTTTAAAATCCAACAGAATTTTTTTTTTTCTTTGTCTACTACAACATACATATCTGCTCTGTAAATCACTAGTCCTGTGATCTCCATTGAGAAGAAATCAGAGACCAAAAGGGGGAAATTTACATTTTAAATTTGGTGTTTTCATGATGGTGCCCCCAGTTTTGAATAATTCATATCTTGCATAAAGATATAACTTGGTGATGGTCACACTGAGCCTGATAGCATCCTGCTACACAAGTGCTGCAGACTCAGAGTAAAAACCCACATTAGCTTTCCTGCTAATTCTTATATCACTTACAAACAATGAACCACTGGGGAAAAGTGTGCTGCTAAAGCTTTTAGTAGACTAGATAGCTAATTAGCTGCTCAGCTGCAGCCCATTAAACAGCATATAAACATACCTGCAAATGCCACTGACCTGTTAGATGCTGTTATGGTCATTGCTCTTCAACATTCCTGCTGTCTTTCCATGAATTGTACTTACAGCAGTTTGTTTACTTTGTCTCAGTTCAGTATGGTGCAGCAATTGTGGCTTACCAGCTAATGTCAATCAAACACAGACACCAGCACACCCTCTCCAGTCAGCTGAGACAAAAAGGAACATTTCTGAAATTCCCCCAAAGACCTTAAAAAATACAAAACTATTAACAGGATTTTTTTTTTTAAAATAAAATGTTCCCATTACTTTTGACTAAAAGGTCTTGGTGTCTTCTCTTTATCTTATCTTCAAATTAGCTTTACTTTTACTCAATCTCGATCAGCAGACCACAGAATCTGTGAAATAAAATGTTGCTATTAATGAAACATGATGTTATTTTGTTATTTATTTAGTAAGGTTAAATCTAACTAACCTGATCTATGTGACTGGAATCTAAGGGATGGTTAAACATTTCACCCATCAACTCATACAGAATGTATGAAAGAAAGAAAGAAAGAATGTCCAACTTCCACGTCATTATTTCCAATTATTTTTCGTAGATTTATCTGCGACAGTTGAATCATGCTTCACAAATTACACAAGGAGACACTCTTTTGACACTTTCAGAATCAGCTGTAAAACATGTCTTGGATCAAACTGTGTATTTGATGGTTCTCCAAACCTCAGAAGACATTTGACATGATGGTGAGCCGGTAAGGGTGGATTTCTGTTTTGGGGTGACGAAACCCCTTAAAAAGTAAGCCAGATTTACAACACTACATAATCACTATGGTACAGTATCTTACTATTTGTATTCAGACACTCTTGGGTCACCTTATGTAGCATTTATGGAGCTGACTGTACCAGAACAAGCATCTAAGATATAAGATACCCCTCTTAACAAATTAGAGTCTCTCTGTGGCCTTCAGCATGATCTGTCTTCACTGCAAGGGTCTAAAACTCAAACAGGTTCTCAAACAGTAAAAATACAATAACATAAGTACAGTATATCTTGATTCTTGCTCCTCACATCCCTTCCTTTTGCAGGCCTGAGGAGGTTGACGGGCAGGGTGGAGGTGGGGGACATGCTGGCAGAGATGAAGGAGGAGAAGAGGAGGATGGACATGGAGAGGAAGGTGTCCATCCTGGAACTCTTCCGCTCTCCACTCTACCGCCAGCCCATAATCATTTCTGTCCTTCTGCAGCTCTCCCAGCAGCTATCTGGAGTCAATGCAGTGAGTTGAGGCTATTTCTTCATCACTGTATGAGTGTTTAATGACATTAGTACACCGAACATGAAGCCTCAAAAAAGGAAATCTTTGGAAAAACAGGGAATTGGCGCAGTATAATATTGACATAAGCTAATCTTGTTTACCCCTCTGGCCAGATTTTCTACTACTCCACCAGTATCTTCATGAAGGCAGGAGTCCAGAGTCCAGTCTATGCTACCATAGGAGCTGGCGTAGTGAACTGTGCCTTCACTGTGGTTTCGGTCAGTAATCAAAACACCATGCTGTCCACTTGTCTTTTTGATGTGCTCATCCTTTCTTGCTAAATAATTCATTTATTCAGGCAGTGTTCAATCTTTTTAAATATTGCTTTTGTAAAGTTTACAGTTCTGCTATGTACTAAAGTGCCTCTATTACTGTTTAACATTGTTATCAAATTGTAAATAAGATAACAGATGAAGTTGGTCACCCAACATTCCAGCATCATAAATAGGCCAAGATTAATTAGACAGGTCAAGATGTTTCAATGTCACTAAATGGGTCAAAAAACACTGAAGTTTACTGCACAATTACTTTGACATTGCTGCTTTTTTATTCCCTAATCATGGACGAAATATACTTTTAGAATCATATTTCAGTACACCCTTGGTGAAGTTGTATGATACCATCTCTCTGACTCATTTGTTTATCTGAAATAGGAGTGCTCCACTTTGCTAACCTGTTCCATTCCTATCAACAGCTCTTCCTGGTAGAGAGGATGGGTCGACGGACGCTCCACATGCTGGGACTGGGTGGGATGTGCATTTGCGCCATCATCATGACCGTGGCTCTTGCCTTATTGGTCAGTCTCCCAAAAAGATACAAATGTTTGGTACTATAACAGATGATTCCCAGTTTCTATAAACACCTGAATCTTGTCTTCTTCCATCTAACAGGACAGTGTTCCATCGATGAGCTACATCAGCATGCTGGCCATCTTTGGTTTTGTGGCCTTCTTTGAAGTCGGTCCGGGCCCCATCCCCTGGTTTTTTGTCGCTGAGCTGTTCTCTCAGGGTCCAAGGCCGGCTGCCATGGCTGTGGCTGGCTGCTCCAACTGGACCGCCAACTTCATCATTGGCATGTGCTTCCAGTATGTTGCTGTGAGTATTTTTTTTTTTTTTTTACCTTTTTTACCTTTTTACCTACACAATCATGAAAGTAGTTCACCAATGATTTCATTATCTTGATCTTGCTCAAGTAAAAAAGAAAAGCACAGCAGACAAATATCTCAGCTGAAATCATGTGTTGTCCTAACAATTTCCACAAAATATACAAGGTCTAGTCCGTCTCATAATTTTAGCCAAGTTCTAGGGATGGTAATGTCAGTCTGTCCACTACTTTAGACAGAAATGTCTCAATTACTTGTCGGGTTGCTGTTAAATTTGGTAAATGCATTCATGGTGCATTTACCATGATCTTGGTAATCACCTGACACTGCCTGTAGCGCCACCAAGAGGTTGACATTTGTGGCTTTGAGTAAAATGCCTCAACAACTATTGGATGTAAATTTGGCACAGACATTCACACACCCCTCAAGATGAACTGTAAGAATTGGTGAACCTCTGACTTCTCATCTAGTGTTATCATTGAGTCTGATTGGTTTGGTTATTACTGCTAATTAGCCAACATTAGCATGCTACCACCGATTTTTTTTAAATCCAAACTTCCTCCCATCCTTCCTCAGGAACTTTGTGGGCCATACGTCTTCCTGATCTTCGCAGCACTCCTCCTCTTCTTCCTCATCTTCACATTCTTCAGGGTGCCAGAGACGCGGGGCAAGACCTTTGACCAGATCGCAGCAAACTTCCACCAGCGCTCACCAGGTGGAATGATGGATATGGACTTGGACCTGGACAAGCCCAGCACCGAGCTGGACTACTTGGGCGAGGAAAGCATTAACTGAAGAAGGGAAGACAGGCTGGCAGATATAAATGGGACTGAGCACAACTTGGGGTGAACTGTGTATAAGGGCGTTACTCCAAAGCTTTATTTTCTGACATATTCTGAGGTCTATTGTCATATTCTTATAGATTGCGGTGCCAAAGCAGTGTTAAAGGTGTGTGACAATTTGGGTGGAGGATAATTTTTGGACTGTCCCGTGCTGATGCCACTGCAATACAAGGTTAATGGTTATGAATTAAGCCTTAACAAAGAGAAACCTGTGGATTACAAGTTGAGTTTTAAGGAATAAGATGCACATAAGTGTCTTGACTGTGGAGGCATCAACTGCCAATGTGGTAGGATTTTATTCCATGGTGATGAACTCGGTTGCAATATTGACAGGAGGTGATGAGACTTTGGAATTCCTGCACTTTATCTACAAAGTTTTCAGAGCTTGAATGTTTAAAAAAAAAAAAAAAGAAAGAAAAACTGTAGAATAAAAACCCATGGAGTTGAGCATACTTGACTTTTTTTACTAAAGCTGGGAACACTCTTGAAGTGTTAAGCAAGAGACAGCCATATCCATATCCATATCTCTACAACTGATGTAATCGTAATGACTCTAACTGGTCTAAAAGCTTGTCTGGAAGGTTTGACACTTTGAATCCCTACTCCCTTTCTGTTACACAACTAGCGCTGTATAACAAATGGATACTTTTTGGTAATGACCAAACTAGTACTGGAAGCTGCTCAGATTTTGTAATCTTCACATCTTAAATCTTAATCTTGCCAATTTGAGGCAAAATTCTGGTAGAGCTGTTCAAACTTTGAGAAAAGAAACTGCCTTCAAGCTTTCATTTTCAAATTGAGTTGAACTCTAATGTGTTCCCAGCTTAAGTAAAAGGCAAGTGCCAATACAAAATATTTTTCTGATCATGAGTAACTCATTGCACAGCCTGCAGAAATGCTACTATAAAGAAACAAAAGTCTATTTTACTACGTCATGTGTACATAGTGTGTGTTGGTTGTCGATATAAAGTTTAAATGGTATGAGGGTCTTCTTTATGCACTCCAGTAGGTGTTTGGTTTTTATAAACGGAAGCCCAATTTACTAGACTTAAGATGTGCAATCACAAGGGCTGCCTGTAAACAAGGAGATCTTGTAGATTAATTTTGTATCACACAGGTATCATGTTTGTGTATTTTGTTGGCATCTGTTGTGTGCCGTTTGCCATCTGTTCTTTAAAAAAAAAAAATAGTGTGTATCACCAACTTCTGAAAATTTGTATAGAGATTGTTCAGAGAGAATTTGTATAAAGAGGGATTGATGCTGTGGTCATGATGTGACTAAAAGATGTACTGTAAATACTGAAAAAAAGCCTCCACTAATTACTGACTAGTGCTGCACTGTTATTAACATATATATTCAAGTTAAAGTAAGTAGTCAAAGTAATGAAGTTAAGACAAAAAAAAAAAAAAAAAAAAAAGTCAGAAATGCAGCATCTTATCAATGTCAAGTCATTGTCAGACACAAAGAAATATAGACTGAATCCTGAGATTTGCAAACATGATTTATTAATTAGTTTTGTTTTTTGTTTAAGTATTGACATTGCACATATTCCCCTCCAAAGAAAAGCACACACACAAATAAAACAAAGAAATAAAGTTTCTTTTCATCAATCCATCCTGAACTGAGGAAAATGAGTAGGTTTTAAGAATTGATCGAGGTGGTAACAGAACTAAACTGACTCCCATAATGCACCACCAACCTCACACCTGCTTGGTTTTCCCCTCTTCAACCAAATTAAAAAGTTAAATAAAAATCAAGGCTGGTTCCTCTAGTAAACTACTTGATGTGGCCCATCTTGTCAATTAAAGAAAAATGTTTTAAGGGGGGTCGGAATAACTGGGCTACCAAGCAGATTCATTCTTTCCCATTTTTCTTTTAAAAAGATGTACTTTTACATTTCTAAATATGCACCCACCACCCACCTGTATCCCCTTCTTCCCTACCATGTCCCTCTCCAAACATCAGTGTCTAGACAAGATGGGAGGGGGTAAAGGGGGGGGCCTGAGGGATGACAGCGAGACAGGGTGGGTTGGAGGATGGGGGAGTGCAGGGAGGGGAGAACAGTGCATGTGTTCTTAAATAGGTCCAGTTCTTCAACCCTTGGACCTATGAAAAACAAAAAAAGGAAAAAAAAAAATATGCAAGAGACACAGGGATTGACAGAGAGAGAAAGTAAAGAAAGACATTAAAAAAAAGAAAATTCTGGAAACAAGGATAATTTCAGTCCAGGTTCCTGAAGTCTGAGCTTTCACTTAAGTAATGGATTAAAAAGTCCAAACATAAGCTAACAAGTCCTGAAAGACTGCATAAACTATCCCTTTCATACCATCCCTACACCTCTATTTACAAGTAAACTTAACCAGACTGCCCGTTGACGTCCGTCATTTTGCCCTCTATGAAAGCCAGCCAGTGAGGCACCTTTAGCACAAGTTATGTCACCCTACACCCTCATGTCTCCCACCCCGCCTGACCCAGTGTTGCACCACTTTAGTGTGGGGTCCCACCTCTTGCCAAGGGTAACATGACTGTTTTCTTGCAAGCGTCACTCTGTTGGTGTCGGGACTGTTGTGGCAGCTTCCTGCTGCAGGGAAGAAAACAAGTCACTTGTGATTGTATCAACACGAAAAGTCAAGAAACAGAAAAATCATGCAAAGATTAGAAAATTGCCATTTTAGCAACTTACCTCAGGTGATTTTGGTGGTTTAGGAGAAGATTTGGGGGAGGACTTTGGTGATTTGGATGTGGATTTTAGGTCAGGTTGCTTTGAGGTCGGAGGAGGGGTACCAGGCTCTGATGCAGACTTCTCTGTATCGTTCTGTGATATGAAGAAGCAGTGAAATAGTTTAGTGTTCCACATAAAAAAAGGTTTTCAGAGACCATCTGTGTAGTAAAAACACGTCAGCATTTACATTTTTTGAACCTGCATATTTGCATGGTTGCCCAAAGGAAACAATGTTGTTAATTATAACCTGAACACCAATTCTAGCAGTGTTCACCCGATTTTGTACAATACTACACTACCGGCTACACCCTGCAACGCTGCTCAGTTAAAACTCTCTGTTCAGTGTCTTGATTAGCTCCATTAGACCCATGAAGGAATCTGTCAGACAGAGCTTTTCTAATGTCGTCATGAATATTCATGAGGAAAAGCTCACTGAATCCAAACGTCAGTTCTTAGATAAGCGATTCTTATTTAAAAACACATACATGTATTCACATTTTCATATTTACCATTTTTACAGCCAGTAGTTTTACAAATTTTGAGACAACTAGGATTCACTTTAGATAATCCAATATTACTTTTGAACAGGGCCATTTTCGAACAACATCAGTGCTCAAGGAGTTATTTTAAACCCAACAGACCATTGACGGGTGGAGCTACCAGTGGCTTCGGCTTGAGCACCGGCTGTGTGGCTGGGAGGTCCCCAGCCAGAGGAAGCACGTTTGCCAGATAGCACTTCATCAAAAAAAAAAAAAAAGCACCGCGTGAGAAGCTTTTGCTCAGAGGATGATTGCCGCGATGAGAAAACTATTTAACATAACGATGATTGGTGATGGATCGCTTGTTATCTAGTTATTTAAGTTACATTTTTACTGAAAGTTTTGGCACACATTTTGTAGGTAAAAAATTAAAAACAGTGGCCCCTTAAAATGTCATCCACTTTGCTTTACACATTTTTCTGTAGTGTGACAAACTCTGAAGACTTATTATTGCTTTACACAGACTTTAAAAGAAAAATATCCACTGTAGGTTGTGTAACACTCATGAATACCAAACTTCTGTAGTTTGATACAGAATAACCACACTCACTTTAGAGGTAGAGGACTCAGAGTTCCTTTGCCTGCGTCGTCTCGACTGGCGGCGTTGTTTTTTCTGGTCTTGGCCCTCAGCTGCTTCTCCGTTGGTCTGGGGGGCTTCAGAGGCCTCCGTCTGCTCCTGGGTCTCCTCTGGAGCAGCTGCCTGCTGGCCCTCTGTTGGCTCATCAGTAGCTGAACGTGGGCGGAACGGCCTGCAGATTGGAAGACAGAGAATATTAGATAAGCATTTGTGCAACCACAATACACACAAAATATAGGCGATGATGTCCAGTCACCTGCGGTATGGGCGCCAGAATCTACGCCGTGGCGGTCGCTGTGTTTGATTGCCATCTGCTACTCCGTTCTGTTGCTCTTCAGCTTCCCCCTGACAGAAAAAAAGCAGACAAAACTCAGTTTTCTGCTTCATATTAAGCTCCACGGGCTGTTTTCTCCTTCATACTCCTCCTGCTCACATCTTGTCCCTCTTGCCGAGGTCTTCGGGGCCTGCGACGACGCTGCTGAGGTCTCGTACCATCATTCTCCCCCGATCCCTCACCCTCAACAGAGGGGGCCTGGCCATCATCCAGCTTGCCCTGCTCGCCGGGCCGAGGGTTGCGGGGGAAGAACCGTCGACGGAAGCGACGTTTGTTCGGTGCGTAACGGCTGCCTTTGACTGGAATACCACCAGGGCCGGTCACGTTTGCCGCTTCTGAACCCTGTGGAACATCAAAAAAAATAAATCAAAGAGTTAAGGAATTTAAGATTGTTGTGGTAACCACATTACTGTCAAACTGATTTCACAACTCTCACCTTAGCTGCTTCAATCACATCAAACTCTACAACCTCCCCGTCTCCCACACTGCGGAGGAATTTCCTAGGATTGTTTTTCTTGATTGCAGTCTGAGGAGACAGATTAAACATCAAAAGATGGCACTAATCCATAAAACATCAAGTCAGGAAGTCTCCCCTCGTCTTACCTGATGAACAAACACATCCTCTTTGGTGTCGTTCCTGTGAAGAAATAAAACCTGATTAAAATTAAACTCTGCTGACAGGGGCTTTAAATCATCCATTTAATGCAACCACTGCTACTAAAAACCTGATTGTGCACTAAAGTTATAGTGTCATAGGTGACTGAGAAGGGAACATTGTACCTGTTTATGAAGCCATATCCGTTACGTACATTGAACCATTTCACTGTGCCTTGCACCAAGGTGGCTGCAACAACAGGTAGCACACAATTATAAATAGTTATTTATCTAGACAATGAAAGGACATAATATACTCTTATCTGGCTTGTATCAGTGCCAAAGCTGCTCACAACAAGAAATTGCAGCGCTGTGGGTCAATCATTAACAGTAAGACTTTGAAACCAGCTCTACACCAGGTCATGAGGGAGGGGCAAGGATATCTGTTTTTTACCTTTTTCCAGGCAAAAGCAGTGAGTGGGTTCTTTTTTTTTTAATAAAAAAGAGGAAATAAAATAAAAAAATAAAAGACCTAATCGCATTTAATTGGTTCATTTGCTTCTCACAAATGATTTGCACCTGTGTGAGGGCGCGTGCACGTCCCGCTTGGAGCGCGTGGCAGCTGATAAAGACAAAATTTAGGTCATGTGTTCACACTCTTGCCACACATACAGATTCATCTCGTTTCTTCCCCAATTACAGGCTAAACTCTATCCAAGGTTGAATCCATTAAACTCTAGATGAGCGCAAACATTTAGAAAGAAACATTCACATCCAAGCGACCTATTTTTTTTTTTTTAATTAACTATGAATTAAACTAACTTTTCAGCTCTATGTCTCAGGAGCTGATGTTTGGTTTGTGGACTCATTGGCGTCATTGGTATAAATAGTTGCTCCCTACAAAACCCATGCGTAAAACACCTGACACGTGTTGCTGCCAAAAACGAAACTCACCACGGTGTCAACCAAAGAGGTGATAATAATGATTGATAATCATTCATCGATATTAAAATAAGTGACAGCTTGTAGCTTAGACAACAGACAACCAACACAGTTACACACATGAAGAAGCTTTACGTCCCTGAGAGAGTATCAGTCAACTTTATGCAGCAACAACACAGTTTGTATAACTCACTCATCCATAAGACGCACCGATACAACTCAATGGACCATGATGGACTTTCTACACCCACCTATGACTTTCCTCTCCGGCTGAGGCTTGTCTTCCACCGGTGCCGATAGTGGAGCGCTCTGCGCCTCGGCGTCGGTCATGCTCGCTTGTCGGTTTACTACACCTTCACTCCTAGTGTCCCCCTCCCTCTTGCTCTTCCCGAAAGTTTCTATCCGACACGGCTAAGTTTTTATCCCGACATCCCCTCTGGTTCCCGGACGGAAGCCGCGCCCTCATTGGTTTCAGAAGAGCCCGAGGAAGAGTGTGATTGGCTGAACGCGTCCGGCAATTGGGAGGGAAAAATTGACAGGTGGAGGACAGGTAGGACTAGGAGGAGCCTAGTTTTATAACGGGAAGAGTGTGTTTTTTTCCAGGATGTTATCATAACGGTACATATTACACATGAGCACAAAGCAATAATCTGTTTGAAATGACTGTGTGTTTATGATAAGCTTTAACAGTTTATTTTATGAGGTTGTGAAAGACCCACATGTTTGATTTAACATCATATATAACAACTACAGACTCCTTTAACTGAAATTATTGTGACTTTGGTGCAAATTTGTCTCCAAACCTGTCAAAATATGTCTGCAAGCCTCAGTGGTCCATGCAATAAGACCCCAATTACATTACAATCATTCACTCGTGACACCAGTGAGTGAGAAAAACAGTGTTCACAATAATAATAATAATAATAATAATAATAATAATAATAATAATAATAATAATAAAATGAATAATTTGACATATAACAGTTTACCTGCTGCAAAGGTGATATGAGAATGATGTTTTGTTATTTAATTGTAATCCAGTTCATGACAGAGAACAGATGCTGTAGAGGCAGAGAACTGTGTATGACATGATGATGATGATGATGATGATGATGATGATGATGATGATGATGACGACGACTTTTATTTGGATGAAAATCTCTCCAAAGATGAGAACATGAAGTTGGGATAAAATATGATACTAAGTGAGAAAAGAAATCTCTCACCAAGCCATTACATCATCATATTAATACTGTATTATATTACTGGAAAATCCTGATCAGGAACTAATTTCCTTGCCTCAGCCCTGTTATGGTTTTCTGCTGCTCTGCACTGGATGAAGCTTCAACAACATCTGGATTGTTAAATGAACATTTTATGATGATTCTGATCTTTTAATAAATATCCCCTCTAACTTTTAAATGGCAATATATCCAGAGAGCTGCCTTGCTGTGGTTTCATGAACTTTAATAATAAAGTTTCAGCCGTCGTAAGATTAAAAGGTTGATTTCTGAATTTTCATTTTGGGGTTAACCATGCACTACAAGCCTGAGCATATAAGTCATACGCCTCCAGTTTCATACCACTAAATTTAACCAGGCAGCTTTAAGAACTGCCAAGTTCATTAACATCATTTGCTGAGCACAGGAGCCTCCTTCAGTTTCTGAACAGGGGGAAAAAAGACTAATTAAGGAATTAAGTGTAATTATAAGTAACAGAGGGAATCACAGCCAGTGGAAAGACACACAGACAGGATGGCAGCAAAATATTCAAAGATGCAGGGAACATTTCAGACACCATTTCTTAAGTTAACTGACTGGAAAGTCCTTTACAAACCCTGATCATCGACTGCAAAACATAAACCCTGATCTGCACTCTCTGTATGCTGCATGTGGAGGAGAAGAGCAAGTTGTTTCCCCCTTGATGTGCAAGTAAAGACAGTTTCTAGCTGACATGGTGCACTATAATTATGGTCTCAGAATATGGCATAAAAGTTTATGGATCAAACTGAAATGAATAACAAGGAGATATAAGTATCTAAGTGAGGAAAGTATTAATTAAAGACCACAACTTGACATTTTTATTCATCACAAACGCCTGTGAATAAAACTAGAGATGTGTGGATGAATCAGCTGCGTACAGGGAGGGCTCCTCTGTGGAAAGTCAATAAGTTCAGGACAAGCGATGATCAGTACATGATGCACTAGAATGAAAAGTTACGCATGCGCACAGTGTGCTAAATTGCCGAGGTTTGCGATTGGATGAAAGTAACGTCAAGCCACAAATAGTTAGCCACGAGGAGACCGGAAAAGTGGCAACTTCATCTTCAATATAAAAGTGAGTTTATGTCAATTAAAATGAGATTAGAGATGATTTCTGTGCATATTAAAGTCTTCAAGAGCAAGACAAATTCTCTCTTCTGAGCCTTTTCAGTCATAACAACGAAAATTTCAACAATTGAACAAATGAAAAAATCTCAGAACATCTACAGAAGAAAAAAAGGTAAAAAAAAATCAAAATGGTCATATATCACATTCACATGTTTACCCAAGCAAATAAAGATAATCAGTATTAACATTAAAGTATAGAATCTGTACCAAGTCAAAGGAATCCAAAGCTCAGTTTTGTGCTTCTAAACAGCATAAAATATGAGTTAACAACCACCGATAATATAATTACACTTTTTCCTTTAATTAAAGCACACCTAATACAGGTGAAAACAAAGTAATGTGGTATACATTATAGCTGAATGCAACAAAACCAAATGTAGTGTTAAAAAGTTGAAGAAGTATCATAACTTTATATTACTTCCATATATTATGTCACATTGTACCCTGTGTTAGAGCACAATCAATATAACAGCACAGTTATTGTCTGACTTTAGCTTATCACAGATATATATCAGTATCAATGTACGCATCAGCCTTAATGTAACAAGGTGTAACATGTTTGAGGTGATCTTACAAACATTGTTGCTATTATGTGTAAGCTTTGTATTTTGTATTTTGTATGGTGTGGTTTTTTTTTTCTTTCTTTGTACTGTTTTTGATTGTGGGGGACTACAGCTAGAGATTAGCGTCAAGCTAACTCCGATGCAGTGCATCTTTAATGTTTAAAACCGCACACTGTTCCAACCAATAAATTAAATCAATCAATTAGATGGTTTTATCCATCAGAGAGAACTGAGCTGTAAAAACCTTCCACTCAGTGCAGAACTTGGTCACGATACTTTTATAATAAGGGATAATTATCAAGAATGTTTTTATCTTATGTGTTAGACATACATATCCATTAATCAATAGCTTATATTAACTTTAAAAAAAACATCTCTCAAATACCAACATTGGTATCAGCCTCAAAAATCAAGTGTTGGTTCGGCTCTATTCTATCTTCTGGATTATATAAACTTTAACGGCCACTTTATTAGGAACACCTGTGCAATTTAATGCAATCCAATACAACAGCTCTGCCATAAATTCTACTTTTACGAAGCTTATACATTTTTGGGTTTTGTTGACACTGTCAGAAAGATGATAATTGATGATGGTGTACTGGAGTGCGTTATAATGAGAAGTGTTACTAATATTTTTGTCCACCCCCTTAGCAGGCAGATTGCGAATTCAGTTGGTTGCAATCTGCAAACCTCAAGGCTAGATGCCACTAAATCCTCCACACTGGTCCTTTAAGGTTTACAAAATGCCATCTCCATGACAACTACGCAAACTCCATAAAAAAAGGAGATGCGGTTGAAATCCACAGAAAAAAAGCTAGTAAGTAAGAGGATTTTTAAAACATCTTTGTAAAAAAGATGAATAGATGGCATGACGTCATATAATACGGTTGTATTTATCATCTTACAATAATAACAGATTTCATTTGCGCTTTTCATTCATAGTGAAACTTAAAATGCTGCAATATTAAAAACATAAAGATAATAATAATAAAATTCTTCCTGAATATCATCTTTTCAGGCGGTGTTTTGGTGGTGTTTTACTCTGACGGCTCCGACAGGAAGAGGAGTGTTAGATGTGCTTGGTGTGTGACAGTGGTGAGGAGCTGGATGAGGGAGAGCCAGAGAAGGTGGAGTGCAGGCTGCAGACATACATACATACATACAGACACACACAGACATACATCCAGACATCCATAGCGGGGTCCAGGACTAGTGCTGACCGCTCACGGCTGTGCGCCTCCGCGTAGATACGAAGGGTGATCCGGACACTCTGGATTACCAACCAGCGGGACAGGAGACGAGAGGAGAGTGGGGACGACTGCAATGAAAGAGAAATAAAGAGAGATAGCTTTAAAAAAGAAAGAGAGAGAGAGAGCGAGAGAGAGAGAGAGAGAGAAGGGGAGCAACATCGCAAACGAGCCAGCGAGAAGGAGACAGACCCCGGTCAGACGCACGAATACAGGGCGGTAAAAAAAAAAAAAAAAAAAAAAAAAAAAAAAAAAAAAAAAAGGAGGAAGAGGAGGAATTAAAAGGGGAGAAAGGCTGCAAAGTAACACCAGAAGAGGAGAGCCATTATCACTAGGGTAAGTTCCCTATCATAACATCTAATAGACGGGGCGTGTTTGCGCCTGAGCAGACGAGTTATCCTATGCACATGTCTGTCTCAGGCTGTATTATGGTATATTCCCTTTAAACGCCCCCCAGATGAAGTAATAACACCCGCCTGCCGCACAAAGAGGAGCGGCTCCGGTCAACTTAACGAGCGCGTCTTTATGACCCAACCTAAAATAAATGGAAAATACCCTCTTGCCTTTGTTTCATTGTTATAAGCTTGTGAGTGTGCCCAGACTTGATTTGGCATTCACGGAGTCTTCACATGACTGTCACACACATGCCACTCATCCCACAACATAACTAAACTTCACTGGATCGCCTCCTCTGTGCGCTGCTGCTGCTGCTGCTGCGCGCCTTAGCCATCGAAGAGTATTATTAGCTTAGTCATTACTGTACAGCAGGCGGGCCAGAAAATGCAACCAATGCACACATATCTGTGGGCGTGTTGACGCTCAGCTGGGAGTTAATATAACCAGAGTCATTTAAACTGCGGAGTCTGCATCCACATTGGGGTTTGATGCATTGAAGGTTGTCGTTTTGCCTTGAATGTGTTCGTCAGGAGGGCCTCGGCCTGAGTGCAGTCAGTCAGTGCGCATGGATGCGCCTCCGGGACACCGTCCCCGTTTTTTATGCGTTACCGACGACGGGGCCGTGGCACGTCCTGTGCGCACTAGGCCGCAGTCAACACTGCGGACATACTGTACAACAAGCTGCCCCGAGGTGTGACTTTTCGCCCCCCGAGCATTACATGTTTCATGCGTTAGTTTACACATCGCGGGAGGTCGTTAAACAGAAGTCACGCCTGCTTGACGTTTGATTTATGGGTCATTAGCGTCGGATTAGCGGCCCCGGTTTAACCTGGTGACCAGACATCCTATAACTGGGCAGTAAAAGTCACAACTTATTAGTCAGGGGATGTGTTTATCTTTTAAACCCTGTCAGGTTGTTCTGAAACTTTTTTTTTTTTGCAGTGAAGTGTCAGTTATATTGTACTCGTGGCAGGTAGCTCTGCTGAACACAGATATAAATAAAAAAAAAAAAAAGTTGGGCTGTGCAGTCTGTAAGGAGCAGCATGTTCAAAACAACAAAAAAGTGCAGATAAATAAGTTCAAATTATAATGTTTACTTTGTGATAATGTTATGTTTTGCTTTTACAACAGGCCTATAAAAGCACAACAGCATATGAATTAAAGTGTCATTTCCTCTGCAGCTTTAAGCTTTAATTGGTGTCACCGGGCAGCTCTCAGATTTCTTCTTCTGCTGATCCACAGTAGTTGACAGATATTCACCAGGCAGCTCTGACTGCTTCTCTTTTCATTACTAACTAAACATTGTGAAGTTGGATCTGACCTGGAAGTTAATAAAGTTTTTTTTTATGTGGGTGTTGGTGCTTTCATGCCATGTTTCTATAAACACAGTGGCTGGTGGGTGATTAGCTCTCAGTAGGAAAAAGTCCTTAATATTGTGATTGTTATAGACAAGCTGATGAGGACTTGGGCTGGGTGTTTAACCAAAGTATTTTTTTTTTTTTTTTTTTGGCACTGAGTATGGAAAACTACCAAAAAAAGTGCCAAACCTTGGTATTGAATGCCTGGTCAGATTTGCAGTTTTATCACCTTGTTTACTTATTCTTTAATTCATTGTTTCAAATTAGATATTTTTCCCCATTTTATACAAGTTTCTAAAAGGTTTAGGCAACGTTTTTGTTAGACAGCTTTTAACATTTGAGGAGATTGGTTGATTTTGACTGCAGGATAGTGTTGGCACTAGTACTGAAAAATGTAAACTGAGTTCAGAAATGTGTATCACTGATTTGTGATGCATCCATTCAGAGCAGTTAAAGACAAATTTCACAGTATATCCTGATGCTACAGTAATCATATCTGGTCCGATACTACAGTCGATATGAACTGTATTAATGTTTTACATCCTGTGACCTCTGCAGCAGGCATGGCAGATGCAGAGCTGGACTTCCAGACGGGTGATGCCGGGGCATCCGCCACCTTCCCTATGCAGTGCTCGGCCCTGCGCAAAAACGGCTTTGTCGTGCTGAAAGGTCGACCCTGCAAGATCGTTGAGATGTCCACCTCCAAGACTGGCAAGCACGGCCACGCTAAGGTCAGTAATGGAAAAAAAAAACACCAAATGGTGCCAGATAATGACTCTACTACAGCTGCATTGATTCAAATCAGTCAGGTTACGAAAGACTCCATTAGAAGCCTGATTGTTGGTCCTCTCTGTGTTTTGTGCTCATCCAGGTCCACCTGGTTGGTATCGACATCTTCTCCGGGAAGAAGTATGAAGATATTTGTCCCTCCACTCACAACATGGACGTCCCCAACATCAAGAGAATGGATTACCAGGTGAGACAGCTGCGGGACAGATGTTTAAATATTACAAGAGTGTATGTGTGTGTGTGTGTGTGCTCTGTACTGGTGCTCAGAACAACTGGACAGGTGAAGGAACAACTTCTTTCAAACTCTACAACACCAGTAGAAGCTCTTTATCCAGATTTAAGTCGTATTATATGATGTTACTTGGGTCATTTTCTCAGATATTCCAAAGCTAAGTCTAGAAAACTGCATCCTGAATTGATCAGTGATTATTGTTTTCATGGTCTCCTTTGCAGGGAATGATTTATAACATTATAGTCACGACTTTGATATCCCAGTAATATTCACAAATACGCTCTGGTCTTTGATAAGTCCTAGATTTGGCTGCTGAGGGACAATTAGCAGTTGGATGGTAATTAGAAGAAGCCTGATGATTATTAGTCAGCTAAGAATCTCTTTAGTGAGAAAAAGCCCCAAGGAAGCTGCGCTGTGCAGACATAAAGAAAGAAAAGAGCAGCAACAATCAGTAAATCTGGTACTCAAGTGAAGGGAAAAAGGCTGGTTCATCTAGAAGTGACTGTTGGAAACTCTCATTCATTCTTTTAGGGCATTACTCAGCTTTAGCCAAAGCTTGATTCACTGTGAAATAATGCGACAGAGCACATGAAGAAACCATGTTAAAGTGTTTTAATTTTTTCTCAAAGTGATCATTGTGCAGTCACGCAGCTCAAAGCACAAATCGATCGGAAGCATCTCTTCTTATGGCACGTTCACATGCTCGTTAAAAGCAGCAAGGACATCGATATATTAAGAAATGGCAGATGAACAGCGTTGCATTCATGAGCTAGGACAGTACTTCTTCAGAAGCACTCAGCCTTTAGAGAACCAAAAAAGTCACTATTAGAAATATGAAAACAACAGAGGAAGTGTTTCTGTTTGTAAGAAAGTTTCTTTGGTTGAGCATTAACAAGACAGATACTCACACGATTAACATACTTTTAATTACTTACAGCTGATAAGATCTGTTTATTATATAGTGAATTTAAGGCTTGAAGTCAAAAATGAGAAAATCTGTGATACCAACACTAAAGAAAAAGATGATGATTTTTTCTCATGATAAAGCAGCCAACCTTTAAATCTACACTAACACGGTTCATCTCAACCCATCATGTAATTTATACCAACATACTTCAGAGAAAATACAGATTCTTAAATTGCCTGCTTCCTCTTCATTCGCCTCTATTCATAGACTGACTGAAAAATCTGATCGTTTTCCAAAAAGGTTCCAACACAACCGATCAAACCAGTTGGATTAAAAACAGTGCCAACAAACTGCAGAGTGTGTTTATCACATGTAACATAATATGCATCCTCATATGCCTGCTCAAGGGTAATAAAAACGTTGCTTAAATTGTTATTTCTGCAGCGTAATATCACGCAACATTTCATTTCAAGTGTAATTTTGGGAATAGCTCTTAATGGATCTAGGAGGAAATAACTTCAGCTGTGTTTGTGTATGTTACATAAAAACAAGTATGAAATGTACATTCACACTTAGAAAACTACCTCCTGCCTCTACTCTCCCAGCTGATCGGGATCACGGATGGCTACCTGTCCCTGCTCCAGGACAGCGGCGATGTGAGAGAGGACCTGAAGATCCCAGAGGGAGACCTGGGCAAAGAGATAGAGAGCAAGCATGATGCTGGAGAGGAAATCCTGGTGAGTACTGTAGTTTTTATGAAACACAGGCGTCGGTTATTAACTTCTCTTGAAACTAAGTGAACCTTTCTATTTGGTTTGGAAAGATAATAGCGATGTTGATCATCTTTGGGGTATTTATGTTGACACGGTTTACAAGTGCATTTACTAGAAAAGTAAAAGTTGTGGAAGAAACTAATTGGGGGCGGGGGGGGGGGGGGGGGGGGGGATACATTAAGCTGGTAGTTCTGGTGGTTTGAGACTTCAGCTTTTAATAGAAAAACCAATCTGGGGTGTGAAGAACATATTTTAATCCAAACCACACACACAAACGTTAACAAATCTGCCTTGTTTTAACTCCTCAGATCACTGTTCTAAATGCAATGGAGGAAGAAGCTGCAATCGGCATCAAAGCGTTGGGTAAATAAGCCACCGCAGGTAAATAAAGAGCCACAGCTGTATCGACACACAGCTGTCCTCTCTCTCTCCCCCCCCTCCCTCCCTCTAACCACCGCCTGACCCAAGCCTGCCTGAGGAGCGTGTGTGTGTGTGCATCATATAAAATTATATATGTGTGTGTGAGTTTGGGTGTTACACCCCAAGCCACCAGCATGTGCCATGCCAGTGCAGTATGTATGTATGTATGTGTGTGTGTGTGTGTGTGTGTGTGAGAGAGACGTCATGCAGTTCATCAGTGGAGCAAAGGGGGAGGCAACTCCAGTCAAGAAAAAACGCCACTTTAAAATGTTACATATATTTACAATTATGCATTTCCGCTATACTGGAAATAGTTTCTTCATATTATTGCATTGCATAAGTATGTTTTTTTTTGTGTATATATTTGTTTGAACTGGACATATCGGTGACGAGCGGGCACATTTTTTTTATAATTGACAAAATGTAACTGAGTCAAAATTTTGAAGCTTGTATGAAAGGTTGCTGGTTACTTGCCTGCCCCTTCATTTGTTTTTAACACAATTATGAACATGTGTATCTCTTATTTTTTAATGTAGCACTATTGAATATAAATGAGAGCTATTGTATTTTGGAGCAATGTTGTATGATTTTTTTTTGTTTGTGTTTTTCTTTCCCTGTGGCCAGCACTTCATTTTACAGCCTGATCTGTTACACGCGACGTTGAACGAGTAGCCGTTCGCTTCCTGTATTTTCCTGCTAACTACTGTTGAAACTGTCTCGTACACTCTCCTGCAAAAAAAAAAAAAATGTGGGGCTGTAGAATAAAGTGTCCACTTACAAAATAAATAAATAAAGCTGTCGGTTGTGCAACGTTTCCTCTGCAAAGGCTAGTTTAAACACTAATTGTCACTTTCAAATATTCCTTTTTTTTTTTTTCATCTTCCTTCTCTGGTTTCTCACTTTTCTTCCTTGCTTCTTCTTCTTCTTCTTCTCCTTCCTTCCCCTTGTAATTCTGTTTCAGGGGCAAAACAAGATGCACTGGACCTGGGGGGAAAAAGGAGAGGATTGCCTCGTCAATGCTATCCTCCCTCTTTTTTTTTTTCTTTCTTTTATGTCTTTTCTTTGTCATACTCGCTCTCCCTCACTCTTGTTTTCTGACCCGCTTTCGGGCTCAATTAGAACTTAAATAATAATTGGAAATGTCAAACTGTAAAAAAAAAAACATGTACATGCACACATAACTGTAATAATAACCACATCTGAGTCCAGATGTATAAAGAAAATAGGTCAGAGATGTCAGAAGAAGGTTTCTAATGATTGAGTAGCCACATCAGGGGAAAAAGCTGGTGATAATGTCACAATTGTTGTTGTTTTTTTGTTCTTTTTTTAAAATATGTTCCCGTTTTTTGAAGGGCTTCAACTCTAGATCTGCATTGTCCTGTTGAGGCTTGTTCAGCTTGTGTGTGCCATCCAGGATCGGTACTGAATACAAGACTAGATTATGTTTATTTCTGTATGGCACTTTTCTCTTGGTGATTTCATCTGAACAAGCCTTCCTTGTTGTTTTTTTTTCTGAAACATGTTATCACCCGAAACTTGTCTATTAAACAAAAAGGTTACCAACATGGCGCACAGAGGTTTGGTTTCTATTTGTCTCAAGGCTTTAACAAAAAAAAAAAAAGAAAGTGTCAAAGAGAAACAAAACCCTGCTTCAAGAACATACAAATTCAGCCAAACCTCCATTTAACTTCATTCACTTCTTAGAAACTCCTTGGCAAGAGACACATGTCAGTCCGGAGACTTCACACTGAGTTTGTTTGGAGAGGAAAAAAAAAAAAAAAAACGACTGGATTGCAGAGTATTATTTGGAAGTACTCTTAAGCAGACAAGTTGTGGCAGTTTGGTATCCTTACTTTGTGTTCATACAGCAAGTCCAAACTGTGCAGAATGTCTCCATGGCTAAAAAAAAAACAACAAAAAAACCCAATAAAGATGACACAAACTCTTGGATGTGGTGTTTTGCTTATTGTTTTTTTTTTATTATTAAGCAACACAAAAGCTTTAAAACAGCAGAGACTTAAAACAGCTTTTTTTTTTTTTGCTGCGGAGGACAATGTAGAACACTGAAAGTCCTCCATAGGTTTGTCATGTTCACTGAATTTAAGGTAATGAGATTAACCAGAAGTCAGCAACACACTGAAATCAGGGTTTTTCAGTTAAGCCGCAGTGTTTCAGTTGTAGTAGTGTTCATTTAATTCACATATGCTAACTAAACGTTGCTGTTTTTTGGCTACTTTTCTTACTGCCGAGACACTGAACCCTCCACTGATGTTGTGATTATGAATGCTGGTATACAAACAATAGTCTCTGTTTCATGCTGCCTTTGTTTTATACAACATATTAACATCTTCAGTGCACATGAGCACCTCCAGAATGGCTTTACAGTGTAGGTAAAATAAGCTATTTTACAAATTCACATTGTTTGAAGTCATGTAGAAAAAAGAAAAGAAAAGAAAAAAAAATCTGGATGTTTACAGAAGAGCACGAGTTTAAAAAGACAGCTGATCACTCATGAACAAAGTTAAAAACGAAGCTCAAAAGAAGATACTGTACAAGAAATAAAAACACAAATCTTATTATGGCAGAACTCATCCTAATGACTTTATTCGTTGTGAAGTCGTCGATCCGTCTCTGATCCGATTTGGCGACGACAAAGGTTGACCGCGAGTTACTTGCTGTGGTGGTAGAACCTCTGCCCGCTCTGGGAGTGAGGGAGGAAGCCGTGGCGAGGAGCGCCCTGAGGAGAGCTCTGGAACGGGGCCTGACGACGGAGGAAAAAAAAAAAAAAAAGAGACGACAAACATGACAAATCAGGTGACGGATCTTTAGAAACATTTAATAGTTTTCCTGGTGAAGACTGTAAATCATGAACACAAACACATGGTGGCGATAAAGGACGTGTGTGAGAGTGACTGAGCTAGAAGTGATGAACAGCTGTATGTGTGTTTTGAGGAGGGTTCACCTTTGCAGTGGGGATCTGTACCGCCATCGACGGTGTGGGCAGCAGGCCTGGAGCTGAAGGATGCATGGCCGATGGGTGCATGGGCCTCAAAGCACCCTGGGAGAACATCAGCGAGACAAAGCAAAACGTATTTATCATCACATTTGTCGGGAAAGACAGGAGAAGGTGAATTTAAAGTTGAACAAGACGACGTTAAAGCGTTGATGTTTTAAAAGCTCTTACTGCGTCAGTGAAGCCTGACTGTTGGTTGGCGTGTTCCAGCTGCTTCTGGAGGGGTATTCCTGCTCCGGGGATGTATCCTGCATGAGATATAAAACTTACATCAGCTACAGAGCTTATGTTAAGTTATTTTATAATTCCTCTGTAATACGACAACATGGGAACTGACCAGGTTGAGAGGGGAAGTGACTGTGGACGGGGTATCCAGCCTGCTGGTGGGGGAGATACTGCATCGCCTGAAACGCAGACGCGCCTGAGGTGCGGAAAGAGGTGCAGACAAAATAAGCACAAATGACTTAATAACACTGATAAACAGATCATTAAACTCAGAAATTCTCATTTACCTCTGATCTGAGAGCTGCTTGCGAAACTGACAGGTACAGACGGTCCAGGGGCGTAAGTGGAGGGATGCTGGGCTTGGGCCACCCCGTATGGCTCATGGACCCCCTGACTGCCGCTGAACTGCCCGTGCTCTGCTGAGCCCGAGCTGAACCCTGGCGTCTGATAGTGACGAGCCTAAAGAGAAGAAGAGGAGGAGGAGGAGGAAGTGTGAGCATGAATCGCTCCTAAATGTCTCTCTTATGTATGTAAATATGTGCTCATGTGCTTCTCTTTCTGCAAACTGATGAAAAAGATCATGAATATCAGAAAAATCTTTTTTTTTTTTTTTTAGTTTTTCTCTTGAGAATTATATGTTTTTATAATTTCTTAAAGGGAATTTTAGATATACAGTAAATCTTTATCCTTTCTGTTGTTGCTGCATTGATCTAGGATGGGATGAACAGCATTTTGTGCGTCCAAATACACAAGAAAATGACAATAAACAAAATCTTGAAATGAAACACTCTTTTACTCACTGGAATCACAGCAGCTGGGAACAGCTGTTTGCTTCGTTCTCCGAGCAACGCACCGGGTCGACTGTGACCGACCGGACTGCCTGAGAGAGACAAAGAGGATAATAAAAAAGGATCAGCTGACTAATAATAACGATGTCAAAAGGATAAAGAATATTTCTCTACATGAAAAATGATTGGAGGAGGCTAGAAGGTACCTTGGATGCTGAGGAGGTGCTGCCCTGCGTGCATAGGCAGACTGGGCTGGTAGCTGGCGGACGTCAACGTTGTGATGTCACTAGAGGACAGGAGGTACGGAAGCCTTTTAACACTCTCACAACATTTGCTCTTAACTTTGTGAGATTTAAAATAAAAAAAGGTGCTGTACTGACTACCTCTGCTCCTTTCTGCGTCTCTTCTCCTCTTCGTGAAGTACTTTCTTGAGTTGTAAGAACAGCTGGTGTTTCTCTTCTTGGAGTCCCTGAAGCTTCTCGCCCATCTTCATTACCTGAAGTTGAGATTCAGGTTTAGGAATGTGAGAAAATATACTGACATATATTTTGTATAATATCATTTCTCCTGACGCGAGACCGTCAAAAAAAAAAAAAAAAGAAAAAGTTCCCACCTGTTCTTTGGTTTCTTCCAAGGACATCCTCTCCTCTATTTCTTTTGTCCTCTTCCTCTCTTCCTCCTCCTTCATCTTCTGCTCCATCATTTTGTCCACCTCTTCTTCCTCTGCAAAAATGATTTTTATGTTGTTCAGTAGAGGAAAACATATTAAAATCCTCTACATTTAAACAAAAAGAGGCAACAACACAATATAGACATACTCAATTAAAAGTCCTGCCACTAGAGTAAAAATAACTATTTTTAACTATAAGATTTACTTAAGTATAAAAGTGAACATAATCATTCTTTAGAGTTTTTTTTTCAGAGAGTAAACTGTTCATCTACTAACATGTTAGTACAGTACAGTTAATAATCTAATTTAAATCTAATTTAATCCAATACAAACTATTGGATATTTTAGGTTGTGGACCTGTCTGCAGTATTTCACATCAATATATCATAACACAGAATAAATTATAATCAATGTTTCTGGGGGGAACAGAGGGAACTGTATATTTAGGAGATGTTATATGTTAAGCCAAGCTATGCTATATTCTATATATTAAAAGGATAGGTTCACAAGTTTTGACGTCTTTCTTGAAACAACAGTCATGTGTCCACATGAACATTAAAAGAGGTTTTCTTCGCTGTAATCATTCCTCCTGTTCAAAAATCCCCTTCTAATACACTTTCAATGTAAGTGATGGGAACCACACAGTCACGTTGTACAAAAATGCATTTCAAAGTTGATCTGAAGCTTGTATGAGGCTTCAGCAGTCTGAGTCATTCACATCAAGTGGATATCTGCTACAGTCTTTTTAGCATCAAAATCCCTCTTTTTGTTTCCTCGGACAGCTGAGCTGCGGTGGAAGTTTAGCAACAGAAAGAGGAACTTTGGTACTAAAAAGACTAACAGTGAAAGACTTTATTTGACTAATTTGGATGGCTGAAGCTTCATATTAGGTTCTTTTAAATACGTTGTAAGTGTATAATGAGGGGATCTTGTAATGGTCAGTATGAACAGGAATGATTAACAGCAAGAAAAACATGTCCATGTTTGTTTGGGTTCCTGACTGTTGCTTTCAGACTTGATTTGAAAAATTGTGAGCCCGTCCCTTTGAATATCAAATGGGAACTAAGAAGAAAAACGAAACAGACTGTTTAATATTGACAATACTTGTACATTTGCAGCAGTTTTTACACCACACAGACACACATGCAGAGCGACAACACACCTTGTCTCTTGCGCTCCCTCTCCCTCATGATGTGTTTGTGGAGGGCTCTGGCCATCGCGTTGGACAGCTTGGGTCTCTCCAGCAGGGCGGGCATGGTGACAGGCAGTGGAGGGGCCAGCTGATGTGGGGTCGAAATGTCAGTTTACACTTGTGCAAGTTTATCAGAAATGTCTGAAGTACATTTTGTAGAGTGAAAAGAGGTCTCAGCGGTGAGTGTAACCGGTAGAAAAGCTCACTGCGTGGATGGAGAAGCATATTCAGTCTCACAAATGCAGCTATCAGTAAGATAAAGGCCTAAGTTAGCTGCTACTCGGCTAAGTTAGCATTACTAACTGTAGCTGCTCTTAACTGATAGTATGACAGTGGCATCTGTCAGTGGACACAAGATAAAATTGCATGGAGCTTAAACATGCAAATCAGCGGCAACAATTTTATTTACAACTGAGCAAGAGGGCAAACATCAACTGCAGTTAGCTTGTCGATTAGCATCGACGCTACGCAGTTCATAGCATATGTTCTAACGTTTCTTTACTGTGATGAAATAGACAGAAAAAACTTACTTTTGTTGCTTTGTGGGTCGTTTAATAAGAATTTAACCGTCTCGCGGTTTAAATTTGAGGCGACTTGGCTGCGTCTGGAGCAGTTAAACAAATTAAAATCAAAACTTCTCCCTTAAAACATAAACAGACGGGAGAGGTTTTTCTGCCCGGGTGATAATGTTGAGCTTCCGGTGCCACGTTTTTTTTCCTCCTTCGAACTGCATTCTGGGGCTTGTAGTTTATCATTAGAGTCGTTTTTAAATTTTCAAAGGTTTTATCAATTACTAAGACCTTTATATTGAATAATATATATAGTATAAATAATTTGATCATTTCACTGTGTAAACGGAACACTCACATTGAAGAAGTCTAACAGATTTCACTCTATATTAATTTCTGCTCAAATTTCAAGCAAAGATGAACAGAAAAACTAAAAAGCTTCATCCTGATATGTCAACCTATATTGAATTATCTCTTGTACATTTATATTTACTATATTTAATTTTGCCTTGCTCTTGTTTTTTTTCTATATATATCTTCTGCCTAATTTTTTCATCTTGGTTGTTGTTCCCCTTGTTCTGTAAAGTGTTTGAGTAATTTCATATCGTTTGATAAAAGGTTTAGTCAAACCAGCCTCTCTGGTGAGAAACACAACAAATAGGAACGGCCATGTGTAAGTAGGACAAGCACACATTATTTGAGCAGCTGATGTGATAAGGCATCTTATTCAAATACGCCATCAAAATCTGTGAAAGTCGGAAGCAACTCGGTATAACACAAATAAATGACCTTATAGCACTGACATGATCCGTATCAAATGAAATAAAATGGTTTGACTTCTGTAAAGACTTGATGACGTCTTTTTATGTGGCCAGATTGGCAGTCTACACCAAAACTATACATAACTAGCGAGCCTTTCACAAGAGAAATAGTTAAAAAAAGAAACAAACAAAACTCTAAAATATTCAATAAAGACAAGAAACACATATAGCTTTTCATCACATTTTATCATGTATGGTCATGAGTGGAGAGAAAGAGCCAGTAATGCAGCTGTATACAGAGTTCAAATCTTTTTTTTGTTTTTTTTTTTAAAAAAAAAAGGAGACAAAACTTAAAAAAAAGAAAAAAAAGAGAAAATTGCACTCAGCTTTACAATACCTTTAGAAATTAAGCCATCTAAAATTAACAATAATAACAACAATAATCATAGTAGCAGTCAACATAATAGTCTTACCACTGAAAGCGGAGGATGATTGTTAAGTCTGAATTCTATGATACTCCTTTGCAAAAAGATGCGGGGCAGTACATTAAATTCTCATTCACCAACTTTATAGTGGCTGGTGACTTTAGTTTTTTTTTTTTTATCTAGGAAAAGAACTGCTGCAAAACAGCTATCCTTTACTCTGCTAGAGACAAAATAACCCGCCTTTAACTGGTGGATGCCATTAAATTCATACCCGAAACTCAAAAACACACTTTTCTTTTCCTGCAAGCCGTCAAAACTGAACAACCAATACTGAAACTATCTTCATCATCAACAAGAGCTGATTTGAACTAACATACAATGTCTTTTTTTTTTCCCTTAACCCTGGAGTAACTAAGTACGACCTAGTCCTAATATTATTTAATCATTCTTTCTCTGTTTTTTTTCAGTAAAGTATGATCAATGATGACACTAGAAAAACAACTGGCCATGAGACCACTTAACCAAAGTCGCTATTAAAAAGAAAAGTGGAGGCAAATACAATTCAGACTGCAGAATAATAAAGACGTAAATGGACATGTTTACTCTGGGAACTCTAGGCTGCTGAGCTGGATTTAATATTTAAATGAATGAATGGTTGAGGTCTCAGAAAGGTGGGTAGTGGTTGGGGGTGCAGGGGAGGGGAAGAAGGGGGGGAAGGGGGGAAGGGGGGAAGGAGGGGGTTGGTAGTGGGATCAGATTTCCCTTTGGCTGTTCCCATACACACTCTCATCACTGTAGGCAATGTAGAGGAAAAAGTCCTCTTCATGATGCTCCTGAGAAAGAGAGTTAAGAGAAAAGCATGTTAAAAAAACGGAAAGGGAGGCTCAGATTAATATAAGTAAGAAATGAAAACACAAAAACGCTGACAGAGATTTAGTCTGAGAGCAGTTTAGTGAGTCTCACCTGGTACAACAGGCCCATGGTAGCTGAGGTGGGTGGAATGACATTGTTTACAAAGAAGAAGAGAGCATCCTCGGCTCGCAAGTGGATTCTTTTCCGGATGAGGAAGTAAAACTGGCCCACTGAAGGGTGAAAAAAAAAAGAGAAAAAGAGATAAAAATAAGATAAAATATTGTGGAAAATTCATCTGTTACTGTGACGTAGTTCCAACATTTTTCAGAGTTTTGGCACATATTTATATCTGTGTGTTTACCTGTCAGGTCGGAGGGGACAAGGTATTTCTTCTTGTCCAGATCTCCTATTCTGGCTTTGGGAGCTTTCTCCACAATTACCTAAACAAAAGAACAAAAAACAAAACAGGTCCTGAGCAAATAAATCTCAAACATTTTCCACTGAACAAAGGCTGTGTGTGCTGAGTGATGGGTACTTTAATAGTATGTTTCATCTTTCTCAGAAAAGGGATCTGAGAATGTGTTACGTTTGCAGTCAAGCGAGACCTGAAATATATTTAATCCAGATGTTTAAAAAAAAAAAAAAAAAAAAATCCCCGTTTTTTTGTAGTTAGTTAGAAAGAAACCAGGTATATTTACATGTTCACAGTTTATACCTTGGTTTGTATTACAGAGGACTGGAGGAAGGTATTAATAAGTTCCCATTCTTTAGTCTAAAATTAGGAATTTGTAAAGTACTACCAGCCTACAAACCAAGAAGTGACACACTGTAAAGCCTAAAAGATGAGCAAATAGGAATCTGCTCATTTCAACTTCTCAAATATGAATAGGTTCCGGTTTTTATAGTCCTCTATGATAGTAAAATTAATATCTTTGGGCTTTGGGCTATTGGTCACACAAAAACAACACATTTTAAGATGCTATTTTGAGTTCTGGGAACTTTTCGATCAAATGATTGATTGAATAAGCTATAAAATATTGATTGACCAAATAATCTGTAAAACAATAGACTAAATTAAGATCAATTGACAATGAAAAATAAGTCGTCATTTGCAGCCACACATAGTGTGAAGTTCAGTCTAATCTGTAGCTGATAACAGCTGTAACATATGACAAATAGAGAAACTAGATAACTATAGAGACAAATCAACCTCGTCATACATTACAAAAAGCCCCAAAGCACAATAATCTGCTGACAGTTTGATTTTTTTTAGACTCCGGACAGTCTAGTTGGGCCAGTTTAAGGGGTAAGAGGCCAAAGAGCGACTGTGTTGCTACGTAAAATCCACCTACAAGATCCCGAGCGACGTAAACAAGTATCCTGACAGTCTGTTGACAACAACTATTTTAAGGTGCGCTGCTGTTAGCATAACGTTACACCCAGCCACCTCTCCATAGCCACTTCATACTGGCTGACTTTCACTATATCGACCACATAAACCTTTATAACCTATGAGGTGTTAAATTATTTACGACAAATGGCTACTTCTCTCGAGTTATGTAGCGTATATCAAATTAATAAGTCAAACACAGAAGGATTACACAAAGCTAAGTGACGCTATGACTAGCTGGCCTGTTCAGTGCGGCCATAATACTCGATGGCTAACCATTTAGCACTGTTTGTTTACTAACGTGGCAGCCAACTAGAGACAGAGATAAGAATATTATTAGTATGTAGGATTAAACTACACCACTGGATTTCGAAAAGAAGTGCGTACACCATCTGTCAAAAACAATTAGCCGTGCTCCCCCCTCCCAAGCTAACGTTAGCTACTTACTGGTACCCTGTCGGGATACTTCTTCCTTATTTTCTCGCCCTCGGACCGCCTTTTCTCAAAAGGATGCTCCTCTTTGTATTGAAACTTCATCGTGACAAAAGAGATGACAGACAACAAGTCGTCGGTCACTCCAGGGGGGTCTTAGGATAGCTGTAGATTCGCTCAAGGGACGGCTGGAATCGCTGACACACACACACAACGACAGAAACAAAACGATGCTAGCTCGCTTTAGCTCGCCACAGCTGTTTTCCTAGTGCGACGGCGGCGGAGGGATACAATAACAATATGACGTAGAGGGGAGAGTCTACTCCGCAGGCTGTGTTTAAACGCTGTTACAAACCACGCTATCATCTAATATGAAGGCATACTCAACGTGTATTTAAGAGTTTGTGGATTGAGCAATTTCCGATATTATTTAAACGCTACACTGGTATTTTTTTTGTGTGGGTCTATTTTATTTTGATCAACCGCCGCGCGTAAAGACGCAGGGCAGGGCTGTGAGGAGGCATCTGCCCTTGTCATATGACCGAGGCCCAGCTAGTTAGTTAGCAGCCACGGGGAGGAAACTCACAAACATGAGATATGAAACTGTGAGCGTGGCAATAGAGATCGGTGCTTGAAATCTGCTCCTAAATACATCCAGTAGAAATGGGTGTTTTTGTAAATGAACGGTGTATTCATTCATTATCCGCACACAGTGCCGATTAAAGACTCAATTTGGATTGAAGTTTCGAAATTTCCACTGTTGCCACAACACCAGACAAGTAATAACAACTCACTTCATCCCGTGAACCCGATTTAAGAAAAAATAAAGAAAAAAAAAACCCTTTGCTGTGTCACTGAGCGAGGCTCTCTTCCAGGTTCAGTGCTGCTCTGTATCTGTGGCTGGAGAGATGCAAAAATTATGTAATTTTAAGTATCACAATAAATCCCTAATTTAGTTCCTCATCTTTTCATGTGGCCAAATCAACCTGATAAGGTTAATAGCTAATGGGCCCCGTCTGTTCCTTCCAATCTCTTAGCAATTTGTAGTATGACCATTTAATAAAACACTCAATTCATGGATGCACAAGGCTGAAATAATTAGCACAAATCAGTTGACATGCAGTAACAATGGAGCTTTCAGAGGCCTCTGTTTTTTTTGGGCCCCATTTTACCTGGTTAGTGAATACACCTTGTCCTTTATGGCTTGTGACCCCAAACCAAAACAAAGAAAACAACTCTTAACTGTCTGAGTAACTCATATAGAGAATCTAAACTCAACAAATCCCCTTCATTAGCAAAAAAAAAAAAATGTACACAGTTTAATTGGATCCATGATGAACCTCATAGTTCAACACTATGACAGAGAGACACATTTATAGAGATTTTGAAATGGAAAGTCTCAGTGCTGATAGAAAATGTAATGACAAGACACACTAAGACACACTGAGCCAATGTTTCTATGCCATACACATCATGCAAGAGTGATTTACTCAGTGACCCATAAGACAAAAAAAAAAAAAGTCCGAATTTGTGAAGCAGAAATATAATTTTCTATACCTGTTTAAACTTAAACTACAGTTCAGTCACTTCTCACTAACAAGAATGAAAAAAAAGACATTTTCTTATAAACTAAATTAAGTCTGACAATGAGTGTTAAACCAGATTTTCCATGTTTTTTCCTGAAACACTCCGGGGAAAAGTTGATAGCCTGTTTATTGCGCAACAGACCCGCAGCTTCATACTTGTTCATGTGACATCTCCACCTCTTCTATGCTTCATACTCATATGACAGTTTATGCTGATTAAGGTGACAATCAGATTACGCAACACTAAAAAGTCCTTGTTGTATTCACATACTGTTCTCTCTCACAAAACACAAGTGAAAAAAAAACATCATCAGTGAACATTAACCATGAATAATTTTAGGGCCTGGCCTTAACCAACATGAACTAATTTGACCCTTTTTATCATTTTAAAAATTGCCTAAACTCTTGCATGTAAGAGATTTGTCACTGTAGGTGTTACTCTGCTCTCAGCCAGATTGTAGATTTTACTTAAAAAATGCATTTCTGATGATGATGTTGGAAATAAACGGTCCCAAAAAAAGGCTCACTTGCTCTCTATCTCTCCTTGCCTCCTTTCCATATTTCACTGGTGGTTCATATCTAATTCAGAGGACCACTGTTGGCACATGATGCAACTAACAGCACACAGGACAACCTGTACTACTCTTCCTATCTGAGTCTCTTCCAACAACGACTTCACCCTTCCAGCAGTCCAAACCTGAGCTTATACGTCGGTGCCAGGAAGGATTTTATTACTAGAAATGTCTTGATTTATGATGTAGCACTTGTTTACATACCACTCTGAAATTTCTTTTTATTGCGGCAACCATCCTGCTGTAGGTAACCGGAGCGTTTATTAAACGCCAGATAAAGACGACTGAAAATGCCGCATGATTCACCAGCATCCCCCACACGGTTAGTTTAAACAGTAATGGGCTTGAGCAATGAAAGTGTAGGAGGAAGAGAGAGGAAAGTGTCTTTCTACCGGAAGTCCCTTTTCCTGGGAACCGATGACGCACACAGATAAGGTGGAAGGTGTCGCTGGATCGGGAATGAGTATGTTTTCATTTAAAATGAAGCGAACGAGAAAGACGGCATGTTTGCCATTTCAAGCTTTCGGTTTTACTTTGAAAACCATCGTGAGGAGGTAGAGGTGTTGAAAAACAACAGCGTATACACTAGTTTACTCTTTCGCCTCTTCCTGCTCCAGGAACATATTTGCTGCTTGATCAGTATGTGTTCAGAAGGTGTAGGTAGGTGTTCAGAAACTTACCCGTTTACTATACATTTGGGGGAAAAAAAAAACCCACAAACAATGAATGGCATCACTATATTTCCCGATTTTTTCTTAAAAAAAAAAAAACAAGTGCTACCACAGCAGGTATAACTATTTAAAAACACAAAAATCACCAAGATCTGCAATATCGTAGCGATGCACTACAGCTTTTAAGACAGTACAACAGTCTGAAATTGCAACAGTTAAAGTGTGTCTGTGTAGATTCTTTCAGTAACAGGAAGGGGACACAAATGCCACTCTTTAGCTTTGGTGCTTTTTGGAAACAAAATAAAACGAGTTTGTCTCTTGAACAGAAGAGAAATACTGAGCGGACAGATGCAGTTTTCTGTTACACCACAAGATGGCAACAGATTATCAGCAAACAAAAACCCCCAACACGCAGAAACAGAGCTTTCCTAACCCCAATACAGTCAGTCAGAAGCTGTAAAAAAAAAAAAATGTTGTTATGCCTCAAAAAATGATAAAAATGATGGAAGAATGAACTGCGATAAAAGAAAAAGGAGCTGGATATAACTGGTCGATACTGACAAGTGTTTTTTATTAGTAACACAGACCTGGAGACAGAGCCAATAAGAAGCCGCTGTGAGCCTTGACAAGACTGACATTGTTCAGAAGGCATTTTAAAGACGGAGGGTCTAAACAGTTGAACCCATACAGTAAGAGGAGGAGCAGGTAAAAACTGAACGGGGGGGGGAAAGGCTGCAAATTTGAATCAAATACAAAAAACCAACTGCAACGAAAACAGAAAGGAAGGGGGGGAAGGGAGGGAGAAAAAAGTAAGTGCAATTCCTATCAGATGAAATCAGGATGGCATCGGATGGCAAAGGGGGAGAGCAAAATGTCATGGTATGCAGAAGTCATATTATCGTATATTATGGTAATAGAGAAACAATCAGATATGGAAAGGTGACACGGCAGTCCACATATCGTTACAAGCCATTCTTCTTCCTTTTTTTTTTGGTCTTTTTTTTGTTGTTTTTTTTTTAAACTTGTAACTTTTCAGTCTTTATCACTGAGTCCCGAGAGGAGCTTTTGGGGGGAAGAGTGATGTTTATGGCTGAAAGAAAGAAAGAAAGAAAAAAAAAAAAAAAAATCTCAGGCTGCTTGGCTGTTTGTCCAGAAAACGTCTATGGAGGGCATGTTGCAATCAAAACTCCATCAAATTACATTGTTTAAATGGATCCATTCATGTTGGGGGGAGGGGAAGAGGAAAAAAAAAAAAGAAAAGAACCGTACCTCAGGAATCAATCAATCATCGTTGAGGTATGAGGTTGATCTTAAAAAGGGGCAGGGTTTTTTTTGTTGTTTTTTTTGTTTTTGTTTTTTTAAATTGTCCCCTACTCAGTTGCTCCGAGAGGTTAAGACAGTAAATTGAAGAGTTTTCTGCTGAAGTGCAATATCTGGTAATGATGGAGAAGAAGAAGAAGAAGAAGAAGTAGTAGTAGTAGTAGAAGAAGAAATAATAATGTAGAATTGTCTTTGTTGCTTTGCTGATCCTTCTCCCCCTTCCCGAATCGTCAAAAAAGTTTAAAAAGGACTAACGAACTCAGCAAGCATACTCCGACTCACGTACACAAGCTCACCTCCATACGCACAGTCAGTATCAGGAGCGATAAGGCAGAGAGGCTCCGTTTTGTTTTGGAAAAAAAAAAAAAAAAAATACAAATAAAGACCCAAGAGGAAAAAAAAAAGAAAAAAAAAAAAGCTGGCTCCCTTCCCTCCCCAGTAGTTTCTGGGCTCTGGTGATCCCGTACTGTTCATCCCCGTGTTAGGCGGTCACCCCAACCCCTTCCTCTCCTCAGGACGCGTCTTGAGAGGCTCAGAGAGGGCTGGTGGGTCGTCTGAATGGGGAAACGGAGGGCAGGGTGGAAGCCGGCAAGAGAGGAAGAGGCTGGTCAACAAGCCCCCACCCCTCTGCATTCAGCCAATCACCAGAGCCGGTGCTGGTGGAGGTTTCGACTGAGGACGGATCGGACATCAGCAGTGAACCTGGGACATGGAAAGAGAAGACGGTCAGGTTAAGGTCAACATGTTTAGGTGCTTCCTTTCTCAGTAATTGAGGTAAGAAGACTGACATTAATCTCATGTTTGTGTATTCAGTAGAAAGCTGGAATGGTTAGCTTAGCGTAGCATAAAGACTGGAGGCTAGCCTTGTCGTTTTAAGTGAAAAACTGCACTTATTAACACTTTTAAAGCTCACTGACACTTTGTATCTCGTGTTAAATCAATGTATAAACAGAAATGTAAAAACAACAGTTGTGCTGGAACTATTTCTCGTCAAACAACAGTTTATGCAGATGAGTCCTCAGCTACTAAAAGTACAAATGCAATTTTTTGGTTTTTTTTTTTTTTTTACACCTCTGTTTATGAGTGGGTTGAACAAATGCAATGTGTTAATTGCTCAGCTTTTTTTTTAACTGTAAACAGAGCCAGACAGGCGGTTTCCTTTGTGTCTCCAGTCTTTATGCTAAGCTAGGCTAACCACATCCTGAACCCGGCTCCATACTTAATGCACAGACATGAGGTAGACAGATCTTTTAATCTCACTCTTGGAAATAAAGAACATAATGTGTATTTCCCAAAGTATTGAACTATTCCTGAGAACGTCTTGCAAAATTTGCCCCAAGATAAACTTCAAAAAATGCACCACGTCTGCAACATGTAAAGTTTCAGTTTCGTTAGTATTTAAAGGGAAACTTCAACCAGTATTGTATCATTACAACGTGGGTAGTAAATGCAAATGAACAACATTTAACCTCCCTGCATGCTGCCTGCACACAGAGCTCATTTGCAGCAAGTCTGCCGGGTGACGCACAACCTTTGGAGATCCGCTTTAGACACACTATGTTTCCGCATTTTCTCTAGTGGTGCCTTCAAGGACGGTAAAACGTGGGTCTCCCAAAACACTCCCGGCTACCATCTAACACTAACAATAGGGAGAAGCAGACACTGAAATATACTACTAAATAAAATAATATCAGTATATTTGGAAGAAAACTAGTTTCATGATATGAGGTTGAATCAGATACAACCGAGTTTGGAATATCATAGCAGAGATGTGGTGCTACTATTACGACTTATGAGGCTGAATATAGTGCTGTTAATTCAGATGAAACATAGTATGGTGAGCTACGGTACAGCCGCAGCCGAAATAGAGGCGCTGAAGCCAGTGTTTGCATCATCAAAACTCCACGCTGCAGATCATCATTGTCCAAAAAAAGTAAAAGAAACAGTTTTTGTTTCGATACACGCAGACTTCATGAAGAAAAACGTTTTCTGAATAAAAAGAAGCCTCAGTAAAGGGATAGAACGCTGCACTAACTTTATTTTTGGTGCTAATCTGGCCTTGAACACAACGTCACGAGATGACAAAGCACGCAATGCATTCTGGTTGTTGTAGGATTCCCCTTTAAGAGCGGTGCAGGGAATCTACAGCCTTTTTTCCCCCCTCAGTTTTCTGTAGTCATAGGGCACAGATTTCCAAAAATGACTGCACATTTCTACTACAAAGGTGACCTAGTTTTAAGAAATCATCATATTCACTGCAGGGATTTTTTCCCCCTTTAATCAGACTATGCACCATATTATGTAAAATACATTCAGAACATTTTATAAGCAACCAGTGTCAGCTACTCTAGAATAAGGTCAATAAGTTGTTCCCTGCAGTGAGTGTAAATGTAGCCACGATTTGACAGGTGTTAACATTTACCAAAGACTAAAATCAGTTGCAGCCATTAGTTTGCACCTCTTAAAATACCACCGAGCATTTAAAAGCAGGCGATATGCACAAGACATGACATGGAGGCTGGAGTGAAAGTGTTTTCATAGTCTGTTTGCTTTCATGACAACTTTTTGGTGCCTCTTTTTTTTTTTTTTTTTTTTTTTTTTTTACCTTAGTGCGTCCAGCATAGGCAGCAAGTTAAGAAGCGCTGTGTCACTAGGGTCGCTGAACCAGGACTTGATGGGTATTGCATTGTCTGGAATGCAAAAAAACCAAACAAACAAAAACAAAAACAGCGGGTCAGTCACATCAGAGAAACGGACATGGTTGTGATTTTACGCTGCTCTCTTAACGAGGCCACTGAGTGTTAGAGGAGCTGCGGATTTAATGTGCTGTTTCAGCATTTACAATACACGCCTTGTACTGAGAATAAACTGCTCAATTATTTGTCCTGTTCCTGGCGCAGCACATGATGAGTGTAGGACGAAGCCTCGTTTGAATTTAGTTGGAGAGAGATGAATGTACACAGAATATAAACGGCTGAATATACACTCCAACTTGCTACCAAGCAGATATTTTGACTTGTCATGGCAGGGAAAGCACAGGTTTAATAATAACAGCATCAGTGATGACTCTGTTCTGCTCAAGTGTCCCGGTAAACCTTGACAGGAAGTGTGTTTCCACCCACTTCTTCTATGCATCTTTTCAATTTGTGCATACTTGAGTTAAAACCCTGGAAATACTGCAAAAAAAAAAAAAAAAGTAGAATGAAAACAGACTTGTGAATAAATGAATAAATAAGTGAATAAATCATGATGTCGCTCAGGTCTTGTCCACTACGTTTACCTTGCGAGGCAGCTGGATTTGCGAGATCACGTTAGAATCCATCTCATCAGGCTTCAAGTCATCCGCTTGTGTCCAAACCGCCGGCGGTTCGGACTTACTATGAGGATTCTCGCATGATCTCGTGAATCCAGCTGCCTCGCAAGGTTAAGGCGGTGATAGATGGTTCACTCGATCACCTGCCAAGTGTTTTTTTTTTTTTTGTAAGTGTCTGCTCAGTTCCCAAGGACGACTTCTCAGATGGTTCAGGTCAGGTTATCGCTACACAGAAGAGCTGAAAAATAGCAGCAGACTAAACTGCCATTCTTAATTATGTCATCTCATTGCCCGACACCTGACTGAAGAATTAGAGCCAATGTTGATGCTGACGCGCTCAACTCCTGATATTTACATTACTGTAGTCGATGAAAACACACATTAACTCACTTTTTTTGCTGATTTTTCAGGAAGTTTGGTTTAAATTTCTGCTAAATTTGAATAGTAACTGTTCTACACACAATAAGCCACAATACCAGGACCTTGAAACTGAAGCTGCTAAAAGGAACTCAGCCTTCATTAATTTTATTATTATTTACATGTTTTTCCTGCTCTGACATGTCAAAATGTTGTTGTGGAGAAGTTTTAGTTGTGCCACTAAAAGCTTCTATATTTTGAGCACCAGTCAAATTTGTTTTAATGTAAATTCAGAGACTGAGTGATTCAGTGGTTGGTAGTGATGCTCCTCCTACGAATCAATCGGATTCAAAGACCTTTTTTAACAGAAAACATTTTAACTTGTATTAGAAAAAGCACAAGTGGAACTAATAACTTTAATGATGGTTCTGTTCCAGCAATTATTGCAATCAAATAATACACTAATTGGTTCATTTAAACCTGTTTGACACTATTAAAACGTTCATTCAGGTTTAATTTAACTCCACGTTTGACCTCCTGCTCCTGTAAGTGCAGCTATTTGTATCATTTTCACAAATACAGCATTTCTGATATGTGAAATGTATCCAGACACTATTTCCCCAGAGAGACTGAGACTGATGTACAGAGATTCTAAATGACTCTGTGAGGTTTAAATCTTACCTGGATGGCTACGATAAGCACCAGGCGAGTTGTCCAGGATGACAATACTGGACAGGTCATCGTGTACTACAGACAGGTCTTTAATATAACTACCTAGATCCAATGTACAATGCTGAGAAAGAAACAAGAACAGGTCAGTGACACCATCAGAAAGACGTTTCATAGAATAAAAGAGACTAAATCTGAAACAACAGAGTGACATTTTAAAAAGACTCAGTGGGACTAAAAGAGTCTCATCAGTATAATGAATCCTGTTTAAATATATCAGAGTGTTGACTCTGCAGTACCTGTCTGTAGTATCTGCGTTTCAGGATGTTCCTGTTATTGTCCAGCTTGTCTGCCACCGCTGAGCCGTAGATCTCCATACTGGCTGTGAAAACCACCAGTTCATACCACTGGCTCACCTGTGTACACACACACACACACACACAAAGTACAGTGCACACAATAGTTTGAGTACACAAGTTACAGTCCGTGCTTAATGATCAACATCCAAACTAAACACAGTTTTAAGTAGGGCTGGGCGATACGTTGATATTCTATTGATATCACGATATGAGGTCAGTATCGTCTTAGATTTTGGATATTGTAATATCATGATATGACATAAATGTTGTATTTTCCTGGTTTTAAAGGCTTCTTAACAGTAAAGTGATGTCATTTTCTGAACTTGTCATTATATCCACATTACTGATGATTATTTATCAAAAATCTGAGCATAAATGTTTTGTGGAAGCACCAATAGTCATCTCTACAATTATGATATTGAGGTATTTTGGTCAAAAATATTGTAATATTTTGTCCATATGGCCCAGCCCTGGCCTCTATGACATCATGTTGTGTTCGAGTGCGATGGGAAAGATGACAGACAGGATTCAAAGGTGAGAAAGACTCGAACAATGTTGTGCTTCCAATGTTCTCGACCATGTTAATCTAAACATTCAAAACACAGACAGTTCACACTGATCACAGTGAGCTGTTGAACCGACACTCACCACTTCTAAAAAGAAGTCAACATGCGGCCTTTTATGTACGAAGAATCTGACTGGGTGCTTATCGATGACGACCTGCGTGGAAAAATTAACAGAAGAATGTGGTTCATTTAGGGAAAGAAAAAAAAAAAAACAGGGTTGAGACAGATTTGTGTGTTCAAACATGCACGTGTGCAGGTGAGCGCCCGTACTTTGAGGATGAAGTCTGGCGGCGTGCCAGGTCTCACTGTGGGTCTGAGGACCCCATCATGGTGAGAGTGGATCAGCGTCTCATCCAGGTCCAGGACCAGAATCTTCCTCTTTACTGCATCTGGAGTTTAATTAGAGACGATGTAGACACATGTGATATTTTATTTAGTATGTTGAAACACACAAGAGAGAGACCAGTTTACAGGGAGAAACCGGCTCACACAGGAAACTGTGCAGCATGTTTACATGCACTGTGTTAACCTGGTTACTATCACATCTGCATATACGCTAGTTAAAGTAGGTCAAAAATTAGATCTCTGCTCTACCCCTGACCCTGTTTTTGGAACGACGGCTAACTTAATTGCAGCTTTCTGATTTTTTTTCTCTCCCCCTCGAGCGTTTGGACAGACAGCAGAGAGACAACAGGCTCTAACTTTAGTGAGAGAGTTCACAGTTTCACCCCACAGCTCAAACGCTTCCAAATTTTACAAACAGACGACTCTTCATCTGCGGAAACTGTCTCCTTCAAACTTATAGAGGCTAATTTGCAGCCGAGTAATTAAATTAATAATTATTTCCCTTTTTTTCTTTTATTTTTAGCTGCTGCTCTACTGCGGCTAATCCGATTCAATTTACGTTATTTCATGGCCACAATGTGGTTAATAAAAGTCACTTTACAACTGAAGGAAGTCTTTCACTGGAGACTGGACCTGGCTCTCCAGTCGAGGTCACTGTAAAAGAGTTTAGAGAAGCGAGTCAAGTAGGACTGAAATACAATCCTTCCTCCAAGTCAAGAAGAGTGTGCCTTTGAATGAGCTCCCTATAGACAGAAGGGAAGCTCATTCAGAGCGCGCACACACACACACACACACACACACACACACACACACACCAGTCCATGTTAGTGTAAGGACTGCCTGTAACATTTGCATTTCCTCTCCACTTCCACACCACAAACATGTCGAGTCAGGGCAGGAAACTAAATTTATTTTGCTTCTTTTGGTGCCAGACAGTGACTGTTTCACTCAAATGTTTTTTGGGGCAATTGCTGGTTACCTAATACAGCGGCTTACCATCTACAGCCAAATTAGGCAGTCTTTTAATATAACATTATGATTGCAGGTCTTTTTTAAAAAAAAAAAAGCAAGAAAAAAAAAAGCCGCCTTTTCTTTAAGAAAGCTTTAACGAGGAGTGTAACTTTAAAATGTGGTTAAATTATTTACATTATGCAGTGTTGATACCAGATTCTTTTGGTATTTCACAGTAAATAAAGCGTGAATGTTATTAATGACATGCGGTTTTAGTGACTCTTAGATACTCATCTCATTTCACACTGTACAGTTTACAACTGTCCAAAAGGCTGACATTTCCTGTTAAGTGCTGATGTTGTCTTGAGGCAATTGTAATGATATGAGGATGTAAACTCATTGTGCTGTTTGTTCTCAGTAGGAAACAAACCTTCATTAAAAAGCCTTAAATGCAAAACCGACCGTTTTCTTTGTATGTCATTTAAAAAAAAAAAAATCTCAAGACAAGACAATGACTGACAGTCTGTGACTATGGGTTTGTTTTTTTTTTTTTGGATCTAGACATCTGATCTAATAAAATACACAACTGTAACCAAGACGTGAAAACACAAACAGCCGACCACTCGTCTTGACTTGTCCTCACACGGAGAAGAAATGTCTCGTCGAGTGTGTCTGAATTCGACAAACGGTGATGTTGGTTTGCTGAGGTGAGGGCAGTTATGAGAAAGAGGGGTCGGGTTGTGTGTTTGTGTTTCTCTGGTGTATTGCTATGTGGTTGATAACGATTCTTCTTCCTTGACAGACTGGTTTAACTTCTACTTGAATTTCCACATTACAAATACAGCGTGATGGTGTGATAAGTGTCTCCACACTCATCTAGTATCGCAAAAAAAAATAATCAAAAACACAAAAAAGGGGGGTCCAGGTGAGCCGAGCTGTGTTTATCATACTTTCTCCAGTCATCTCTGCAATTCTTCACAAACTCACACAGGGGGAGGACTTTGACAATTTAGCGAAGCAGTGATATAAAACAAGCGTGTACTCACTGAGTCTGTTTCTGGAGATAGGCGACAGAGGCAAAGTGTCGTATCGCACCGTCTGATATTGGATTATCTGCGAAAGAACAAGATAGATGAAACAGTCAGACAACACTTTGGTGCAGAAAAAAAAGAAAAAAAAATCAAGCTGCTGCACAAACAAACCACACACTCAGACACATTTTATTAATTATAACACAGACAGATTCCTAATGTGTTTGTAACTCTTAACTTTGAGAAATTTAAAAAGAAAGAAGGAACGAAGTGAACTAAAACCCTCCAATCATATGATTTCCTACTCTTAAACACACCACAAGTGTCTGTCTTCATTTCCAAGGCAATAAAACTTTGCGTAATCTCCCACAGATGGACAGTCTTGTCTCAGTGTTTTGAGGATCTTTCGGGCAATGAGGAAGTAGCTTAAGATCTATTGTCCACTTCTTAGAAACATCATGATTGAAACTTAACTGAGCTGAGAGTTGAGTTAAACCAGCAATGATTTAATATTAGAACATATTTTATGTTTTGAGCCTTTAGACGATACATTTCTGGCAAACTAGTTCTTTTTTTTTTGCTGCACATCAGAGATTTAGAACAGCAGACACGGTACTGAAATCCTGAAATGAACTCAGCTGTGTCCACTCCATGACTCCACTGCTCTTAAACTTCCTCGCTCCGCTGTGGTCAAAGTGACTACAGAGAGGATCCTTTCCAGTGCCTCTCTTGTCCAGGGGCTATGCACTTTTCTTCACAGGGCTATTTTTATCCCCCCCAGCTGTCAGTGGGTGTCAGCGGAGCATAGGGCACACGTAGAAAGGGAGACTTGCAGGGTGACTTTGACTGAGCTCGGGCTGCTTGGTACCTAAGTATTGGACAGGGCCTCCCTATGTGTCCCCTCCCACTGCCGCCTGGCAGAGCGAGCTCGGGGGAAGCCTATTGGTGGTGGCAGCAGCTGCTGGGCACCGCGGGGGGACCTCACCCTTGACTCAGCTCAAGAGCGTCCATCTGGACCCCAGACCTGCAGACTTGGACTGAATCCTCCGCCTCCTGAGTAGAGCTACCACTTAACATTTCAGCTAGTTTCGCTTAAACCCCCAAAACCCAAAGAATTTGACTCATAATTAGGATAATGACTGAGGAAAAGAGGAAATCCTTTTGGTGTAGAAACAAAACGCCATAAAAACAGTGAAAAAAGCACATTAGAGTTTTCCTAAAAAACCAAAAGTGACACTTTAAAATGAAATGATTTGTCTGGTCCAACTGTCTAAAACCCAAAGATATTTCACTTATAATGACATGAAACTAAGAAACGCAACAAATCCTCACAACTGAGAAGCTGATTAAAGGGGAAGTTTTGGCATTTTTGCTTGAAAATCACTTAAAACAATCCATCAATAATCACAGAGTCGACCAATTAATCTACAAGTTTTGTGTTGATTATCTAATTGTTTCGACACCGACTCCGCACACAGTCAGCTACACATCTGTCGTCTCGGTTATCGTATCGTTTCGGGAGATAATGTGCAGGACCGTTACGCAACATGGAGGCAACAATCTCGTCATCTGTTTACACAGAGTAAGGTGCGCAGTATTATGACCTGATCTTAATATTTATGATCCAATAAAGCGTTTAACCATCCCGAATTATGGATCTGGTTGATGTAGGCATCGGTGTCGACTATAGTGAAGCGAACGCAGGCAGCTACAGACTTAAAACTCAAATATTTTTATTTTAGAGGATTTAAAAAAAACAGGCAAAGTCCTTGAAAATCCTTGCCTTAAAATATCTTTCATCGCATGCACCTGTGACGTTTTACCTGCCTGCTACCTATAGGATCGCCTACATCACGTCGCTCATGTACATAAGCGCTCGCTGCTGGATCATGACATTGTTTCCAGTGCATCACACGAAGTAAACAACAGAGCTAAACTGTGAGTGAAAATGAGAGAAAACAGAGAGAGAGAGAGAGAGAGAGAGAGAGAGGGGGAACAGTGCGCTCTCTGTGCTGACATAATCCCTCTCACTTCAGCCATAACATGGACTGGACTACTCACTCTCAGGGCCTGTTGACAACCCGCAAGTGTTACTGCCACACAATAAACTGCAGACAAACCTCGGAACAGTGAGACGATTACAACACACACACACAGGGCGCTCCTCCAAAAAAAAAGCTTTGTAGGCTCGGGAGTTAAAGAGTCGAAGTCCACTCATATGTTACCCACACACACACCACACATATGCAGCGTCTATGAACGACACCTGTGCGTGTGTTTAAGTTACAGGCTTCTGTCACCTTAAATGCCAGGTTTATTACGGAGGCATTTTGTGAGCGACTGAAGGTGACCTGCAGGATTGTGTTGGCTGCTGCCTCAACATTAGGAGGTTGGATGTGGATGAGATTTTTTCCACTCGGATGAGCCAACATCTTTTGTCACATCAAAACAAAAACAGTCTGATATGTTAATTTAGTGCTGATCGGTTGATGGACAGAAAACTTTCTTATGATAATAGATGAATTGTCATTTATAAAAGGGGGAAAAAAGTAAAATATTACCAGATTCCTGCTACTCAAATGTGAGAATTTGCTGCTTCTCTTCATTTTAATTTGATATATTTAGGTTTTAAAACTGCTAGTGAGAGAAAATGAACTTTTTGAAGCTCTTGGAAAAAGATGACAGGCACTTTGCACTATTTTCCACCAGTTTATAAACATAAATAATGGATTAAATTGCTCTAACCATTAACTGCAGCCCTGTATGACACACATATATTATGATGCACTTATTTATATAATGGGGATTTTATCCATACCTTCAAATATTAAACATTTTGCTAAATGTTCATAGCTGATGGACACGTTGACACGTGACATTTCATGAGAAACAGAGACAATCTTACAAGAGAGTAAACTGAGCATCCCTCATGTTTTAGGCACATGGGAGTCATGGCAACATGAAGACTTTTTTCTTTCTTTCTCACTCGTCTAAAAAGCAATAAATATCTTTTTAACCCCATTCTCACCGTCCGTAGGTGCTTCCTGAGGATGTACATGATGAAGCCCCATATTCTCGACGTTACGCCGAGAAAAGTGCGGATGCCAAGTAAACACTGCCGGGTCTTCAGCATGTTGACGAGCACGCAAAGACCCCCCCAAAGAAACTCAACTTCTGTTCTCAGTTGATGGCACGCTTTTCTGCCCGATGTTGTTGAAATAATCAAAGAAGTCAAAAATCCGTTTTTTTCTCTCTCTCTCTCTCTCTGTGGCCACAACCGCCAAACTAGCAATTGTTCAAATTAAGAGGGCCAAGCAAACGTGTGAGTACCTCGCTCTGCACACTTGTGGCACAATTTACATTTAAGTAGAGTGCATTCGCATCATAACTGTGAAAGACAGACGTGGTGAAAAAGGAAAAGCTGCTGCACGACGGCTGGTTGCTGCTGCTGTGGATCTTTAGCACGCAGCTAGTTGACAAGCTAGCTCCAGAGCTAGCGCTAGCTCGACGGGGTGACCACCTTGAACCTCGGACAAAAATACCCCAAAAGAGCTGCGGGGCCGCTCGTTGTCAAGCACCGGTTCAACGCTCCTTCTCTCTGCGCGGCGCCCGAAGAGAGGCCGTTTAAAAAAAAGTTCTCCAAAGTGTAACCGGCCCGGGTAAAATCAGCTTGTAGTCCAGTGGAAATCCGGAATGAAACTGCGAGCCGCCATCGCCGCCTTTGCCGTCACTTCCGCGAGGGAGTCCTGAGGTCGCGCGCAGCACGTCCACGTGGAGAGAAAACAAACCGACGTGGACGAGCAACAGAGTGCCAATGTGCTAAAAACATGAACCAGTTTTCTAGTTGATTGGGTTTTTTTTTGTTTTGTTCCGTTGTTTTTCCCCAATACTCTCGCAACTCAGTTTATTACATACAAGCTTTCTGGTTTTACTTTTGTGTAAATAAATGAAGTTTTGTTCTTTTTTTTTTTTTTTTTTTTACAGCCAAGCCTCATTAAGCCACTGTGATTTAAGACATGTTCTAAGATGACACTTTTAACAATAATTTGTGTCTGGTATGGTTTTTCCACAAAAGAGGTATAATTACCACATTGGTGGTTACTTCTGACACTTATTGTGCTATTTCTTAAGATTGTTGTGTTGTTATTTTGTGTAACTTCCCCTTAAAGCCACTAAACCATAAATACCTTGCACAGTGGAGACCAAAAGTCTGACACCACTAGTCAAGATGCTTCTATTTTGAATTTGTTTTGAATGTAATACTATTTTTTTCATTACATTACAAATGATAATATCAGCTTAATAATTTCAGTAAAAAGCTGAATATGTGAACACAAATTTCAGAATATTTTTGTATTTAGTGTGTCCCCCTTATGTTAGATAAATATTAAAAGACTTTCAACGTGGTCTCAGACTTTTGGACCCCACTGTATGTGTAAACATACAATGAGATGATTATGATTAATATCCTTAAAATGACATCTCCTCTTTGTTCCTCATTTTGTCATAAATCATGCTCATAACCCCTTAAATCAGATTTTCGGTGAGCAAAGAGAATTTTTTTTCCCACTTTCACCAGATGATAACATTTTTTTTTTTATTGGAGGGTGACTTTCAAGTTATACAGCAATGTATGAAGAAATCCCCAGGGTGTGGTTGAATGCTATCTACTGTATATCTACTTGGCAGAGGCAGCTTTACAACTGTTATCAGCTGTAAAATAAAGGGTTTGCCAACTACAAAGCTAATGCAAAAAGTTACTGTATCCATTTTTTTTATTTGAAACTGTTAGGAGGCTTATAAACAATATCCATCACTAATGATTTTGTGATATTTAAAACTGGAGATGGTTTCACTGGAGATCCATAATCATTTTGGGGTAAGTGGACTTGGGGTGAATTCAAATTTGTAAACATAATTTACAATAAAACAACCTATTAAAAAAAAAACTGCAATCGGAGTAATTCATTTCATGAGTTAATCATACTTCTAATTATGGCAGGGTTTTACATTCCACCAAAAAGACAAAAAAAAGTATCTAAGATTTCACAAGAAATAGAAGAACTAATTTTGTATAATGAAAATATGCTGTTTTCTTTCTTACGACTTCAATCATCTTGTGACCCCTGAGGGTTTATCATGAGACTCCTTAGGGGGGTCATGACCCCCATGTTGGAGACCACTGCTGTGTAAATGGCGACAGTGTTCATGCATTAGTTTGGACGCTTAACTCTACATTGAATATCCAGTCTGCTTATTCAATTTTTATAAAGAAAAACAAGGCTGTTAGTCACATCAAGTGATACCAGCACAATTTTATTCAATGACAAAAAACACTAAAAAAAAACAACTAATGTGATCAATATTATTAGTTAAAGTTCTTGGATAAAATCATTTTATAAACAGAATACAGATTTCCAAAAGAAATAGGCATTACTTTATATCTTCAAAGATTTTTAAGACTATATTAAGGCGGTCGTTCTGCTCAACTTGAAAGGCAAAGAGGACATGAAATGTATCATTTATATGCCCTAAACCTACACATCGAGATCATCATCCGGATCCTCCTGGTCATAGTCGTCGTTGGCATCAGGCTCGTACAGAATTCGTCCTGAACCCGGTCCTGAGTGAAGCAGAGCTGTTTTCCTGTCAGAGGAAAAAAAAAAAAGGGGGACAATGTTTATACTGTGATTAAAAATATCAAAACATATCACGGAAGATGAAAACACCCATTATAACTGCGGAAAATGTTTCTCACTTCTCTTTACTGAAGACAAAGGGAAGTGCAAGTTTTTCCTTGGCCTCGCGCTCTGTGTCCGATAAGCGAAGGTTGAACGTTAAGTTGGCCGTTGGGTCCGTCTACAGAAAACACAAGAAGGAAACTGTTCAGTCCTGCAATGTTTGAGCCTTTTCTTTATTAATATGAGTATGATGTGTAGTGATGAACATCAGTTGCACCTCCTGTTCCTCAAGGTCGGTCTGTTTGGATCCAAGATGGCTGGGTTTACTCTGTACTACGACTGTGAGATCTTCTTTGATATAGAAAATCGCCTCCTGAGGATAAAAAAAAAAATGTATGAATAAACTTCAGGAAAACAAAACAGTCATCCCCATGGAAACGTTGCTTACTTCTTGCATAACTTTCCCCGATTTTGAGCGCTTTGTCGTCTTTGCCACCGCTTCATCTCCTTTCATTCCTGGTGCCACAGTGATGACTGAAGTAGCCAAGTGGCATACGCTTCCCACAGTACCCCACTGATGCATATCTGTATGCAGCAGACCGATGATAGCTCGAACAGCTCCCCCTAATGAAAACAGAGAAACACACCCTTAAATAGTGGAATTACAGCATGGCTTATCAGTTCCACTTCAGTCAAAATAAATCCACCAATACAGCTCGACAATCAAATGCTTTCCACCCAGTAAAAGCATATAAAAACATAAACATAGAAGATAATGAGTCACCTTTTTTAAGTTGCTGGAGAGTCTTGCAGACATCGGGAGAGCTGCGATGTCTCAGAATCCACGAAAGAGAGTCGATCACTAAAGTAGCTGGTTTGTGGTGTGATGTTTGCTTGATTAGGTGCGTAATTTGCTCCAAACAGAACTGGTGAACTGTGAAAGATGGCTTATCAGTCCAGCCGAGAGGGTCGGTGTAAGCATCGTGGAAGTGTAGCCTGAAGGGACAGACACAAGTGATTAGAAGTCAGATTGGTCATAGGTTAAATAAACTGTCTCATGCAGGGAATTCATGCATTTTTTTTCATTATTGATTCATCTGGAGAAATCTTTTGTGGGGAAGTTAAACTTTCGCAATAAACTATATTTATATATTCATAGAATCTTTTTTAGTAAAGGAGGAGAAGTAATTTGTAATTTAACAATTTCCAACAAGGTGATTGAATGTGTTTCGTTAGTCAAAGTTGAGAATTTTCATTTCTTAAAACATGTCTGAAGGGGATCTTTTATTTACAAAGATGCAAAAACGGAAAATGTTCAAAACAAACAGGCTCAAAGCAGTCAATCTTTGGTATTTTAACAAGATAACTGACTCAAATGAATATTCCATATCAAAATTGTTTGGCAATTTATTTTCTATTGAATAGTCGGTTAATTGTTGTAGCATTAATCTTGGTTACCTTTGAACGACTGATTCTTTCAATCCATCTTTGAGCTCTTCCTCACTGACCTCAAAGCCAAGTACATGGACAGCTTCCTCCCTAAATTCACAATATAGGTAGAGGCAGGTATTTGTAGTTATTTTTCAGCAAATAAAAACAGTACATACTGTATATAACCAAGCAGCTGCTGTAAGCATGACTACCTGTTCAGTGCAGCATTGATGAAGCTCCTCAGGAGGTGTCGACCAGAATAATTAACGGAATCTATGAATACAAGTAGAAATCATATAGTTCAGTTTGTTACTGTGAGCTATTTGAAGTCTATGACAATAACAATAATACAATGCACTGGACTGATAAACGCTGTCAAATCAGTGGCGACACTCCTTTAAAAACTATTGTTACCGCTGGAACAGCAGTGCAGCAGATAGTTTCACAGTTAAAACTCATTTACCTTGTATTATAAGAAACCCTCCGCCATCAGTTCCTTGCAATAATTCAGGCAACATGATATAGCAGTTAACTGTATTGAGTCCAAGTAGCTTCAGCTACTTAGCTTGCTTCTGATTCACCACTTATTTAAACCTGAATATCATGATAAACATCGAAGAACTCGCAACGCCAGAAAGCCCGACATCTCTCAACAGCGACAATGGCGAAAAAGAAGTAATATTGTTACTAGAAAGAAAGCTTTTTTGCCTTATTCAAACTCAACATGTTTCACGATGTAGCATGTCAAGCCTAGTTTGTCTCGAGTCAAAAACTTCATATCCCAGGATACACTTAAACTACAATATCATGAGGGAAATGTAGTTCGGTAACGTTCAAATCCGTGATTATGCCGGGGAGAATGACTACTCAATAAACTACATTACCCAGCATGCCGCGCAGGCAACCACTCTGCTGGCACACTGAAGAGGCTTCGGCTATGCTTCTGCCGCGCACAGAGAAGACAGTGGAATTACACCAGTAGTGTTGTATGCCTTCAACGAAAGAATCGGGGAAAAAACTTAATCTGAGAAGTTCCCATCATGGACCTACATTAACTAGTATTCGCGTAAATCTGAAGAGGTTTTACAGTTGTGCCGTATTTTAATACTGCGCATTACATTAATGCAGTGACGAAGAAGAAGCTTGTTAAGCGACAGGGGAATTAACGTTAGTATTTTGTCAGGCTAATATCGTCAAGTGTGGCGACAGTTCAGAGGCGGTTTGCTTTGGTGGACGTTAGTGGACTTGAACGGATCCCCAGCGAGGGAATATTACAACTTCAACACCAACAGTGGAGTGTGTTTTTTTTAAGGAGAGTTTCTGCTGCAACTGCTGCTGCTAAAGTAGCCCGGCGGTAAGGTGCAGCCACGCCGGGAGAAGGCACAGTGCGACGGCCGCCTCTCCGGCTAGCTCGCCTGCTGCTTCTGTTTCTTGGATCGCGGCCTTGTCGATGAGGCGACAATGCTTGACATAATGTCTGAGCACCAAGGTAACGTTATGTTTTTACAGTATAAGCGACGAGTATATTTATCAAACTGCCTCTGCACGATGTTGAAATGTGGCCGCCGTGTTTTGCGGATATTATGATTGCTAACTTGCCGTAAGTTATGGCTAACGTTAATGCTACGTTTGGTTGCGTATGCCTCAACAATTACTTGCCTTGCTCTGTAACTACCGATGTTTGTCATTAAAATACAGTGAAAGTGAATAAAGTAAGCCCTGTGATGTTTAATGCAGCTAACTTAATGTTAACGTTGTATTTATTGCACAGTCAAGTTAACGCGCCGATCCATCTCATCAAATAGCTGTAAGCTAGCTAACGTTAACCAACTACCTCGGTGAAAACACACCAACTTGTCGGTTTGAAGTTAATGCAGCTCATCAAAAAACACAATTTTCATCATTAACACAATCTTTTATGTTGACAACACCGTCGGTTAGACGTTACGCCTTGCTAACGCCAAGCTAACCTGATGGACGCTGTTGAGCAAGCGTGATTAGCCGCTAGTGGCTGATGGCTAGCACCACTCAACTCTCCCTCAATTCAAAAATAGATGTTACCGTTGCACCATTATCCTTCTGACGTTTGAACCAGACCAGTTGAATCTACATAAGCTCACACCAGTCCAAACTATATTTTGTTATCGTTGCTCCTGTCGACATAACGTGTTAGCTTCCCCTCTAAATGTCAGCTAACGTTAGCAGCAGGTAGCAACAAGACAATACAAAACTGACAAGTTTAAATCCAGACTTTGCGTAACGTTCAGATGCAGACCAAAATGACACCGGTTGCGGTTGTTGGGAGACGTAATTAACCAGTTAACCAACTGATGACTGATCTGTTAATTTTCTCCTTAAATGGTTATCCGTAAACTGTTAAATGAGCTCAACATGCACATCACTAATAACCCTGATTAAGTTATTGAGCCGTGTTAGCAGGCTAATGCTAGCGATCGTTCACTCGTGTCTCATCATACCCAAAGACAACCGTGTGCTTGCTCTTTCTCTGTTTTTTTTTCTTCTGTGAAAATATGAGTGACACACTTGTGACTTACAAAATTGTTTTGTTTTTGTTTTTTTGCTTTACCAGATTCACTGTTGACGTGCAAAACTGAACCTTTGGTGAGTATTTTGTAACATTACTTTGAAACTATGAATTCATTCAGTAGGTTTTCTGTTGTTGGAGCTTGTTTAGATTAGTGGAACCATCTTTAATGAAGGTGTATGCTTTATGTAGCCCCCAGAGAGGAAAAAGAGGACTGTTGAGGACTTCAACAAGTTCTGCAGCTTTGTCCTGGCCTATGCTGGTTACATCCCCAGTCCAAAAGAGGTAAGCTGCTCAGAATGTCACTGTGGATTTTAGATTATTGTTATTATCTTTGTTCAATCTGTGAAGAAATACCTAAAATATGTTCCTTGTTTTGCTCCAGGAAAGCTCATGGTCACCGACATCATCCAGCTCTGCACACAGTTCAGGGCTGTCAGCAGATGGTGGCGGCGGAGGCACCAGCTCCATGGGTAATACTTGGGCAGATGGAAGCTCCGACATCCACACCATCCACACATTCGTCCGCAAAGCTCGAGCAAACAAGGGCAAAAACATTCGCCGCATGCACTCTGATAGCAATCTGCTGGACAAGATGCGCCTTAAAGACTCCCTATACGAGAGCCAGGCCAGCGCTAAGGCGGAACGCAAAAAGGACAAAAAACTTAAAAAGTTGTCACTGGGTTCTGCCATGACGGCGGCAGATAGTGGCAGTAGCGAAGGCGAGAAGAGAGCCCGCATCAAGCGCAGCAAAAACTCAAAACAGCCAAAAGCTAAGAAGCTTAAGAGTTCAGCAACTCAAAGCGAGACAGACTCTGAGGCGAGGCACACACACACAGAGGTACGAGCCGGGACAGAGGAGCTGACGGCGCACGGGGACTCCACCCCGAGCGAGCAGGGCCTGGAGAAGATGCAGCCAGAGGAGTCCATAAGGGAAGCGGAGATGAGCTCCAGCGAGGGCGAGACCTGGATCGCCGATGAAGACATTATGGTGGAGTCAGGTGTGTGTTTTTTTTTTGTCCTTTTTTTTTTTTAAAGAATGAACCGGTAATTTCTTTAAATGCCAAACTCTGTCTATTGCTCAATATCTGCCATAACATCCTGCAACTGTTTTCTTCGACACAGGTGACGATTCGTGGGACTTGATCACCTGTTACTGTGGGAAGCCATTCGCGGGACGACCGATGATCGAGTGCAACCAGTGCGGCATATGGGTGCACTTGTCGTGCGCAAAGATCAAGAAATCCAACGTTCCCGACATCTTTTACTGCCACAAGTGCAGGGACATGCGGCGGTCAGGACACAAAAAAGACACCTAGAAGTGAAGCAGACGGGAGGGACGAGGAGCACCCGCCCTGTTTTTTTGTTGTTTTTTTTTTGCTGTCACACTTGTTTTCTTTTGATGCCTGCAGCCAAAACAACCTAAATTATCACCTGGATGGCAACTGTATTGTCAGGTTGTAGGATTTATTTTGACAATCACAACCATTCTTATTTATCCCTCACTGTACTTTTCATTTTCCCCCCTCTTTTTTTTTTTTTCTTTTTTTTTTTCTTCTTCTTCTTTCTTTGGCTACTGTGAAGAACTGGATAGAAGGCAAAAGTGACAGCGGAGAATCATTTATTTGTTACTAATTAATTCCTACATTAATTGGCATTGTTGTATTCTGTGCTAGTGACGTGAACATAAGTTTTCATATTCACTGAAGGTGCATTTCGACTTCTAAATGATTTTCTTGAGGAATAAATGACAAATCAGTGGAAAAAAATGTTTTTTTTTTCATTTAGTGTCGCAAAGGAGCAGCATTTTCTTCTTGCTAGCCATTTCCGCTCTTATTTTAAATCAATGCAAGTTTTACACATTGACTCGATGTATAAGCTTAAGAGATGGAAAATGTCACTCCTGTTTATTTGTTTAGAAGTACGTCGTGATGCTAGACGGGCAGCTCATTTTTTTTATTTTTTATTTTATTTTTGATTGTATTTTGGCGATTTATTCCTGAGTTTGCTTCGGTCGTCAGTGGTGATCACTGAACCTTACGATGTAGAGATCTCACTACTCTAGAGTAAGTGATCCTTGATTTAATAGAATCAGCTAACAAAATATTATTTTTGCAACTGCATCTAAAAAAAAAAAAAATTCAAATTGCACACAGACAATTCTTTTAGCAGTGCACTTTCTTTTAATTTAAACCCAAATATGATTTCTACTGCATATGTGGGTGGTAATTGGGATTTGTAAAGAATTACAGCTGATTTAATCTGTACTTGGCGTGTGGCTGTGTACATTCATGATTGAGCGCTTAATGTTTCTCCCTGTCTGGCTTGTTAATCAGTCACTGATAGCCATTCACCATGAACAACATTTACGTTGAAAGCTGTTCAATTTTGATGTGTTTCATGTGTTTTTTTTTGTTTTTGTTTTGTTCTTCATGTTTAAAACCTCATCTGATTACGAGGGAGGGTAACGTTGCTGTAAGATGAATGGTTTGGCAGTGCTTTACGATGTCAAAAGTGGCTCTGAGGCTTGTTTTTGAATTGTTGTAAAATATTTGTTTTGTTTTTTTTGTTTTGTTTTTTTTCTATTTCAAGTAATTGTTTTATTTCTTAGCTTTCTGAAAAGCAGGATTTAGATAAGCGCCCCGCATCAGAGAACGGACATAAAGATTGTCTCACATCGAGAACAAAAAAGTTGTAGTGTACAGAAAATAAGTTGACGCCACGTAGGTTGTGGCATTTGTTTATGTTGTTTGGTTTTACCATGTGCTTTTTCTTTTCGTTGGCAGGGAGAGTCTTGGTAAGTCCAGTAGCAGTTGCACTCTCTCTACAACTTCAACTCTGTGTACATATCCTTTCTTTTGACAACTGTACATATGTGAAAGTGAAGAGAGAAAATACCCAAGCAAAATCTATATTTTCTGCAGTCTGATATTGTTTTCTTTAATTGTAGCTTGAAAAATAAAAAAGTCTTTGGGATCATACGAATGGTTTCTTCTTGAGTCATTCACACACATAAAGAGACGCTTCGAGTTCCGTTATCGTCACTTTTTATTAGATGTTGGCACACATCAAGGTGTTTGTCATATTTGTCTTTCACCACTAGGGGGAGACTGTCAACAATCACTTCACTTGTTGGTATGGCAGTGAGTCGAATAGGAATTCATGAATAAATATGGAAGATATACATGGCTTTCTGCAGATGAATTGATTGAAAAGACGCTCTTAAGTCCTTGTGCTCTTCTTGTGAGGCATCCGGTTCATCCTGTAACACAAATAAATGAAAGTGTGAAGACTTAGTTCTTCATACCTGACAAAACAAGGTCTTTATGAATTATTAATGCTAAACTATTGTTATAGTCTATTTCAGTGACTCTACAAAGGGGTAATTAATGTCATGGAAAACCTGAGTAAGGTATGCAAGTTTAAAATGGTTTGTGCTTTCAAGACTGCTATTGAAACTGAAACATTTAGACATTGATAGAGATTGATGGTGCTCATTAATATTGTACCGTTGCTTTAGTAACTGTAAAGACATAAAAGTCATTGTGATGAAGGTTGATTTTCTTCAACAAAGTTATTCAACATTTATGAACTAAGACCGAATAGGCTACAATATTGCCCAGATGTCCATTTGTCTCAGTGTAGGCTCAAATACAGCGGCTTAATCAACATATTTATAAGAAATATTCAGTCGTTACTCACATTTCAATTTCGGAAACTGCTCATCAGAAAGACGATGAAATCCAGAGGAGAGACCTTCCTCCTGTAGACGCAGCGAAGGCAGAAAGACACGTTCAGTCCAAAACACTTAAATTCTGAGATGCACAGTAACCAAAATGCATTATAAAACATTAACGCTGTCAAATAAATAACTAACTGTGTTCATGTGACTGTTCCTATCAATGAATGTCACAAAAACAGACATTTATACACATTAAACCTATTTTACTTTATATAACTAAAATCCACAAAAGCAGTAATAAAGCAAACATGACTTCTAAATGCAGAAAACATTTTAGACGTGTCTACACATTTGTTTTTGAAAATTACATTATAGTAGATACTGTTTATATTAGATGTATTTGATTAAATTACTCTAAATACTTAAAAACTCTTGGCGGTACATCTCTCACATGTCTAACACTGCTCCTCTCATTTTGTCCTCACCTCTTTTCGTCGCTTTTACGATTGTACTGGTATTGGTACTGATTCTGGTTCTGGTTCTGGTGTTGGTGCTGGGGAGACAGGTGTTCTGCCGGGGTGAGGGAAGACTCTGAATGAGAGGGACGGCTGACCACATTATTGCCTATGTCCCCTGCATCAGCCGTGGAGACGTCTCCTTGGTCTGAGCGATCAGGCAGGCGGGTGAGGAGCTCTTGGCCCAACTGGCTGACCTCCTGAGGACAGAAACAGTAAATCAAATAGTAAGAGGCCAAACAGGATACAAACCATATTAAATCCATGCATTCCTTGGAGTTGTAGGCCTTTAAAGGGTACCAGATTTTAGTGTGGTAAGGCCTACCCTTTTATTTCTAAAGCCGCAGGGCAAGACTGCTGCAGATATCTCCTCCAGCAACAGGTAAAAAGCCAGGAAAGGTATCACACATCTGGACCAAAGCATCTGAGCAGAAGAAGAGTCAGTTTAAAGTCTGATCCAGAGAAGCAACATAGTAACACACAAGTAAAAAAAAGTGTATTATGAAAGCAGCCACACACTTACCTTGATTCTTTGGTTTTCTTCTGAATTTCTTGTCCTGAAAGATGCTGGTTGGTTGAAGCTCTGCGTCTCTGTGCTGTTGACCAGTTTGGAGTGGAGGGTATTTGTAGCCATGCATGTAGGGTGGGTTTATATTATGGGACTGCCATCATGGGCTGTTTAGGCTAAGTGTGTGCCAATTTCATCTGCTGCCTTGCCGCCTGGCATTGTCATCATTACCTCTAAAGCCTCCCTTCAGGGATTTTACATGCTGACAACATCCCTTGACACAAGCACATACATATACACATACCTCATCCCCTCACCCTTATCCATTTTCCTCAGAGCTGATACAAGGATAGATGGGAGCATGATAACATCATTGTTGAGGCTGTTGTAACTGTTTACAGGATTACTTTAGGATTACCTTCCGGCTGATTTCAGTGGGTGTGCCCTCATCTGGATTTAAACATTTTTGGTTTAAACATGAGTTCAAATGTATATATAGTATCCTCTCATATCAGTTATGAAGGATAATAAGGCTGAAATCAATGTTATGATTATAAATTATGTGATTTATGTTTATTGCAATAAATTGTCTTGTTATGCATTACATCAGACAAAACCTTTCACACATATAAAAGAAAAACCTTAAAGGACAGGTTCACAATTTTACAAGTGTGTCTTAAAACAACAGCTACGCCTTTTGCCCAAACTGTAACAGTAACTCTCTAATCTTGAAGAAATGACTATTTTTTATTAACCTATTTATCTATAAAATGTCCAAAATAATGAGAAATGCCATCAAAACACACATTTAAACTGCTTAACAATGTAACATAACAACCATAAAAACCATGAAACTCATTCAGTTTCAAACAAAACCAGCATATGTTTGAATTTTCTACTAACTGACCATAAAAATTGGAGTTGATTATTACCAATCAATGAATGACAGTTTTCCAACTGCACTAATTCAACAGGTTTTGGTTTGAAAGACTGAAAGAAAAGCACAGAGACAGAGATCAGAGAGAGTATCAAGATCCCAGTGTGTGTGGTCATCTGAAGGACTTGATCACTCTGTTACGCCCGACTTCACTGGCGGATTGCCACCCAATCCAGACTATACATAACCCCCCCTCACCCTCCCCCACCCTCTCCCTCTCCACCCCTCCTCCTCCTCCGGCTGCCTGCCTGCCTGCTGCCTCTATCTCCAGAAAACAAAACAGAGAGGCGACAGTGAAGCAGGGATGGATGGAGAGATTGGCCGAGGATGGGGTGGATGGTGGATGGGTGGGTGGAGGGGGGTCAACTCTGAGAATATGCGCTTTGAGACACGTTTTCACTTTTCCTCTTTTTCTGCCCTGTCCTAATTATTTCTATTTTGAGACACTGAGGCTCACCAAACATAGAGCTATTGCTGATAGATCAGGCGTGTATAAATAAACTGAGGGAAGGCTAGCGGCATGTCAGCAGGGGCAGAGGCCAGATAGGCTGCACTGATTACCTCCATTATCAGGGACAGGGCTCATTAGGGGCCTCTGTGTGGGTGTGTGTTATTTTATTGTATATGTAACACAACAAACTAGAGGAGAACCCTTCAGAGTGGGGACATTTTGTTGCCAAACAATTGTGTTTAGGGGTTAATTTAGGCTTCAGGATCGGGTTTATGTGAGGTAAAGGTTATAAGGTCAAGTTAAGAGGCTGCCACTATGATTTGTCGGTGCAAGTTTTCTCAAATCACACTTTCAGGTGTCTCTTAAAAATATTTATTTAATATATGTGTGTGTGTGGTCTATCGTTGGCTACTTTTGGGGACATATTTCAGACTTAGGACCAGTTCATTGGGGACGGCTTATCCAATTGGTGACAAAAGCTGTGTCCGCAGTTGGGAAAGGGATTTTTGTGGGAAATATTTGTGTGCGTGTGTGTGCGTGTGGTAACTGACTTCCGTCATACCCCGCCCCAAGTCCAGTGCCCTATAAGTATCAGGCATTACAGCAGGTGCCAAATATAGACTCAGCAGAGACCATCCCCCCCCCCAAGAAAAGTTAGCAGACGAGATTAACAGACAACAACAAGACATTTACAAGATTGAATCAGTCCAGAAATTCAATTCCAACTCAGCACTTTATGTTCCTGTTGGTTATAGACATTCTGACTGTTGCTCGTTGGTGGGGATAAAAGAAATGGCAGATATTTTGACTTCACTGCCATAGAAGCAAAATCACAGGTGTAATTAATAACATTAACGACGTGTGTGTTGTGTTTAGGTGTTGAAGTAAAGCTTCACAGAGAGGCAGCATGCAACCATTACTGTTATTCATTGTTATTTTCTGCTCTTCAGAGAATCAGAGTTTTTATCCCAACACCAAACAACTCTTAAAAAAGGTAAGATTTAAAGTTTACTTTGAGCACATATGGTTTTATAAAGGAAGAGGAAGGTAGGGTTGTAATTAGCAATCATCTCCCTTTATCAAGAGCATAACATCCAACTCGGCAGTTAATCAGTCTTCAATCAGTCGTTCAATCAGTTAATTATTTGCATACTCCATTTGGCGACTAATTTAGAGCAGAGAGGAATTCATTAATTATATCCCGGTGTTCATATCAGATCCTGTGAAAGTCTTTTTTTAAACCAGCTGCCATCATCAGTGGTAGATACAGTAGTTTTAACCATGAGTCTCTTGTACTATACTTGAGTCAGAAGAAAATATTATACTTTGATGTTACAATAAATAGTTGTCATAATTGTTACAATTACTGGTAAGTTTTTTTCACATTCAAGATTTGCCTGTGGTTCAACACTATGAGAGGTTACTGATGTTATTAATCTTTTTTCTTTTACATAAAAAAAAAACTTTTCATGTGTTAATTCATATTTGAGATATTGATATTTAGATCAAGGTGGTTTAGGTATACATATGTGCCAGTTTTGGTACTTGTACTTTACTTATTTCAATTTTATACTACTTATATAATTCATTACATTTCAGAGAGAAATATTGTACTTTCTACTCCACTACATTTATTTTTACAGCTTTAGTTACTTTTCAGATGAAGATTTGACACAATGGATAATATAACAAGCTTTTAAAATACAACACACTGAAACCAGTGGTTTCCAACCTTTCTGGCTTTTGGTGTCTTACATAAAGTGTGTAGTTGGGTCACATTTCAGATGTCTATGAGTTGTTAACAGCTCCACCAAATAGTGTTTTTTCCCTCTAAACTTCTAGCATGGTTTCATTTCAATAAATGTCCAAATGATTCAATATTTCACCAAAAATCAAAGACTAGAGAAAAAGTCCAAAAATTGAAAACAGATTTGTGTGTCAGAACTTTGTTTTTTTCCCCCTCTTTCGTCCCCTATTAATCATTTCATGACACCTCAGATTTATCTGGTGAACCTTTGGAGGGGCCGGACCCCTAGATTGGGAACTACCGGACTGTAGCTAACTGTATATAGTGTAGTTGAAACTAGCTTCACCTCAAGCAGCTACAACAGTAACATGTTGCATACTGATGCTTCAGTATTAATAATCTAATGATGTCATGATAATTTATCAGTCAGAGGGACCAAACCATTACTTTTACTGCTGATAATGCTGATGTACTTTTACTGAAGTAGGGTTTGTCTTGCATTGCTCATCATGGAGAAACACGCAGTGCTGTGGTTTTATTGTGAAATGTGTGCTTATTACGACTTTTTGCCTACTAACAGGAAAAACAAAAGGGGTAAGCTATGTTCTGCTACCGTCCTGGAGCCTGTTTTCTGCTTCTTTCTTGAGGAAATAACATTGTTTTAGCTGTGTGTGCTTGGGAGTGGGCAATTGTGGTCATTGTGGGGGTGTTTTTATTGTGAAATGTAGTGGTTGACAGAGGCAGATAGCTGTCTCATTAGCTGGAGCGCTAACATCTGCAAGGTGTTTCTTCTTGAATAGCACTGTTTTTGTTGTGGTAGATGCCACTCCTTTGTTGTTGTTAACAGGACACAGAATCACAGAGAATCTGGCACAGTGCCTTCACATAGAAATGCTGAAATACTTACCCAGGTAAATCAGTGAAGGATTTCTTTTTAAGTTACATTATAACCTGTTGACTCATTGGCAATAAAAAATGATTAAAGAATGTAAATTGCTTCATAATTCTTACATATAAAACCTATAAAACTGCAAAGGTGGAGTTGGCCACTTTTGACTGGGGTCCTCCAGGACCCCCATACATTGATATAGAAATATCGCTAATTAAAGCACTAATTAAAGGGTGTTTCTGCAACCATGGGCATTTTTAAGGCCTAGCAGTGAAATTTTGGATTTATGTAGGTATGTAAGCTACTGCACACTAAAACGTGTTTTTTGAGCTGAAAACTAAATTATATGACTATACTGTGATGAAACACATCAGTGCTGGTGTTAATATTGACATTGACAACTTAACAAATTAACTAATCATCTGCTGTTTAAAATCAGCCCCCAATGCTGACGTAGAGGTGACCGTTGGGAGGGCCGTTTTAGCTCCAGGAGCTAACAGCAGCTAACGACTATGCTGGCCAACTGGCGGGGGTCTCTCCGTCCGTGACTGTCTGTGGGAGGAAGAGCTGCTAGCATCTCGCCTTGTAGCTCTACCAACTCTCCTGCGGTCTGTCCCTGTGGTTATCAACTGGTAAAGTCTTATTTTAAAATGTTAAATCGCGCCAAAACTGTCTTTCAGCTGAACCCGTCCGTCTCAGAGTAGAGCCGTAGAGCTGCGGTCGGACAGGTTCAGTAACAGCTCTGGTTACACCCCGATATAACGATTTAAAACAAGATTTTACTAGCTGATAACAGCAGGAACAGACAGCCGGAGGGTTTAAGAGCTGCAGGGCTAGATGCGAGGAGGCGTGTCGTTTTTTTTGAAGCTGTCAGTTCTGACTTCTGGCTAGTTTAAATGTAGTTGACTTGTTTGTTTTCTTCTCGGTTATTATTATTATTATTATTATTATTATTATTATTATTATTATTATAACCATAATTATTATAACCATTATTATTATTGTAGTTTTTTCGTTTACTGATCATTTATATGATTTTTTCATCTAAATGCACCTGACTCGCACACTGAACAAATGCAATAAAGATTTTTTGAAAGGCAAATAAATCTAGTTTCTATGGAAACAGAAGCTAGCAAGTGAGCTAGTGAGGATCAACAAGGTGAGTATTTATTGCGTGTCCTTACCATACAGCTTAGTAACTGTGTATTTTCAATGACATTTTAAAAATAAATAAATATTTTGAGCTCATGTTAGATGCTAACGTAGCAGACCTTGCTAGCTGCCATTTAGCAGCAATATTCGCAAAGAATGCATTTTTTGCAATAGTTCTACTTTTGTTTACCGCAGGTAAACAAAAACATGTAATTTTTGTAACTTTACATAAGACTAGACTGGATAATGTTCATACCTTTTGAAAATGCTTATACACATTTTTTTTTATGTCAATGCTTATACAAATTTGTTTACACACATCAGGGATGTCCAAACTAAGGGCCAGTGTGAGTGTATTTCAACCAAGCAGAGACACACCCGTTTCTTGTGTGCCAATTAGTGGTGAAGTCGTGTGTCACTGCTTGATTGTAATACAAGCCTGAACCCACAACAGCTGACATTACGGTACTATCAGAGCAAAGAGCTAATTTTTTAAATATCATCTGATGTATGAGGTGGGATGTATGTGGTTCTACCTTTTCGTAGTGTGTGCAACTCAAACTCATTGTCAGAGTTTGAGTTCAATTCAATTCATATCCTCAACTAACTATCATACAGAACCCTTAACATTGTTATATTTTGTATTAAAAAAGGATGAAGGCATCTTTAGGAATTAATCATCTGGCTATATTTCTTTTAATGTAATGTAAAATAGACCTACTTATTTCAGCAATCACACTGTCACCTGTGTGCTTTAGTCAAAACAATGCACAAGGTTGGGGTCAGTGGGTTTTATTGGCCAGTGAAGGATGATGTGATCTGGCACAGGTGAGAGTGTGGTCGGATTTGCGCCAGAACCAAAAGCAGTGACGTCAAGGCACATGATGCCTAATCGCTCAGTGTGGAAGGAACTCTACTCTCGTTTTAATTAGTTAACTGTACGTGTGCCAAAAGCCTCAAAGTTGGAATGAGTTCAGGCTGAAATGAGAAATAGTTGGACTTGATACACAAATGTAATGTTGCGGTGAGATGATTTTGGTGTGTGAGTATTTGAACCCTCTTTACTGTCTACTGTCTTTGACACATGTAAAAACCATCTGTTTTGTCTCTACAGAAGCTTATTGTTAAGGTTACATTATTAACATTTATTATTAACACTGTGTCCTTACTGACACAAGATGTCATCACAGCAGTGCTTTAACTTAAGTATTATTATGATTTTTATTTGAAAAAAACGAAAAAAGACATGAAATTAAAAATCCTATTTTATTTATTTACAAGGATGCACAAGCTTGACTCTGATGGTTAAAATTCACATTCATAGAGACATAGAGAGAGAAACAGAAAACAATGATACAACATCATCTCTGCAGGTCCCCCAGTCTGTAGGATTCAGGTTAAGAAAAGGGTTTGAATTCCTCTTTGACACATATAATGTCATTTTAAAAAATCATTATTATCTAAGTCCAGTGTATTATATATTATATTACAGTTTTTTTTCTCAATCGCTTACACACTATAACTGAACTTATCAACTAAACACCCCAAACCACGATGCCATCTACCAGATGACAAATCCATCTCCCAAAACTATAAACATTATTCCCCTGTTTTCACTCATGTGCTCGTTTAGAAAGCACCAACATCCAATATCATTAACTCAAGTCATTACAGCTGGAACCCAATTAACACACAAATCCCCAGACGGAAAAACTGAGGGTCAAATCTGTTCACACACCAATCAGAAACTCAAGATGCATACCAGGGTCATGGATCAGTTCATTGAGGAAGAATAAATGTGATTTATTTCTTTATGTACAAACTGTTTTCATTGGTTTATATTGATAAATACATGTAATATGTAGTTTAGGTTCTTTTATCAGGTGTATATTTTACAATACATTTACTTTTTCACTCAGTTTCAGTTTTTTTTTTTTTTAGACAGTACAGTGAAAATATATACATGAGTTGTGTCTTTATATTGTGTTTATCATGTAAAGAGGTTGTTCTGGTGGAAAAACACAAGCACCGTTATTTATTACAGTAGCAGGTTTTAATAGTAGTGCTTTGAATGGATCTCATCGGTGTGTAATGGCTTTTTTTTTTTTTAGTGTATTTGACGGCTTTTGTGTGACGTCTGAGGGCAAAGTTTGCTTCAGATGTAAGATTAAATGGTTATAAGTGGAGACATGGAAGTTTGTGTAGATACAGTTATGCTTTTATGTTTTAAAGTTTTGATAAATGGAGCATAATTTGAATAAATGTGTCTTTTTTTATTTGTATGTTTGGCATTGAGTGTAGGTCATTACTGAGGAAGTGGCGCCCTCTGCTGGTGGTTAAAATAACGTCGGAAAGACCCCTCCCTGCTGGTAAATACACTAATAATAGCATGTTGCACTTTACTGGAAGCAAATCCTCGTGTTTGGCCTTTTATAAAAGGAGCAAGTACTAACAGTAAACCCTCATAATTAATCACTGAACTGTCTGTAACAACTAATGTGGGTTAAACAGTCTAAACAGACTATATATGTGCAGACCGCTGCTTTAACGTACATTCTGTAGCTTTTTTCGGGTATTGAAAGTACAATTGTTTGCATATTTCTGAGCCAGCTATACGATAATCCCACTGTTTAGATTCGGCTCACCCTGATGGAAATAAACTGAAGGACGTATTACGTATTCCAGCAAGGGGAGGAGATTGTATATTAAAAAAATGATGAGGGAGGAGTGACAGCGGCAACGAGAACAGGTTTGTGTGTGTGTGTGTGTAAAGAGAGAAGACGGGAAGAAGCGCCTCCATCAGGCTCCGCGGATCAACCTTTTTCTGCACTTTCACTTCACTGTTTGAAATATTGATTTTCTTACCGCAGTAGAGGAGAAAGCGCCTGCTAGAAAGGTGAGATTTCTTTGTCTTTTCTCTGTTTTTTTCCCCCGTCGTTTCTTGTCAATTACGTATGCATGAGAGGCTTTTTTTTATCAGGCTTCTACCAGGAGCTCCGAGGATTTATGTGCCGGAAAGATACAACCTTTATGAAGATAAACTTGGTGACCTTACCGGGGGGATTCAGTATGAGTCAACCTTGTTTTAAACAGGAAATTCAGTATTTGTAATAATAGTTGGCGCAATATGAGCTGCAGAAACCCCCCTCTCTTTCCTCAACCCTCTTCCTCTGCAAAACATGTCACACCCACTGTATTTTTTTAAATTAATTATTTTTGTATGCATCTAAACTCATAAGAGAGACTTGTTGATCTTTAGTTTCCACTTTCAATGTCACATGTTTTCTCCTGCAAGCCGAGTGACTTGCTGGACTTTAGTACTGTGATGGTTATAAACCAGTTACACCACTGAAGTGTGAAGACAAACAAGGCTTTTGATTATTGGACAACACGGATCACAGTCAACATGATTGTGTGATTAAATGAGGCTTGTTGGTCTTTCTTGAACTCATTTGTTGTTATTTCTTCTTGTTTCTGTACAACCCCTCCTCACTTTTTTTTTTATTTTATTGCCCTGGACCCCCTCCTTCTCCCCCTTCTCCTCCTCCTCCTCCTCCTCCTATTCCTCATTCCTCTGGTTTCCCATAGAGATCCCAGGGAGTAGACCAGGAAGTGTGACCTCCTTTTTCACTCAGTGCCCAGCAAAGTTGCAACCGGGTCCTCACTACACCATGTCTGCCCCTGGTAAGTTGTTTAACGCAGCAGAAAAGAAACAACTAGATTCCTATCAGTTAATTACATGCTGTGAGTTTATTATATTCAAGCATTCACTTCCTCATTTCCTTCCCTCATTATGCCAAATTATACTGATGTTGTGAATTCAAAATGTTTCCATTTCTTTCACAACATATAAGCATGGTGATGTCATGAATATCAGATTCTCCTCATGCTTATCAAGAATTCCCCCCCCCCCCCCCCATGCATGTAATTGCATTTAAAGTGAAGTGCCTTATGTCAACCGTTGGTGAAGGTGAAAGGTGCCTTTGTGTCATTCCTCCGCTGCATAGGTCGTTCGGGCACATTTCTCCTCCCTGATGAGGGTAGCCTGCATTGATACGTACCAGTTTAAAATTTTTTGTGTTTATTTCCTGCAAGTAGAGAAAGGAATGTGGAAAGAGGTGGAGCAACAAAGAGCTCCTGAGTTCACTGAGTATTACATCCTTTTTTTGATTTCAGGCGTTGTGTTTAAAAGGCAGAAGCACAACAGATTGTTTGCTTTCTGGCTTTAACCCACAGTTGTTTTGAGACTTTATTACATTAATTTGAAACTCAACTGAGTGAGTGTATCACTATGAAACAGTCCTGTGACCTTTCGGATATTTTTTACTTATGTTGTGCAATGACACCAGGAACCAGTTTAGTCAGCTGTGAGGCAAATGTGACGACAGTACGAGACTCTAATTCCTCAATAGCAGCACTGATAATATCATGATGAATGACATTGGCAAAGCCAGGAAATGCTGTTTATGTAGTTGATGAAAAGTAGAATTTATAGTTGCATAGAGCAGCAGTGAATGTGATACACCAGCCAATCACAAGCCTGAGGAATAAAGTGTTGAAGTTTTCAATTTGATCTTGAGTGTGGTCAAAATCATAAGTGTTGTTGGTCAATTTCCTGTGTATTGACCAAGATGTGACCAAGATTTTTTGTGTGTGGGGAAAACAAACATATTAAAGCGCTTTTTTTAAACCCTGAAATTCTGCGCAGGAGAAGCGCACATGTTTCCTCTTACGAGCAATTACAGCATCCGTTCAAGTTCCAGCGAACACACAAGAAAGGAGCCGTTTGTCGATACCTCTGCTGAGACATTTTAATTGGGAAAACATGTATTCTGCTTCGAGAGCGGGTCGAATGAGCTGAAATAAGGCGATATGTCTGGCTACGAGGAAGAAAATGAACATTTAAAATAAACCTCATGTAAACTTTAGCCAGTAGGATCATCTTAAACGACTGTTTCAGAGAGACATTCAGTGTGTTGTGTCGACATTCAGCGAACACATGACAGTCAGCATTCCTGTTGATTAAAAACAGACATCCACACGCACTTCTCGGTCGCCATTTAAGATTTTTTTTCCAGGCAGTATTTGTGGCTCTTTTAGACTATTTTTGAATGATTATGTTTGGAGTGAGTGAATGATTTTGTAAAAAACTGTATTTGGGGATCAGAGTGGCATACTGAGACAGTAATGAAGAAATCCAGCACCACTGAAAACCTCACTGATTATTGTAGTTTCTTCTGGTCGTGTTGAGTTCTTGCTCCGAAAGACTGTTGTTTGGTTAATCGTTCAGTCTCTAAAACCTTTTTTTTTTTTTTTCTTTTTAACAAATCTAGAACCCTTCAGCAAATATTTAACTAGGAAGATGCGACTAAACAGGTTCAAACAGCGAGGTGAATTAGTTGTTTACGTGCTCTCCTGCGAGCACTCAGCTAATAATTAGCTTATTGGCTCTGCGGTCCCAGCAGGGAAAAGCAGGATGATCCACAGTAAACACACAGCTGTTGCTATCGGCCACAAATGCACTCTGTCACTGTGGTGCAGTGATGAACTAAAAGCTTGTTTCTTCATTATTTTATTGGAGACAATTGATTTATGCTTTATACTTGTTAATATTCTGTTTTTATTTATGTTTCTTGCTTTATTTTTATTTAATTTTAATGGATTTCACATGTTTTTCTTTTTGGTTATTTATGTTTCATGGTTTAAATGAACCTCTACAGCCGCAGCTTCATTATAAACAGTGTGTGCACTGTATGTTCAGACTCTTATCAAAATATTCAAATTTAGTCAAATATATGAGAAAGCCTCTAAAGGACCATGTTTGAAGTAGTACTGTTGTCTATTTGCCAGTTTATCCAGGAGCACCCAACCAGGGACCCTACTCCATGCCTCAGCCAGGCCAGTCAGTGGCCCCTTATCCAGTTCCTCAGGGGCAGTATGGAGACCCCAGTCAGGCCCCTCCAGCGGGCTTCAACATGGGCTACAATCAAGGCCCGCCTCCCGTCATGTATCAGCCGGGGCCGGTGGGGCCGGGGCAGGCTCCAGGGCCGGAGTACGGCGGGCATCCGGGTATGGCTCCAGGGCCGGAGTACGGCGGGCATCCGGGTATGGCTCCAGGGCCGGAGTACGGCGGCGCTCCGGGAGCGATCGCCCCGGCCGTGGCTCCTGTTGGGGTCCCACCAGGTCTTGAATACCTCACACAGGTAGGCCAGAGACATATAAAAATTTACAAATCACTGAAAAGTCCAGATGCAGTCAGATGATTTCATTCCAAACGCAGCTCCACTTGTTTTGAGGTTTTTCTTAGAAGATCTTGAACTAAGGTTGATTATTCCTGCACCACTTCTACATTTCTGTCTTTGTTGCCTCTCTGTACATGTTTACAGAGATTCCTTGACTTGGATAGATTTAATCATTAGAAGACACAACTGAGATCACATGAGTGTCAGTTACACCCAAAAAACTAAGCAAGTGTGAACAAGTCGAGAGGAAACATGCATGACATAATTTTCACTGTGAGTTCCTCATTTATTACACCTATACAAAACAACACACTGTGGTTGCACTTTTTTCAGATCTTTACACTGGCTTCCTGTCTGTCAATGAATTGACTTTAAGATACTGCTGTTGGTTTATAAAGCACTGAATGGTTTAGGGCCAAAATACATGTCTGATCTACTGCTACATTACGAACCATCTAGACCTCTCAGGTCATCTGGATCAGGCCTGCTTTCTGTCCCTAGAATCAGAACTAAACATGGAGAATCAGATTTCAGTTTTTATGCACTACATATCTGGAACAAACTCCCAGAAAACTGCAGGTCTGCAGCGACTCTCAGTTCTTTTAAATCGCAGCTCAAGATTTTTCTTCATTAATCCACATTAAGGGTTATTTTACGCTGCACTGTTACTTTTATTATCTTCTTTTATCTGTCTTATTTCCTTTTCAGCTTCTTTTGTGTTTTTATGTCTTTTTACATGTCTTGCTTTTAAATTCTATTTAATGCCTTTTATGATTAATGTAAAGCACTTTGAATTGCCTTGTTGTTGAAATGTGCTGTACAAATAAACTTGCCTTGCCTTTAAATCAGTCAAAGAGTACAACTGTCAGGTTTCTGTCAGGAATAGGAGCCAATTAAAGTGAAAAGTCAGTCAGTGAAGAAAAAGGGACTAATATGGTTGTAATTTGCCAAATTTTTTTTTCTGTTTAAAAACAGTGTCGTATGACTTCTCAGCTTTGTGACAAAGTTCAGATCACCTATAATATTCTCTTTTTAAAAACAAGAAAGTTTTCTTTGTGTACATACAGAAGGAGTAACTTGCAACAAAAGACAAATAGAGTTTAAACAAAGGCTTGGCTGTCCAACAATGGATGTTTCATGTAGTCACCTGTAAATAGAGACTCTTTCAGCAATAAGCCACCACACACCCAAGTGTGACTCTGGTCAACTCTCTTCCACTGCACCTGGTTTTGACATAGTCAAAGGGATTTTCATGAAAATCAATCAAGCAGGTTACTTTGCATTGCAAACAAGTCAAATCATCCTGTCAAGTCTTTTTTTTTAAAGAGAAATAAGAGTTTCAAACTCATCTCACACTTAGAGCTTGATGATATATTTTATGATTATTATGGTTTGAAAGTCTAAGTTATGTCCTTTTTCTCTTTGTGTTTTAGATTGACCAGATTCTGATCCACCAAAAAGTTGAACTCCTAGAAGGTAAATTTCATTATTTGTTTGTCTCGTCATAATTACTTTGGCAGATAACCAGCAACACTTGCAAGCTTTAAACCTCTCGGTAATAAACCACAATCATAAAATGACGCCTGTCCTTGAAATTCCTTACTCATTTTTACTCTGTTATTCATCATTTCCACCCTTTTTTGTCCTTTGTGCCTCTCATTCCGACCCCACCCAGCATTCATTGGGTTCGAGACCAACAACCAGTACGAGATAAAGAACAGTCTGGGACAAAAGATCTACAAGGCCAAAGAGAAGAACGACTGCTGCACCAGGAACTGCTGTGGCTCGATGCGTAGCTTCGACATGAAGATCAAGGACAACATGGACAGAGAGGTCATCCGCCTCATACGGCCTTTCCGCTGCGTCTCCTGCTGGTGTCCCTGCTGCCTGCAAGAGGTGTGTTACCAAGTGTCAAAAGCAGCTCTTAATAACCTCATATCATATAGATTTATCACACCAAGACAAATATTGTACTCGCGTCAATAGTTCAGTCAGTGCAATATCACCCTGAGTACTCACAGCAGTTATGTAAAAAAAACTTTATCTGTTTTATAATATTTGCCTTAAGTGTGTCTAGATAACGTGGCATTATTAGTCCTGTTAATAATCAACTGTATTGATCCTTTGAAGAGTTTCTAATGGAGAACTATTACTATACATAGTTTACAGGTCAAGACACAACAATCATCATTTTTAGAGGCTACTTTTCTGTAACTCTTTTCAGAAACAAGAGCGTAAAACAAAGAAATGCATAATGTCAAAAAGATTAAAGAAATATGATTCAAATAAAATGCAGTTTGACAAATGAAATCAAAGAAACAAATGCAGTAAACACACAGAGTAAAAATAATATAAGAAAACGTGAATAATGTGTCCCTTGATGAGTATTTTAAAAGCAAATGTGCTAATTTAAAGTCTTATGAAGCAGAGTTGACAAAAAAAAGATTATAAACAAGAAAACATTTTCTTAGTTCCCCCTGATGGTATCGAGTAATGCAAGAGACCACCCTGATGAAACAGAGAGGAATGGAAGTTTGTTTGTGGTGCTCTATCTTTTCCGAAACATTGTCCTGATCACTCTGGTTAATACAAATAAACATACGACTTTCTACAAAAACAAGTAACCTCTATGAAAACTGTGTCTGCTGAGAAATGTTGTTGCTCAGATTGATATCTCATTAAAAAAAACAAACACGCTATCCGCATGTCTAGATAACCACTAAAAATTCAGTTTATTTTAAAACTAAGCCTGGCTTTTGAAATGCCAGTCGGTGTGTAGGTTTTTCTCTCTTCAGCAAAAGCATTAAAGCAGATTATTTCACAGATTAATCTACTTTCATCCATGGAGAAGAAACATTATCTCTGATTAGCATAAAAATCTGCAGCCTCACGGCTCTCAGAGGCCTTGTGTTGACTGTCGAGTTGCTGAGCAGCGTTTCGATCGTCTTTGTGCGCCAGTCCGCTCAGGCGGGGGTTTGTTAAGACTATGAATGGCTCTTTGTCTGTCCAAACTATCTCTTGGACCCCCCCCCCCCCCCCCTCCTCTTTCAGTCCTCTGCCATCCCTCCACCTCTGAGACCTTCCGCTCTCCGTCTCCGTTTAATCACATAGCTGGCGGTCTGGCTACAGTACATTCCCATGGACCTGAACCCAAGCCTCTGCACTCTCACATACTGCAGCCCTCTGTGTGCTGACCAGACAGGAGCCATGTGAGGCGTATTACCTTTGTTATGTGGTGGCACAATGGACCAGTCAGAAGCCCACTTATCAGTCCTGCCGTCCTGTGTAACCCGCCGTGTAACCCCATGACGTTTTATTTATAGCTGTCCAGAGACGAGGGCAGATTTTCAACCCCCATAGGATAACTTTCTATTTTTGTGTCACGTTAGTATGTGTGTGTAACTGTTTATGTATTTCATCCCACAGATGGAGGTCCAGGCACCGCCAGGCACCACTGTAGGCTACGTCAAACAGGACTGGCACCCTTGCCTGCCAAAATTCTCCATCCAGGGAGCCAACAAAGAAACTGTGATGAAACTGGAGGGGCCCTGCTTCGCCTGCAACTGCTGTGGGGACGTCAACTTTGAGGTGAGCTCACAGGATTGTTGTCTGCTGGTGAATCTTCAGGTCCAGTTCCAACAATCCAGTTTAGTTGAAATGTGAAATTTGGCTTTTTGACCACAACTGGAGATAAAATAGGGAAATATTAGTGATTGATAACATGTTGACTGGCTTAAAGTTACAGTCTGAGTTTGGACATTTTTGTTTTGTGGAAACACCCAAGTGGGTAGCTCCAGGTCTGAAAAGTGAAGCCAATGAGGAAGTAACTTAAACCTGCATTCTCTCTGGTGGCCATCAGGGGGTGACTCCACTGGTTGCAAAAATAAGTCTGATTGTATGGAAACCTAAGAGAAAATGAACCTACTTCTCACTTGATTTATTAACTCAATAAACGTTCAACAATGAACGTGTTGGTTACATACTTTACGTATTATAACCCCAGATTAGAATAGGAGTTTCGGTGTAGCTGATGCTATTTCAATGTTTTCAGTTTATGAAAGTTAACTGACATTTTCCACCTTGTCTTGTTCAGCGCTTGGTTGTACTAAAAGACCCTTCAAGGAGTCGGATGCTTAGTTTTTCCATTAATTACATTTTGTTTTAAGCTCGTTTTTCATTAGCCAAAATTAGCATTAGCATTATCACTGTCAACCAGTTCATATAATACATCCATGACGTAAACAATGCAGAGTTTTAAACATTTAAAACAAAATCGGCTTTACATGAACGGCTTTTTATGAAGAAAAAAGTGCATTCTGGGTTTTGGTGAGAGACACTAAATGTTAATAAAACTTTGCAGGGTACTCAGTGAATGACCTTGCCAGAAAAAGGATCTACGGTCCCTCTTGTTCTCCTCTCTATAAAACTATCATCATGACAGTGTAGTTGCTCTTTTTGTTCTGCAGCTGAAGGGGAAAGATGGCGACAAGACCATCGGTCGCATCAGCAAACAGTGGAGCGGCCTTCTGAAGGAGGTCTTCACAGACACGGACAACTTTGGCATCCAGTTCCCGCTGGACTTGGACGTGAAGATGAAAGCTGTGCTCATGGGAGCCTGTTTCCTCATTGTAAGTCCTGATTCGTTTTTTTTTTCTTTCTTTAATAAAAACGGTTTAGATTTTTGGGATCTTGCTGTGAAAAGTGAAGATATTAATGAACATTTCCTTGTTTGTTCTTCTTTGCAGGATTTCATGTTCTTCGAGAAGGTCGGGGAGGCGAACCAACGCAGCACTGTGTTTTCATAACAGAGGAAACGGAGGAGAAAACAACAGCATGAGAGCAAGGACTTTCTCTGGTTATGCATTCTCTCTTCAAGTGCTTTGTTTTTCTGTTCATTTTTGTAAAAAAAAAATATCCTTCCTGCATCAGATTCCAGCCAGCCAATACGGTGCCAAACCAAGGATCCTAATATCCAGATATCTACCATTGATGTCTTTTACCATGGACGTTGTCATGTTGCCATTTTACACACAGTTTATAGACTTTAATCTATATTTTTTTTACCTCCAGCTAACATTCGCTCCCTTCCAAAGAAAGTCAACCTTGCCCTCAGTGCCTTTGTTTTTTTTTAGTGCCGACAAAATTGAAGTAAAAATCGACATCAGCACTCATCTAAAATGTTAGGATCTGGGTTTTGAATGTGCTTTATGCTACACTGGCATTGACAGCAAATATTTATGCTGCATGTTAATATATTATCAATACAGTCTTACTCATGCTTTTTGAGGAAATCACAATAGATTTAGTGTAAGTGCAATAATGTTGTGGCTATAGAAGCTGTATTTGTTGCCTTGTTTTAAACACAGGCTTTATAGAGATGTTTAAAAAAAAAAAAAAAAAAAAAAAAGGCTACTGTCATGTAGGGCTGTCGTGGTGGTTTTAGCAACCAGAACAAGAGGAGGTTCAGTGTCATTTAATTAGAAATTGTGAACGTTAACGGTATTCACCGAAGTGCTCTTCCTCTACCTCTCGGCTGTATTCTTGTTCCTTGAAGACCTCTCGTCTTCAATCGTAACAAAACTCCAGCTCAGATCACAGCTGAAACGTTCTCGTGCTCCCACTGTGCTTTACATGTGGTCGCTGCGGAGAGTCATGATGCGTGTCGAATCTCGCCCTCCCATTTCTCCAGATACCACTGCGTTAAACAAGAGTAATGATATATCAGAAAAGAGAGAGAGAGAGAGAGCAGAAGTTGAGGTATGAATAAGCATGAATCTGACTTCTAGTGTGGTTTGAAAACCCTCTTCAATGACGGGGGTTTAAAGGTCACATGAATTTTCTGTAATTCTTAGAATAGAATGATACATGAATGTGAACTTGAATTTTTCAGCTAATTTGACGGCTTCTCTTTAGAATAAATGACATAAAAAAGCAGGTTAATGTTCGCAAATGTTGCCTGTTGTTCTTGAAGACGACTCTCTTGCTCTGTATTCAGTTGTATGTTTAAAAGATTACATGGGTGTGCCTGCTGTCAGGTTTAGTTACCACTAATACTCATAACTCCAAACCAAAGCTTTGTATTATACACTGTTTAAATATGTGTCATAGCCTATGCATATATATATGTATATATCACCATCAGCCTGTGTGAAACTAGCCAAAGGTTAATCTGCAACTTGTTTTTAATCAAACCGTTTCATCTGCAGTGTCAGTTTCCTATATTTTTACCAAAAAAACTATTTTGTACCATTTTTCTGTAACTCTCATAACTTGTGATCTTGAATTAGTTGTTTTTTTTTTGTTTTTTTTTTTTACAGACACAAACAAATAAAAAACACACAGCCTGTGAGTAGTTCTGAAATAAAATATTAAGCCATTGTTAAAGTGGCGTCCTCTTGTGTTCCTCTGCCTCAGTGTTCAGGAAACATTTAGGGGAAGGCCCTCGGAAACCAGTCTAAAAGTGGAACATCTGATTGCACTGGAAAAAAAATTATCTTTGCATTGTCAAAGTCCAGCTCCGCTAAAACACAGCTCCACTTAAGTCACTGGGTGACTCACTCTGTACAGTATGTGCTTTATTGATACAGTATCAGCTTTCTTATCTGTGCGCACGGAGGTTAAAAGACAGATCATATCCATGTCCTACTTCAAGTGCAACAAGAGGAGACAAAGTCCCCCACCCTCAAGGGATACTAAACGTCTTACTGCTCCACCTCCTGGGAGAATGTGAGAAATACAAGCAGAGGATTTATAGGAGCATGTCAGCACATGTTCATCCATAGCTCAAAGCTTCTGTGAAAAAAAAAAACTGAATTTGATTGTCTTCTCATGATATGTAATCCTCATCTTTATCATACAGGACTCAACAAGTTAGTGGATCAACAACTGGTCTTACTTTGCCTGAACTTCTACCTGCTTCAGCTGTACAAATACTCTTGTATATCTATGTACACAGTGTTTGTAAGTTGTCTTTGGTTACACCCACTGGGAAGAATACATAAGATACATTTCATGTGAAGTGAACATGACAAACCTAACAGCATATATATATATATATATATATATATATATAGCTTTGACAAGTTATTCAAGGTGTTAAAGGCTTTCAATCAAGTTACTATAAAACCCTTCAAGATTCATCTTTCTGAAGAGCAGTGAAGTTTCTTTTGTGAACTTAAGGGATGTTTTATATAATCATAAACCAGCTTGTTGTGTGAAGTGAAAATACTAAAATTAAGTTTATAATTATTGCACCTATCCAGCTTTTTCCCTTTCTGGTTACTTCACCCGATTCCTCGACTCCTCATTCAATGCTTTCTTTTTTTCCCCCCGAAATTTAAAATCTCAGTTGTCCTCATTTGAACCGTGTTTATGTAAGGTAACAGGAGGCCAGAGATTACTGTGGAAACACTGAATTTTATAATAACATTGACAAAGAAACTCTATTTAATATGGATGGGTCACTTCATGGTCGATCAGATTATTAAGGTCAGTATCAGCGGCAGCAGATTGGTTCATCTCTGATATGAGGTTGTTTTTAATCTCCTACATAAAAGCATTAAAATGACCACAAATCACACTGTCTATTACTTTAAAATCCCTTCATGCCAGTGCAGTATCTAATATTTTAAATTCACAATAGATGATTAGTACACTGGAATAAAACCTTTTTTATTTAATATTAAAGTAATGTGCAGTTTTGCAATATAAAAACTGAACTGAAACTGCTCATATTATCACAACTCAACGTATGATCATCAATTTATTCAACATAACAATCATTACTAATATGTACAAAGTCATTAAGATACAAAAATATTTGCACAAAAACACACATAATGTGGAGAGTAATATTAAAAATATAAAAACAGCAGTCAGAAACAGTTTAGTCTTTTTCTTAATTCCTTCGTTTCGAAATATGTGTCTTTTTACATTCTTCCATCTTCATTTTCCTATTTTTATCTCCCTCATGATGGTTGTAGTGGGCGGCTTCCGGTGTCAGAGTGTGTCAGTGTGAATCAAGTCTCAAGCATCCAGGCTTTAGAAAAATAAAGAGAGCATCAGCCTCAAAAGAAATCCTCTCACACTCGTCTCTCTGCGCTGATCTGTGGTCGATCCCTCCCTGGGCCGGGTCTGTCGTCCAGCGACCACTGGATCAGATAGCGGCTGGCCGACTGCAGGTTCCACTGGTACCTGGACAGGACCCTCACGCAGTCCTCTCTGGAGCAGAGGCTCAGTGAGTACAGCTGGTCCAACTAAGACACAACAAGAGGAAAAGGCCTCAGAAACAGTCGTGGAAGAAAACATAAGGATTTATGGAAAATCAAACCAAAAGGGCAGACAAACAAAACTCGAGGGCAGAAAAACTGCTGCTTGTTTTCTTTCTGAGGGTTGAACGTCCAAGGAAGTTGCATTTTTTGGCCACATAACAACAATGCAGGTTGTTTTCCAGCAGCAATCAAATGCTGTGACATCATACAGTAGGCTGGTGTACACCATGTAATACAACATGCTTCACTGTTTACTGGAGAATCATATACTGCAGCTGTTTTTACAGTAACTGAATTGACAGCATTATAATGTTTTATAGTGACTGTTTGATTGATGGCTCATAAAAGCATTATATGAAAAGTATTTAGACGCGTACATTTCTTCTGCTTAACACTTTCAGTTTCACTGGTTTCCTTTGGTATCAAACAAACCATACATATGACTCTGAATTCAAATTTGAATTGATTTCTGTGTAAATCAATATCTTCAAACTACAAACTCGCTCATAATTGAGTGTGAAAAACTACCTAGTGCTGCTTAAACTTCACACACAAAAATGCCTTTAAAGATTGGTCAGATCTATCTGTGTACGCGCAGTGTGGCCTCCAGGTTCCCCGGTATGGCAATTTCATTAGACACCACTTGTTTTTTTGCATGATTTGAGCTCAACACAAACACAAATAATAACACAGGACACACCGTAGATGATAATGTACTGTGTATGTGATGAAAACATTCTAACAAACCTGCAATTAATTAAGAAATCAAAGATTTTTAGGCTCTTGGGGTGATTTTTTTTCAACTTTTTATTCTATATCTTATTCTATAAGTCTCTTTGAATTACCTCGTTGCTGACAGCTACTATATAAATACCAAATTTTCTTGTCTTTGCTTTATCACATGAGTACACTTTGTCCACTTTTACAAAACAAAAATGACACCAAGCTGCAACAGAAACAGGTAAATACAGTGTTTTTTGCCCTTTGTGTTGTCGTTTCATGGTCTGACCTTGAGTTGTTGCTCGGCTCGCAGTGGGTTCCAGTCATTACGTTGAAGTGCACTATGAACTTCTTCGTTAGTCACGCCATGTACGGCCTCCATTACCTGAGCAGAGCAGCAAAGCTTGTATTTCAATCCACTGGACAATGTTTTGCGCAGGAAAAAAAAGCATCTAAAGCAGAATCATGTGCCATACCTGCAAGATGAGACTTTCTCTCGTGTGCTGCACATGAGGCGACTTCTCTCGGTCTCGATCTCTGATTCGTTCCTTCCCTCTGCTGATCGGTTGCTCGTCCAGCTGCGGGGTGGACCGCGCCACGTGGGACATTTTAGCCAGGTTGCTGACTCCGACAACCTGTTGAGGCTGGCGCTGGGGTTGAGGTTGAATTTGTTGCGGCGGAGGAGAGATGGCCAACTGAGAAGGCCAGGAGGTGCCTGGAACCGGGGGCGGGTAGATCGTGGGCTTCCTCTGAGCTTTCAAGTGTTTCAGGTTGGGGGGCGGCGGTCGGGGAGGAGGGACGATACTGGCTTCGCTGAAGCGACGCGGGTCCTGCTGCATCACCACACTGCGAGCTATCATCCCTGGGGGCATGACTTTGCCCTGCTGATCCACTTTGACCCCCCCGACTGTATGAGACCGGGGCCGGTGTCCACTCAATACTGACTCCAGGCTCCGAGACATACCTGAAGCATGTACAATTAAAGATTTTACCATCATAAATCAGAAGTTGCAATAGAAAATACATCTTTATAGATAATTTAGTCGTCTTGCTCAGCTGGTGGCAGGTGAATAATCTTATTTAAGAGTGTATGTGGGCACTGCTGGGATAGACTAATAAAATCACTAGGTGGCAGACTGGCTAACTGTATGTAAAAAGCTGCAGCAGACACTGACACTTATATGGTTATACTGTACAGCGCAGCTCTCACTATGTTCAACAACTGCTTTTATATTATATTATTGTTCCTACCTGCCATGCTCTGCAGATTAGATCCCTCCTTTTCCCTGGTGGGGCCCGTCCTCCAGCTGCCACTGCTGCACAGGTCAAAACAGTAAACACATTAGCCGTGACTCACAAGCTACACTGATGGACAGCAGGTCAAAGTTCAATGCTGCACTGCAATTAGGTTTCTGCAATAAAGTTTATATGGTTTTCTAGATGACATACGCAGAGTAAAGTATTCTGTAGGGACAACAAACAGACGTGATGCTACAAAGGCTTAAAGGATATTTAAGAAACAACAGTTTTTACACCTTTTAGCTGCAGCCGGCAGGTAATTCAAACTGAAAATATTTTGTTTTGGGGCTTTTAGTCAGATAAACCATAAAGAAAGAAGAACATAAAGTAAGAAGAGCTATTCTTCTGTACTTTGAACTGTCTATCATTAACCTACATGTATACAATAGATAACTACTGTACAAAATACGAATGAGAAGTATCACTGACTCCTCCAGGTTCTCAGGTGTTCCCCAGCTGCGATCAGGGTTGATGTCTCCGTGTCCGGTGTGTTGCAGGCTGCCCTTCACAGGTGCTGAGATGTGAGCCGAGGTAGAGAGGGGGTTGAGCCCAGAGTTGCTGGATGTGGCGACGCCAGCAGCAGCAGCAACAGCAGGAAGCGAAGGTGCAGTGAGGCTCGCGGGAAACGAGCCGACCGACAACGTCCGCTGGTTCTGACCCCTCCACTCACACAACTCCAGACTGCAAATGGAGACACAGAACACTTCATTCAGTTAGAAACTAGAAGAGCATTCATGTCTATGTAACTTTTGCTGAACACTCCTAAAACACAACAATAACACAAGAAGACATGAGTCAGTGTATTGACTCTAATTCCTGTTTCACAGTAATAACTATCTTTAAGTAAGCTAAGCATAAGATACTAATCATACCAGACCCAGTAAAGCTGTGGCAGCAAAAGTGTGTCGAACCAGATAATTGAGCTTTTTTTTTGCTTATGAATTAACTTTTGTAAGAAGAATGTTTAAAAAATCTTTAAAAAATTACACAGTCTTGCTTTAAATTACAGAAACTGTCTGGACACTGATGGGTTGCAGGTTATTTTGTTACACTTAGGATTCCCAAAGGACAATAAAGAACTATCATGTTAAAGAACTAAATATATTGCAGTTATGTATTGTTTATTTTGCTTCTTAGTAATTACATTATATTATTAATAGTGCCAAAAGAATAGAGTCTAAATAAATGATGCATTGTCAAACTCATTTCAGGAATTTTAAATTGCGTTAAACTTTCACTGATCTTTCTCTAGATAGATTTAGGTGACCACGTGTTTTCTGTTGCCTGATACAAATCTTGGATTCTCATGACTAGATTAGATAGACAGACAGACAAACAGATCATGGACATTAAAAAAAAATAAAAAACTGGAAATGAGAGAAACAACAATCAGAATTTTGACCACACATCTGTGGTGTAAAAAGCACTGAGAGGACAGTGTCGTAGCTGCTCCACTTGTTCAAACAAACAAAGGAAAATGTGGATCAAGGGCTCCATGAGATCACGGCTGGAATGCACTTTCGAGAAGGGGCTGATTTAAATCTCCATTTCATCTCAACAAAGGCCTATTGTGTGGGTCAAAGTTTTTCTTTTATGCTTTTTGTCGCACCCTTCTTTCTTTCACCCACCCGTGGTCGATGACGGTCACAAGGTCGTTGGCCACAAGTGCAAGTTTTCTAGGTTCAGCAAAGTCTCTTGTTGCTTGCACCTCCATTGGTTTAGCCTGTGTAGGCAGACGGAAAAGTGAGGACAAAGGATGTAAAAATATACTTTGAAAACATGCATTTCTGTGGATTGCTACTCATTTTAAATGGTAAATGTTATGCACGTTACACACCTCTGCCACCATTGTGGTGAGCTTTGCAAAGCTGGGTCTGTCACCGGGGTTGCAGGCCCAGCACTTCCTCATAACAGCATACAACTCTTGAGGGCAATCTGGCGGTTTTTCTAAGCGCTCTCCCTCCCTTTCCACGCGCCACAGAATCTGCATCGGAGAGAGTAAGTGTCAGGGATACAGAAACGGTGAGTCACGGAGCATATCTCCAAAGTAAACTGCAACAGGGCGGCGACGCACATTCCAAACATGAAACCGAATATGCTCACTGGCTTGGATACAAACACTGACAACATAGCGTGAATGATCAGATGCAGCTGATAAGTGTGTACCTGTCTGCCTGACAGACCGAACCAGGGCTCCTCGCAGTAGGTAAACATCTCCCACAAGGTGACACCAAACATCCACACGTCTGAAGAATGGGAGAAGGAGCCGACACGTAGACTCTCTGGAGCACACCTGGTAGATGGACCAGAAAGAAAAAATAGAATTTAAAAGGATTATTTAGTTTCCTCCTCCACCTTTTCAATTTCCTCCTTTTCCCCGACTGGCCTCACCATGCGAACGGGATCCTTCTGTGCGCCGACATGATGTAGTGATCCGTCTCTTGAGTCAGGCCCCTCATCAGGCCAAAGTCCCCGATCTTGACCATCTCTTTGGACGCCAGCAGTACATTTCTTGCAGCCAGGTCCCTGTGGATGTATCGCCTGGTCTCCAGGTACTCCATACCTGCTATGATCTGAGTAGCGAAGAGCCAGAGGCGCACCAGAGGGTACTCATACTGACGTGAGCGCAAGATGTCGTATAGTGAGCCTATGGGGGCCAGCTCTGTTACCTAGAGGAAGGAAAAAGACATATACGTATATTCAGGCTTCTAAAAAGATATTATTTTAAATAGATCAATATATAATCTATGTTCAAACATCAAAAGACAACAAAACATCTTACCATCTTGAGGGGCTGTGTGAGCACCACACCATAAAGGCGTATGATGTTTGGGTGGTCTAAAGACTGCATGGTGGTCACTTCTTGGAGGAAGTCCGTCAGTGTCTCCGTCTGCCTGGACATGCTGCTCCTTAGTGATTTGACTGCTACGGGCAGCTGAGGGGAGTAAAAAAAAAAACAGAGTTTCATTCCCAGTTCGACCCCTATCTACCATTTGCATGTTCGCATGTAGGGTTTGTCGTGTTAAAGGCCGTCTCAAACCAGTTAGTGTGGAGCGTAAGTGGTGTCAATAAAACCCTCTGACAAGTCTACACCTGTGCTTCCCTCTCCTTGTAGCTCTTTTTAAGCTAGCTAGCCTTTATAGCTGCTAAATGCTCCTTAATGTTAAAAAAAAACTTCTGGTGAATGCAGATTTACATAAGTAGTATAAGTAAGTAAGTAGAAGTTTTATAAACCTGTAGAAGAAATGATGAGTAACAAAACTATCTTCATTATTTACAATCAGAGTTCACACTGACCCTGCGTGCCCAGGGTTGTCTCAGGTTGTGTGTTCTATGCTGCTCTATGAGAAGTGATTGTTTTACTGTACTCCTACACGTTTTTGGTGTGAATGTATTAATGTATACACTGTGCCAAAGGTTTCTCTGATATCAGATATTTGTTTTCAATAAACTTCCTATATTCAAGTAAGTATCAACTGGAGCCTGTGGAGTTTCTTCATCTTTCTTTCTTCATCAAAAGTGTCATTGGGTTTGTCGTGTTAAAGGCCGTCTCAAACCAGTTAGTGTGGAGCGTAAGTGGTGTGGAGAGACAATAAAACCCTCTGACAACAAGTCTACACCTGTGCTTCCCTCTCCTTGTAGCTCTTTTTAAGCTAGCTAGTCTTTTTAGCTGCTAAATGCTCCTTAATGTAAAAAAAAAAAATCATCACAAGAATCTGGTGAAGGCAGATTTATACAAGTTTTATAAACTGTTAAAGCAACAGCAACAGTTTTGTTGGCTACTCGGGGATAACATGTTAGCAAACAGTTATCTATTTAACCATTTAGGAGAAACATTAGCATTCATTTGAAGTCATGTAGGTCAAACCTTTACTGTCGTTTCTAGCTCTGCTCTGCTTCGGTCTTCACCAACTCCTGAGGGAAATATCTGGCTCTTTAGTGTCACTATTTTTACCAGCTAGTCGCTAACTTTGCCTGTCTGCTGCTTTGTGCTGAGCAGGCAGTGGATTTGTCAGAATTTCTTTGCTGAAAACTGAAAAAGATGCTGATGAGAGCAGTGAGACTGAACCAGAACAGTAAAGTTTTGAGCCATAAAACCAAAACAATGACTTCAGAGATGCTAAAATGCTCCCTAAAGCCGAGAAGAAGTGTCAGGCGGGTGATAATTCTCTGTGTGTTAATCAATACAAACAACACATTACACCACATCATTTGATCCATCGCTAATATAAAAATATTGATTAGTGCAGCTAGTTCTGTCTTGCTACTATGACTGGTCCTGCACATACAACAGCTACACTTTTTAAACACAATGGTGGGTTTTAAATGACAGTTGAGTGAAATCTGCTTTAACACTTACAAAACTTAGAGAAAAGTAGTTTCTGAGCAGATCTTGTAAACTGAAACTCTTACCACTCTCCCGGTGGGCGTGTGCCACTCTCCCCTCCTCACCACCCCAAAGGAACCAGAGCCAAGTTTCTCTCCCAGAACCAGCTCATTGTCTTGGATCAGAGAAGGGAGAGCCCGGCTGCTGCCATCTTGGCTCTGAGCCGGATTGCTTCCGCTCCACTGCTCGCCCCCGTCTGGACCTCGTCCGCTTAACACCTGTGTGCATCAATAAATTAATAAAAAACTTACTGCACAAGTCAAGATTACATGTGATTCACACACAAAAGATAAGAAGTCAAACAAAGCTGATGTAATGAGATGTTTCAGACCTTGGGTAACCATGAGCGTGCCCGTGAAGTTGTCTTGTAGCGTTTCAGAGCGTCCCATAATCTTCTTTGTGCTGGAAGAAAAAAAATGGATGTAAGTATATTCAACATGACATATCTGTAAAATCCCTGTTAAATACAGCCTTTCTATCTACAAAAAAAACAGGATGCTGCAGCAGGAGCAACTTCATAAAAGCACTGAAATGATTATTAAAATCGATGAGTAATGGTTCCAGTTTCTCAAATGTGAGGCTGCTTTTCTATTTAATAGCATTGTACATTAAATAGTTCTCAATTTTGGACTGTTGATTGGACAAACGCAGCAGTTAACAGACTCGAACTCGGCCTCTGGAAAATTGTCATGATAATATTTCACTACTTTCTCGACTAAACAAATAATAATAATAATACTGTAAAAATGTTTGAAAGATTCATCAGTAAGGAAAATTAGTGCATCAAGGAAAAATACCCTCATGCCTTGCAAGAAAATTGTGGGATTTTTATATAAATCATTGCAGACATCCAAAAAATATTTACAGTTGTTGGATCAAAAATCAAACTGAAGGTAAAAACCTGATAAAAGACCCACACACTGCACTGAACATTCCCCATAAATTAAAGTTAACTACTTTAATCTATTATCTATTTATGTGTGTTTCAGTGTATTAGTTTTTCTTCTCTGTGATGTTTACTTGTCTGTTAGGTTGAAACATTACTTTGACATTTTGATATAAACACTTTAAAATGTATTTTTTTCATTGACAAAGTAACAACACATAGAGAATCAAAGTAGCAACATAGAAAAGCAGCTTCTCATTTTCTTTAAATAGACGCGCTATTTCCTCATGATAGCATCGCCTGAATGACTTCAACAACAAACAAAATGAATTGATCTCATTTTGGCATACGTGTATGGTTCATGTAGGGTTAATTAGAGTCAAATCTAAAACCAGACCACCACTGAGAGTAAACAGAAGACCATTCTTTTCCACCAGAAGCTATTCAAACCAAACATCCATTATTGAGCCTTGTTAGAGATCCTCTCTGTCTGCAGGTGAAAGATATGTTTTGATTTTCACACAGTGTGAATAAAAAAGAGATGATCAGGCTCACCGGGTTTGCTGATGCCTATCTGCTCCAGGTCGGCCTCCTTGACGTAGGCGAAATGCTCGATGCGTGTGATGTTGAGACCATCTCTGACACGCAGGTAGAACTTCTCCAACTGGACCTCGGCCAGGAGTTGGTACAGCCACTGAGTGTCCTGGTCCATCACCATGACCCAGCGATGGACCTGCCTTTGAGGGAAAAGGTCAAAAGGTTACAAGACTGTGGAGGAACCTTTCTTTGTGTGTGTCGTTTTCTCTGAAAATGCAAGAATCTGTGAATGAGATCTCCTCAAATCTTTTTGTTTGTCATTACAACTTCCTGATAAAAGTAGAAATTGAACTCTCAACCATGTCTTCCAGTCTGGAGAAGTAAAAATGAAAAGACACAATTACTAAACAGCGCTGTATCTGACTCTAATTAAAGAGCCTGTGTAACGGTTACTTTGCTCCCACTTGGGCCTTGTTAGGTTACCATGGAGACCTGACAAAGAGCCCTTGGTGTGTGATGCCAGAGGGGGATTGTTGAGCTTTCAGCCTTCTGCCAACTTTTAACAAGTTGTTTGTCGGTATCCAGTAACTCAAACCGGCAACTCATTTACAGTCTACTGTTTCATTGTATCCAAGTATCACCAATGACAGAAAAAAACATTCTGCATACACTCACACCTCCGAACTGGCAACCAGCTACTTCAAAGAGATTAAAGTCAGACTAAGAAAGTGGAGAAGAGAAGAAGAGGCAGATCACAGAGAGAGGAACAGGTGGATGAAGGGGAACAGGAAACAAAACCAGACATAAAAGCTTCAGTATCAGTGCTGCAGAAGGAGCTGAGACTTCATTTAAACCTCAGAGGCGACGATCCTGCAGGGGAATCCTGGAGCAATGTGAAAAACGAAGAAACTTAAGCTTGTCTGTGGCTGTCGGGGCACCAGTTTAACCGGATCCTGTTCACACAGTATTTAACTACAGAAGTCATACTGCGTGTCGAAAATTACACTCAAACAGCAGAATGACTTTGCATAACCTGATACAGCTGGCTGTGTAGCCATTTCCCCTTTTAATTGATTCAGCATTTCCTGTAATGAGTTCATTGTGACTCTCAATTACACCATCCAGAATAATAAATGCAACAACAAGGGTGATGAAGTTAACATAGTTTCCCTTGAATAAAATACTAAAACACATGCAGTTCCTTCTTTTGCTGGACATAATTCAGGCTTCAAGCTTTCTGCAGCCATAAATCACCTACTTATCAGCAAACTGAGCCCTACAGCTGCTATGAGCCAGGGAAGGCCTTCAACATTCCTGCGTCAGCTACCCTGGGAAAAATTAACATCCACGTTAAACAAGCAGCACAGCTACACTGTCTACAGCAATCAGCTTTGTTTATTCTTACAACTTTCAAAATCACACGAGTGCAAGAGGGTACTAGCCTGGGCTTGCGTTCATTTCCAGGGACAACTCCCAATTAATTTGCACCTTACTTTGGCGAGCAAGAGGCAGCTATTCTCTGTGAATTCAAGGATAGTAAACACAACAAGCTCTGTGATCATTCTCTTTATGTACAGAGTGATGAATCGTTAACCTGCCCAGCTACTGAAAAATCCTCTCAGTCTGATGGCATGTGTGACCAAGTGTGACAACTATTCACTTAGTATAAAGTAATGTGACTGATCTAGCATGACTTTAATCATTCAAGCCATTATCTGCAATCTTCAAATGACCAACAGCGCTGTTTACCCAGCACAGCAGCACTTCTGTTTGAGAACTTTTGTTTACACTCGTGATCCCTGCTTCCTCTGACTGAGAACAAGAACAAATCAAGATCAACTCGACCATGGGTCATTCATCACTGACAGAGCAGGTCTCCTCACGTGTCATATAGGATATGGTCACACCAATCTTTTAATCCTCTTTTGGCTAATGACAGAAGCAATGTCCTTTAAGGACCAATCATAGGATACTTAAGTCAATAAGGTCATCCAAACAAGTTTATTTTAATAATTTGCAGAATTTTTAAGGTAAAACGATCTACCGATTCCCAAAAAAGAAATGCAAAGATTAAAGGAACAACAAAAGAAAAGGTAAATGCCATGTCTATGGATGCAACTAAATTATTTATATTTATTCATTAATATGTTGATGATTTTTTCCCATCAATCGATAAATCGTTGGGTCTATAAAATGTCCAAAAATGACAAAATGTCGAAGCCCATGATGTCTTCTCTTACCCCGACCAACAATCCACAACCCAAAGATATTTAGTTTATTATAACAGAAGAGTAAATAAAACAGAAAATATTCACATTTGAGAAGCTGGAATCATATTAAGCACTTAAATAATTTGAAATAACATATGTATATATTAAACTTTAACTAAGAAAAAGGATCAAATATACATAAAATGCTGCCTATATAACTATCGGCACATATGAGACAAAGTATACACTGATGCTGATATATCTGTGATAAGCTAATATCGGCGATAATATAGACCGACTGATATATCGGTCAAACTCTTAAATAAACTAGAAAATATTCACATTTGAGAAGCTGGAATCAGATTAAACAATTATCATAATCATTTAATTATTTTTTTGTTGTCATGGCTAATCGTTGCAGCTCTAATCGTGTTTGCTTTCCTCCTCTTATTAATAGTGTTATGACCCCTCTGGTTGATCTTGCGACCCTCGATGGGGTCCCGACCCCCAGGTTGGGAACCGCTGTATCAAAGAGCTGAAGGGTGCGTCTTTGAAGAACCTTATGTGACCAAGATGCTCTGCATTTTTTCCAAGCGTAGACATGATAGAAATCAGTACAGAGACATAATCTGGTAACTATGGAAACTATGGATGTTAACCACTAAGTTGTTAGATGTTATTGTATGTTAGTAGCGTCAAAAACACAATTTCAGGAGTGTCCTGGTAAAGTTCAAGGTATTATTTACATATAATTACATGCAGTTTCCTAGTAAGAACTTTCTATGATCTTATAAACATCTAATTAGATTTTCAAGAGAATTAAGTGTAATAAAAACAGTGACTCAATAAGTACTGTCACACCTACCGTGAATCAGAATGAGTCTCCGATAGCTGACAGCTCTTTCTTAACCACACACACCCCGAGACAAATGATCCATGTTGGCACTGAAACCTCCAGCGACGTCGACGGAGGGCTTCCCTAAGAAATCACAACTCTCCTCTGAGTCCTAAACTCCCTTTAAATATGATCAGACGCAGGTTATTTCTCGGTTTATAGTTAGTTTATTCGCTTGATATCTGTGTGAGTCCGCTGCAAGCGCATTTTCTGATCTACCTGTGTGTTTGCGGCTCGTTTCTCCTCCCACTTACAGTTCCTCGATTAACCACACCTCTTCCTGACTTTTCTCACCTGAGTCCACACAGCAACCAAACCGATAGAGCAGTGGTTCTCAAAGTGGGGTGCGGGGACCCTCAAGGGTCTTAGAGGGGGGGTTTAGGCGGGGATTAATTTCTTTTCACTATAATTCCAATAATAAGTAACATAATGACATAATATCTGACTATTTTGTTCATGGGTTTCATACACTTGCTGTATTAAAATATCTTAAAGCAAAAATCTTATCATATAGGGGACTATAGGGGAAAAAAACATGGGGGTCCCTAGTTTAATTTATGTCAGTTTAGGGGTCTTTGATGTGAAAAAGTCTGTGAAGCACGTGCTCCAGCTAATATATGTAGGCTACCCTTACAGACTAATGCTATAAATTGTTGGCACCAGACAGTAATGTTGGACTACAATCAGCAATTATTAGATAGCAGTGTGCTGTAACCGGATCCGGTAAATGTTCACTCCTAACTCAACTGCTTAAGCATTAATTTAAGTTTTTCTGAATTAATATTTGCCCGCCTCATTTTGGTTTGGTAAATATTAGAAACACATCTCAGTATAATGCAGTACAGTTCAAAAGTATCAACTAAAGCCCCCAAAATATCCATGTTCAGTGTCTTGTAAGGTCATTATGGGCTGGGCACCACAGGGGTGTGGATGCTATAATAAACAATCAGTAACAATCCATAAATTTGAATCAGCACAATTTGAATCTACATCATTATTATGTTCATGAAGGAAGCAGTTACTGTATTATAGTGCATTAACCAGGTGTACCCGGTAACCAGGTGACTTTATTATCCTGTTTTATGTTGTTTACATGAAGTCAGATCATTCCCTATTATACCATGAATCATATGTTATTTAGTAAAATTAGTCATAACTGAAGAAAGGTCTACGTTATTTATGTCTTATGTTTAGACTCAGATGAAACTTTCCATAAACTATGAGTCAAATAAAGAAACTCAAATGGTTTTCTTTCTTTCTGCCCTCCATACCTGCTGCTGTAGAGCAGGTTTAACAGGATTTTTGTTACCATGTGGCTGCTAATTTGAATGCAAACCCAGCAGCATAGTGGAGGCTGCACTTTGCACTTCCTGGCACAGTATCTCGCCCAGTCGCTCCTCCCTCCCTGCTTCCCTGCCTGCCTGCCTGGATTATTCAACACACACAATAGATTTCAGTGGAATCAAAGGACCCTGCAAACAGGAGCGGCCGTGGAGATTTGTTTTCAATTCTTTCAAACACCTCTAAAAAAGTTGGAAGAGATAAAGAAGAGATAAAAGTTTTCAGCTCCTAATGAGGCATGAGAGCATTTTTCTCTTTTCTTTTTGCTCCACCCAATAGAAAAACAATAATGATAAAGACAAGTGATGACTACATTAAAGCCCCAGAATAACTGACTTATTCACGAGTTTTGTAAATCATCCTCTGCTCAGACAGGTATTAAAACAACAACCCGTCATTTCCAGGATTTGACGAGCAGTTGAGTCTCCAGGGCTAACAAGGATGTTTACACTCGTTCTGCTGTCTTAGCTTCATCTTGTGATTCTGAAACTGAAGTTTCTGAGTGTCAGTTTACAGTGTGGGAAGCTCAGTGGTGGAAGAAGTATTCAGACCCTTTACTTAAGTAAAAGTACTAATACAGCAATGTAAAAATACTCAATTTACAAGTTAAAGTCCTGCATAGAAAATCCTAAAAAGTACATGAGTATTATCAGTGAAATGTTGTTTATTAAAGTAAATATATATATATATATATATATATATATATATATATATATATATAAATATAAATACTTGTTTCATCTCTATGAAACTCTGATTGATCTATTTTTATATACTGTATGACATCATTAGATTATTCATAATATATTCAGTGAGTAAGCAGCACTTAACTGTTGAACTACTTTATATACAGTTAGTTAGTTTCATCCAGTGGTTCCCAACCTAGGGGTCAGGCCCCTCCAAAGGGTCACCAGATAAATATGAGGGGCTGTGAGGTGATTAAAGGGAGAAAAAAAAAGAAGAGAAAGAAGAACAAAGAAGAAGAAGAAGAAGAAGAAGAAGAAGAAGAAGAAGAAGAAGAAGAAGAAAAACAAAGCTTTGATACACAAATCTGTTTTCAGTTAGTGGACTTTTTCTCTAATCTTTAATTTTTGGTGAAATTTGGATCATTTGAACTTTTATTGAAATCAAACCATGTGAGAAGTTTAGAGGGAAAAAACACTATTTGGTGGAGCTGTTAACAACTCATAGACATCTGAAATATGATCCTGACTGCACACTGCTTTTTGTATGACGTCAAAAGCCAAAAAGGTTGGAAACCACTGGTTTCATCTCTAACAATGTGTTTTTTAAAAGTTTGTTATATTATCAATTGTGTCAAATCTTCATCTGAAAAGTAACTAAAGCTGTCAAATAAATGTAGTGGAGTGGAAAGTACAATATTTTCCTCTGAAATGTAATGGAGTGAAGTATAAAGTAGCATCAAATGGAAATACTTACATAAAGTACCTCAAAACTGTTCTTAAGAACAGTACTTGAGTAAATGCACTTAGTTACTTTCCAGCCCTGAGGCAACAGGCCCAGCTGGAGGTGAGGGAGGGCAAAGCATACGCTTTGAATCACTGGTGGGAAGTTTCGGTGTTGGACAATACTGAAACTTAGCAGAAAGAAATATGATAGTCTTCACATAACTATCTGTATATGAAGCAACACTACTACAGTACCGGGTTGTGTTCTCTCTTTTATTAGCCAATCTTCATTTGGTGTAAATGACGACACCATAATAATGGCCCCTGTCAACAGCGCTGAGGCAAATTCATTCAACCATTTGCAGTCTTCACCTCCCTGCACTATTTATATCCTGTTTACAGTTCACAGAAACAGTTTCACCTGTATACAGTCATTCCCTGTGTACCTTTTTGAAGATTGTTGTTGTTATTATGTGTAAGTACACTGAGAGCCACTAAACCAGTCAAATTCCTTGTATGTGTAAACATACTTGGCCAATAAAGATAATTCTGATGCATTTATCTAACAGCTGGAGTTACTGGTTATTTTGAAGAGGTTTATAACCTGATAACATTTTTAGAGAAAAAAACATGCAGTCAGATTTAAATATAATGCATTTATTATATTCAACAACCCATCAGATACTGTAATGTTGGTAGTAAAAGTAGTGAAAATCAAGTTGCTCTGCTTTCACCCTGCTGTCTAGTTTTATCCCAAACCAGCTTGATGACCATTTGAAGCCTACTGTCTTGTTCTTTTCTGATAGTATGCAGGTATGTTTTGTATCATTAACTTGCTGCAGGATAAATCCCTGATCAACTAGACCAGACGGTGCTGTTCATCTCTTCTGGATCCTGTGGTCGCCCTTTTGGTCCAAGCTGACAGTTAGTCTGCTTCAGCAAAAGAGCTCCAGACTGTCTCACTTCCCATGCTTTTACAGAAAGAGGATTTGGAAGTAAACAACTAAAGCTCAGACACTTGTAGTCCTGTTTGCATCAACTTTCAAGGCTTGTTTCCACTGCTGCAGAAAAGCTATGAGTTGTTACCTACTACTACCAGGAAAAAGCTTTCTTATAACTTTGAAATTTACATTACTTTTTTAAAAGGTTCATTTAAGGTTATTCACTGGGCTCAAACTGCTTAAATTTCAATAAAAACGGGAAAACTTGGTGTCCTTAAGTGAGATTTTAAACGTAATAAAGTAACAAAGAATCAGGTAATATTTATGACAACAACAATTTTACCTGGCAAGAAAACAACAACAACAACAAAAGTGCAGGGCAGTAATAGAAATCTCATGTTTTCATTAAATTGAATTAACTCTACTCGAAGAGCGCGAGCGCCCTCTTCTGTATGAACGTCACATGCAACGTCATCACGCTTATTTGTCGTCCAACGTCATCAGATGGAGACAATATTTTTCTACTCTTTTATACAGTAATATTTTATTATAAAGCTAAACATTTATTTTCTGTGATAGATTTTGAATTGATAAAATTATTCCAGATAATTTTACAAACAAATTTTTATCATAAAGTAACAGTTTTCTTACTTTTACGTTAAAAAAAGCCACCCGGAAGTCAGTTCACAGATTGTAAACACATGGCTCGTGTTCGTCTATGAGGCTTAATTATGCCAAAACTCTTTGATATAAAGTGTCCAGGAGGATGTAAAACTCTTCCCGAAGGCTTCTGGTCAGCTGTGGACGTGTGGGTGAAGAAACCTCATGTTGTAAACAAGCGTCTTTGCGGAGTTAAAGAGACAGAGAGTGAAGATGTGGATACTGAGGCTCTGAAGTTCCTTCTGGATGATCCTGAGTCTGAGCTCTCCCATGATGTGTTGTCCTTCCTGACCTGCAGGGTTTCACCTGAACAGACACACGAAAGGGAAAAACCCTGGTCCTCTACTGTCAGGACGTTTATTCCTAAAATAAACTGCTATGGGACAAACTTGCATAAAGAGCTTGTACTCAAAGGTGAGACTTGAATGAAAAGTTGTGCTTTCTTATAAGATCTTTTTTTTTTTTTTTTTTTTTAATTTATTTGTCTTTTGTAGACTTTGGCAGACAGCAAGTGACCTTTCTACCATTTGAAGAGGATGCAGAAGGGCAGGTGTCTCTTAAGAAGGGCAACATTTATCAGATCCAGCTGCTCCATCAGGACTGTGAGGAATGGTGAGTCACCTCATGTCCATATTTTGTCCAACAAAGCCTGAATATTAAGTGTCTGGAGGTCAACATGACTGCATACAAGGACTGAATATTGTTTGAATGTTAAATGTTAATGAGGATAGCTTCGAGATGCTTTCAGACACATTTACACAGAAACAAAATCTGACACAGGATCATCAGCCTTTTTGGTTTGTTGTATTAAAAGGACAGGTTCACAATTTTCCAAGTGTGTCTTAAAACAATAGTCAGGTATCCTTATGAACACTGAAAGAAGTTTTCCTCACTGTAATCATTCCTCCTGTTCATACTGGACATTAAATGATCCCTTTTGGTTTAAGACACTTGGAAAATTGTGAACCTGTCTTTTAACAATGTTATAAAATACAACATATCAGTGACAAATGATGATAAAGACCTGGATTATTTCCATTGTTGTCCATGATGATCTTACAGTTGACTATAGTTTATCAATTTGGAAACAGACTTTGAATGTCAAACACTAAGAAATATTAGAAAATATGAGCTAAAAACATTGGAAATCAGAATCTGCGTTTGCAACTTGATTTCATTAAAAAAAAAAAAAAGATTTTAAAGTGGCTCTCAGGATCAGGAAAAAACAAGATTTCAGCTACATTATAACCCATATCCAATATGATACGTACGCTCTACTCTGCTGAATACATGACCCTCCATTCACCATTTTACTCCTCCTCACACTATTACAATGTACTAACATGAATTATTATATTGTATTAATACACAAAAGTAGCAATACAATAAAAAAAGTGTTTTTTATTTATGTAATTTCTTTAAAATACTCCTCTGGACACAAATAAAAGGTCATGAATGGATAAAATAAACCTGCATACCAAGTAATGCACTTATCTTTTAAGAAAACACATGCTGCAGATATTGATCACAGTTTGGTGTGAAACCTAAAGTCACATAATCAGGCTCTATATATGCAGCTGAAAAATGATACATGCAGGGAAAAAAAAAATCTTCTCTCATATTAGAACGAGAATTCAGCTGCCGCCTTGTTTTCTATTTATTTGGCTTTTTCTCACCGTTTCATTGCATGGTTTCCAGATTAAAGTTCCAGTTAAAGCTCATTTTGAGAGTGTTTTGCTTTATTAAGGTGATGCATTTCCTATTTAAACAAGACGACTCTACTATATCTCTCTGCAGGTCCTTGGAGCTGCATGTCCTGACTCCAGATGCTTGGTTCTCTGATGGCGTAGCCTACCCGAAGCTGCCGTGGCTGTCTGCAGATCTGCTGCCTAAACTGGTGCGCTGGGCCACCGAGTGCAAGAGCAGCGAGTTCAAGAGCACTTTGTCTCTGTTGCCGGTGGAGAAATACAGCCTCATGTACCAGCAGCTGAAGGAAAAGTACAAGGCGATGGTCAAGGTGGAGAAAGAGGACACTCTGAGGCTCGTGTCTGTTCTTTTATATTCTGGATGTGTTTTTATGTTTTTTTTTTCTCACTTTTCTGCTCTCTAGGTTTGGCCTGAGGTGACAGATCCTGAGAAGTTTGTCTATGAGGATGTTGCCATTGCTACATATCTCCTGGTGGGTTCACACTTGGATAGCATTTGATTTTTAACACCAAATAAAGTAGCTTTATGCTTGAAGTGTGCATTGAAGAATAGTTTCTGTGCACTTGCTAAAAATGTATGTGGCCAAATATACACATGTCTATATGTGCATGTGAAGATCATTTTTTTTGTCTGTCATGTTGTCAGGTCATACAGCCAAAGCTGGGTCAATCAATTTCAGTGTGAAAAATTACTTTAACACAGTGAATCAATGCATATGTCATACTAGAGGTGAGTGAAAGGGTGCCAGCAGCAGCAGCAGCAGGTGTTATAGTGTCCTAGTGACCCGAATTAAAACGATTGAAGGCTCTACAGCAGTATTTACTCTTTGTCACCTGTGTCGTGCAGGTGCTGTGGTGCGAGGAGCGAGCAGAGAAGGGTCTGACTGACAGACAGTCCTTTGTGGACCTGGGCTGTGGAAACGGCCTCCTGGTTCACATACTGACCAACGAAGGGGTGAGTTCAGTGTTGTCCTCACTCCTCTAAAAAAAACCAAAAAAACATGATGTGATATTTCTGATCTGGTGATTTGTGACCTAACAGCCATATAAACAGGGTTTGTATGGAACTAGTTTTGCACTGAAGTGAACATAATGGTTCAAACCAGCAACAGACTGGAGCAGTCAGGAGCAGTACCTTAATCTCATGATGATGATAATATCTTACTAATGTAAACCAGACAGTTGATGCAGTTTCTTTAAAAAAAACAAACTACATAGTGACTCAGATCAACATATTTCTACAATTAATTGAGTAAAAATTATTCAACTCAACAATGTGATTTATAAATTGAAAATCTACCATCGAATTTGAGGTGCAACATCATCACGATTGATCTGACTATTATTTTCTGGATTCATTAATTTGTTGTTTTGTCTCTAAAATTGTGAAGATGCAACCAAAGAACAAGATGCAACCAACAGTTCACAACCCAAAGATATACAGTTTACTATCATAGAGGACTGAAGAAACCAGTAATATTCATATTTAAGAAGCTGGAACCAGAGAAGTTTAGCTTTTTGTCTTAAAAATATGACTTAAAATTATTAATTGATTATCAAAATGGTTTGTGATTCATTTTCTGTCGATTGACTAATAGATTAATCAACTAATTGTTGCAGCTCTAGTCTGATCTGCTGCTCGTTGTTAGATATTTTATATATATTTATGTACAGTATTATGATTAATTAACACTTAGTTTCACACTAAAAAATTAGTAAAAACAATAACAAATGAGTCACTTAAAGCTGCACTAATCAATATTAACTGTGACTCAAGTGACCACATGTAATATAAACAGTGTCACTTATAGTGATGAACCCACAGAGAATTATCACCCTCAGCATTTTAGCATTTTTCAGCTCATTGTTTCGATTTTACTACCCACAACTGTTGTTTGGGTTCACTTTCACTACTATTATTAGTTTTATCAGCACTAAGTAGCTATTTTCAAATGAAACAGCTCTTTTAAACACACTGTAAACTAACTGCTCAGCACCAAACAGCAGATAGACTAAGTGAGTGGTTAACTGGTGAAAGTAGAGGAGCATTTATGCTAAAGAGCCAGTTATTTCCCTCAGGAGACCAAAGCAGAACCAGAACAACAGTGTGGGATATAAATACTAAAGTTGCTCCATTTCTGCTCAGTGTGTCAAAATAGATAATGGTTTCTTAACATGTTATAACTTTATGAGGTCATATCATATCAAACATGTGTGATGTTCAGGAAGTTGTGCAAATTCTGCCCCCAACAGGCCAAAAAACTGTTAAACTTTGATAGTTTATAAAACTTAGAAACTTCTATAAACCTGAAACCAGCAGATTTTTATAAAAATCAAGCAGGAATGTTCTAATAAATTGCTTGTTTACATCCAGATAAACTGCCTCTGTTAAACACTGGTCCCCTTAAAACCAGAAATCTTTCAATCCTCCAAATCCTCACATGCAGCTTAATCAATGACACGGACATGGTGAAGACGATTCATGTCTCTGAATGTATGAAATCTATCAGCACCATGTCACCTTCATAACCAATCACAAACCAGGTCAGGTGTAAACTGAAATTACACACACACACAAAGAGAGTGTCAAGAGTGTCAATGTGGCTAAGAGCGATTAGCTGCTGACCGTCATGCCACCTTGTGTTGCAGCACCCTGGAAAGGGCATCGACGTCCGGAAGAGGAAGATCTGGGACTTGTACGACCCCCAGACTCTGCTGGAGGTGAGCGTGAAGAAGGCGTCTCCATTATAACCATGTTCAGGTTTTTAATTGCTGTTATTATCTTTTCACATGAAACTGGGAATTCATATCACACGCTGTAGGTGTTGCTTCAGCTCCCCCTCACTGCTGCTGCTGTTGCTTTGTGCTCTGATTAAATGGAAGGAAGTTATTTTTCACTTTAAAACTGGTCAAACTGTTATAACTGTTCTGCTAGTATGTGAGAGATGCATGTGCATTTGTGTAAAAGCACAAATCTTAAATAGGTTTCAAACACTGACGATTAAATTAAGAGTTGCAGCATGACTTTTTATGCTTATTTTCCTGTTGCTTGCCTTTTAAAATCAACCATTTAACACTCAAAAGAAATAACGTCAGTTAATGATAGGTATTTAACAGGAATAAAGCCCTGACATTATTATATGGAACAGTCATTATTATAATAAAAGGAAAACCACACACAGCAGGATTAAACTGAATGCATGTAAACAGACACAGATTTGCAAGGAAAGCTGCCCTAAAAACTCTTCACTTTCCTGTCTGCCTCCTGGCCTCAGTCCTTCATTTGACAAGCTGCTGACAGCCTCCATCTCAGGTCATCTATTATTGACTGATTTTGGCAGAGAGGACGAGGCAGACCAATCTTTCTGGGGTGCAGCACGCCGTCCTAAACCCTCATTTCTGAACCTCATGAGCCTTAATACTCTTAACCTACATCATTTGTGATGTTGGTGGTGGCCTCTTTTTTTAAAATGAGACAAATATGAAAGGATTAGGAAGGATTGTGTTGTTTTTATCATTTAAAAGTCATCGTTTTGTCAGGAAAAGGCTGTTTCTGATTACATCAGCTACTGACCAACAGTTATGTCACATTGACAGGTGTGCTGTGACATATTTGAGAGTTTTACACGTCGCTGGTGTATCAGACAGTTTTCAATAAGTGATTCAGAATCAAATCATGTCGCTGCACATCTTCCCTGCTCTAAGGAGCTCTTGTGCTTTTTGGGTCTTTGCTATTTCAGGAAAAGGCAATTACTCCCAGCGAGAGCTTCTTATTCCCGGGTACCGACTGGCTGATTGGGAACCACTCGGACGAGCTCACACCGTGGATCCCTGTTATAGCAGCCAGGCGAGTCATCAGCAGACACAATCTCACTCAGCGGCTCAAGTGCCAGCTGATCTCTCCAATTAGGAATAACATTATGAGCAGGGGGGAGGATGTGTGAACGTGTGCGTGTGTGTTTGTTTCTGTGCATGTCAGCGCTTGAAGTGTGTGTTTTCTTTGGCAACCACCTGATGGCGATGTTGAGCCTCTGTCTGTGAGCACTGATAATTATCTGGTGTGATGGTTTGGTGCTTCCTGCATGCTGAAATGAACAATTCTCAAACTTCACCGAACTTAAATGGACAAGTTATTAAAACCAGGTTGAGTGCATGAACACATTACACCGATCATTTTCACTGGAAAGAATGAGTCTTTTGCTCTCGCTGCAGGTCATCTTACTCCTGCCGATACTTCGTCCTACCCTGCTGTTTCTTTGACTTCTATGGAAAATACCAGAGACGGCAGTGTAAGAAGTCTCAGTATAAGGAATACATCGACTTCATCGCTGAGGTCAGCCAAGTCAGCGGCTTCAACACCGAAGAGGACTGCCTGAGAATACCGTCCACCAAACGGGTAGGCTTACAAAAATCCAGGGCAATGAGTCAACTCCATAGCTAATGTCTTAACTATGTGTCATATAATGTGATACAGTGCACTTTTACACAGACTGAATGGAGCTCATTTTAATATGTACTCCTAAACATGTTACTGAGGGCTAGTTAAGTTATTTCCAGCTACTAACTTTGTCCATAAAAATAGTCTGTTTAAACCAGGTGTCCACATGGCGTAGTGATCTAAAGCACATTTGTCTTTCTCTACTATGACTTTGTAACAAAGCAGACATAAAATTAATATATTTTCTAAGGTACAATATATATAAGGTACAATATATGACATTCAGCCCCTCTAGATGTCAGCAAACAACTATTTGCTATGTAAAGATATAGTAAAGTAATGGTGTCCTGAGCAGAGAATGAAGTCACACTCCCTCTATGTGTGTTGTTATCTGAGCTTCTCTGTTCTTTGTTTTGATAGCCGGTCCTGCTGTTTGTACATGTTAGTGCAAGTAAGTCCTTCCGGGTCCTGCTGTGTCCGTTTTCAACATGGCGGCTGCGTCACAAACTTTCTCAATTTATAGCTAAATGATACACTAAAATATCTTTCTGAAAACATTTGAGGCGAGAGATGGGCAATGCAGAAACAGTAGGTGACCCATATTTAATCAGAACTGCCTAGCTCTCAACGTCATTGACTAAACGACAAGCACATTCATTTTGGTCTGTTATGCTGGTGCTCTAGTGCGTCATCTAGTAGGTTGAATGTTGTATGTTTTTAAAATAAGAGAGTCTTGCAATATTTTTTCGTAAAATTATCATAAAACGGACTCCTGTCCTTCAAACATGCACGGCTGTGTATCCCTGCTTTTTCTCCACCTGAGCCTTGTTTACTTTAGACGTTGTAAATCAGGTCTTAATTGTCCCCAAAGGTACACTTGTTTCATAGCTGGTAGCCGTTAATGGCTTCAATACACATAGACACATAAAAAGAACAAGAAACCATTTACTGGGCCTTTAATGTACAGGGATCAGTCATAATCAGTTAATTCGTATATTGGAAAATAATTGAGTCGTAATTGTTTCTAGTTTTACAGTTTCGAGCCACAGCACCCATGGGAGATGTCTTGACATTCAGCTCTTCCTTTCGCAGGTGTGTCTGGTAGGAAAGTCCAGAAGCTACCAGGTGTCTGATGAGGCCCAGGCAGAGCACAGAAGGGCTTGTTACGTTCAGAGCCGCCAGTCAGCCTCATGGGTCACAGTTCAAGGGTCAGACATCAGAAAAGACAGGGACTGTTGCCATGGGAATGCAGAAACCGACAGGACCCCTGGGAGCAGCTGGGGAGCCGGGTTCCAGCCCCGAGACAGGGTTGAAGTGGTTCGAAACTGCGCTGCTCTCCCCCGGGACTTTGTTGACGGCGTTGTCCTGCAGGTTGCTAATGTCCTTCTGGGAATGACTGTGGATGACGGCGGGGGATCGTCCACCGACTGGAACCGAGGAGGTAACAGCCACAAAACATCCGAGATAAACAAACAAATCACACAAATCTCCCTGGACATGAGCTGCTACTGAAGTGAAGAACAGGTTCAAATTAAATTCAGGGTAGAACGCATCATCTGTGATGTTTAGTCATCCAGTCTTATTATTCTGCACTTTAGGGGTTTCTGAATTCATTACTTTGTAATATTATCTGTTGCAGAGCAGCCATACTGGTTTAAAGCTTTCGGGCTGTCTGGCAAACTGATAACTGATAGAAATGTTGTAATTCCTTCATTTTATGTCTTTTAAGGCTGATTATTATTTCACTCCTAAAATCAATATCAAGTAGAAAGAGTGTGAAGGGAAGATTTAGTATCTACCCAAAAGAAACACTGTCTTTCAGCTTTCATTTTAAGTTGAGTAGACTGTTTAACAGTAGACTGTTTATTTTGATTATTTACAGCCTGTAGCAGATAGTGATTAAATGCATTTGTGGTTTGCTAGGCGTCTGTCCTTCTCCTTTAATATTTATATTGAGATGTACATTAAAATAAAAACATTTTTACTTAAAATGTGTGATTTAAAGTTAGCTAACCATGAATTCCACTTACGTCAAATCCTGAGACGCAGCCACACAGCAACGTCTGCTAAGCTAGCCACACTTAGCAGGTTTAGCTTTTTCGTTTTTCTTCTCTATCGCGGTTGTCTTTAGCAACTGTCTCACTTAGTTATGTGGAATAACAATTAATAAAAAAAGAAGTATTCACAGGTAGGTAAGTAATCAGTTTAGCTTTAGGTAAGGAAACTGTGGCTATTTCGTTCGCTTGCTTTCATTTGATATTTTGCTAGCTGTCCAGAATCACAGGTTACCATTTCAGACTACAGTTTGGTCTGATTTTTAGCTCTGTTTTGTACTTGCTGAAAATTTAAAAAGCAGTTTTCACAAAAGTTATACATGTCTATAGCATAATATCTCTTTTTATACATCAAAAGAGATATATAAAGTCAGATACAGGTCTTAATGGAATAGTTTGACATTTTGGGGGAAAAAAGGCTTATTTGCTTTAGGGATACCAGTCTCATATCTGTCTGTTAGCTTAGCACAAAGACTGGGAACAGAGGGAGACAACTAGCCTGGCTCTGTCCAACGTTTGTTGATGTTTTTACACTTCAGTTTCTGTGCAGCTTGAGCAAACGATACAGTAACGTTGTGATTCGTGAGCTTTAGAGGTGCAGGTAGTTAGACTTTGTTAGCTTCAGACAGAACCAGATATGATGATTTCTCTGCCATAAAGCAAATAAGTGTATTTCTCAAAATGTCAAACTATTCCATTAACTCAGTTATGTGACGAATATGTAGTCCAACGTTCTGACTTTATAGGGCCCTAAAAATGTAACAGGGATGAATCACTTCTTCACAACTTCTCACAACTTCTACAGTCTCAACCTTTCATTTGATCCCCCCCCCCCTCCGTCACTTACACTCATACCCCCTCCCCGCCCCCCAACCTCTCGTCACCACCTTGTCCCCCTCTCTGCGCCAGCATCGCGCGCAAACACACACTGTTTCCCTCACACACCACCCACGCATCACCTTTGTCGACTCCTCTGCACCCCTGCTGCCACACAGACACCAACGATATGAATGAGATAAGGAGATAAGGACTACTATGATTAAAACAGAAAATTCTCTGTCAGGATGTCAGTGCTGAAATTAGAGGATGAAAATATGAGGGAGAGGCAATAAAGGGAGACTGTAACTGTGTATAGAGATGAGTGGATGAATAATGCACTACCAGCTATGATTTATGCATGAGAATGCGTTTGTATTGAGTTATTCCTACCAGTTATCTGCTGTGTAAGAACAAAGCGTAAAGTCAGGGTGAGACAGCACATACTGAATATGTCCAGGAGGCCTCAGAGTCATCGAAAGGGCTTTGGGATTAAATTTCTTTTCATTTTAAACATATTTTCAAAGAGTGTGAGGATTATTGACACTTCAGTCTATCATCTTTGTATGTTTAGTGATGAATCCCTGGTTGTTTAGCTCCCTGGTTAAGATATAAGTCCAAATTCCTGAGCTCATAGTCCTCATTTTTGATCTTATTGCTATTTAAACATTACTCAGGAACAGGAACAAACTGCAATGTAGTAGTTTTATCTATTATTTGTCCAAACAAATATTTGGTGTTGGGCATATGACACAATATCCAACACCACAGGTGACAAATTGAAGCTCTGACAAAACACAAACTGTCTATTCTAAAAAAAAATCTGGATTTCTTTGGGTATGTGTGAAGGGCTGAGTATATTTTTTGATTTAACACTCATGAATTTAGTAGCTTGACATATTCTACTGAATGTGTGTTTATATTTCCCAAATTAAGGTATAAGGGGGGAAAATATAGTTCTGGTATTGGTACGGAAATACTTTCAGCCCTACTGCTGCAACTTTGTTTGGTATCTGAGTTCTGAAGTTAAAATACTCAACATATATATAAATATCTCACTGACGTTTTGAGAAGGTAAGGCGTGAAACGTGTGATGCTGGCTTCAGTTGGTTTGAGTCGAGTTATTAATTCATGCATGCTGTACTGCTGACTGGGCTCATGTGCTTATGTAATCATGCTGAGAGAGAAAGTCTGCGTGCATCTGTACGTCTCCAAGACTAAACCTCAAATCGGTATCTTTTAATCGGTAATAAGTGTTTTTGCAAAAGACGAGAGAGATGCGGTAGGTTTAAAATTCACACCGTATTGATGTAAAATGTTCTTTGTACTGTGTTGGTGTGCAGCTATGTGCTGGAGGAGCAGGCAGTACTGTAGGTGAGAGTTGATACAGCATGTTATTAACTGTTTGGTGCCTGCAGAGCACCTTTCCTCCAATTTAGAAGGCTCACAATCCTCCAGAAGGCCCAGCAGAATCATCATCATCATCATCCACATCAGCGCTGCTCACTATACCTTACTCTCTAATATGGAGCTGCGGTGATTAGTCGATTAATCGTTTAATCGATTAAAAATTGACCAATAGAAAATTAATCGGCAACTATTTTAATAATCAAACCAAATTGTTTTGGTTATTTTTTTTAAAGCCAAATGTGTGATTTTCTTTGTCTTACATGATAGTAAATATTTTTGGGTTTTGGATTGTTGGTCGGATGTCAGCTTGGACAGTGGGAAATTATAAACAATATTTATAGACAAATTGATTAATTGAGAAAATAACCTGTGAAAATCAGTTAGTTGCCCTAATACTCTCTCTAATATTCTAGTATTATTCCCATGAATACAGATCTTGTTTATATAATCTTTATTCTGCAGCCTCTGGTTAAATATCTGAGTATTATCTGTTACCATGAGTATTATTGTTAGTGCCACAGTTCTTTTCATTATTGATTAATAGATTCATTATTCTGTCTATAATGTGTCAGAAAATTATTAATTTTGCTGTCATAGAAGACTATGAAAACCTGCAAATATTAAAATTTGAGAAGCTGTCTGAGCAGTTTAATTAAAGAGTGATGTCAACTTCTCACATTCGTTTCATTTTAATAGTTTTTAGAGGCCCGAAAAGATAAAACTCAACATTTCAAAGGAAAAGACTCAAGGATTTTTTTTTTTTTTAGAAAAGTCAGAAAATATTTATACTTTTGTGTAGTCTTCTTCCCATTTTCCAACTTGTTGATCATCTTGTGACCCTTTGGGAGCTTCTGACCTCCAGTTGGAACTTGTGACAAGTTGTATTTGACAACAAAACAGCAACATGAATAATCCTGTAATACAACTGTGCTCTTGATAATCGAAAAGGATCCTTTCAAAAAAGCTTTATCCATCGCTCAGCAATTTCAGAGCTAATTATTCTCCACTCAGCCTGATTCTGAATTGGCTTAAACAGCAAAAACAATCCACCACAACAAGCAATCAATCGCTGGCCGTCTTTTACACAGGGGGGCACTTTCAACTTTAAACAAGTTCAACTGTATGCCAAGCTGAGCCATTAACAACAGTCTACGCCCTGATCTTAGTCCAAGCAGAATCTAGCTACTCCGTCAATACCGACTTTCTTCCATTAATCCTCATTAACATTGTAGGCAGTAAAGGGCAGCTCTAAACGGTGTATTGATATTATATTAAAGCCTGGAGCTCCCTGGCGTCTGGGCTTTAGGACGGCAGTCTGCCCAGTTTCACACTCTGCTGCGCAGGACTGTGTTTGGCTCTGCGAGTGTCTGTGAATGTGGGAGTGTGTTGCATATTTTACAGATTAACTCAGCAATTTGACTGTCTAAATTTAGGGCGTATTTGGGTGGACAATATGTTGCAGAAGGATTTCAGTGGCATAAAAACAAGTTTTACTGAGAAAAAAGCAATCATGACGGTAAATGGATGCTCTGGTATGTAGTTTAGAGTTATAACAAACCCAAATATTAAACAGTACATCTGTGACCAGCTGACCTTGGATCAGAGGCAATATATTTTCAATAATCACCGCAGGGATTGTCTGTGAGTGACGCCACAGATATGGTGTCAAAGTATGCCGAAGGTGTCGCAGAGCAGTCATATTTTAACATGTAAATGAGAACAAAAAGCTGCCCTGGATTGAATTATTTAATAATTTTACATTATTGACTGGAACATCTCATTAAGATGTTTGCAGATTTAGGTCAAATATTGTTACGAAACAGCATGAGGAGTATTAGAAATCCTGCGGTGTGGTCCTCTCCAATATGTCAGAGAAAAGAGGAAGATTGTCATTTGTACAAACCAAATGTCAGCTCTGATTGAATTCCCTTCTGGGGGGAGAAAGGGCAAGCCAGAAATACTGAAATTCTTATGAAAAGGAGCCCAAAGGCGGGTTGCTGTGAACACGAAGGGGCACGTCATTTATTTGCTTACAGTTTCCTTTCATGGAGTTGTTTTGTATGAGAACTAGTAGCAGGGACTTTGTGCGTTTCACTTCCCCTTTCTCCTTTTTTTTTTTTGCTCTTTGGTATCTAAAATTACTGTCCCAGTGGGGGAGTGACAACAATGACTCACGCTCTCAAATGGCCGGTGGGAGATGCGACGGTGAAATGCATGCTGGTCGCTCTGACAGCTCGTTGGAGCAGCTCTAATTGAGCACACTTCACGGCCCTGACTAACACTGAAAGACAGTGACAGAGGTGTTTTTTTTTTCCTTCTCTGTAAAATCTCTCAAAAACAACTGCCCACTTCGAGTCAATCAACTGCATCGGACGCTTCTTTGTTTGAAGTCTTGGATAAAAATGATTTTAATATAATATATTGATGAATGTCACATCGATCAACCTCCTTCTGCTCCTTTTGTCACTTTCCTCCTCCTCAGGCAGCCTTTCTGTGAGCGAGGTTGCCGGGCTGTTGGAACAGGAAACCCTGCAGCTCCTCAAGAACGAGTGCGGAGGCCTTCAGACGCTTCTGAAGAACAACCATCAAGTGTTTAGAGGTAGCTGAACTACACGTGTCTCTACATTCTCACAGCTAGTCCACATGATATTGGGGAAAAATATGTATTTTTCCAGTTTAGTCATGTGTAACTATTTCTGCTATTAGTACACTGAAGCCTTTATTCATACTTGATTTCCACTATTTGTATTAAATTGATACTAATGACAGTTGAGGTGGAAGATTTTTTTTTTTACCACTGTAAATTCCCACTGGAAAGTTTCTTTTAATGATGTCCGCAATGCTCATAAAAACACAAGACTTTCCTGGGTATTTTAACAATACAATAGCTTAATGTTATGGCTGTCAGTGTTTCTGAGAAGCCCCGATACTTTCTGTCAGGTTGCTATGGCTCCAAATACTACAATACCCGTCAGCCACAGCTGTTGTTGCTATGGAGAGGAAGCCAGCTGCATGCTGAAAGAACTTAGTTGTTGCAATTTTGGAACAAACGATGGTGCCAAAGTTGATGAATTCATACAAAACTGACTCAGAATCACAAAGTGAACTTATGTTTCTCCATTTTCTATTAAATGTTTAAGCTTCTGCTTGCCGTTAACAGCATTGTAAGCATGTTGGTTGGGTGTTTCCTTTTAAAATGCTCCTTAAGAGTCATAAATAACTATATCATGCACATTTCCAGGTCTGTATTTTTAATTTGGGGTTCTACTGAAATATCTTTGCATGATTTAACAGTTCAAAAATGTTTTAAATGCATACTGACTCTTTACACAGACCCTCAGTTCAGCCTCTGTCTGAAACAGGTTGTTTTAGCTCCTGTCTGTTGTTTAGTCCACCCTGTTCTGATTGGTCAGCTCTTGGAAGCTTGCCCTCGGGAGGCTACGTCAACAGATCATGCAACAAACTATAATACTACTATTTTTTTCTCCTTCTTTACCTGAAATGTTAGCTTCTCAAATACATCTCTACCAATCTGAAATATGAGAGTGAACAACATCAACTACTCATGGAAAAACCTTAGCAACAGCTTTTGCAACAAAGGCTACATGTGGGAGCATTTCTACCTATGTTAACCTCAAGTTTGACCATGTTTAACATACACCTCTGACATCATAACAGTATATAAATAACAAAAAACAGAAAAAACACAATATTTCCCCTTTAAATTTTCCATATACACAAGTTTTTATCTTTGACTTTTTATTAAAGAACCAAATATTTTCTAAAACAGTTGCTCATATTTTGCATACCCATCCAAGCATTAGAAAAGCTCCAACTGTCAGTCTGTTTACTTGTTTGATTGTTTGTGCTACCGGGAAAATGCATTTAAACATTGATATATGGATCTAATGCACCTCTTACCTCTGGAGCTCTGGATGTCTGAAATAACTCATCCCAGCTGGCAACACTATAGGAACACTTTGACTCTGACTAATGAGGTCTCCCTGTTGTGTCTTGTCTCTCAGTGGAAGGAGGGAGGGTGTATATAAGAGACTGGCGGGACAGGAAGTCCTCCAAGACAGATGCCAAGAGGAAGCCTGTTTCCCCTGGTGCCTTAAAAACCCGACCCTGCTGGTTTCATGACCACCACCCTCAGGGTTGCCCCTTGCAGACTGAACACTGTGCCTTCGCTCACGGACCTGAAGACCTCCGACCCTCGACCAGACCTCTGAAGAAGATCAAGAATGATGCGATTTGATTATTTCATTCTGTTTGAACCTTTTTATTTGGATGTTTCACTTGAATGAACAGTATTTTGGTTGATCTTTAAAGTGGCTCAGTCAGTCAGTAACTGTTTTTTTAATGATTAGTATTCACTCAGTCGATCAAGGGATGAACCTGCTGTGAAAAGAGGAAGAAGTTCAGCAGTTTTATTGATGCAATGTTACATCATTTCTGGGAACTGAGGTCTTCAAAATTCATAGTGTCCTCTTTCTTCTGTGTGCGGCTGCCAAAATGTGAAGCTTCCTGCAGCTTTAGGTTTCCCTGTTGGAGTTCACTGACACCTCTGGGTTGCAGTATGTTATCTGCTGAAATGCAATTTCAAAGTATACTTTCGTCTTTCTTTTTATTTATTTAAGAAGTGGACTTTTGTAAAGCCCAGTTCTTTGTAAAGCCAATTGTTACTTACTGTATATTAAAGTGCATTTCAAGCCACAGCATGTGTATTTATTTTAAGATCATGAAGTTTTGCCAAGCACTCAAGGTCTTTTTCTACAGTAAAACTTTAAAAGCTTCTGTACACGTGTGGTATTTTACCTCTTCACTAAGTTAGTTCATTCACCTCAGACAGGTACTTTGAGGTTCAGAGACAGGGCGGTGGATAAAGACCGGACAGCGTTTGAACAAAGTAAATGTTAGCAGTATGAATTATTTGTTGGCAGGAGTTGAGGGGTGAGCTGCATGCCGTCCCCTCTGGACTGGTGCTCACTGCTGTGCCTCTCTAACGGTTTGCCATCACCCTGTGGCTCAAATGTCAAAGACAGTAGGGCTCACTCAGGGACTGCATTGGGGCGATGAGAAGAGCCTCCTCAGGGGTTTGTTTGCTTATATGGCTGACAATAATCACACGATTGATGCAATAAAGAATAAAGACAACTTCAGTCCTTTCAAATTTGCACTCATACAAAGCTACATGTTAATTTACATCATTTTCATCTGATCCACCTCTCTCTTCCCCTCTGTATAAAATATTCAGTTTGATTAACAATGCTGTGTGTGGTTGACTGACAATGAATTATTGGAGTTCTTGAATTTAGCAGATTTGAAAAGTGTTTACTTAAAATATAACATAAGTCATCATTATGACTTGCTATCTCAAATCAAAAAATACCACAATTCTGACTCAGTATTTCATAATTTTGTCAAAGAAAGCCATCTTAGTGGCTCTGTAAGCCTCAACTGTTGAGCTAAATGCTAATGTCAACATGCTAACATACTGATGTCTAAGCTAGCAGGCTTAGACCATTTTCATGTTAGTTTAGTGTGTTAGCAACATTTCCTAATTAGCATTAAACACAAATGATGATGGGGATGTCGTAAGATTTGCAGATACAATATTTGGTCATAAACCAAAATATTGGACAGACTGAAATTTTCATATGATGATTGCTACGTGAGCGGATCGCTAAGGTTAGTAGCTGTCATCCTGAGGGGAGCAAGAATGTCATGTCAATGTCAATGGCACAATACATTTATTTCATTGGTCATCCATCCACCAGTTGTTCAGATATTTCAGTCACGACCAAAGCGTTGAACCAACTGATTGACATTACTATCCATATCCACTGCTAGCATGCTCTCAAGTCTGGTATCTTACGGAAGCTCCTTTTCTGCCAGGAAAAGAAACAAAAAAGTAAGGAATGTTAGGAATGACAAAAGTAAAATTCGGTTACTTTACTATATTAAGTCAAAATTATGAGATGAAAATTATGATGATGATGTTTTAAAAATTTCATTTAGTGAATCAAAATTGTTAAAATTTTAAGACAAAAATTAATTCATTCTTGACCTTGAGAACATCTGTTGGCATAATAATCGCATGATCATCTCAAGATCCACTTCAGTTTCAATTCAGTTTTATTTATATAGCTCTAAATCCAAACATAAGTTATTTAAGGACATTTTTCACAAAGAGCAAGTCTAGACTTTATTTTACAGAGACAGAGAAGGAATAAACATTCCTCCATGAGCAAGCACTTGGCGACAGCAGCAAGGAAAAACTCCCTTTTAACGGAAAGAAACCTCAAGCAGAACTGGACTCTAGGTGGGCGGACATCTGCCTTGACTGGTTGGGTTGAGAGAGAGAGGGTGGGAAGGAGGGGGAGAGAGAGACAGAGAAGCACAAAAATAACAATAATAAACACTTGGTGGCTGTTCAATAGCATCTCACATCTTTAATCAACAGAGTTGTCATGTAATTGTAGTTCATGTATGTTCAAATTTATGCTCCTATTGGTACTTTAAAGACGAGGCAATACAGTCTTGTTATCAGGCTACTAGTTGTTCATGTTAGTTTAAAAGTTGAGACTGAAAATTCATCAACTGCTGTTTCTAAGAATTGAATTTAGGTTTCAATATTAAAAATTAAAAATTAGGACATTATCTCATAATATTGACTTTTCATGTATTTCATTTCTAACAATCTGTTTTTTTCTTTCTTTAAAAAATGGATTTCTGTCATATGGAGCATACGTTTTTGTACTTGGGGGTGAACTGACCCTTTGAAAGCTGATTGCATTCTTATTAAGGATGTCAAATTAAAAGACCAAAATCCCTAAAACAGCAGTGAATCCCGTCTCAGGTAGCAGCTCCATCCTTTCCTTGTTTTTCCTGTTAAGAGGATGAAAAGTCCATACCGTGGTTGAGAGGGAGATGTTCAGGTTAGTTACACACTAGCAGACTGGATGCCTCCATTTCGCCTGGAGCTCAATAGCTGTGTCACTGAATATTGATGTAGATGTACGTATTTTTCTCCAGGAGAAAAAGCCCGGACCAGAGAAAGCCTTAATAGTTTTCTGGATAATCTTGAGTGCTAAAAGATCGGCAACGATGAAAGAAAAGGCTATTTACACGTAAACGATGCTGCAGCTGTGATGGACATCAACTACGGTGGAGCTGAAAGTGAGTGTGGTTGTGTTCTGACAGGCAGTACTCTGTCATAATGTGCACAGCTATGTGTGGGTTTTAATGACCTGCTTAAATCACTTCCCTCTCTTCGCCCCCCCACCCCCCCTTCTCCTGTCATTACGCTTCCAGGAAGAAATCAATTCATGAAAATACTCCTGCTGCTTCAGGTCTGCAGAGATCATCTGAACCAATCGACCTGCTGCCCTACATTTAACTGCTGAGGAGTGTGACGTGGTCGGGGGAGTACAGGCGGTCACCTCGTTTCCTCCCCACCTCCCTCAACTGCACACACACTCTCGTTATGACCTTTTGACCCCGGCCCTTTGTGAGCACCTTCCGATAAGCTATCATTACGGGCCTGTTTATGTCTGCCTCGCACCGCTGCCCTGAAGGCTACAGAGGAGATCCAGAGCAAGCAAAATTACCCCCCACCCCCCACATGCCCCTCCATCTCCCCTCTCTCTGTGCTCACCCCTCACACACAAATCACAGGAAGTCTGTTGCTCGCCTGTTTCAAAAAATGCATCATCTTGTATCAACAACTGATACAAACAAGAAAACAGTTTTCTTTGCACAACAGATGGATATAAGGGGTTAAATAAAGGATGCAGTAAGCATAGTTCTGCAGGTCAGAAGACGTGGGCGTCAAGGTTTCCTGTGGTTGAAATGTGAAAGTTTGTTAGATGTCAAGGTTACATAAAGCCATTATTTTAATGACTATTTCAACCTTTAGTTATACCTTGTTACACGTGAAAGTATAGCCATTAAAGTGCTGTCGAAACAATGATTATATGTAACCATGACGCCCACAAAATGTCACGTTTCAAGCAAATCTACATGTCTTTTGAGCTGCAAATTACCTTTGGCACTCTTCAGTAGCTGGAACATGTTGCTTTTAACTGTAATAGATACAACACATATCCTGTAAAGCTGTTATTGTGAGACTTGAAAGTGGATTTGTGAAGGTTTTTCGAAGAATGGTTAACCCAAAGATCAAGCTTTTACCTTGGGAAGGTGGAAAAACTATAAAGTAAAATCTAAAAATCTGTAGTAATACAGTAGGATAGTGGTTGTCAATCAAGATAAACCAGGAGGATTGGGAGGTGAATAACAAAAAAATATTTCTGCAGCACAAATTGACGCTTATTTTTCCTGACTTATCACAAATATATCCTTTTTTTTTCTTGTGAAATACTTCAAAGTTTTACTGCTTCCCGACCGTAAAAGTGAAAAAAAGAGAGAAATGTTAGAAGCCGGCATCACTCTTTGCCGTCAAACAGTCACAGCTCATACATACTGTATGCAAAATGTAATGAGCTGTCACGAGAAAGTATGGCTTGCACATAAGCCTCACAGTCCAATAAGGCTGTGCAGTAGATATGGAAGCCTCCCGTGTGTCCAGTTTAATTTTTTTTCCCACATAGCAAGATCCTGCTGCTGTTTCAGAGGCAAAACTATGTTAACCATGTGAACTATGTAAACACAGTGCCTGACAGTAAACAGCGACTCCGGTTATTTATTCTAGCACTGTTGCTTCACCATGTTCACCATTTCCTACACAAGAATCCCAAGGAGGAGATGTCTAATAAAAGCTGTGACAGTGTTTGAATGATGTCCGTCACCTCTGAGGACTCAAGTCTCAATCCGGAAGGAAGAATTTGAGATTCTGAAAGCAAAAGAAAGGACAGAGAAGACATTAGCAGACAGACAAAATTACTCCCCACGCTTAAAATCTAGGTCAGGGAGAAGCGGCTGCGTCTCAAAGCCAACATCTTTCCCTGTGTTTCCTTCATGCTTTATTCATAGTGGCACCACAGGGCTTGATGTAATGCAGCATCTCCCAGACATTATTTTGGACGTTCAGAAGTCTCTTTCAGCAAAGAGAAACCATGTAGGACTCAGACACTGACAGCTGTTACTGCAATGAATTCTTTTGTTTGACTTGCTGCTGCCTTAGAAAATCTTTTCTCCTCAGTTTTTGTTTTATCTGTGAGATTTCAGGAGAGAGGTGGTTGTTTCAGAGCATTATTTGGTGTCAGTATCTTTGTACATTTCTGCACCTCTGGAATTGTGAGATTAACATTCAGCATGTCTCTATCATCTGATGTTTTTTTTTTTCGCTGCTCCATTAGTATTCAGCACAGCCCCATAAACCCTGAATGGCTGTATGTGAGTAAGTCGCCTCGTAGGAGAACAGCTTACTCACTCTGGATGACTCTGACCAGCGATTATAAATTAACGAGATAGCAGTGAGTCACTGAGTAATTTGTTGTTGTGATGTCATGTGTACTGATGTGCTGAAAGAGAAGAGAGCAAGAAGACTTTCTTTCATCTTCAGTTTGCTGCTTTTTGTTCTTTACTTTGCATGTCTGCTACCTTTTTTTGTTCATAAAGTGACTTCATTAGTTTTTTATTCGCTCGCCTCTACCAAATTATGAAAACAACATCCCCATCTGTTACTCAATGAGATGAGGTTGATCAAAAAGTAAACAGTCTCATTCTGAATCTAATGTTATAATGGTAATATAATGATATTTATAAAAGAGAAACATTTTTTTTCTTTTCTCAGTGTGACAGTTACACGAGATAATCCACATAACACACAGTAGCCAGTTTTCATGGAGACTATTTTTTAAGTAGAAAGAATTTTCAAGGTAAACTGTTGACATTGAGGTCTGTGGTTCGTCCAGAATAACAGAAACAGTAATTATTTCTGGAGAAAAATGTTTTGACATCTTTTAAATGTCATTTTTTATGTTGTGACCACCACAAATACAATTTCTGTCAGAGACAAATCTCAAAACCAGAACTATTTACAAAGGCAAGATACCACTAGATGTGCTGTAAGGCTATATGTTGAATTATATTACTTACTGCTGTTACTGCAGTGTTCTTACTTTGTAATCTAAACTCATTACTGGCTTTGAAATGAATTACTTAAACTATAGTAAAGGTAAGCAAAAAGTATATCCACAAATACATATCAATCATCATATCAATATATGTTGAAATGGAGACAAATAGCAGGCCAAATTCAACATGGATAAAATATCATATATATTAAGAGGTAACCTCTCTTTGTATGACAAAATATGGATGGCATTGTTGATTATGTCCTCCTGATGTGTAAAGAATCTCCTGTGTGTATATGTGTATACTCCATGTATTTATTCTTGTTTAATTTCCTCTCTTTTTCTTTCTATCTGAGGGATTGACACATAATACTGATATAAAGTGTTTTAATAAACTGATTTGAAAACCCGCATATGAACTTTCTCTAACTTGTTTCTTGAACTTACAGTAAAAAAAAAAAGAGTTGTTATAGGAGGATTTTTTCAAGAGTAGAAAAGTCCACAACATCCTTTAAATCCTCTCACACTTGAGTTTTGATAAGTCAAAGATGATATTGTCACCCAGACACTCGATCAATACTGTATCTCAACGCTGACAAGCGGATGGCCACAGCAGATAACACACTCCTAGTCTTTCTTTTTTGGTGTACTTACTAATCACAGAGTGTCATAATGCACCTGCAGGCGACCCACTCCTCCCACCAACCAACCCCGCTGTGCTTCGACCTCCCTCATCACCTGAGTTACTCAGATCTGTGTGACACTCAAAGATAAGGGTGTTAGCCTCTCAAGCTGTCATATGGTGCTCCCTCAGTGTGGCATAGCATGAACTGTCCTCCGCCCCCGCAGAGAGAGAGAGAGAGAGAGAGAGAGAGAGAGAGAGAGAGAGAGAGAGAGAGAGAGAGAGAGAGAGAGAGCTAAAGGCGGGGAGGTTTGTTTGGAAATGTTTCCATTTGACATTTCACCATTCAACACACACTTCATTTGAAATTCAAAAAGTTTAGCATCGTGCCATCACCAGTAGAGAGCTGCCAAGCATGGATGGCACTTCTTCTCGACACAGAGCTGGAAATACACACAATACACACATGGACCGTGCAGTGGCATCAACCCAATGCACTCAGATTTACATTCAGTTAAAATTAGAACACAGTTTATGTTCATCTGAGAGCATAAAACTCTCTGTTCTAACATATATTCACTAATTTATCTAATTTTTAAAACCTGAATTTCTTTTGCAAAGCCATCATATTTACTTACAGATTGATCCACAGCATCAAAATATATTTTTCTCACTTGTTGAGATTGCCACTTGGGAGCTAATCCACTGAATTAATATTTGATGAGATGTTAATCTAATGCTGTGTGCTGCATAAAATGTGATGCCTTACTGAGTATGAATTCCCACTCTTCCAGTCCTCTTCTTTCCCACACTGCTTATCAGATCAAAATATGGATTTTTCATTTTCTTTTTCACCTGTGAAAACTCTCAAACCCTATTTTTAAAAGAGAACGACATGATCTTTTCCTTTTTTGGTGTTTACATTACATTTCTTTTTCAATTAAGACTGAGATTAGATTTTGATTTACTGGTAAAATGTTCCACATGAACAAAGACCAAAGAATGAACAAAAATAACCAATGATTTCTGCTTCATAGCATAGATAATTATTTCCAACTTTCTCTAGGTTAAACAAAGACTTTGTGACACAGGCAACTAAAATCCACCGCAGACAAACTGACGGGCTGCACAACACTGTGAGCGTTTTGTTGCTTCCACTCAGAAAGATGTTTTATTTTGTATCATTCCCTTAGGTTCTGTTTTTCCAAGTATTCAGTACAAACTGTTAGAAGTTCACACATTTACAGCATCAGTGTAGGCTGCAGATTCTTGGGGCAATTGGTGCTAAATTAAATACAATCGTTAAAAAAGTATTTGTTGTGACCAAGATTTATTATATTTTGGTAGAAAAACAAACAAGTCAAAAGCTCATGTGCAGAGAGACATATTATTTTTCCAAAAGCTCCAGAAAGAGAGGTGTCCTCAATATTAAGGAGGTGAATAAAACACACTTCAATTCTACTAAAGCTTTGAATAAAGGGAGTGTATAAAAAACACAAAATATGATAAAAGGAAGAAGAGAAAAGAATGAAAAGCGATACAGATAAAAAGTGTATTAAGTACAGAAACCCAACCTCACCATAACCTCAACAAGAAGAAAACACACTCATTAGTCATGCGTAATATATATATATATATATATATATATATATATATATATATATATATATATATATATATATATATATATATATATATATATATATATATATATATATATATATTACGCATGACTAATGAGTGTGTGTACATATGTATATATATATAATTATACATAAATATAATTGTTTATTTATATACTTTTCAAAACAAAGCTACAAAATACATTTAAAATGCAAAGTGAATAAAACAACTAAAAGCCATAACAACTAATCATATTATAAAAACGCAAATAGAGTAAAATTAATTAAAAATGCCATAAAATATAATGAAATCACCAAAAAGCGATTTTAAACCAGTGGGTTTTTAGGTGATTTAAAAGATGAGACAGAATTTGCAGCCTTGATCTCCTCAGGCAAGTCAGTCCAAGGTTTAGGAGCCAAGGCTGCAAAGGCTCAATCCCCTTTATGTATCAATCTGGACCTTGGAACAACAACAAACGATTCATCTGATGACCTCAGGGAGCGGGGATGGACATAGGGCAATAGACAGCTTGTGGCAAGGCCTGTCTGAGCTTTGTAAGAAATCAATAAAATCTTAAAATCAATTCTAAAAGCAACAGGTAGCCAGTATAGGGAAGCCAGGATCGGTGAAATGTGACCGTGTTTCCTAGACCGAGTTAAAATCCTGGCAGCAGAGTTTTGGATGAGCCTGAGGCAGGAGAGGGATTTTTTGCTGATGCCAGAGAGCAGAGAATTACAATAGTCCAATCGACTGGTTTTGAAGGTGTGGCAGAAGGTGTGGCAGAAAGAAATGGTCTAATCCTTGAAATGTTTCTGATATGATAGAAACAAGTTTGAAGCATTGGATTAACATCTTTATCTAGGCTGAGAGATTTCTACAATGCTGAGATATTGAATGAGATAGTGAACAAAGACTTTTTGAAATTTGTTTTTTGCACTAACCTGCCTTGACCTAAGATTAATATCTCTTTCTTATCAGCGTTTCTTATCACGTATGGATGTCACGCAGACAGTTTTGCAAGTTGACATTGTTCTGATGGTTATTTTAAAGATCACAGTTTAGATGGACCTGAGTATCAGCATCATTATGCATCAAAATGGAAACTGATATTATGTCTGTATATAAGGAAGCCTAGAGGGAGCATGTAAATGGAAAAGAGGATAGGACCTAGCACTGAGCCTTGGGGAACCCCACAGTGAAAACACGTTTCAGCTGACCTAGAATAATACCAACGATACAAATACAGAAAACATCTGTCTTTTAGGTAGGATACTGTAACCTGCTGTCACTGATACTAACCCAATAATATAATGAAAATAAACATTGTGGCATTTGCTGATGAATCCATAAAGCTATAAATTCAAATGACTAACAGTACTTTTCCAAGGATAGCAGGTAATTTCAGTTGCTTTGTTTGTTTTAAAACTGTTTATTATCAGGTGGAATACCAAGTTAACACATGATAAAGACATAATTTAGTTTTTCTCCATTGTTTGAGTTTTGAAAATAGGTGACACAAACTCTCTAAACTCACACATTCAACTACATCAAATAAAGGTGTTAAAAAGGAAAAGCAGAAGACTCCCAGGAGAAATCTGTGCTCTGTGTTTTTCATATATTTTTGGGCATTTTTGCTATAGACAGGAGTCTGAGAAATTGGGATGCCATTCCACTACAGTCCCTAGACAGACTCCAACAAGGACGCTGCAATAACATGATCAGCATCTTAAACCCCTCGGCCACAGGATGCCCCATATGCTTGTGCTTTCAATGTGATAATTGTGTGAGGCCTTTGTGAAGAGAGTCAGAAATCATTAAAAGTGAATGTATTTGCACATTTTGGTTGCTGCATTTGTTGTCTTTCTTTGGCAATGCACCTGAATATTGGAGAAAAACTGTAAAATTCACAAAACTTCCTGTAAGAAAAACAACAATAATGAAACGTGGGTGTACTGTGTTTGAGTGTCATCTTGTTGCACAATCACCATCCCCAATCTGTGGCAATTTTTCACATTTCCATTAAGTTGTCCAAGATTCATGAAATGTTTTTGACCATTAGCAGCTTACAGGGCTGAACTGTATTGTATAGTCCTCACGGGATACAAGTACACTCACTGTTGGTTTATGTTTCCAGTGAACATGATGCAATATTACATAAGAAACTGCTCTTTGGCTTTTAGTGATCATCACACCTTCAGCTGGTGATTCATATGAGGAAATGTTGAAGTGCTCTGAACCTTTGGTCCCCAAGTGGTAATCGACTTGCCTTCACAAACTTGCTAATGTGAAAAAAGAAAAATGCATATGACCAACATAAGAGCAGCTCGGCAGCTCTGTTGTGAAGTGAAAATGGGGGTTACTATAGAGGCAAACCGAGGAGGGGGTGTTGTTACCATGGACGACGGGCCAAGGTGACCCAGATGGCTCAAAAGCAGCTGAGCCTATTGGACCACTATGCTTTGACAACAACTGTACACCCACGCTGTCTGATATCATCTAGAAAAACCCACTGATACTGCATTACCCAGAAGTCTATTGTGAAATCATTGTCATACCCCTGATTAAACACAACTGTGCCATTGCACGATGAATGGCTACAATCCTTTTTTTAAATTGTGCATGACAAATAAAAAAACACCAGTGTTTACCTTCCATCAAGCACAGCTTCTCCAAATACAGCCCGTGTGTTGCGTTAACAAAATTCTTGTTTGCTTGGAGTTAGGCACCACTGGCAGCCAATAAGGAAAAGTTAAACAGTTAAACAGATACATGTGACTGCACAGGGAGGACAAACAATGTGAAACACAGACATGACTGTTGCTGTGCTGTTTGTTTAGTAAAAGCTGGCCACTGGAGCACATGTTTGATATAGATTTTATTTACCTAAAGGTTATGGGCTTTATTTACTGTCCTACAATCAGAGCACCTACACAGCTACCGTTAAAGGACGTTTTGGGAAATTTATTTGCTTTCTTGTTGAGAGATAGATAGAGAAGATTGATGCCACTCTCACGTATCTGTATTTTGAGAACAGAGCCTGACCCAGGAGGCAATTAGCTTAGCTTAGCTTAGCATGATGTCTAGAAGAAGTGGGAAACAGCTAGCCTGTCTCTATCCAAAGTTAAAGAACTTAACAGCACCTCAAAATATCACTCATTAACACAATGTGTCATTAATGTCATTAACACGTGAATGTAAGAATGAAAATTTGTGGTTTTGTGGGGAGTTACATGCTGGCTAACAACAGTGCAGTGACCTGTTGCCAATCAGATAAACTTTTGCCCATTGAGAAATTTCACATTTCTGTTTGATTATGGATTGAACAATTGAGATAAACGTGTTTAACTGTAGATGTAGTTTGGCATATTAGTGAATTGTGGACAGAGCCATCTGACTTTTACCAAGTTAATAAGCATATTTCTCAGAACGTCAAACTATTCTTTTCAGTCTTTGATGTAGCTTGACTTGTACCCTACTGGTAGATGTGAAAAGCTTAATGATATAAAATGTTATAGCACATTTTGAAGTATGTTGGCTGTACTTTATATTTCTATCGTACAGGCCTAAAATAATTAGTGCTACAGTCTTTGAGAGACTTATGGTTACTTTGAGAAATATGTATAAATGTAATGATATTAAATATGCCTGGGTACAGGGTGTTTCATTGCACAATATAAGCTTGGTAGCTGTGGTAACATCAAAATAATCACACACAGATAAAGCATGAGAAAGAGCTCCTGTTTTGGACAAACCATACAGGTCTGATTGTCGATCCACCTGCTTCATCTTTAATGAGATTTTCTAAATCTTTATCATGACATAAAGTACACAAAGCTACATATAACACAGGTTCATCTGTGCAACCAGCCAACATGTCACACAGTCAAAACCAGCATCTGCTTTGAAATGGCTTTCCTCAATCTAATCGCGCTTTGACAGGAATGTTTGGTAACCTCTTCTTTGCTTTTAAGGACTCCCTCTGCCTCCCCAGAGAGGGTAAGAGTGGGCGATGGCGGCTGAAAATAGCACTCGTTGAGAACGGATGAATCAACGCTGCACCTTATGCTTAATTAAAGATTAACGAGAAATTGCTTGGTGGTGTGGCGGTTTCTCAAAGCCTCACTTTACTTCTCTGATTAGGGTTATGTAACACTTGTTAATACTGCATGGGCCATGCATAAAAAAGTAATGACATCTGCCAGTGTGGCAGAATCAATCCTGTCATGACAGGCTGCAAAATTTGAAGCTGGTGCGTTGCCAACACATTGATAAATTGGCTGCTCACAGCTACTAAATCAGTTAAATCATTCTGATTTGTATGAAATGTATCTGAATTAATGATGAACACCCCACGAAAAGGTCCGAACAGTGGACCTCCATTTGTCATCTTTTTGTTTGAAGCACTGACAGATGGTTTTCTTGACTGATAATGAAATGCTGCTGCCGCTTCACTGGATGACCCTGGCAGCCTGCTGGTTTACATGTCAAGAGAGATAAATCATGCAACACATCTTTGTTTCATTCAGTTTTAGTGTTTACATAAAAGCAACAGAGGCCAATAATAATAATTCTAGCCTCAAGCAGCTTCCTTTAATTGCAGGAACACTGACTTAACTTGTAAGGTGTGGTGAAATATTCGAAAACAGTGCCAATACAGTACAAAACCTTTGATGCCTCATTGTTAATTTTTTTTGTATAAAACTGTTTTTGAGCCAAACCTCATAAATGTGTTGCTGTTTATTTTTCTCTTAACACAAGCATCTGTACAAGAATGCAGCTTATATCAAACACAGCATGTAATTAGTTAAATCATCTGTATCTGTCCAAGCACGCAATGCCAATTTTTGGTAGCAGATTTCAGTGTTGCCAAACTGCAAATGTTTGAACTTTCGTTTGTTCTGAATGAGATTTTGCACCCATTCTGACTATCTGTCATGACTCATACTAACTTTGCACTTCCTGAAACTCTACAATGAAGATATTTGGGGAGGTCAAAATGAGAACAAGTGGGTGTTTCTCCATTGTAGAGATTTGGGGAGCACTGACTCCGGTATTTCCCAAATTTCTACACCCTAGTAGTCAGAACAGACACAATTGTGAGAATAAGGTTGAAGAATATTGGAATTTTATTGGTAACTACTGTAACAAGTTGGAGTCTGTGTGGTGTCTGGAGGCCCTAATTTCCATAACATACGATAAAGGAGTAAAACACCTTTTTGCAGATTTTATAAATAAGGCCCCCAACTTGCCTTAGGGGCTAAAAGAAAAAGACTACATGTGTAAGCTGCTTTTGATGTAGATAGGTAGGAAAACCTCTTTTAATTAATTACATCTAACAGGCTATTGTAAGAAGTAATTGGCCTTAGGTTCACTAAAAACACATTCTTATTTATGAACACAGCCAGTGGGAGCAGTTTTGAAGCAAGGAAAGATAACATACACATACAGTAACACACACACACACACACACACCTGGAAGCTGCCTTACTTATTACAAATACAGTCTTTTGGCACTAGAGTATTTTTGGAAACTGAGCCAAGAAGCTCACACGCTGGTGCCTTAATGGTAGTTTTTGGAGAAGAAGAGCACACTTCTTCTGTGCAACAAACCAGTGACTTCTATAATATTTGTGTTTCTGCTGTCCAGTCCTGTTGTACATCTACCATACTGATCCCAGCTACCATTATGCAGCCTTTAAATCCTTATAAATATCAAATGACTATATGGCTCTGCTGTTCTAGAAAGCGTAAAATGGCTGTCCTGACCCAGAGTGGGGCTTGTACAGCGACTACTTCCCTGCTTGGTCCCTTGTGACTCATGCGACTTATTTAGCATGAGTCACTACACTGCATACCACACCTTTAAGAGCATCCGAGGCTGAAAAATGCCTTGAAGGATGGTTGAAGAAGACATTTTTGGATGCAGCCTGTTCTGGGGGAGTCTTGTCCTTCAGGCGGATGGGTCGTGGTAAAGGTTAGATGAGGATGAGTAAGAGTGGAAGCACTGTGAGCTGCACAAGCAGGACAAACTGCTACCACTTGGGAATTCATCTTTGGACCTGTATGCATGTGTGTGTGTGTGCAGGGAGAGAGACAAAAATAGGCAGAGAGAGGAATGAGTCAATGCTTAGTCTGTGGGTATTTACGATGGCAAAGGGCTAGGGCACAGGGAGACAGCTGGTGAAATTATAGATCTCTTAATACATTCGCTGGTGTTGCAGGTAGGTGAAATAAATTATTTCACCAATCATTTTAAAACAAGAACCCTCTAAAGGGGTCTTAAGGGCATACATGATATTGTGGTAAAAGATGGAGGTTAATGCTGCGTTCCATGCAAGTTGGAGGTCTTTCACAGTTGATAATTCCACCTTCAAGCTCCGAGTGTTCCACGTCAAATGCAAACAACATAGCTGACCACGAGAAACTGAATATCTGCAACGTCAGCAGAGATTAATTGGGTACATTAATGAAATGGAGGAGGATAAATGACCCATAAGATTGTCACACATAAAATTTCAATTTAGTCAGAATATTACACCCAATAGTCTACGAAGTACCTTTATCGCCATGTTTCTGTCCTTCAAGCTTTGAATTAAAGGGCTCTCCATGCTTTACAGGCCTACTGTGCATTAGTTACGGTTGCTAAGCTATCATTGGACAATTGCTGTTCATGGAGAGGTTGAATGAATGGTCAATTGTGAAAATGTAGTTAAAGAGAACCTTAATTTGTACCTGGTCCGACATTGATTTACACGTCTTTTATGCACTGAGTGAGTTTCATAATGACTTATGAAACCTTTCAAAACCTGACTGTAGGTTTAGAAATATACCAGGAAACCGTGGCCAATTCCTTAGATACAACAATGTGCCTGTTTGGAGATGTTGCGGTTTTCACCCAACAGCAGTAATGAATAATAATGAACATTTATCCATTTAGTGACTCGGACACCATGAAATCCATCTGTGTCACGCTGCAATGCTGTAATAGTGTTGTATAATTGCAGAGAACAATTAAAGTGTAGGATTTTGTTATGAATGTCAGTGATTGGCTCATTATTGGACAGGATGATGGATAACGTCCAAAGCTGTATTGTTGTACACTAAACAGTACATGAGGTGAAAAGCCACCACACCAGAGGTGATGTGTGTGCCCACCTTTAAAAAAACAACTGATTTCAATCATTAAGCTCTTTGGGTCTTGAATTATTGACATTCAATTTTACATATTCTACATTTTTTAGGGTTATTGCCTGATTTTTTTTTAAAGGGAAATATGATTTTCTGTCATTTATATACTGTTTGGACATCAGATAGCCATACTAAACATGATCAAAATTCCAAACCTGAGGTTAACGTATATAGAAAGGCTCCCTGCAGGCTTCAACCTGTTCTGTTTCAGACAGAGGCTAAATTTATGTAAATTTCACATGATTAAAAAGTAGCTCTACAGAAACATCAAGTAGCAATCATGTTTGACAAAGACATCTTAACTCAAGGTCCACTTATTGTACAAAATAAGCCAAATATTTAATTTTGTCTTGTCCACTTTCAAATACACCTCATGGCCTTCATTAGTAGATGGAGTTTGCTTAGTTTTTGTGAAGATAACTTAAATCAGATTTTATTTTGTCACACTGTTGTTTCCAAGGTCAGAAATCAAATTACATGCTCAATAAAGAAGTTGTTTTTTCTTTTGGAAGAGGCAATTATGCATGATTTAAAAACAGCAAATTTTTGGTTGAAATGATTAAAGTGTCTTGTTATTTTCTTACTGTGCTGCTCTTTTACTTGAATAATATTCTTAACAGCTATGGCAACATATACACCAACTTGTTTTACTCCAGTAATATATTATAGCACTTAACTCAGTGGCACATACATCTCAGAAAGCTTCTGTGATCTCTGCACATCATTTCTGCAGGCCGGGCTGTTCATTACACCCTCTCTGTAAAAGCCTTGTTAAGCAGTGTTTTCTTCATCAGTGTGCCTGCACATTTTATGAGGCTCTTTTCATAGTTTGCTGCAGAAGCTATAATGCTCCATCACGTGCCTGCTGGCCGGCTCTGTCTGCCCACTGGAGCCCCGGCTGGCTTCAAAGCGCTCCTGTCGCCTAATGATAATGAATGCAGTGTGTCTGCTCAATGTGCTTAGTGGCTCACTGTCAATCTGTTCCAGACTCAGGTTACAGTCTGCTCTTGCACTACTCTCTCCGCTGCCAAGAAAGACAGTTTTCCTAGTTCGTTTGCCACTGGACACTGAATCTGCGGCCATGAACCTTCTGTCATAACAATGCATTTGTGACCCTTTGGTCCAAATCAAAGGAATGCTCTTTCAATCCAATGCAAATACTGTGGTCAGCAGTTTGAAACAATGTTGAACTTAAGCACTGTTTCGCAACTATCCTTCACCATTTTCTTTTGCAAAGGCATCCAGGAAATCACTTTATATTTTTAAAGCTTCACACAGAAAGCCTTTGACTGTATGACAGGATTGATGAAGAAATCAATAAATAGGCAGCATGTATCCTACTGGGTCATTAATAAAACAATAAAGGAGTCCTTTCAAATGTGGCTTTATGTGGTCTGTACTCATTGGGTCAAAGCAATCTATTTATGCCTCTTCCTCACCCCTGCTATCTCTCCGTCCACTCCTTTAGGTCTCCAGATAAAAGAGGGCTCATTGTGAACAAAGCAAAGCTTTGGACACCTGTAGCGGACCAAACCATTCTGTTTGCTCAGGTCTGATAAAAAAAAAGGGGGGGGGGGCTACCTGCAGGTGGGAGAGACCATTTGGTTATGGAGAGATGAGGAAAGACCATGAGAAATTTCACTGCAAGCTAATGACGATGCACTCAAGTCCTGACCAGCATTAATGCCTTCGATTGTTGTCAAATATCCCTGCAGTTGCTTAGATACCATAAAAAGAACATAATCTTCTTTGGATGCGTAAATTAAAAAAAAAAAGCAGCAGATAATGGGGGCTTCATAATCTCTTTGGACGATGAATGAAAACCCTCATGTAAATGATATTTACATCCCACATCGAGTGCATGTGCCGCCAGAGATGGTGTGATAACTTCCCTGACTGGGGTGTTGCTATGGGAACATGACTCATCACAAGTCTTCTTGCTTTACCTGTGGCAGCTGCATAGTACTCATGAAAAGCTATTTTATGCTCCTTTTGTTTGCCAACCAGCAGCACTGAGCCTCGATTTTCAATAACATATCATATCAGATGTCTGGGAAAACACAATGAAGCACAGGTGCTAAAAAAAGGGTTTTGTTGCAAGTTTTTTCTTCTTCTTTTTTTGTTCCACAGGAAGTACAGTATATTTATGAACACTTGTTGTGGACTTGAGCACTTGAGTTTGAGCTTGAGAGAAACTGAGATCGAATCGAAATCAGCCAGTTTGATTACTGTATGCAATGATACACTTTGGCATGATTTTTGCTTTTATTATCACATGAAAACTAATTGACTTTAATGCGGTTGCTGAGCTATAGATGCAATAGGAGTTAATGGGGGCTTTAAAACATTTCTGTATAAAGCCTTAAAGCATTATGGCACTTCACTTATAAGCTACATACAGTATGTCATCATAATGGGCTTATGTGCAGTTGATCAGTGTATAATGAGCATTTAGACATTTGAATGTAATTATAAGTATACTGGGACTGAATGGGCCTCCTTAGTTAATATATTATACAACTCATAATAACTCATTAACTGTGAACATTATCATAACAAGCTTGTGAACAGTCGATTAGTGTGTAACACTAAGTATTTTTAAATGTGTTTGCACTGTACACAGATGCTGGGATGTAAATACAATGGAATTCTATACGTCACCTGTCGACAACACAATACACACAATTTGTCACATGATTCACTTTTGTTGTATTAAAACTGTAGAAACAGATGAAAATCAAAATTATATATAAAAAAACACGTTTTTCATGTATATGTCATAAAATATGTAGTTATATGTAACTTTTATGAAAAGAGGAAACAGTAAAACCACCAATATATTTATATACAGTATGATGGGTTAATGTAGCATAAATGTTCTTTAAGTAACAGGTGAGAAAAAAAGACAACAGGATAATAAATATTCTGACAACGTGATGATTCACATCCTTAAATATGATATATATTCAACAGGGTTTTGATGTAATATGTTTATTTCATAAACAACACATAACACACACACTGTAAACGCTATCAGTCGTCACACACAGGTCACACCTTCAAAAATAAACACATTCACGGCAGATGTTTGAGTTCAGTTTTGTTTCTGAGCGGCGCTGGAGGTATGTTGTCATACAGTGAGAAGTGTGGAGGAGGCCCATCTGTCACAGCACTACTAACCCTGTAAACAAAATCCTTAGCTGTCATTCACGACGGGCCCACGTCTTTTTTATCCTCGCTGGCTACTTCCCAGCCGGCTGTTCATTGGAGCAGGAGGCTGCAGGAAAAGTCTGTTTTATGAAGTCGTCTTGTATTATGATGACGGCGCTCCAGGTAGCTTGTTTATAAGATGGATTGGAGACTTTTTTTCCCAAGGTATAGCTAACCTTAGGATCAAATATTGATTGTTACACGATGGATCATTGGAGTATGAGTCAGAACACAGCAGCCTTTAAAGGTTAATGACTTCTGACCTTGTATCTAACCCTGTTCGACGCTCCATCCTTATACTGACTCAAATAACCACATCCTTGCATCAGCTGGGTGCAGTTAGAGACTAAAAACTGAAACCACTGATTATATCATGCTGCATTTATGTAGCTACAATAATGAATAATCAATATTGAATGTTGAATCATGTGGGATTATACTGAAGGGTGTTAATAGGCCTAATATTTAGTCTATGCTTGATATAAAAGTAGTGGACAACATACACCACAAACTACAGAATGCAAAATGACAATCAAGTTGAATCAACACCTTTCGAAGACAGTTTCAACTAAGACTTAACATTAAATAAACTACTGTTTAGACAATATATGCTTTTCTTTAGAGTCAAGGAACAATATTTAACTGTTGTGCTATAACTACATACACTGAGTGTGAGTATAAAGAGATCAAAGGTCAAATAACCACATAATATTGATCTCATGCTCACTGCAAACCTTCAGACTGACTAAGCTATTTATTATATGCACACCTGGAGGCGACTGAGCACAGAGAAGGATGTGCTGAATTAGGAACATACTGTGGGCGTTGTATATTGTACTGAAGTTCATTAACTACATGGAAAATACCTAAAATTTCAACAATTTTCCAAATGATTACAATAGTTTTAGATTGATTTCACACTTTCTTTGCAGCTGTTGGTTAAAATTATTTAAATACGGTATGGAATTTGACTTTGCAGAGAAGCGAAACTTGCCTGAAAATCAAATGTAGTCACTTGTCTTGATTTGGTCAAGTTATTTTCTCCTCACATTGTAACGTAATTGAAAACAGAAACAACTGTGGAAAATGTTAGTGGTGAATTCAAGTACTTGTGGGAAACTGCAACAACCAAGAATATACAGCTGGGTGTCATTTCTTATTACTTCTTATTGTCAAGAAACGTCTTAAAAAGACCAAAACCGACACTTTCCCACCCTGCCTGTGTTACTCTGTAAGCATCTTGGTCCCAACTGAAACATGTAAAAAATATATAGTTCTGTTTTTCCTTTTCACAAAGACCACATTTGCTTAATGCATCTTTGTTTTCTGGAAATATAGTAATATCTGCTGCATTAACGTCCACTTTAAAATAAAAGATCACCCAATAATAACATTGCACATTGCAAGATATGTAGCGTAAGAATAAAGGTTATTAAATCTTCATTTTGTGCATCAAAGGCAGGAAAATGAATCTTTAAACGTGTAGGATGTTTTGGATCATGAGTCTGCCAGTAATGCAAAGAAAACACAGTGTGATAAAAGATGCAAAGCCACCAGTTTAATCTGTTGAATAGCAAACAGTAAAGAATAGTGAGTTATTTGTGCACTGCTTGAGTCTCTTTATTCCACAAAGCTGTCCAAAGGCATCGTGTTACCTACGACTGTATCTGGTGCTCTGTCTCTGAGACAAGACATACCAACCGCTGAGTTACCTAATGCATGACCTGAGATCCTCCCCTCTTCCATCCTGGCCTCAGGCGGTACTCTGTGCTCTTGGGAAACTGTAAAGGCAGTGAATAAAAAAAAAGGCACATCACAGGTACAAGCTCCAAGTGACTTTCCAGGTACCTCGGAGGGCCACGAGGGGATTTATTACCATGCTGAGATCACGCTTTTTTTCCCCCCTCCTGAACATCTAAGGCACTTCTCCTGCTGCCTAAAGGTGATCAGGTTGTGGGTTTGCGCGAAGGTCAGACGCTGTTATGTAAGATCACAGGTTAGAATTGAAAAGTTGGAAGCTTTCAGAGCAGTCTTTGTTACAACACAGAGGTTGCGAGGCGCCCACAAAGAAGCATTTTGCTCTCAGTGTTCTCTGCTCTCCTCCAGCCACATGACATTCTCTGTGTTGCTCTATTTGTGCACTGAACACTCCTCGTACTCTGAGTTAGATTTGAAAATAACACACATGTACCAGACAGACATCATAATCTGAGCTGTCTGAATACAGTCAGCACATTTTGTCACTTTTAAAGATAATTTTCATTCATTTCATCCATGAACTGTCTGCAAAAATGTCAGAAAATAATACAAAAAAAACGCTTCCTTGAGTACAAGACATCTTTAAATTGCTTCTTTTCCCATTTTTGCTTCATAAATGACTTAAAACATGAGTCAGTTTTCAACATATTTGTTGATGAATTAATATGTTACTTATTATTTCAGCACTATAAATTCAAATTTGAGCTGCTGTTCATTTTGATAGGCACAAAATGAATCACAAAGTATTTTAATTAAAAAACATTTGCTTGTTTTAGCTTCTCAAATGGGAGAATTTGCTGCTTTCCTCTCTTTTCTATCACTGAAAATATTAATATCTTTGCGTTTTGGAGCTTTAGTCTGACAGAAAATGCAGTTTAAGCACTGAATTAGTGCTCCCTCTTAAAGCTGCATCTCTAGTGTGCATGTCCAGCTCATCTTATCTCCAAAGGCTTCCATTATCTACCTCCCTCTGTGCTGTGAACTGAATCATAATCAATTACAGTTTTGCCTAAACTGAAAGCATCATATGTGTCTTTGCTACCTTATAAGCCAGCTTCAGTTCATTGCTGGAGGACTCTAAATATGAAAAATACCGATGAGACATAAAAAAATGCAGTTTGCCAGTCCTTGTGACTCAAACATCTGCGATCAATAATGAGTGGATATCTTGCAGAGTTTGAATAGATTTGTTCAACTCACATGGGGCCTTGAAGCATTTGTGAGGATACCTAAAACTGTGAGTGCTGATTTACTCGATTCACATAAAAGAATCCTGTAAAAGCAATCTCATTTGCGGTGCTAAAGCTGCGTCCTGTGCTTCGCTCTGATACCTGGTTAGGTAATAGAGCGGCGCTGAGAGTTATATTGGAGGTGACACCCCATCAGGCCTATAAATAGCTTTGCACTTTTCCCCCAGGAGCCCAGCTGTAGCTTTCTCTCAGGCATTTGATCACTTGTTTGTAGGGGACTGACATCACCTACTGCTGCATCAACTCGCTGACTTTCTGACTTCTGCCCACAAACACACACTAACACGTACATACACACACATCTTCAGCCCTGTAGTAGCTTCATTACTGCTGGAATACAGCATGTGAGAAAGACTTTGATCAGCTCTGATGGTGGTGCTTTATACAGATAGTTCGCTTCAGGGTTTCCCTAAACTACATTTAATGATGACTCACCTAATCACTTTAAACACTCAGCTATAATTGCTACGAGCAAGGCTGGCCACCGAATGAAGTGAATTCTCTGGTAGTGTTTCACTCTTAAATAAATACACCAGTAATTGGAGGTGGTGGTAGTGGTGGTGGTGGAGGGTAGTGGAGGGTGGTGGGATAGGGATCCAGGCACAAGCCCAAAACAAGCTTCATAACAGGTGGGAGTACGGAGCGAATGAAAAACGAAAAAAGATACATACAAAACCTCTGCAGGCTGTGTCTGACCCCAGTGAGTCACTGTCTACACAAGCTGCTCCAGCGCTGGGAATGACTCAGTGATGAGTGCTAACATTTCTGAAGTGCACTTCTGTTGCTGGTTACAGTATGTTACTCCAATTTGGAAATGGTATCATTCTAATGCTCAGTATTTCAATTAAAACATAATGAAAAGCTTAATTAAAACAAACAGCATTGGTAATAAATTGCTAATTTTTAATAGGGGGGCGTTCATTATCAGGGACTCTTAGTTCCCTAAGAGAAAATAAAAATTCAACAAAGCCAATTAGTATCACATTTAACCAAGGTATTGTTAATAAAGGTTTTATAATTAGGGACAAGTGGCTTTATATACAAGTATAAACAGTTCATTTACTAATGTTTACAGGTCAGTTTGAAGACAATAACAAGACCAAGTTTTGCCATGTTGTGTAAAATCCCTTAAGTTGATGTTTACTACATTTGGTACCACTTTCTAACAAGGCACATGTATAAATTACTTATATAATTACTATAATAAATATTACTAATGCCTTAAATGTCAATTATAAGCCATCAATAAGAACTACTACTACTACTTCAGGGTTGCTGGGTTATTGAGCTCCAGTGGATCGTTAGACCAGTTTCCTTTGGGGAAGGTTTGCAGAATAAATAGACTAAAATCCATTCAACAACTTATTTACAGTAATAAACCAAATACAAATGATACACAATAGCTAAAGGGATTGTTTACAACCTAGCAACCCAAATCAAAACATGTGTAAATTATTAATTTATAATGAATGAATCCATTACATTTAAAAAAGGCTGATATATTAAAAAATGGTGCCTTGCTGAATCTGTAATAATGGGGTTGCCTCTCTTCTTTGTTGAAAATAAAAAGGATTTTTGCGACCCACTATGAAAAAAGCACACAGAGTATGGCTGCATGGTATCTGTGTTATTAATAAATAATTACACAGAGCTGGTCTCTCCACAAAATCCCACTCTAAAATACTGATTCAACTACTGGATGTCATATTTCCCAAATCAGCAGCAGCTGCATGTAAATGCAGCTACATCTACTCCAGCTAAACTAGCCATACTGGTATATTGGCCCAAATTAGCTTATTGAAGGTTTATTGGTATGAGTGTTGATAAGTAACAAGAAATTTCAATTTTGGAAATGTCAATACATGTGAAGTAAATGCACTAGAAAGAGTCTCTTTTCCACTAGAGAGCAATGAGAAATGTATTTATCAGGATCTGTTCTGCACATATTGTCACAATTCTTTAATAAACCAAACAGAATAGATCCTGATCATTTATGTAATTATGTAAAAATGAAAATTGGCTGATATGTCTTTGTTTTTTTTTTTACTCTCAATTGTCACAAAAATCCAGTAACTTTTACAACTGTTGGTTCATGAATGTGAAAGACTTAGTACTCAGATTTTCTTTCTATTTGCACCTTTTTAAACTTACCTTCTCATGAACTGTATGCATTTGCATTTTTACTTATTGAGTTGCTTGACTGTCCAACAAAATTAATAACTGCTGAATGACAAAAATAAGGGGGTTTAGTTGGCAGAGCAGAACTGCTCGGTGCTCACCTCAGTGTAGAAATTAGAGCAGAAATGACAAAAATTCACTATTAAGCTACATGTTGTGCGTCTGCTGTATGTGATACATCTCAGTCTTCTAAACCACAAAAACACAAGACACAGCAGCGATTTTAGGTCATAGTGACAGTCCTACTTTGCATACAAGACACAAATCATGATACTACACACTGAATCTACAGTAGCCACGGGAATATAAATAATTCATTTCAGGAAAAGGATCTATTTGCCCCCGTGCCTGTGCGGCGCGTGTGCACCTGGTGCCATTTGGTCACGGCAGAAGCGTCTCCAATTATCCAGGAGCACATCCCTGGATTTCTCTGCGCACTTTGCCTCCAGATCCACATTGATTTTGAGCAAAGGCGTGATCAATGCGGACGACACGAGAAACACGCACATGAATAACTTAATGCGGCATGATTGATTCGTATTTGCGCACAAGTTTGCGCAAGGAAAATTAAACCACGCAGAGAGGGAAATCTCAACATATGTAGGGAAGAAGATGATTAAAATTGGATGCTTTTGTGAGCAGGACAAGTTGTTCCCATGTGTTCCTGCTGTGATCGCCGTTTCTTCACGTGATATGTAGCTAAAAATGATCTTTCTACTCTGGTCCTCCTCAGTCCCTTACTAGATCTTCATGAGGGGGCTGTTTCAATGGTCGTAGCTGCTGAAGGACACTGCCACACACACACAAACACACACCCTGCTTCCCCTTTGCAAAGCGCACTTAACGGATGTTAATGGGAAATAATCGGCAAGTTTGAGGAGAGAAATGGTGGCGGGCGGCTGCTCGGTTCAGCACGCTGGACAGCGCACGGGGAAGTTGGAGAGGACGGCGGCGCGCGGACACACGAGGATTTAATTGAAATTATTACTATTTTTTTTTAAGGGGAGAGAAGCTGGAGACATGAGCGACGGGTGACCATGGTTCATTTCAGGTGTTTATTAATAACAACAGGCGCAGGTAACCCGAGAGCGGACTTTCTGGAGTGAGACATGGACTTTGCTGAAATTATTTTCGCTTTGTTCATCGTCGTGGTCGCGGTCGTCTCGCTGTTGTCAAACTTATTGGTGCTGCTATGTTTCGTCCACAGCACCGAGATACGCAGGCAGGTGCCCGGTGTTTTCACCATGAACTTGTCCTTCTGCAACATACTCATCACTGTTCTGAACATGCCGGCCACCTTGGTTGGGATTATCAGGAACCAGCAACCTTTTGGGGATTGCATTTGCCACACGGTGAGCTTTCTGGAGACTTTTCTGACTGCAAACACTATGCTGAGTATGGCAGCTCTAAGCATAGACCGGTGGATAGCGGTGGTCTTCCCGCTCAGTTACTCCACTAAAATGCGCTACAAGGACGCGCTGATCATGGTGTGCTACTCCTGGCTCCACTCCTTCACTTTCTCCCTGACGGCGCTGCTCTTCTCCTGGCTCGACTACAGCGACGTGTACGCGTCCTGCACCTTGCAGCCGAGCAAAGGAGGCAGCGACAGGATTAAGTTTTCAATCTTCACCGTGGTTTTCCACGCCACTAGCTTCATCCTGTCCCTGCTCATCCTGTGTTTCACCTACTTGAAGGTGCTGAAAGTCGCCAGGTTTCACTGCAAGAGGATTGACATTATCACCATGCAGACTCTTTTCCTGCTGGTCGACATTCACCCAAGGTAGTTCACCTAATACTTTCCCACATTTATAAGCATGCACCTCAAAATGTAGGCTATATATAATGATAATAATAATAATAATAATGCACAGTCTTATGACAAATGTTGCAAACTTTGCTGTTTTCAGCGTCAAACAGAGATGTTTAGCTGAGCAAAAGAGGAGAAAGCAGAGAGCCACAAAGAAGATCAGTATCTTCATCGGCTCATTCATCATCTGCTTTGCTCCTTATGTAATTACAAGGTAAGTCGAGTTGAGAGTGAATCATTTAATTTACTGCAAAAGTCTTGTACAACACTTAGAAAATAAACGAGCCCTCTCATAATGATACAGCCTGAGCAATTACCTTGTGAATAATTTCGTTGCTTGGTCTGAAAATAATGAGTGAATAAGTCATTAGCTTTGTTTTGTGTGGTGTAAAGACTCATATAAGATACAGATCTGTCACAACACTGGATCAGATTAGTGTAACATCAACCCATACTGTGCACAATCACATAACAGTTTGTCCTCAGTTAACACCACACTGCTCATTTTCACCTGGTGATTTGAATTCTTATATTTCTAAGAGCCATGAGATGGCTCATTAGATACCTACATTGCCCTGTAAACAGGTGGCTCTGCATGGTGCTTCCACTGAAATAAACATAGTGAAGGACAATAGACAGGCAATGGTTACTGCCACAGAAAAAAGAGGAAATGCTACAGAGGCCAAAAAAACTGTTGTCAGCCAGATATGGTGCTGATGATCCATCAGGTTGACATTTGTGGTGCGTGAAACATATGCGAGAGAAGAGGGAGAGCACATTAACAAGGGAAAGTGTCTGAGTAATTGGAGTAACCTCCTGACCAAACCTACCCACTGGAAGTAGCCTGAGTGACTGTTGAAACCAAAACAGCTAATTATGATAATTCAGGCCCAGTGCTATCTTTTCTGCTTTTAAATAGGCCCTTAAGTACATCGTTTACTGACAGTGGGATTGTAATATGCTTAAACCTGACACTTCCATTCTATTTTCATAACATTGCCTTTAATTAGCAGAACATAAGGGACTGTATGGAAATTATTTGGACGGGGAGGGAGGTTGAACCTTATGGTTCATTTTTCAAAAAGACACATCCCTCCTCAAATAGATCCTTTCCTTGTCTTAACTGCAACATCCTCTGCAACTATTCTGATAACTGATTTCTATTGTTTTGAAGTATTTTTTTTAAAGAAAAAATGCTTAAAGGTGAATATTATCAAGTATACTGGTCTTCTATGACAGTAAACTGTATATCTTTTGGTTGTGGACTGTTTATTGGGACAAAAGAAGACCGTTGAAAACGATATCTTGGGCTTTGGAAAACAGTGATTGATAGTTTTCACCATTTTCTGAAATTCTATAGAGCAAACGACTTAATTGTCAGATTGATCGATAAAGAAAATAATTGGTAGTTGCTGCCCCAAGATGGTGCACCATTTAAGACTCAATATGTTAGTGGAACGATAATTATTATAATAACCACCAACTTGCACACCAGAAATTATGGTGAACATAGAATAATGAGTCCTGTTTTTCAGCTAACTGAACATTTATTACCCATGTGAGTGACTGAATGAATCAACCACTGGAAATGGCTTTGTTTAGCTCAAGGGAACGTCAAAATAAAATATAAATCAGGGGTGAAAACATTTTAAAAGACCCTCTCCTGGCCTTACAAACATTTTACACCCACTTGTCACCGCCCTCTTTTTTTACCCCCTCTCCTCCCCTAATAATTTTGGTACAGTCCCTAATATGTAAAAGGTAAAGTCTTATTTAATCATCCAACAATAAAATTTGAAAAATGGAAGAAATAAAGAGATGTGAATGTTACTTGATTAAAATGTGCTTTGTTTAGTCATGTTTTTGCTGCCGCCCCTTCAGGTTGGCCGAACTTCTACCCTTCGTGGACATAAACCGCCACTGGGGAATCATCAGTAAGTGCCTGACATACAGCAAGGCTGCGTCCGACCCTTTCGCCTACTCCCTCCTACGTCAGCAGTACAAGAAAGTCCTGGTTACCGTCGTCAACAGGCTGCTCCGTCGTGACCTGTACCCCTCATCTGGCCATAACAGCTCTTTAGACACGGAGAACGACTACTGTCTCCAGAGGATCAGCTAATGGCAAATGCGCGGACATGACAGATACACACTACAGGCCAAAAATAAAGGTTGCCTCTTGGAATAAGGTGGGAGGAGGAAGAGAATGAGAGACAGAGAGGACAGGATATTGTTAGGCAGGCAAAAGATGGAAGATAGCACGGACAGGTTGTGGGTGGGGGGGCAGAGAGAGAACAAGAATAAGGAAAATGGTTGGCGGAGAAGAATGAAAAAGCAGTAAAAAGGGGGAGGATGAATGAGAAAAGAGTTGAAAAAGAAGAGGGCGAGGGCGAGACAGATAGGGAGTGACAGACGATGTGGAGACACTGGCTTCAGACAGTATTGGTAAACAAGGGATCTGTGACTCATCGGTGACAGGAAGACACACACATACACACACGGATAAAATGAATCAATTTCATTGAATAAGTCATGGGTTCAGATTAATCTCAAACTGAAGGACCACCCTGTTGGAGACCTTACTGTAGGGGCCCCCTCATCACTTTGAGAGACATGTATAAAGTGGCCTTTGTACTGTACCAACCACTTTATAATGATTTTGGCTAATCCACTTGCAGTGACCTTTCCTCAGCCACAAAATGCAAGGACAGAGCCAGAGGCTTGATGGTCGATAGCAGCGGAGCGAAGATGTGAAAGGCAGCAAAGACTAAGTTGTTCCTGGTTCTGGAAAATGTACCTTCAGTGAATGGATGGAGACTCAACTGCTGCACATTATTGCCATGTTCTGTATTGACCGTGTTAGACTACTTTGCAGTGTCATGTCAGCCACTGAATATTAATGCACTTTGTCTAATTCTCTCAGAGCTACTAGTTACAGGAGCCAAAGGCAAATAACATTTACACAATGATATTAAAAGGATACGGCTGGTGATATTTTATAATTTTGTTTTTGTCAGCAAGTCCCATGAAAAGACCAAAACCAACAGTATGCTTGACCCCTTTTAATTCTTTCCAACTTCTGTAGCTCCCAGCCTGAAGCCCACTCATTCCTACACAAAAAGTAAATCTTGGATATTGTTTTTTTTTGGCATTGAGTGACGGTGGAGCTACAGACAGGAAATGCAGGGAGAATAAGAAAGAAGGATCGCCTGCCAGAATTCACTTCCAGAATTTGTTCATCAAAAACAGTCACATACATACCGTAGTTTCATTTCTAAAAAAGTCTAAACAATTTCCTGAAACAGCTGGACACTACACAGCAAACAAACTGGAGTAAATAGTTCATCATGGCTTCATAATTGGGAGACTCTCGATGGACGTTTGCGACCTGTAAGAATCAGTTGTCTGTACAAGTGCCCAAAAACAACATATATTTACGTTTAAGAGATAGAAGCCCTCTAGAGGTCGTAGTAATTATGATAGGAAATCAGATGATGCTATTGTATTGCTACAAAGTCAATATAGGAAGGAGGTTGTGGTGGTTGGATGGGCCAACAAACATGCAGTCCTTTTCCCATTTCCATCCAGTCAATGCTGTTTTTTAAAAACCATGACCATGATCGTCCCCAACGTTAACCACATGACTATAGTAACCCTGATGAAGAAGGTCTCTAAACCTTAAGGATGTAGTAATTTTAACCCAAACCATGATCTTTCCACAAACCTTTGCCATTGTTTTTTGTGCCTAACCATAGCATTGTCACATCATAAACTATATTTATTTTTCAACGGTGATTTGTAACAGTTTGCTGCTGATAAGGGCATCAGATCAGAAAACGCTTGCGAGTATTGCTCTGGAGTGCATGGACCAACTATGTATTTCGTCGTTTATTTGGAGTAGTTGTTCAATGCGAGGACCACATGACTGACAGAGACAGCCGAAGACATCAATAGGCTAGTTTCTGGTAGCCATGCTAGCTTGTCTGCTTGTATTGTAGAAGAAGGTAACGCTAAGCCATAAAAATGAAGAAGTGCAAGTGAAATCCCCTTCATTGCCACTTCCTGCTGTTCACGAAATGAGCAAGATGGAGCAGAAGAAGTAGAAAAAGGGTTTTGGGGAAAGGTTGTAAGGGGGGCACAAGAAACTGGATAAAGTGAGGTGTGGTCTTTGTTCGTGAACCTAAATTAGAGTAAGATGAGGCAATAATTCTTCATTTGATACATTCATTATTGGTTTGGGTCTTTTTATAGGAACTGTTGGCTATAATAAAACTATATAATATGACCAAATTTGTCCTTTAAAGTGTGAGTTTGTAACTGAATGTACTAGGGATAGCCCACTTTTAACTGAACTGCATTTGTACAACTGTGCTTTGTTTTGCCAGTTGACTGGAAGAAAATGTTTCTATGGATATTTACATGATGGTATATATTTTGCACTGTACAGGAACAACTTTTTGTCTAGATAATTTTCCTCAAAAAAGGGGAGCGATGTGATGTAGCATAGGAATGCTTTCAAAGTGCTTTAAACACACTGTTTTGTGTTTGTGCCAGATTTGAATATGTGACTTTTTCAGCTGTTCTATACTTTAATCAGAATAGCTGCTTTATTATTGTTATTAAAAAAAAAAAAATTGTTTCTTTGGACGTATTTTATGCACATGTATTTTTCCTCCTGTGAGCCACTTGCTGTTCTTTGGCAGTGTCATTAGCTATTAGTGGAATATGTGCAATAAAAGTTGTCAATTATAAAGCTATTAAAATTGTTAATGTTTTCACAGCAATGTCATTGAATCTAGATGATGTCATTTGATCATATTTTATTTGAGGATTCAATTTGTGAGTTTGTAAATTCAATTCACCCAGGAGAAGTTAAAGTCTTGGACACTAAATGGAAGATATAGGACTTTTATTCAAATGGTTTGATTAGGATTATGGAAAAATTGTTGTTTATACTCAGTATCTGAAATTGATGAAGGAAGTTAAATAAGATGAATTTTGCAAAAAAGGAAATACTTGAAGGAAATTTGATTCCTCGTTCACCTGTTACTGAATCACATTGTTTTGCATCCATCTGCCTCATGACACTAATTACATTGTAGATGATATGCAGCATAAAAAATGACCACTGTGTCACATGAAGCAAGCTCTGTTGCAGCAATATCACCACCAAGTGTAATTAAAGAGACGGGTCAAAGATCACTTTTGCCGATTAGTGATTGTGATTTATTCTGACTCAGTAATGACTCAAGCTTAATTTGATGCATGGAAGCAGACCAACAGCAATTATTTGCAGCATTAAGTGAAAGAATCTTCATTTATATGGATAACTCAACCACCAGCGCCTCTGAATTCAAGCAGTTCTAGAGATGCTAAAAGCAACTGAAGGTTGTACTGGAGCCAGCCATCGGCTATATTAGCACATCTTTCTAATTAACCCCAATCATCAGAAACTGATAAAGGAGAAACTGCTAATTAAAACTGTTCACATGGAAAATGTATGCATGGAAAAATATTTATTTGACAGTTGCTCAGTACAGTACAAAGGACAACCGAGTCAGTGAGTGCCAAACTAGTTTCTATAGTGACTCCTTTTCTGACACTGTTAAATTATAAACCTCTAATTAGACAAGACAATTTTTGTATTAACAGAGACTCCACCCAGTCTGCAAGTAAACATCTCAAACTCTCCAAACACTTAAGTCTGTTTGTGGGAAGGGCAACGGCACACTGATTAGTCACTTGAAAGATTACGGTTGTTGATGGAGAGGAGCTGATTATCTGTGTAAGACAAATAAAGACATTAAAATGAGTTAAAACAGGGACAAGGATGAACAAAAGAGTACTCATTTATCTGGCAAACATTTGAACAATATAAAGGATATTTTCAGCCTCTTTTTCCTCAAACCACTTGGTCTGCAAATACTGTATATTACACTTCACTGATCTTAAACCAACATATGACCTTTTACAGCTCTGCTTCTCTGCAGAGTTGTTTGTTCATCATGAGTGTAGACAGTTATAAACACAGATTAAATGGGGCAAACGGATCAATAATCTTTCTTCTTCACTGGGTTTATGATCATATGTATTCTTTAAAAAGAGCCCTGTTTAGGTTATTCATTTCCTTGTATTAACTACTTTATTATACAAACCTGATGTACGACATGCTTACTCTCTGTAAGTATTTATCGGTGCTTGTCTGTCCCAGGTGGCTTCATGTCCTTTCAGTTTCTGGGCTGTGCAATAATCTGCATAATAAACGACCCTGTAAAAGATCTAATTCTTGTTCCTGATTTAGCTGAAGGATACTAGTATTTCTTCTTCTTCTCTCTCTCTCCTGCTTGCACCACCTTCAGCTCAACTTAACTCATCGCAGCCACAGGGTTCGAACTCACTCTCAACATACTCTATGCAGTGATGAACCCAGGGGTCCTGCGCCTGCCTGCATGATGAATAATCATGCTACCCATTATGCTAATTCAGATTAGCTCAGCTGGAAGGAGAGAAGACCCTATAATTAGTTGAATGAGTAAAACAAGCTTACTTAGAAAATGTAGGTCGCTAAGACAAAATTTGGTATGTATGATGCTCTCAAGGATTTTTTTTAGGCTACCATCACATCAAATTTGGATGCTGAGCTGCTAACTTGATGCATAGAAATCAGGTTAGTTGTTGACCATGTGAGACAAACAAAGTCTCCCCTTGAGGATTTTTGCTTCTTATCTGTGTTGGTAGTAATTTGGATTATTATTTTTCCATTAAGGAGACGTTTAAAGCTGAAATCCCCTGAAGACATAGTTTCAAATCTCAAGTATTTCTCTATAAGAATAAATATTCACGACTACAGTGAATAAGCAACAATGAAAGTTAAAGTTTGGGGGAGAAAAACCACATGTATCATCTATGTAACACTCAAACACTGCTATATCAGGACTATGTGTGATGTTTGATCAGATTTTATTGGCAGTGGAAACATGAACAAACATAGTTGTAGGAGATGTCACTTTTTCCCAATGGAGCCATCACCTCCTCAAACTGGTGAGAAGAGCTCAGGGAAAGAAGAAACACAAAAATCAGCCTATGACAGTCACTGATATGGCTGCTGGTAGCTCCTGTCCTTCAGCTTGTCTTGGGGTTCCTTGTTTTTGCTCATAAAGTGATTTTCTGGTTGCAGGATGGAGGTGAGAAACCTGCGAGTAATGTGGTACAAGAATTATGACGCCCCCTATTGGGAGCACAAATGAGTCCTCACAAGTTGCTAATGTCAACAGTGAAAACACCAAGGCCATCAATATATGTCTGTATTGTAGTTATTTGGACAATGTACAGTTCTAAATGTAAATGTTAACATGTGATGTACTGCACCAGAGCAAAGCAAAGCAAAGCAAAAAAACACACAGGACAAATAACACAAAATACAAAGCTACACACAATATCACATCACATACACCCACAATGTCAACTAGCAAATAACAATGTAAGCTTGTCAAATTAAAAGCAAGCTTATTAGAGATTATATGAAAAGACCATGAGATGAAATTTAGATTCAGTGGTTACAGAGCTGAGTAGCTTTTAGCTGATTTTTAAATTTGGTTTTGAATGTACTGATTGAACTGCAGCTCTTTGTATCATCAGGCAGGACATCCATTGAGTTGTAGCATTCACAGAGAAAGCTGACTGTCCAAATGCAGTGTGACGAAATGGTATGGTACAATCTTGTACAGAGGATATTCTGGAGGATCTAATACTGAGTGAGTGTACATGGTTGACTCCTGCAAAAAAGGAAGGTGAAAATTGTGAAAATAGCAAAAATGGTGACACATCAAAGAGTTATCCAAATAGCTAGTACTCTAAACATACAGTAAAATGACTGACGTGTTATTGAACCTGTGTTAGGGTTCGTCTCTTCATATATAGTGTATGGTTTGCCTGCACTAGAATATTTCTTAGAGCAAAGTAGGTCAAACTAGAGCAGTCATAGTTATTCTAGCTGCATTTGTTCATTACTCTGTAGCTTTCTTATACAAAAAGGCTGTGTGAACAAGGTATTTCTGTGATTCCACAGATATCTACTGTCTGTCTAGAATGATAAAATATTTGCAGAGGGCTGAAAAAATGTTTCAATCCAATATTTTCACAGACTGTTTTCCTTTGCTCTTCTTCATTACTTGTAAGTAGGCTATAGGTATCAGTGTACCTGTTATGTTGGTTTCGTCCCCAGCAAACATCTCTCAACTTCTGAAGATATAACCTGCTGCTGGATAACAGGTAAAAAAGAAAATAAAATCCCACAAGACTTGCATAAGGATCGCTGTGTGACTAAATCATGAAGAAATGTATGAGAAAAATAGAGAAGATAGGATTTAGATTTGTTTTATATAAGCCTATATCAATTGAGATAGACATAAAAAAACAATTAAGGTTCTATACTCTGGTTTAATAACCTGTTATTATAAGTATGACACAATATTATGATACATCAAACGTTTTGAAGTAAGCCATTAGTGCTTATAACTTCATATAAGACAGCTAATTAGTAAAAGACATTTAAAAACAAAAAATGTCATTGGTAGCTTAAGCATCAGTATTCCTTGAAGAACTCCTTGCGGTTGATTTTTTTTTTTTTTTATCACAAATAATATTATGTATCTTTTTCATAATTAAGAGACAAGTAAAGGGAATGTTAAAAATAGCTCTACATAATTTCTTATATTGAGTTTTTTTTAATATTAATGTAGCTGGTTACATAATATAGGGTGCAATTTCTTGCTCTCCTGCTTGGACCAGCTGTGAAGCCTTTTGACCTGACAGGGTCAGTGTGAACAAGATACTCCAGCTAAACAAGTCAAGTGGAAGTTGTCCTAAGTCACTTTTGGGGACATTACATAGACTTACATTATTATTATCATCATCATTATTAATAATAATGATAATAATAATAATAACAATAATAATAATAGAGAAAAAAGGTGAAAGTGATAATATTAAGTTAATATAGCCAAAGGGACACATGCACGGATTTAAAACCATGATGCATTTCAAGGCAAGTAAAAAAAAATAAAAAATAAAAAAATCAACAATTGAACTCAAAGTGAGGGAAACAGCAAAATGATCTCACATGCTGTCATGTTAATTTAATTTTAATCTCTGTAAATTGGCGCTAAAAACCACTGAGGTGAAGTAGGGATACGTGCGCGTTCTCACGCACGTATCCCTACTTCACCTCTGAGATATTTCCTCTGTAACTTGATAGTTAACCGTAATGCGTGTAATAATGTGGCTTTCAAGGAAGTTCAGAATTTCTACAGACTTGGGAGATTCACACACACACACATACACACATACCCTCTGGCTGCGTGTGTGAGGTGCCACATCGATATGGAATATAAACCGCGGAAAATGTGCATCATACTGCTGATCCTGCCACAGATGTTGCTTCTTGTTTCGTGTTCACCCCGACGCTGTGACCCGGGAATTCGAGGTAAACTTTCTCTGCTTCATGTGATTTCTGCTTTATTTTTCTGCGCGCATCCGGACCTGCTGCATGAATTATATATGACATCATTTCATATACAGTCTTAGATTCAGAAGCTGACGTCCATGCTGCAAAGCTTATAGAAAAAAAGCTTGTATGTAACTTTAAAAAAACTTATATCCACACAGTGATGTTGTAAATATGATTACATGTAGGCCTGCAGCTTGTCAAAGGGTATTACTGTAATATTCTAGATGAAAACCTTTCAACCTTAATGATTAAGATTAATCATCCAGTCATGTATGTGACATTTCTTGTGGTTTAATAACACTTTTTGTAGACAGACAGGCATTTTTGTAGGCCACAGTGAAGCATTTATAGAAACCACTCTGCCATCTAGTGTCTGCTACAGTGTTAACTTAAACTGATGTGTCTTTCAGGACTATGCAAGCCAACAGTGGAAGAAAAACGTAAGTACCTTTGGGCCTGGTGGAAGAGCATTGTCATGTGTTGGCTGGTTGTCAACCAGATTTCTTCATGTTTTAGCAGCTGATCACCTTTCTGGGCTTTTTAATCTTTGTAGCTTTTCTGAATTTAATATTTTTATGCCCAAAATCACTTGATGTTTTGTATCTTTGACACCAGAGGAAGCTCAGGCTGTAAAGTCACCACACCCTCCATGACTGGTTATGTCTCTGTACAGTTACACCCCCGTGGATTTGATTTTAATCAGTGTTTTTAACAACAAAAAAGATGAGATCATAAGTCACACTGGGTGTAGACTTAATGGAATCTGGCCCAAAGGCCATGAAACCATCATGTGTATTTTTAGATGATCAATGGCAGTATGAAATATTCAAATTCTAATTTCCAGAGATAATAGAAATATTTGGGGCTAGATGATGGAAGACAGCACAGTAAGGCTCATGATTAAGTGCTTGACAGATGGAGATGCGTGTCTCGATCCCTCCATGCAAGACTGATAAAGTTAATATTAATTTTGGCTGTTGATGACTGTTCCCTTCACTTTCTGCTGAGCAATTTGTACATCATTTAATTTCAAAATGTCCCCCTTGCTTGCAGTCTCTATCTGAATTTGACCTTTTTTCACCTCAGCCAAATGCACAGATCTGATGCTGTCCTACTGCGAAGACATGTCTTACGCTCAGACCATGTTCCCAAACATTCTCGGCCACAAGACCCGTGACGAAACTGAGTCTGGGGCTGAGTACCTTCTCATAAGTGTGGTTGAATCTCTGCTCGGCGGACAGTGCAACCCAGACATCCGTATGCTGGGCTGCTCGGTGTTGGTCCCGCGCTGCGAGAAAGACAAGGTGCTGAAGCCCTGTCGCTCTACTTGTGAAGCGGTGCTTAAAAGATGTGGCCAAGCTTTTGATGGGATAGAAATGGCGTGGCCTTACTTCCTGGACTGTGATCGTTTCTTCGTCAGCGACGAGGAGGGCTGTTATGACCCACTGGAGGGCCTCAGAGGTGAGAATATTGTTGATACTGTGACCTTAGTGACCTGACCTGACCTGACCTTAGCGTTGGCTATTTTGATTTTGGTGCTGCATCATAATACTCTAAGATGTGATATCTTATTTTACCTTTATTTATATAATTTTCATCTTCAAACGACACACAAGTATGCTTTAAGTTTCAGTGGTGCATTTTTCACGTTTTCAGCAGGCATCTGGTTCACACACATGCTGATGTGGCTCACGTCAAAATAAAGTCCAACTGGAACGCCTTATTTCCCGACATAAACCCTCACTGTCACTTAGTCCCGTGTCTATCTTCATATGTTTTCATTAGAAGGCTGTTCTTGTAAACAGTGCCTTAATGCACTGCAGAAAGGCAAACATTGTTTTCTAAAAATGTTGTAAATTCTTAATGTGCAAAACAGGTTTCTAAACATAAAAAGGTAATCATGTGTGAGTCATTTGAGAGCACGAACAGTAGAGACATCTGCACGAGCGGCAGGAACTGATTTGAGCATTTAGAGTTTGTGTACAGTGAACTGTGTACATGGTCATAAAAGTCTTAGAGTCAACCAATGCAATGAACTAAACAGTCTTCAACTGTAGCACCGTATCAAAGGGACTCATGTTTTATTGTCGTGCAAAAGTTTTTGAACCAAGAATTTGGTTCAGATGTCTGGCAGTACGTTGGATCAGTGTAATTGCTCCCATATTCCTATCTATCTCAAAGTGATGTAATTTTTCCTGTTTTGATATGATGTGACCTCTTCGCACAATATTTGCATAACCTGTGGATATGTAACAAAGTAAGTGAAAAGTGGGTGCAATTTCTTTCTTCTATATACATAAAAGAGATAATCTAGATAACAGCTCAGCATGACTGTAACACCGGGGCCTGTGTACATTTTTGAAAGGGACAAAAACTCATAGCCAGAAGCTCCTGTTTTTTACACTGGGGCTGCATGGTGGAACACCCTAAAATATCAAGACTTTTAGGCGTCAGATCTGGTGCAAGGTGACTGGCTATTAGAGAAAGTCTCATTTGTTATTTTTAGTTATATTAGGAGCATGACTCTATGGAAGCCAGTGTAGGTCTCTCGGTCAGTCCACCACTTTGGTCCAGGAAATCCATGAAATGTTGTACAGACATTCTCAGTGCCCAGAGCATGAATCCAATTGACTTTGGTGATCCTCTGACTTTTCCTCTAGCAGGTCAAAATTTCAATTTGTCCAACACTTAATGTTGCAGTATGTAAAATTTAGTGGCATCTCGTGGAACGGACTTGGCAGAAATGGAATATAATATTCATAAGTGTGTTTTAAATAGTGTATAATCACCTGAAAATAAGAATTGTTGTCTTTTCATTACCTTTGAATGAACCCTTTATATCTACATGGGGAGCTCTTCTACAGAGGCTGCGATGTTGCACCGTCATGTTTCCACAGTCGCTTAGAACGGACAAACCAAACCCTGACTCTAGACAGAGCCTTTTGTGTTTTCATGAGTTTCTTGGCCACTGTAGGTTCTCCCAATGCTTGGAAAGGGAGGAGGAGAGGTATTCAGTGGGTTGCAATCTGCAACCTCACCACTAGATGCCACTCTTACACACTGGTCCTACACAATAAACAAAAACAATTGAATAAAAAATAGAATATATCAGGCTCAGCTGTACTTCATATTTGGCCCTATTAGCAGATGTCAACATGCTAAAATGCTAAACTACGATGGTTAACATGGTAAACATTATACCTAATTAAAATCAGCACGTTAGCATGCTGATGTTAGCATTTAGCCCAAAGCACCACTGTGTAGCCTCACAGAGCCACAAGTGTGGAAGTGAATCTTAGTCTTGCTGACACATTGGTGATGACAGTATAACAATACTGAACCATGATAACGTGCCATACAGTGTTTTACTTTAAGGTGCCAACACACTCTTGGCTCCTGAAGGCTGTGGAGATGCACGCTTCTGGACTGCGACTGAATGAAAACTGTAATGGAGAGTAAAAATAGCTTATTGGTTATACAAAACAGACACTAGTAATGACAACAACTGTGAATGTTTTAAAGCAGCATGTTGTAGAATTGCATTTTCCCACCATACTTGCCCTTTTGGTCATTAACTGAACATTTATTGGTCAAAAAGACTGATACACTGGTGTTAACAACCTGAATACTGGATCCCAGTAATGCAATGTCCCAGCAGGGTCGGACATTTTACTACTACTGTACTTGAGTCAAAAAAATATTGTTCTTTAGCATTTCAATATGAATATATTGTGAAGATGTTTGTCCATCTGACAAGTAGCTATCATAAAGCATGTGACCTTTAGATCCATACATAAATCAAAAAGGAGATAAAGAGGGGTGGGGAATCTGCCTTTAAGTAGTAGGGCACAGAAAAATAATCTTACTTAATGGGAGAGGGTTAGTTATACATGCAAGCTCTTGTTAACGATGAAGAAGGTTACAATAATAATTTTATAAAGTATAAAAACAATGCAACTAAACTATTAGTGACAGTGCTGACAGATACAGTCTTCTGGGCCTTCTGAATCTGGCACTAACAAAGTGTGATGTGTTCCATGTGGGTTTGGGGCTATTAATGGTTTCTGCTGGCGACAAAATGGGTGTGAATGCAAAAATAATCCAGTCTACTGCATCAGCTGAAACAAGCACATTTGGTTCATAAGACATTAGGTGTTAAACTGACTTTCCACACTCTCTTTTTAGTTTTTTGCTGTACATACCAGACGCTGCAAAGGCTATTTATAGCCTGGCAGCTGTTCAGGAATAGCAACATCACTTCTGTTTGATAGCTCTTAAATGTGTCCTTATTACAGTTAATGCAGTCCCTTAAATGCAGTCCCTATTACAATTAAAAGCACATTGAGTACAAATAATAAGACATATTTTCCTTTACAGCAGAGGAAGGTGAAGAGGTGTTTGACAGCATGGAAATTCCTCCTGAGGACACTGCTTCCACTATGCAGTTCACTTATCACTCCAATGCTCAGATGATCACTGTCTTCAAGAAAATTGAAGATCAATGTTCCGGCATAGCCAGAACCTACAACATTGGCCGCAGCATGGAGGGCAGGGAGCTGCAGGTGATCGAGTTCTCAAACAACCCTGGCCAACATGAATTGCGTAAGTAAAGCAGAGTCATTGTACAGTGCTGCTTGAAAGTTTGTGAACCCTTTAGAATTTTCCGTATTTCTGCATAAATATGACCGAAAAGATGATCAGATATTTGCACAAGTCCTAAAACTAGTTAAAGTGAACTCAATTAAACAAATGAGACAAAAAAAATAACATTTACTTTTTGAGGAACAGTATCCAATCTTACATATTTGTGGGAGACAAAAGTATGTGAACATTTGCTTTCAGTAACTGGTGTGACTCCCTTTTTACAACAATAAGTTCAGCCAAACGTTTCTGGTAACTGTTTATCAGCTCTGCACAGCTTGGAGGAATTTTAGCCCATTCCTCCTTACAGAACGGTCTCATCTCGGGGATGTTGGTGGGCTTCTTTGATTGAACTGCCTGCTTCAGGTCCTTCCACAGCATTTCTATAAGATTAAGGTCAGGACTTTGACTCGGCCATTCCAAAACATGATCTTTCTTCTGCTCCAACCATTCTTTGGTAGAATGACTTGTGTGTTTAGGTGCATTGTCTTACTGGATGACCCACTTTCTGTTGAGCTTCAGTTCACAGACGGATACCTTGACATTTTCCTGTAGAATGTGCTGGTACAACCCAGAACTTATAGCTCTATCAATGATTTCAAGCTGTCCTGGTTCAGAGACAGCAACATAATGCTTCTCATTCAAGCTGAAAAGTTAAATTTTGGTCTCATCCATCCACGTAACATTTTTCCAATCACCTTCTGGCTTATCCATGTGGTCTTTAGTGAACCGTAGATGGCAGCAATGTTCTTTTTTGGAGAGAAGTGGCTTTTTTCCTTGCAACTCTGCCACGCACACCATAGATGTTCAGTGTTCTCCTGATAGTGGACTAATGAACGTTGACTGTAGCCACTGCATGAGAGGTCTTTAGTTTCCTAGATGTTACCCTTGGGTCCCTTCTGGCCTCCTAGAGTATTACACGCCTGCTTTTGGTGTGATTTTTGTTGTTCAACCATTCCTGGGGAGGGTAACAATGGTGATGGATGTCTTCAATTTGCACGCAGTCTGCCAGACGGTTGACTGGTGGAGTCCAAACTCTTTAGAAATGGTTTTGTAACCTTTTCCAGCTTTGTGAGCATCAACAACTCTTCTTCTAAGGTCCTCAAAAATATCCTTTATTTGAGCAATGACACACTTTACATAAACCTGTGTGTGAAGCTCAAATTTTGATGAAGACCCAGATTTCTCTTCTTTAAATAAGACTGGGCCTCCCAGACTCACACTTGATTGTGAACCCATTGTTTGAAACACTCAACTCTAATTTCCCCTTCAAATAAATTGATAATCCTAGAGGTTCACATTGCCATGAACAAATTTTAACATCGGATCATTTTCCCCAATGAATAAACAAACAAGTGTAAGGTCTGTTGTCTAATTTGTTTAACTGATGTCTCTGTATCTTGTTTTAGGACTTGAATGGAAATATGATCACGTTTTAGGTTATATATTTATGCAGAAATAGAGCAAATTCTAAAGGGTTCACAAACTTTCAAGCTGCACTGTAGATAATTGTTTTAATTACTAATGAGGTTAAACCAGCTAAATGTGACCCTCTGCAGTTGAGCCAGAGATAAAGTACATCGGCAACATGCATGGAAATGAAGTAATGGGCCGCCAGCTGCTGATCTACTTGGCTCAGTACCTGTGCTCAGAGTATCTTCTGGGGAACGAGCGCATCCAGACTCTTATCAACACCACCCGCATCCATATTTTACCCTCCATGAACCCTGATGGATACGAGGTGGCTGTTTCTGGGCACCAGGACAGTGGCTACGGTGATGACGAAGAGGTCAGCTCTCCACACTTATGCACATACATTTCTGTGCAGTTTGAGTTGTATGTGTTTTTTAATATCTTTGGAAAACCAACCAAACATCTTACTTTTCCACATGTCCTTGTGAAATTTGAAGCCTGAATACTTGAGCTTTTCATTCCAAGGTCCATTCAGTAGCTGTTCTGGAGCTTTCATTAGTATCACACAAAAACAAAATTTTAGATGTTCAAATAAAAAGAAGTGCACTTTAAATACTTCTTGTGACCTTGGAAACAGTACTTGCCAACAACGCCTGCGCTTGTAATACATTTGAATACCCTGTAACATGAGTGCAGAACATTTTCAGACTATGAAATATGCATTTATATATATTACAGAAAGAACTCTGCTTTGTTATTCATAGTACATGAACAATTAGTCAATCAGTTAATCCATTGACAACAATTTTGCTGATTGATCATTGCAGTTATTCAAACATACACATTTTACAGTTTCTCAAATGCTGATTCTGTATGTTTTATATGATTGTTTATTGAATACTTTTCAGATTTGGGCTGTTGGTTAGACAAAACAATCAATGAGAGGAAGTACCTTTCTTGGAACTTGTGGCACTATTTTCTCAGAGTTTAGTTTTGATCATTTTCTAAAACACATATCACAGACTCCCAGATATGATTCTATGAACATTGGCCAAAACAACGCCCAGAACGTTGACCTGAACAGAAACTTCCCTGATTTGACATCCATCGTTTACAACCGACGCAGAAGCAAGGGCTACCGCACTGACCACATCCCAATCCCAGACTATTACTGGTTTGGTAAGGTACAGTATGAATCCATATCCATATGTGTCACATGTCAGTGAATGATATTTTATGACCTAAAGGGTAATATTGCTGAGGGCTTAGCTTTTAAATTGAATGAACTTGATTTGTTTTAATGCTACAATAATAAGTCTTAATGCTACAATCCAGGTTGCACCGGAGACGTATGCTGTCATGAAATGGATCCGCTCCATCCCGTTTGTGCTCTCTGCTAACTTCCAAGGTGGGGACCTGGTGGTATCCTACCCGTACGATCTCTCCAAACACCCGCTGGAACGTAACATGTTATCGCCAACACCGGACGATCAGGTGAACGAGTTCCCTGATAAACATCACTCCACGAATATTTTTACAAAGAAATTTTTACAATTTAAAAAATATCTGAAGCTGAACATTAAACTCTGAGCATATTGGCTGGATTGATATATGTTCATGAATAATAATCCTACTAATCCTAATGAAAAGTTTTGGTATAACACGCCTTGAATTAATATTTAACTTATCATATTAAATAAACTTCAGAAAAAAGAACACACTGTTTTTTTATTCTTTAGGTTTTCAAGCTTCTTGCAAAAACTTATGCAATGTCCCATGAAAGAATGGCCAATGAAAATGCACAATGTGGATCGTCTCGTTCTCACAGTGACAGAGGAATCGTTAACGGAGCACAGAGGTCCAGCTCTTCAGGAAGTAAGTGAAACTAGTATTTCTCACATATGGTGTCGGTGTCTTACTCTGAAGTATGAAATGTTAGATGGAGCCACTAGAGGTCCTTGTAAGACCAGTTATGATCCAGAATGTGGGAAGCAACATCAGGTCATGAGGGTTTCTCATGGATTTCTGGGTAAAGCAGTTTTGTTTTTGTCTCCGGTCAGGTATGCAAGACTTCAACTATCTTCACACCAACTGTTTTGAGGTGACCGTGGAGCTGGGTTGTGAGAAATTCCCTCCTGAAGAGGAATTGTTTATCGGCTGGCATGAAAACCACGAGGCTTTGATCACATTTTTGGAAGCGGTAACTATGAGTCCTGATTCTGTTAATGTTTTCTTGTTTTTGTTGACATCCTCTATCAGTGATCAACCTCTGAGTTGGTATTATGTTGAAAGCATATGAAGTTATTTGTTTGTAAATGTCTTGTCCTGTGTGGTGTCATTTCTCAGGCCCATCGTGGTATCAAAGGCATTGTAAAAGATGAGGAGGGAAATGGAATAAAAGGTGCACGGATATCAGTCCGAGGAATACGGCATGATATTACCACAGGTAATATTTATCAAATTATAACAAGGTGCACTATTTTTCACAGCAATATGCTTTTTTTCATTGCCAAATGTATCACATTAGTTTTCCATGGCCTGCATAAGATATTTTTGTTCTGTTTACAGGGACACACCACCCCTGTTTATACAAGAATGGTCAAAATCAATGCAGCAGAGACTGAAATATCCTGACTTTAAGTCTGATAAAACACTACATCCTACAATTCCCATAATGCAGCACAGCAGGGTCTTTCATTTTGCTCTGTTACCATAGGAGTTACAGTACATACAAGTTACCAACTTGTAAATAGCATGCAAGTCAACATCCAAATCAATCAGGAAACGTTATTCTCTGATAAATCCGACTTAGCATTTAATGATACAAAAGTGCCTGAAAACCAAACAAATACGGAGGCCTTGTGTCACTCAAAGTCTGTTGTTGACAACCAATTAGGCCGGTCCTGCTTGTTTAATACCATATCTTTCAAATTATACACTCAGTTTGTAACTCAGGCTTTCTATTAAAACTGATTTTCATGTGTCCTCCTCCGAGACATATGTACATAAATTATAAGTTTAAAAGCTAAACCTTTCTCCCTCTACACAGTTGAAAACGGAGAGTATTGGCGCCTTCTCACCCCCGGCATCCATATCGTGACCGCCTCGGCCCCGGGCTACACCCGAGCTATGAAGAAAATCCGCCTGCCTCCTCGCATGAACACAGCAGGCCGCGTGGACTTTGTACTGCAAATAAGCACGCTAGAGTCTGACATGCAAGAGGAGGACGACACCATCCCATCCATGGGCTCCTATGACCGCTTTGACCCGTACAACCAGTATGAGCGCTACACTCTGATGGCTGATTTGAGCCAGAACCGCGAGGAGAGAGCAGAGAAGCCCTGGTGGTGGAACTACTTTGTCCTACCGGGTGGACCCGCACCCACCTGGCTGCTGAAACAGTACTAGAGCTTTTATAAGAGAAGTGAGCATGGTTCCATAAACCAGGCTATCATATAAATGGATGTGCAGCTTTTTATTGTTGCTACATAGCAGAAAAGCGTTAAAGCTAGCTGGCTGGCCATCACATTTCACGCTTTTACCTTCATGTGTTCTGTTCGGTCCCAAATATATAAAATCATAATCAAAGCATCTTAAGTTGACAGTGGGAGTACATGTCTATTTTTAAGGTGGAGAGAAAGCCTACATTTTTTCCTTTTCATTCAAATGCTTCAGTTTATGATGATGAAATATAAGGTTGTTTACACTTCGTATTTGTATTTACCAACAATTTTACAATCTAAATAAAGAACATCAATGTAATCACAATGTGATTCCTTTCAGCTACACCCCACTCATGTTCAGTTCAATCAGGTGTAATGAAACCAGTTGACCACTAGGGGGCAGACTGAGTCAACTTCTGAACTAAATTACTGTCAACCACAGAGTTTGGTTAATTGCCAGCAGTACATAATCTGTTAAATAAACACATATTATTGTGCAGGTGAGGATTATCAGGTTTTTTTTTTGAATAACTTTATCTCTTTAGTCATGTTGTCACAGCTAAATGTGGATGTGAGGAAGTCTTTATAGCTTTCAGTTGTTGCTGTGCAGCTTCATCAATTCTGATAATACCGAGAATGTGATTATTAGATGATGTGACCATATGGATTATACATTATAATGTGAATTTAGTGTATTACATCAAATAACATACAATACAGTACACAGTTGTTAAAATCAGAATTCAGGATGTAATGAAAAGACTAACCAGTATGTTTTTATTTCCTAAAAAATATCTTAAACCATAGTCATCTACACTAGTGGTTCCCAACCTTTTAACTTATGACCCCTTGAAGCGAAGCATTGTCTACTCTCAACACTCATCACATGTGACATTGTGTCAGGAACTGTTGTTGAACGAGTTGTTCCACAAAAGAGTGATTTTCCTGTCTCACGTTGTTTTATTTGAACACTTTTAGAGGCCCGAAGAGGTAAAATCATGCAGTTTTTCCACAAAAAAACAAACAAAGATATAATTCTGTGTACCAGAAGTTCTTTCCTGTCCTGTTAATTGTCCTGTGACCCCTCAGCTTTAGCTTGTGACCCCTTTAAAGGGTCTTGACCCCCAGGTTAGAAACCACTGATCTAAACTACAGACTATAAAAGTCTGTAAAGCAGGTGAAGCATGCACTTGGCAGCAATCCCCATAATTTATTTATGATTAATCCAGGGCATTCCCTGTGAGTATATAATTACATATCCACCTCCCACTCACTGAGCAGGAGGGATGTTTTGTAAACTTAAACCTAATTTCTGTTTGTGTACATTTCCAGCTGTCAGTTTTCCTAAAGAACTAATCCACACTTTAACTACTTCCTGCTGTGGAGCGCTTATCTGGCATGTTTTGACTAAGCTATACGCTATAACCTTAAAACTCGTATAAAATAATGACAGACAAGGTAAGAAGGAGTCATTTACTAGATAAACACTGAGATATTTATGAATGAAGAGTAGACGTTTTTGACTTTATAGTAAGAAAAGGAGAACAAAGTCAAGGACAAAACAGTGGTGGAGTCGAAAGAACAGTTTGAACACCAAAGAAACTAGTGGAACATCCTGATAGGATTGAGAATAACAAAGTGAGACAGAAATGGATTAAGAGCTAAGGCAAATTTGTGACATTTTGCACAAATAAAACCCCCAAAACCCACCACAACAACACAGATTCAACTAGAAAAGCCCCAAATGGATACTTAATCACCACAATGAGAGGTTGTGCAAAACAGGGTAGGATAAAGCACGCAAGAGCAATGCCCAGCCCCAGGGTCCAGAGAAGTCCCAAATCTTATAAACAAAACCAGTCTCAAAGAATTTTTTTTTTAATGTAAGGTCATGAAAGAAGCATGGGAAAAGCAAATTACCCCCAGATAAAGGTCGAGGAATACTATTACCGTAAAAGAAAAAGACTAATACAGAAAAGTCTGCTTGGTGAACTACTTAACCCATGACAAATCAGTGAAAAAAAAATACCAGGCTTCTCAGGGGATTTACAAAACACAAACACATGATTTGGCACCAAACTCAGTCAGCCAAACAGCAGAGAAGAAACCTCCATCTAGATCTGGAAAATACTGTAACCGTCTGTGGAGAGCTTTCAGTAGACTGTCAGATGGCATCAACAATGTCTATTTCCACAGCACGCAAGTCTGCTTCAAATACAGGAATGTATTATATACTGCGCCTGGCACTGCAGCACCTGGAAATTGGTATTGTCATGGTGGGGAGGACGATCTACTTCACAGCATTCACTGAATAGTAATGTCGGTATTGTAATATGACAACAGTAACAAAATCTTGTAGAAAGGCTGCTTGCCAAGTTGAATGGTAACCTACACCTTATACATGCAAATCACTGTAATTGGTAACTACATGGACGTATGAGATAAACCTGCAAAAAGAAGAAAAACAATATGGTGTGGTGTGTTTGTTGCTGTATGATTAGTATATTTTAGCAGTGTTGTATAACACTGAACCTTTGAGTTACCGCTACAGAGATAATCAGATGTAAGCTAATGCTATTAGCCAACAGCCATCAGTTCACTTCAATAGTGTACTGCAGTCATGTTGAAGGAGACCCAAAGTTCAGATATCAAAGTTATTGTTGTGCAAGTTGGCGGCTAAAACATTTATTATTGTTTCAAGATTAGTTGGCCTGAAAATGAAAGTGTTTTAAATGTTTTAATCAATGGAAATATGTTTTGCGGTCCAATCTTAAACTGGACGTTTCCATATTTGCATATTTCCAGGTCTATATTTATATTTTGGGGCTCTATTGTTATATTTTTGCATGATTTACAATTCAAAAACACCTTATCTAACTCATACTGACCCTTTACGCAACGCCTCAGTTCAGCCTCTGTATCTGTTTGAACAGGCTGCTTTGGCTCCTGCCTCTTTAAGACCCCCATCCCGATGAGTCCACTCTATGCAAACAAACAATACGATTTCACTTCTTTTCTCTCATTCTTTACATGAAATATAAACTTTTCAAATACATCTGTACATGTTCGAACCTGAATCCAATTCCAAATATGCAAGTGGGCAACATAAAAAAACCTGTGGAACATTTGTTCACCTCAAGTTTTGGAACTTTGACTATATACATAAGACATCCAACAACATAACAGTATAAAAATGACAGAAATTCACAAAAAACATGATACATCCCCTTTAATTTTAGTTTTGCACTACCTATAACAGAGATAGGAGTCTTGTGGGGCCCTTGTCTTGTCACACGTAAATTCATATCAAGCTGCTAGCTAGTGGAGCCAGTGCATTGGAAGAAGAAAGTTGCAAGCTGTGCAAGTTTCTCATGCTACATGTTGATGAAGTGTAGGTATATGTTTGAGGTGTAAGTTGAGGCCAAACTGGAAGTTGACAAGCTAGCAAATGACAGGATAGTATATGTATGTAGCTTGTTATACTCATACAGTTAGATGTTAGAAGTATTTATAGGTAATTCCCTACCCTGTAGTTTCAGGAATGGCGTTTTAGCTGAGGTAACGACTGGTGACTTTGCATGATTTAGGACTTATATGGACTTTAATGCCAATAAAAATGGGGCAAACCATTAATTTGTGAGCTACTTGACACTGTTTTGTTAGCTGGAAAACAAATTTTACTTCCCTTGCCTTGATACAGTACGCATGCATGGATTTAACGCTTACAGACTAGATTACATTTGAGACACAGATGCTTAACTCTGACTTGTTCCTAAGAGTCCAATGTAAAGATGATTTTTAATGACAAGCACAAACTGGGTCTTTAAATGATTTAAAAGCTGTTGCACGCATATTAAAATACTCTTACGAATCTAATCTATATATGATGAGCTGTCTAATGCTGAGAGCATTCATACGGCATGAAAGAAATCTCAGTGTTGCATTCAGCTGCATGTCAGTTGATGTTAATAAAATATGAAATTAATTTAAGTTTAGTTGACGTGTGTATGCTAAGTAGTTGGATTGTTTTAAAATCTGTGACATTTTGCTCCACAGATTTATCACATTTTATGAGTGTTGGAACTTAATGCCACGACAATCCCTCCAAAAGTCTAAACCAAACATTGTGTAAAGTCAAATAGTCTGGCCTGTGCCATTCTCTGTCACATGCTTTATAGTGAACATACGACAATCCCATGTAGGATTGACCCTGTTTGCTTTTCTGGGACCCGTTCCTCGAGCCGCCCATGTCAGGTGGGGTGCTGGGTCACCAATTACTTGGTGAGGCTGAGAAAGTAGCATAGAGCTGCCCTGAGCTGCCATGTTGTATTAACTTCATGCTGCTGGCAAGTAGGTAAGTAACGCCTCATTTCAGTTCAGTGAACCTGCTCTCTGTTCTCAAAGGAGCTTTAATACGCTTATGTCCCTCCTCGAGATCAGTTTGTAACTGTGACTATTTATGAATGCTCAGTCCGCCATGTGGATGCAGTGCCACCAGGTGCCAGCATTAAATTTTTAAAATTTGCTCATTAACTGATTTCATTACACAACTGACAAGTGTGCTGCACTTAAGATGTGAACTAAGATGTGTGAAGCTGCATGAATGTTTTATTATTTTCCATTATTCTCCAAATTTATGAATAAAATTAAGTTTCTGGTTTTGAACCAGAATGCAATGATTTATCATAATTCAAACCATTTCCCATCAGCATATCTCACATTCTTAAGTCTTTCTAACTGACATCAGGCTGCTTCGGGTTAAAACACTTCCTTCATGAATTCTAAATTACTTGAAATAATTTAGATGCTTAGAAATAAACAATTCAACACATGCAATCTACCAACAGTATCCTTTCGCCTTTGTGGTATTGTGTGGCACCATGTTTTCTCTCCATTAGCACTGTAAAAATAATTATGAATTTAAACATTATCATCTTCGTCATAAAGCGGTAGTTCCAAACTTGGGTGTCAGGACCTCTCTAAGGTGTCACAAGATGAATCTGAGGGGTTGTGAGAGCTTTGCTACTCAAATTGTGGTTGATTTTTTCTGACTTTTCTCTAATTGTTGCTTTTTTCAGATGAAACAAACAGGTTTTAGAGGAGAAAATCTCTCTTTGGTTCAACTTCTCATAACTCATAGACATATTCAACTTGTGGCAAACGGTCGCGAGCCGACACTGCTTCATTTGTAGGGGTCTTCAGCCAAAAAATTTGGGACCCACTGCCATAGAAAACACTTCCCAGCCAAAAACAAACCCAAGAGAGGTGGAGATTAAATTAAATGTCCAGCTCGGCTTGTATACTAGAACAGGAGTCACTCTGTTCAAACACTTGACTAGAAACATGATGAGCAAAATTACTATGAGGGAGTCACTTTGGACTTCAGACTTCAAAACACATATAATGATAGGATTTTTAACAATATCAGATCACAGATTACTTCAGTTCACGTATGTTACCTTGTCACAAACAGAGTATGCAAATGATCTGATACATGTTTAATCTGCTGTTTGAGCATACAACACAAAATAAATCCCAGTTGTCATCTGTGATGACTGCCAACATGTCTCCATGACAACTTAGCAAACTACATCTCCCATCAAAGGCCATGCAATGTAGCTGGAAGCCTGGAAGAAATCTAATAAATGGACTTAAATATCAGTAAAGCAGTAAAGACGCTGTCCTGATGATCCCAAAAATGATGTTTAACAAAGCAGTATTTTGATCTAACAGAAATCTTCATCAGGCATATCGGATGCTGTCAGTAAAGTCTGTTGATCATTTACTAGATTTTCTTTGTTCAGTTTGATCCTGCAGCTGTAAAAAAAATCATGCCAAGTTCAAAAATGAACCTTCAAGTTCAACTTTATGAATGGATTCAGTGGGTGTTGTGATGATTTTTGCCTCCTGCTGGGTTCCATCTAATTTATTCAGTCAATGTGACCCGCTAAACTGATTTGTTTTGCTGTAAGGTCATGTTCTCACGGCATGTATGTTGAAAAAGTGAGAGAAAGAAATAGATAGAAAGTCTTTCAGTTCTGCTTGAGTCTAAGAAGCAGAAGTATCAAGGAAGAGTTTGAACTCCTTTCATTCATAAATCTGACTCAGTTTTATTGCACACTTGTGGTAAAAACTTTGCAGTATAACATCACACATGCAGTACTGCTGCAGCTCTGTGGATGTAACTGTATTCTCCTTTTATGATCCTTACAGGAGAGATTCACTGGGCCCTGTCAAACTCACATAATTGCAAAAACAGCATTTCATTTCCTAATAATGGCTCAATGTCAAGTCCAATTCAGTCTGCTTGTTAAGCGGCAGCAATTACCGAATCGTACATGTGCAGACAACTCCTCCAGTGGGTGATAATAAGCCACTTTCTTTGTTACAGACCCTGAACAAACTCGCGGGGGAACACGTGAAGCAAAGATAATGCGAGCAGTCGAGCGTGAGTGTATACAAAACCCCACCAATCGTTCTTGTAGAAAACCCCTCAGCTGTGACAAAAGCAGGTCCAACTGGGTTAAGGTGAATCCTCTTTAATAGTGTTGGGATCTCTAACCAAAACAGAATATAACAATAGAAAATACAGCTGCTCGTTTTTATGGAAGTCACTTCCTTTTGAAAATAACACTGCATATCCGGGGTTGATTGACTACCAGTGTTTATGTACTTGGGGAAGTACGCTGAGGATTTGAAAGTTTCTTTGTTACGTTTTTTCTGTTGCTTTATTTGGGGTTTCTTCTTCGGCGTGACGGTTAGAGGTCACTGTACAACAAGGCCACACAGACTTTAATTTGACCCCCAGCCTCTGATGAAGAGGCGTGTTTGTTGACATGTTCCTCTGGAGTTTGATTGTGTTCGTTTATTTCTGTAACGCTCTGATACTTTTTTACACTAAGGGATCAAAGGGTACGTCAGTGCGGAGGTGGCATCTGTTCAGTCAGCCGAGTGTCATTCGCCTGGTGCCATACAGGGGTTAACAGGGGTTAGCACTTAGCACACATTTCATTTAGTTTCTACAATATAGCAGTTTTTTACATTGAGTTTGGTCACATTGTTTTGTAGGTTGTTGCTCATTTGATCGTCTGCGTATGGAAAAGTCATTAACATTTAACTAAGCACGACTGAATGGACAACTGGAATCAACTGTGAAATAATAATTACTCATTTGATGCAGAAAGTGATCAAAAATAGAGAAACCACAAGAGAGATGTGCACTGCAAAATGTTATATCAGCCAAAACCTGCGGAGCTGTAATCTAGTTTCTATAGAAAATGAAAAGTCCCTGCCAGTTGGTATTTTTTAACCCTCATCTACAAGTTCAACAGGATCATCACCTTTGTCTGAACTCTACTTTTTGTGTTGTTTCATGAGTCACTGCTTCCTTTGCGGTGTTTCAAATTGATGCTTAGTGTTTGGTGGTGTGAAGTGAAGACAGATAATTTGACTCATTATTTTTCATTATACGTCATCAGAAAAGTGCATTTTAACAGTCACTTGCCTAAACAATAAAATGAACGATGGCTGAATTCCATACAGTTGCTCCAGTTTCAGAGTCCTGGTATTGTGTGTGCTGGTTCCATGTCACACTGTCATGACCTAATGGGACACTTTAATACCACGGAGCCATCATTTATGGTATGAGTGACCAATAGAAACACCTCTGCACTGTGTTTGGAAATGAGAAGTTATTATTCTAGTATGTTTCATGACAATTTTTAGTACATTATCACACTATCAAACTAGAAACTACAACTGTAGCGCTGTTCTCACTCACAATTTACACCTTCTGATTGGTCCAATTAATGATTATCTATTATCCGCATCAGAAATGTGACATCACGTACATTTTTGGGCTGAGAATGAGGAAATTTTGTTGAACTGAAACGTAACGTGACCACACCTTAACAAGTCAAAATGTCTGCTGTGAAAAATGTTTTTTCCCTTGGGTGGCTTGATAGTAACACTTCCTAGAGCTGTATCACACTAAACGCCTTACAGCTGACCCACTAAGATTTGGTTGGATGGATGGATGGATGGACAGAGTAATTTTATTGATCCCAAAGGGAAGCAACAGTGTTACAGCAGCCACTTGCAAAGTTAACAGGAGCTGCTGCAACAGGCTGCAACTAAAGTGGCACCATCTTGGACTTTATCATCTGAATTGGACCTAAGTGTGCACATCCCTTCTCTTCTTCACATGATACTTGTAAACTCTGTCTTCACCCCTGCACACAATTGTCACATAATCCAGTCAACAATGCACAAGTGTAATCCACATGTCAACAACACATACAGTACAGCTACTCTGTGATCCTCTCATAGAGTTTCAGGTTGTAAATCCTGTTGAGCTCTCTAAAGTTGTCATGAGCTTTCATCAATGAAACATCTCCAGCGAGAGATGCTCACTTCATAACCCTGATGACATGAGCTCTCTCGGGCCTCTCTTTCATTAGTTTTTTTTTTAAAGAGGAAAGAAGATTGTACTAAACATATCTTCCCCATCTCTTGCTTAGCTGTGCATAAAAGATTATTATTCAAACCAGACAAGATGATTTATTCTTTGTGGTTAATCTGAGCCCACGCAGTGATTTATTGCGTGGTCCGAATTCAACATCCTGTCAAATCAAATTCTCTTAGAGTGAAATGAACTTGGGAGGTACGCAGACCAAGTTCACACAACAGAGATGCACTCTGACAACTACTGAAACATGAGAACTCACTGATTCAGGACGAAACATGAATAATGCAGATAAACAAGAATTTGATGATTGGACAGAATTTTCACATCTGATCATAGACGTATTAATCTTAGCAGGGAATAACCGTATTGAACTTTTTGTTTTCTTATTCTAATATGCTTCTCAGTTTAGACAATGCCATGCAAAAATGTATTAGTTATTCTCAGCCATCCAGCCGTGAATCAGTGTAAATATTTGTGGTGTATTATCTCAGATGTCTGGCCTTCAGTGAGGCGTACTGGCCTTGAACAGAAACTTTCATTTACAAAATGCATGATCACTTGTCTGACTGTGAATATTATACTTACCCTTTTCATTTATTATATTACTCGCAGCTGCTGGATTATTTTGTGCATTTATCTGCTTTTAATACATGTGTTGACCAACAAATGTTTGTTTACAGGTACAAATTGAACACCGCATAAGATTTAATAGTTATTTTGAGCATCTCAAATATTTCAGAACTAGCATTATTACTGTTTTGTGTGAAAGCACAAAGCCTCACGTGATAGGATATCTTTACTTCCTGAATGTATTTCCCTTTTGAAACAGGATGTCAGGTGGGGCAAACCAATGGAATTTGTTTTGAGGGGGAGAAGGGGTGGGATCTCTGAAAAGCATTGGGATGACCTTATTGATCCAGGAAGCGATAGATTCTCCCTTTCATGGAGTCTTCAAACATTCTTTCATTCACTAAACTGTTTTTTAATCTCATTTGACAGATGTGTTCACACGTCCCATGACATCACAGGTAAGCTGCTCTTTTTTTCTTTTCTTTCTAACTTTAAAGAAAGTTTGTGCATGTTCCAGTATCATATACTGGATGGGTTGGATTTAACCTGCTAGCAAGAACATAGGCCTGCATGGATAGCAGTGTGATCAGTTGATTGGTCATTTCAGATCCGTTATGTCTGGTTTGGTGTTTGGCAGCATGATAAAGAAGCAACACGACTCTTGTTTTGTTTGTTTTATTGCACTGATTTTTGCTTTTTATTCTGCACTTGCCAAACAAATCTAGATCATTTCTGTCAGTATTTTCCAGTGGAATAAACATCTTGTAATGTGGTGATCTGATGAGATTTAACACTCATGGTGTAGTGACAGTACTTGGAGCTTTTCCACTGTATTTATAAGAATAAACTGACTTCCCTACATGGAGTTAAATTGATTCTGTCAGAGAGTAGGAATATTTTGGCACATTATCAGGTGTTGTATTACTCCGCTTTCATATTCTGTTTGTCTTTTGAGCTTGGGGCCTTGAATCAGTATCTGGAAAGGATTTAAAATGACCTCCAATGTTCTTCTAGGTGTTTATTTGTTTACTTGCTTTTTATTGTTTAGTCTCAGTTTGTTAAACAAGGTCCTCAGCTAACAAGCTGCTGCCGCTCTGGATTGTCATTTTTTTTTTAGAATATTTACTGACGTTTCCAACACATCTGTACACTCAAGGGCACCTCAATAATAAGTACTAGAGTAGGGCGCATTTCACTGAACCGTCATAGACTTTAACTGATGTCCCCTCTGACATCATTGTCAGTGCCTGCGTGCAGGAGGGTGCGAGGGCTCTGAATGCTGGATGAAGAATGAGCCAGTACTTTGTGACAACATGTTATGTGGGCGTTTAGTGCTCAATGACACATATGGGTAGACATATTCTTCTTTTGGATGAAGGGAGAGTAGTCAGACTTTTTTTGTAGAGCAGGGATTTTTTTTACATCCCAGTTTTATGTTTTATTTCCTTCATCCCTTGGAATATAGTCACATGCATCACATATAGATACAAATTATCTTTCTGTCACTTCCACCTTCACTTTATCCTGCATAATAATGGAAACCCAAACATTAATGAGCCTTATACAGTAGCTTATAATATGACTTCAGTTCAACATCACATGTTGCCTGCTTATTAAACACTTCACTCATTCAGTGGCTATAAAAAATCTTTTAAATAGAGAATGGATGGAATATTCACCATTTTGTGTGCCATAAATCTGCTGTTTGTAATTTCCAGTTTCGCTTCTAATTTCACCGGGGTTAGTATTACTGTTACATTAAGATGATGTTTAAGGAATATAAGGTTTAAATTGGGGTACGCAATTACATGAGTTGTAACAGCCTACTGCTCATTATTTTGACATGTGGTATTAATGTGCTAACATGTGCTAAAACGGCCTGTTAAGAGACAGAGGCTGAACTGAGGGGTTGCACAAAGGGTGCTTAAACTGTTTGAACAGTGAATCATGCGAAACTACTCTAGTGGAGGCCAAAAATAAAAATATAGAACTGGAAACGAGCATAATAGATCCCCTTTAATGAGTAATGCTAGTGAGGCTTTGCTTTTTTAGACTTAAATATAAGGTCCAGGACACCTCAACTCTCAAATATTTTCATATGGGCCCTCAGTATACGTTGAATGTCAATCTTTTAGTCTGAATCTGTTTCAGCCATAATTGTTGTGAAGATATTTATTTTGTAATGTTAATGTTTACAGAGGTAATGTCTTCCAGGAGCACACTGGGTGTATATTCAACGAATACATTACAAAAGCATTTGACTGGTTTCCAAAGGATTAATAAAGAAGTCATTTTGCACCCATATGTTGCAATACTGCAAGTTAAATAGGATTCAGGCTGTTTGTTTTGTACTCCTGTCACAAAATTTATTTCCCAAATGGTTATTCAGAATCAACAGAATTTGTAAGCATATTTCTTGTCCTCTAGGGACATTGTTTAAAGCACAGACGCACAAGATATCACTGCTGTACTGAAAAATTTTGGACATTTAGCATTTTGTAGATATCTGTACAGGACGCTTAGGAGTTATTTTTCAGCATTCTGTGTACTCATCCTAACAACATTTTTCTTAATAGGAGGAAATCATGTTGCTTTTGAATAAGTTTAGAAAGACCAATTCACTCTCAGCAACAACATAATAGGGAAGACTAATGTTAGCATATTTAAATCCACCCTTCTTTAGGGGATCTTTCCATGTGATCTATTCTCAGAAAAGCCAAGTCTAGACACTGCTGAATTTAAGGCCAGAATAAAACATAAAGCGCAATTGAAATAAGTGTTCTTGATCTTAATGCACATTATCGCTGTGTCCCAGGGATAAAACACTTAAAAGTCAGTCATGAAGAAGAGAAAGCCCGAGGGCTCTCTAGGCTGGGTACATGTCCATGATGCACCCAGCTACTTTAGCTGTCATGCAGCAATATCTCAGAGCCTTCGCTGGGTGCACTGATGCTTGGCTTAAGCCATTTAGCAGCGCCCTGGTTAACTGAAACCGACAAAACTTCTGATTCCAGCCTGATCTTAGAATATCACCCCTGGCGATTGTGAAGCTGTCTTTGCCCATTTCATCTAGCGTGGTCCCACAACTGCATTTGTAGTTGACAGAGATGCAGAATAAGATGCCTTATGATGTTACAACTGTTGCCCAGAGAATTAAATTAAATGGAAAACATAACGATAAAAAAGAGAAATCCTATCTAGCTGACAGTTGTGGAGGGAAAAGGGGTGAGACTCATACCATCGCTTGAAGAGAGTGCCAGACTGAAGGGCGCAGAAGTGCCATAACATAAATAAAACAAGATGGCATTTGGCCACTTAAAGCCAATGGGAGCTCCAAAGGGTAAAGTGTTGGATGATTTCAGGCTAATATTTGCCAAGAGTTGCTCTTTGCACATAGTAGTTGCCCAGAATCATCCAGAGCAACAATGCTGGGTGATGAGATGCTTACAGCTGAGTAGAAATGTGAACTCTGGGCATTTGAGAAGTCAAATCTGCTCGTGACACTGGACAAAATTTCACTGACAAATATAATGTTACTGGTTTTAAAATGGCTGCTGCTGCTTCAACACCTCATCTTGAACTGATAGTTCAGTACTGTGCCATTATTTTTTTTGTGGGAGCCTAACAGTCTAGAAATGTAGCAGGACATTTGCTTCTTGTAAACCACTTTACCACTTTTGTAGGCAAACCTATGCAATATAAGAGGAAATTCTTTATACACTATTGCGTAGTTTATATGCTTAATCCAGCAGGCAGTCATGCTCTACTGTAATAGAAGTCTTGAAAATCAAGCAGCAAACAAATGGACAGATGGCAGTAATTTTGATTAAACTCTAATTGTTAGAACAGCCTATCGTAGCTTAACTGTTAGCATTTCCATTCTTCATGCTAATAATATGCAGTGTTAGTATATCAGCATATATACTGTGTATGTATATACTTATATAGTATTATAGTAGTCAAAAAATGTCTGCATACTAGCTTTTTCCACAGATTTGAACACATCTCATGGTCTTCCTCAGAGCATGGAGTTTTGCACAGTTGTCATCACTCGACCTATGAAGAAAACTTGTCACAGCAAGGGGCCAAAGTTATGGACCAGGACCCAATAGACGGCTGGATAAAATGCAAAGAGACTGGCCATACCTGACCAAACTTCCATGAGATATCATTGGAAAGTGCCAACAAAAAGCTTGTAAGTTGACCTTTTTTTTTTTTTTTTTAACTGTTGAGCTCCTGTACAGTTGGTACAATTTCACAACTGTTAAAAGAAAATGCAACATGTGCACCCTACAACTATAAAACACCCGTGCCAGTTAAAATTAACAAAGAGAAAGTGAAATATTTTTCCAAGTTCTTCCTGATAACTGTTCCACGAACATTTGCAATTCATTTGTTTTGCACTGGATCGCATGTTTTAATTTGTGCATCACATTGTGCAACAGTAGTGTCCATCAAAGGCACACACACACACACACAAGCAGATTTAGGCATACTGAATTTTTTTCCCTCTCTCAAAATCAACACATTACCAACTGAAAAACCTGTTTAGACTTATGTTGTTTCCCGCATCAAGAAGAGAAAGAAACAAAAGAAAAATGCTTCTACTTATTCTCCTGATAGTTTTAACACTAAGCAGCATTTGTTCTTCTGTACTAATGTATCGCACAGTCTTGTCGGTACCGCCCAGCAGAAATCCGACATCACAGTCCAGCACAGCACCCAGACAATTTGTAAAACAAATGTAGTTTATAAAGGCCAGTGTTTTCGTCACAGCATGCTCATGCTAACAAGTTAATTAAGCATAGTCCTGTGCACATGAACTTTAAGCTTGTATTGGTAGTCAAAAGAGATCTGCCGTTAGGTGCACCGAGCTAATTATGTGATGATAAATCTTCTATGGCATGAGGTAATTTCTCAGTGCTCTTTAAAGACAGTAGAGAATATGGCAGATAACTGCTTGAAGCCTTTGCGAGTCAGCAGCAGCTAAGCTAAATGTGGCAGCAAGTGTCAGGCCAAATCAATACACGCTTCCCAGGATTCCTTTGGTGCCATAATCCAGGCTGTGGTGGGCACTGACCCTGGGGAGGCCCGGCCTCTTGTTTTCTTGCCCTGTTTTTTCAAAAGCAGCTGCACTTATGGATATGACAGCATTGAGCTCAAGCTAATTACCTTTAAAAAAAAGAGCAGAATTCATGCTTTAAACTGCTTAGCTCATATCGGAGACGCATTGAAACCTTTTTGTCCCAACATTGGGCCGCTAACTCGCCTTTGGGAAGTCAGTTGTAGGAAGGTGTTTACAAAAATTACGGATAGCCTTGAGCTGAAAAGCAGCACAGTTTTTACAAGCTGTGGCTGAGCATTTTCCTTTTGAACTCTTCATTTGTAGATAATTTAGGTGTCAAGTATTCCCTTTGGATAGGGTGTTGGTCAACTATATCACCTCAGCAGTTTAAAATTTGACTAGTATTTAGTACATTTTGCAGATATTTCTTTGAGAGACGCCTCCGGTATCTTCCAGCTGATTTCACAGATCCCATTAAGTCATAATCTTGTATTATCTGCCTTAAAATAACAAGAGATAATCCTGGCATCAGGCTAATCAGCCATGAAATTGGGGAGTCTCCTTGACTAACTGAATTCCACTGCAGCAAACTCAGTGCAAGTTAACACATGACATGTAGAGTGTGTAGGAGTAATGTAAAAACTGTAGTTTGTCACCAAAAAAAGCACAATCATTGTCATTTATACTATGATTTTTATTGAAATGGGATATTTGAATCACTTTTCTTTCTTTTAACAGGAATCTCTGACTACAAATAATGCCACATCTCCTCCCTTCACTCACCAGATGAGATCATTTAATCCAGGATGAGGAGTTGGAGGTGTGGGGAGGGGGATTTCCAGAACATCACTTCTTCTCTTGTAAGCGGTACTCACTTACTTAAGCCATCAGCCGCTCATTAAAAATGTAAAATTAACGTTTTTAAAGTGGAACATGATTCGGCTCTGTGCTCAGGAGGCAGTGAAGCGCAACGCTTGCATACGAAATGCATTTGGTCATCCCCTTGGCAACAGAGAAGGAAAAGGTGCATTGAGTGAAACGAGAGCAGATTGCTTTTATTCTTTATTTAGAGAGTTATTCTAGACAGTGAGTCACAGATGCCCCGCCACTGTAAAAATCTTTCCTGCTCAATTGAGGCTGTTGGAAGAAGATGCTGAAGGCTCGGGTCTCTGTGGGAAAGTATAAAAAGCAGTCATGGATTTTTATTTGTCTCAGACATGTTTATGTATTTGTAGATATGTCACAGATTTGGACTGTTGACACTATATTCCTCCTGAGATTGAGACGATGTTGACACAATAACATAAATAGACTAGTTTGAGTGTGAAATTCTTCCTTTTTCTGGATGAAAGAGGAAGCGCACAGAGCTACTGGAGATGTATGTTCATGTTTAATACATCTGTTATCAGGCTGCATCCTTTATGAAATGTCCTCTTTTTTGCACTAATGTTTGGCCCTGGGCCCTGGCAGTGAACCTAAATCTACTTGTATTAATGTGTTCTGCATGTGTTAATGTCCATATTGTCAATTTCCTACACAAAAAGTGTATCCAGTTCCTTCAGGATTTAGTTTAAATTTCCCTACAGTATGTGTGTAGGTATAAATTGACCTGGATGATATTATTAGCCAGTATTGGTTTATCACAAATATTATGGTAATGGCACATACAGATAACTAATGAGATACTGCAGTACGGAAATGCCAAAGATATATTTGAAGTCATTTGGAAGCAGTTTTGCCTGTTACAGAGTTTGTCCACCAGAGAACATTGAGTTTATTTAGCTTGCCATGCTAGCATCTCAGTACTTTGTTCAAACCACACTAAAATTTCTCAACAACTACTATATCACCTCGAAATTTTGTACAGACAGTCATGACTCCCTGGATTTTTCCTCTAGCACCACCATGATGTTGACATTTATTGTTTTTAGCTAAATGTACTTTGGTTTATGACTAAATACCTGCAAATTTAATGACATTCATGTCAGCCTCAGCTGTACTTTGTGTTTAGTGCTAATTAGCAATGCATGCTAACAAGCTCAACTAAGATGTGGAACATGATAAACAAGCTAAGCTAAACCAAACTAATCAGTATGTTAGCATTGTCATCATGAGCATCTTAGCATACTGTTATGCATCAGTACATATTGTGGTCACAATTCTTTAAATAATAATATGGCAAAAAAAAGAGAAAAAAGCAAGAAGTCCAACTATTGTAAATCTTTCTGGAGCTATTATCTGACAATTATGATGTTATCATTATGACAACTGATATTATATGCCTTTGGTTAAAAAAAACCAAAACAATTATTAGATACTGATTTTTAAAATCTTAAATATAAACTCACTGGCCACTTCGTTACATACACCTATACAATCTAATGCGATCCAATAGATATAGAATTCTGAATTTATGAAGCTTGTACATTTTCAATGTATACAGAATATGGCAGATAACATATGGTGGTTGCAAACCTTGAAAATGAAAAATGCAAAAGGTCTTCTCTAGAGTCAGTGTTTGTAGAAACATGGCGGTGCAACATGGTGGGGCTCTGTGGAAGAGAGCCTCACCTCCCCATGTAGCTATAAAGGGCTCATTCTAAGGTAACAAAAACACAATTCTTATTTTCAGGTGATTATACACTATTTAAAACATTATGAATATTATATTCCATTTCTGCCAAGTCCATTCTGCTAGATGCCACTAAATTCTACACATTGCACCTTTTAAGTAAAAATATTTGTGATCTGAAAAAAAAAACTTAACTTGTGTCTAGAGTGTTAAATGCATGTTGTTCCTCTAATCTTTTGGCTTTAGTTGTTAATCAACTGACTCTTCACACTTGATTACAGCTTCCTGAAGCTCCTACTGTGGACTTTTAAGTAAAGAGCGACTTTCTCGCTGAGAATTTAAAGGCACAAATCATTTCCCCCTCTTGTCATCATCAATCATAATTACACAACAATTTCTTCACCTTGGATCAATTTGTGCCATTGAGATCAAACAGCAGTGTTAATGGGCGCCCAGATTTCTCTAGAGGTAATCTATATCATGTGGTCGCCTTTCAACCCTTGAGTCGGCTCATGCGGTATATTGTTTGTCACTGAAACAGTTTTACCCTGCAGCTAAAATGTAAATATATTCTTGTGTCCCATCTGTACAGTATGTTTATCACCTTCTTTGTTGGTTATTTAGGCAATTGTGGCTGTTGGAAAAGTAGAAACAATACGATAATAATATAATCATTTAGAAATACAGCATTAAGTGATTTTAAAACTAATATTTAGTGTTGGGTACTATGTTTTGCTTGATGATAAGATCTGCTTTTTAAATGTTCTTTCTCTCCTAATCACTATTGACGTGTGAACAAGCCCTAATCATCATTGTTTCAGTCACAACATAAACTGGGTCTTCAAAGGTTTCACCCATGGTGCAATTACCCCAAATTACTCTCACCAGTGGAGTCAGTCAGGGGCTCTGTTTTCCAGTCACTCTGCCTGTAAACAGGATGTTTCAAAATGGATTTACATGAAACTTTGTGGACAGGGTGGTTATGAACAAGAAGAGTAATAAGATACCAGTCATACCAGTTGGACAAAAGGGGGTGTAGCTTCGAGTGTGGCTTCATACAATATGGCAGATTCATGGAGAACCATTTTGTGTGTCTGTCAGCAGGCACAAGAATATGCAAAGCCTTTATTACTGGTTCAATCAAACAACAAAGAGACCCTAATGTGTTCACTTCAACACAACTGAACTTTGACTTCCTCAAAAACTTGGTACAATAATAGATTAGCCCATCAAAATTGTTGTTCTTTAATCGAAATAAAATCAAATGCAAAAACTATTCGCTATTAAAATGGACGGAGAAAGCTAAGTAATTTAAGTAATAAGAAGTCATTTTTGTTTGTTTTTCTTTCTTTGTCCAGTTCCCCTGATTGCTGGAAAATGTTAAACAGTGTGCAGCAGCACAGAGGAAATCCACTGAACTAACTCTCACACAGAACACTGATGTTACTCAAGTCCACAAAACAGTAAAAAAAAAAAAGTAAAAGATGCTATGAGATAGAGGCCCCAAATTAAAAATATGTCATTATGTAGTATTTTATCCTATTACACTAAAAGTAATCCTAAAAGGAAAAACTAAGCATGAAGGTTCATTCTTGAACTTGGAATTTTTTTTTTTTTACGGTCCCAACTGAAGGTCTACTTACTAGCTTTTCTGGACCTTTCAGCTATATCACATGGCCTTCCAGCATGTCCTAAAAGTGCTTCAGGCGGCCTGCCAACAGATCCATCTCTATCTGTGATGAAGACCATGTGATATGGCTTTTTAAAAGCTGACTGAAACACATCTCATCTTTTTAGAACTGCTTTTAATGTGGTTGATGTCCTGCGCTACCTTGTGCTTATTTATAATGAGTTGCTTTTTGTTATTTTGTAGTTCGTGATACTTTAACCTTGTTGTGTAGAGCATCTTTGTGTAGCTTGAAAAGTGCTGTATAAATAAAATGTATTATTATTATTATTATTATTATTATTATTATTATTATTATTATTATTATTATTATTATATAGAAATGGTCAAAAACTCAGAAAACCAAACAGAAAACACACTGAAAATCATTAAAAAATATATTGAAAAAGTAGATAGATGGATGTTGTCTCCTGATGAGAAACAACTTGGTAAAATCTGACACAGTACAGGCATATCATAGCGTTGGTGGATACCATTTTGTGCCATTTTGCCTCTAACAGTGTATCTACGAACAACAGCCTCATTGAGTTAATCATTGGTGCTTTTTTTGTCTGTCTTTCGCTAATAAGGATGATACAGAACACTTTGACAATGAGTTAAAGATCAATTGTTTGACTCTTTGGCCAATTTCAACACATTATCCTAATTGTGTAGAACCACATCATAAAATCACAGTGCTTAAACAGCATTAGCATGTCCATACCCAGGAGGTGTAACACTATAGTGTTGGGAAATACTGTATGAAACAGACTTCTGCAGATGAAAGGGCACAAGCCCATCACTGTTCCTTACATAATATGTTTGTAGTTAGCAGGGGGCCGTTGTTTCTTACCCCCTTGTACTGTAGTTTAAGCACCCTGTCACTTTAAACTAGTGTGATCTGAAATTTTGCTGGGTGACTGCTGAGAATGCTAATGCCTTAGAAGCTGTATCCTGTGGCTCTTTTGGCTCAAATCAAAGCCAGAGAGGCACAAGGAAGAGCCAAGCAGCAGCCATCCCCACTTGAGAGAGGCTGGTAATGTAATCCTTCAACAAGTTGGTTTGGGATCACAGAGTGAGTAATACAGGCCTGACACACAATTCATTTTTCGTCACTAACTATAGAGAGACGAAGACTGAAAACCGCAGAGTCTTAGTGGTCAATTAGTGCTTGTTTACTTGTTTCTGAAACAGTTTCTTCTTTGAAGGGTCTGAAACCCACAGACGGCCTTAAAGCTGCAATTTCTTTCTTTGTTGTCATGAATTCTTATTCAAGTCTGAAATCCTGGCTGCTTAAGCCAACTGTTGACTGCTGAATAATGATGATGGCTATTTGGGGTATAAATGATCATAAATAGTAGTATGCAATGTACATGTTGGCTAGACAGACAGGAATAATTGCAGTTTAGTCATTTGTCCATTTAATAGCTTTTGGAGACACCCCCCTCCAAAATGCCGCCTGTTCTTTATTTAGCAGTAGCCAATTAATAAAGGTGATTAAACATTACTGCACAGCACATACATAATTATACGTCTCTCTCTCTCTCTCAGCTGTTATTCTTTACAGAGCTCTAATTTAATTCAATTAACTTTATTTTTGTAGTACAATGTGCCCTGTATCAATATTGCGTTCCATGAAGTGGGTGCATATGTTAAAAACAAACAATAAAACGGCTAAATCAAGTGTAAACCTTGACTAGTTTGTTTTTGTGACTCGTTGAGGTCATGAATGCAACATTTGTGGCTGCAGAGGCTTCCAGGAGATACAAATTCCACCTCTTGAAAGCCTTTGCTGCTGATTTTATGCGACCACTGGGAGCACTAGCCATGTACATTGTACTTAGAGCTTAACTTTTTTGTGATCATTAGACAACACATATTCTGACAAGTCAATAACATAATTGTTTTTTTTTTTAATTTTAATTTTTTTTTTATCATGGAGAAGATGAATGCTCCGCAAGGGAGTCGCAGAGCTGAGATCAAATTTTAATAAATGACAAACTTATTATATTTATGTGTCATCACCATGCAAACACGCTCACAGACAACACTCTTTGTTATATTATCATTATCTGCTGAAAACCTTGCAACAATCACACAGGTCTATGCCGCTACGAACATGTTCACTTCACGAACGCCTCACTGGGGAAACACAACACAACTTGGTGAGCTTGGGGCTGTCAGGCATTTGGAATTATTTTACTGTCTGTATGTTTCTAGTGATGGACCTCTTTGAAAATCTTTCAAAACCAATTGGCAATGTGAAAAATGCATGTTTTTCATGATCAAATTTTTGTTTTTTTTGCCTGTACACATGTACAGAGCTGGAACATTGCTCTATTGGTGAGAGGAAGAAAGGAAGGGACTTTATTTTCCACACTGTGGAAAATCTTCTTTGGTTTGACCACACAGCACCAAAAAAACAACAAAAAATAGGACAACTGACAATACAGTACACTGAAATCAACAAACGACGTCATTTAAGATACATTAATACAGTAGAATATTGTAAAGATGCAAAAACATAATAGATGTAACAATAAATTGTAAAATGATTAACGTTGGAAAGATGTTGGAATTTATTTAAGTGTTATAGATTTCCTCTTAATTTTCAGCCTTCTGTGTCAGCAAAATTCAAGGAGATAGATTATTGTTTATTGTACACATTTGACATTTTCAGCATCAAGCTGCAGACAGAGAGGAAATCTATAGGACCACAGTTGCTTATTAATCAATTTAGTGAGCGATGAAATATTCATCAGTAGAAGTTTAGGACACATATTCAGGATATTGCTTGAAAATGGGAGCAACACGACAGCGTGCTCTTTCACAGTACATTCAGATACATGGCCAAAAACATTATTGTTCTGTTTGTATTGGCTCCTGGCAAAAAAAAAAAAAAAAATCTGTCAGAACTACTTTGGTGTTTTGCAGCTTAGAGGAAACACAATGAATTTTTTGCTCTTGATTGTCACTGTTTATCACAATCACTACCATTTCCAGTGTTGCCCTAAAATTATGACACAATATGAATTGAAACAATACTAGGTCAAAACCTAGTATATGGCTGGATCCACCATGTATGGTCACTGTGTGAAATTGTGGCCAATTTGTTACAGGGATAGTCAGTTGGAATGTTGGTCCCAGTAATATTTGTTGTTAAAATGCACTGAAGTAGCACATCACATTACACAGTTAAGTTATATTTGAGTAAAAAAAAAAATGTTATAAATGCAGTTGCGATAACAATACTTCCCACTCATCTTGAGATATTTGATTTGAAAGAGAACTTTCAATTTTAATTATAGCTATTCTAATTATCTGTTAACTCCCCCTTCTTTCATCTGTTTCCATCTGCGGATGTCTGTAAACATATGGTCTCTTCAATATGTTTACATGGGATTAGCATGCTAGGCTAACAGTTTGTCAGCTGTGACATTGTATCCATGCTGTGACGTCACACAAACACCGAAAACACACCTGTCACCTGCCCAGGACGGTGCTGTTAAACCAGAAACACCACAGCTACATCTTATTTTTATACATCTATGGGCTACACATGGCACAGCTATGCTAATGATGCTAGCCATGCTAACTAGGTGCAGACTGGTAAAATGGTTTCATTGCGTCTCTTTGCATCTGTGGGTTGATTAAACAACTGTTTTGTTTTTACTTTTATGTTTGCTGTGACTAGCAGCATGTCCAGATTTATGTGTCATTTTTACAGAGGTTTTTGAGCTACAGTCTGTCTGTGCAGTACAGTTTGGGTTTGTCCCCCCTTCAACCCTCCATGGCACACAGCCCAGTAACCACTTTTGTTTCCTTAAAGGCTCAATTTTTCGGATCGGCAGCTTATAAAAACTTAGCTCTCGGTTCTTTACTCTGTTGGTAGTGCATCCCACTACACAGCAACTTTTAGGCATTTTTCTGTTGTTTGCTAGCAGACAGAAGTGACAAGGAGGCACCTTCACACAAAACAAAATCAATGGGGAGCAATGAATTGTTCTCCCATCCAGGATGGGCAGGACTTGATTGCGCTCTGACTCTATGGGGTAACTTCATCACTCAGTGAGTCAGCCAGTCAGTGACGGACAGGCATTCAGGGTTATAGGCCTAGTCCATGGCTGCCTGGTCCAGCCAAACAAGTGAGACCTATAAGGTTTGTTGTGTGTCTTAATTAGCTCATCTCTTCAGCTCTCGTCTGCAACTTGTTATGAAAGACTTAATTTTGATATCCCTATTTTTCCCAGTGATGAATAACTGGTTTCTAATTTCCAAATGTGTGGGCGTTTAATGGGGCCTAAGACATTTTATTCTCTTGCTATAACGCTGTCTACAAAATTGTGTGGTGCAGAGTGTAATCATGCAATGCTATCTGGCACAGACACTCTCTGGCGGCAGCGAGGCAAAACCTGCAGCCCAGAACTGCTCCACTTAAGGGAGGCTGATGTGAGAGGAGCAGACAGGCGAGAGTGGAAGGCCCTCCAGTCATGCAAAATGCAAAGGAAATATGACTTTATTACAGCTCCCTAATGGTGACATAACAATCTGTTCAGCCACTTCCCTCCAAATCTCAAAGCATTTTTTAGAAAGTGCTTTGGTCTACAGGATAGGATGCGTTTGAAAATCTCTCAGCATGAGTGAGGTTAAACACAACTGAATATGACAAACTGCTTTGATCAGCTCTTGACTAATTTTAATTTACTTTATGCTTCTTTTACATTTCAGTCATGAGAAAAAAAAATAATGGTTATGAGAAACTATAGGAAGTCAAGTCACATTTATTCATAGAGCGCATTTAAAAACAATGCAAGTTGACCAAAGTGCTGTACAGAACAAAATCAGGCAATAAAAACAGAATTAAAGACCAAAAACAAAGCAACCACATGGCATATAGCACAAATCAACAAACATAGTTGAGGCATAGAGTAATAAACCATTTGAAGTGGATCCAAATGCTGAGGAATAAAAGTTTTTGTTTTTAGCCTGGACTTGAGGGAATGAAAGGAGGGGGGCAGTTCTGATAGAGAGGGGGATGCTGTTCCACAGTCTAGGGACTGCACAAACAAGGGTACCCCCCCCCCCCCCCCCCCCCCCCCCAAGAGATGACCAGGAGATGGATAAGGGGTTAAAAGGTCAGAAATATAGGGTTCCTATGATGAAATATGTGTTTTAGATGTAGTATAGAGCCTTTAACCCTTCAAATAAATAGTTCAACATTCAGACATCCATTGGGCTTTTGGCTTTCTTTCCAGTTGTTAGCAGCTATAATAATTGTAGGATGTGGTGAATCTATATGATTATTATGATTCATCAGATAGATTAAATAAATAGTTGTACATTTTTGGAAATAAGTGTATTCAGTTCTTTTGGATAGTTATATGAGAAGATTGAGACCACTCATGTCTTTGTGTTAAGTTCAGTTCAGGAGAAGGCAATTAGCAAAGACTTGAAATGAGGAAACAAAAACTAACAGCTTTAAACTTCTTTAATCAACCCTTTGTTTAATCTGTCACAAACATACAGTAAATGTAAAAACAACAAGTAGTGATTACAGGGAGAGTTATGTGCTGTAACTATTTCTTGATGAAGAAAAGTTCACTCAGGACATCTTTGCGCTGGTTGCCATGGCAATGTCACTGTGATGAAAAGACTCTGGGAAGTCACTGCATCCGGCTGTTGATAGTTACAGCATGGAGTAACCCAAAAGATTAAACATACAAGATACATTTGTTGTTGGTGAGCTTCAGAGATGCTGGAGGCTAGCTGTTTCCCCCTGTTTCCAGTCTGTATGCTAAGCTAAGCTAATCGCCTCCCATTTTAAGCTCCTTACTTAGACACAGACATGAAATTGATATTTAACTTTCAGAAATAAGAAAGAAAGAAAAGCCAAAAAGTGATTTAAATGCCTTGCTTGGAAATTGTTGAATGTTTATATAATTTATTCAATCAATTAAAATAATCAAATAGTCAACACATCCATAAAGAGTGTATTCACAGAAGACAACCCACAGACAGCATAGTGGCACAAACTCAGTTCCCTAGGATCCAGGATCCAACTCCAATCTACCCTGAATAGATTTGTAGTTTGGAATTTGTGTTCAGACATTGCATTTTATAATGTGTTAATCTCTATAGTGATGTGTGGGTACATAGTTATGCTCTTAGTTTTTATAAGTGAGTCCAGAAAGAGACAGATGCCTTGCAACTAAAAACACAACAAATGTATTTAAAGGTTTGTGATGACATCAAGGCAAATTAGAAATGTTATCCAACTTTTTTCCATCACCGGTTTTTAACTTTTCAGTCGTTACCTTAAACATTTCTTTCCAGTTTCAAATTGTTGTCTACACTAACAAAATTATACGAACAGACACTCCCACCTCATATTAATAAGTGAAAGACTTCAGCAAAGGCTTAAAAATACAATATATCACTTTAGATTTGTTTTACCTCGAATAAGTCCACTTGTGAGAGGTCTCATATTTACAGTTTTCTGCTTTTCAAACACTGACTGAAGTGTTGGAGCTTCTGATGAAAAGAAACGGATATTAGTCTTAATCCCTCCAGGATAACAGTACCAAAGGTTCACTATTTGCTGCTCAGTCATTCATTTTTAACAAGGAACATTTTTCAGCTATCTATTTGTGGATTTAAGAGATAAATAAAATAAACACAAACCCTCTGTTTTCTCTTTTGTAGGGTTGTGGAATTATGGTGGTGAATAATACATGTCTGAAAGCATCCATCTCTCTGAGCTGCATCTTCTCTTGGACACCAGGGGACGTGGAGGCGAGTGAGTACAGATATTTATGAAGTGTTTGATTTCAGAACAAGCCGTTGCTATCAAGTAACCCCATCGCTCACCTGTTTTTAAGAGCACTGTGTGCTGCAGACAAAATAACACAGGAAGTCACCTTTTGGCTTTGTAGTTCTGAACTTCTACCTCTAGTAGAAGAAGGTAGAAAGACTTTAAAATATATGGAAAACAAAATATATGGAAAACAACTGTATCATTATGTTCATCATAATGTTAAGAGTATCTTATTGAAATTCGCAATTAAACTGATTGAAGAAAAAGAAAATCTAGATGTCTAATCAAGAGGTTCTGCAGATATGAAAAGAGGGAAGATCTGCAGATGTTGAAATCTGAACTATTAAAATGATTTTACATATAAAAATCCATTTATTAGTTTTGTTGTGTAAAACTCAGTCTGTGGAAACAGATGTATAATTTCATCTGTGGGTCTGGTGGAGTTGAAAAGTGAGAAAATAAACCTGATGATTTCATAGTGATGTCATCAGGGTCATGTCAACTTGGGTTTGGAGACTTTAACAGAACTGCAATGCAAATTGTGTACAGTGTACAGAAGTGTACAGTCTGATATACAGTGATATTTTCCAGGCAGCAAGAGTCTAAAAAAAAAAAGGAAAAAAAATGCTATTGAGTTGCATCATGGGAATTGTAGGATCTAAAGATTTTGGAGCTTGACCCATACCAGGATATCTCAGTCTCTGCTGCTTCATCTGTTCACCAACTTAAACCTCAGACAAGGGCTGATTTCATTACATTATAAATGTTTGCGTGACTGAAATGAGTACTCCACTAAACTGTTGATACAACACTGGTGCACAGTGTATGATACACAATCAGGTCAGGTGATATTGGAGAGGTACAGCTAAACCTCTGGCCATGCCTTTTATCATTGTTCAATTATCAGTTGTACACTCTATTGGTGCAGGTTGATGGTGCATACAGTCATGCATTTTGTGTTTAGCTTGCTTAAAGTTAACATTCATCTGAAAACCCTTTCCGGTGCAATATTAAGTACCTGCTCGTATAATTATGTCATACTATAAACAACAACTATTTGCCCCCTGTTTATAATACATTTACAGCTGTACATCAAACACAGCATCTTTGACACACACCTGAAATGACACTGACATTTGTTGACAGTCAGAAGTGGCTGTGAACTGTGACCTTTGCAGCACGTCATTTATCGCTGCTGACGAGTAACGTTGACATCCGTGTTAATAGCGGCTTGGACAGCGGATGACAGGTTGACTGAGAGTCTTTTGAGCGGCTTGTTGTAGTGATGTTGATGAGAGTTCAACCTCAGGCTGCTGTCATGCTCGATCCACTTGTTGGCTGAAATGCACTGTGGAGAGGACCTTTTTAAAGTCCTCATCATTATTCTGTGCAGATAAAGTAAATCTTGATTATTTTGTGTCTTAAAACATCCACTGTCACTATAGACATTTTCATGATATAGATGTTTCTGCAGTAGTAGCTTAGTGTCTAATTAACAGAACAGCTAATTCTGTTGCACCATCTGTATCTGCGTATCACTCCGAGCCACAGGATTTGTTTCAGATGAGCGGTTCAAAAAAAAAAAATAGCTGGACTGTTACAAATTGTGTTTTGCTCGGGATTCCAGTGAGGGTCAAAGAGCTGGTGAACGAGTCAGAGCTCTTGCACCGAGGCAGCATCACTGTTTAGCTCTGATGTGACCAGAACTGCTTCAGAGTCCCGTCTTAGAGGTGCAAGCGGAGTCTTCATTAGATGATGGAAACAAACATACTGTAGTGTCATTACTACCAATGTGATCACGCTCATCATAAGTTGCTGGCTACAAATATTGTTATTGATAGTGTTCAGCAGATATTTTTATTGAGTTGGTGAACAAGTTCAGTGTCGGCTGAAAGAATCATTAAATCACTTTTTTTTTTCATACAGAGGCAATAAAATCTAATGAACCTCAGTTGCTGGCAGTCATGACATAAAAGGGCTTTGTATTAAAGGGAAAGTATCACACACATTTCCAAGTCTATTTTTTTTTATTTTCCGGGTGCTCTGGAATATATTTGCATGATTCACAGTTCACAAAACTCCTTATTTATCTTAAACTGGCCCTTTATGGAGCCCCTCAGTTCAGCCTCCGTCTGAAATAGGCCGTTTAAGCTCCTGTCTCTTTAAGGCTTGTTGACTGATTGATTTGTTACAGAAATAAACAGTTTGAGATGAGAAACATAGGAATAGATTCGATTGTCTGCTGCTCTTGTGCTGTTGAGAGTCGAGGTTGTTTCTCAGCAGCTGTGATTTAATGGTGCTCTTGGTACTCTAAAGCCATATGCAATGGTTTAACTGCTGTGATGATGCAGTCTGTTACAGAGCCGCAGGTGCATCTACCTGGCAGGCTGCCACTCGGGCTATTAGCCCACAATCCAATGATCCCTATTTGGGGAGTAGTTGTCCTTTTCACTGCATCAACCGCAGCTCGACTTGTATTCCACTCAGTCGCTGATTGCTCAGTGATATGTGTGTTTACCGATGATAAATTCCCATGACTGGGCTGTTGCACTTGTGATTTCGGGCTGTCACACTGGATGAGCTGAGCGATGCACAGCTGCTCAGCCCTCCGGGGCGAAATGAACTGAGAGCACATGCCGCCAATTCAGAAGGAAGCAAAATGGTTGCAGTGCATATAATTACATTTTTGTGGTGAGAGATGTGGGTCAGGTTACCGTGTGTTCGCCAATTGCCTGGAAGAGGAGAGTAAATCAGCAGGAAATACACCAGCTGTCAATTAACTGTCACTTTCACACTGCAGTCTCATGTTGAGTCAGCGGTTTGTATTCATGGACACAACAGGATGTAAAACATTGCTTTCTGCAAACGGAAGCTTTTTTAGCAGATTGTTCATTCACATATATGGCAGGGTGAAAGTTTGTGCATAAATTATACTTGAAATAAAGAAATCTAGTATATTGAGTGGAGGTTCAAGAAAATCTTTGGTACTTAATAGTTTCTCGTCCATCTTTTCTCTTTTCCTAGTGTGTCCATGAGTCTCTATGCAGCAGCACGTCAGCAATAATCCAAAACAGTGCTCCCCAACTTTCTGTTTGAGACTCCACCAAGAAGAATAAAGACATTTGTATAATTACCCTATTTCTAAAGGTAAAATAACCCATTTTAAAAAATAGCATTGTCACAAAGGTGAAAACACAGCTGTTTGTCTTAGCTCATGAAACGTTGATGTGGTTTTCACACGGTAGTGACAAACTGCTTCGATTTAAAGGACAAGTTCTCAATTTTTCAGGTCTATCTATATATATTCAGATGCCCAAATGAACATTGAAATAGGTTTTGGCTTCAGATAAACTTTTAAATGCATTTTGGCACAGAAGGATGACTGTGGCTTTAGTCTCACATCACCTATATTGCAATATAGGTGATATACTCATATATATTCATATTGGCACCTGGCTATTGTTTTAAGAAAGACTAGAAAAATAATAAGCATATCCTTTAAGAGGTCACAAACTAATAAGTTTGGGCACCACTGATATAAAAAGTTACAGAACCTGCAGAAGTCTGAGTTGAGGTTTCACTCACTTATAAACATAAATGTTGTAATTTAACTTCTGGCTGCTGGTAATGATGTTATTTAGCATGTATTATGATATAATATATTTAAATGGCACATCACCTCTTTAAATTGTAATTTTGGTGCTTTAGATGCACCGCACATCACTATGATTCAACTCGCGGCACCACAGACAGGAAGTAGTTTCACAAGAGTCATTTTATTGTTTGATATTAATATGACTTTTTGAACTCTGGCAGTGTTAATATCCCACAGCAAAGCATTTGTGGTTTACATTTCTCCAAAATACCTGCTGTTTTCACAATTTCTGTGTTTGAGGAGATGCTTTAAGATCTCTTATCATCTCATGTCACAGGCATTCATAATTAACTTGCAAGTCAAACCGAAAATTTTCTTACTGAAGGCTAAAATGAAACATTAGCATGGGTCTAATAATTGATTATAAGCAGTTCTCCTCTTATATAAGATATGGAGCACAAAAAATTTCTCAACATTTTAGAGTGTGTATCATCCTGTCCAGAGCAGAACAGGGTATTATTAAGTAATTAATAACCTGCTATTGATCAGAGTGACAATCCCTCAAGACTGAAGAAGAAACTGATACATTCACACACACAGAAGGTGCACAAGTGCAAGCGTCCATACAGACACATTTATTTCAGTGCACGCAAATGCAGACTTTGTGCCTCCCTGTTACATGTTAGTCACAGCAGCCTCTTCCCAATTCAGTCGATAGGCTTCCATTAAGAGAGGGTTGGCTGTCAAAGCAACCTGTGACCTCCTCTCACCCCCTCGGAGCCCACTGGCCTGTGATGTTCGTATCAATATGAATTTCAGGCCTTTGCAGCCATCAGCCGCAATTCCCAGTGTCCATTAGTCTCAAGTATCTGTTTCCTCCAACTTGTACTATTGATTTCGGTGTGTCTTTTGTACAGAGCGTGTACACTGATCTTAAAAACAGGGAGAGCTTTGTTTTCCTGGAGAGTTTCTATCGCCAGTGCATCCAAGTCTCTCGTTATTCTACCTCTTCTTAAATGATTTTCATAACTTCTGTCACTGCCAGCCGTGTAGCGGCGCAAAGCAACATGACGTCTGATCGAGGATCAGATGTCATGTGCTTGAAGCTGGCGAGACCAGAGCCCTCAGAGGTCAAGGCTTTTCATCTCTAAGGCCAAAATGAAATGACCTATTGTTGTCACACACACACAGGAGGATATCACAGCAAATATAGAGGCACAATATGGTTTTATATCCCTGGAGATCATGAATGTGCAACTTTTTCAAATGCTTGACCACATCTGTTCCTGCAATGTGTCATACTGCTGACAAACCTTGATGGCGACGATTTTAGAAATATGCAAAGTTAAGATTCAACTATTTAGGGATTTACACAAAAACACTATACATTTGTGGATAGGTTATGCATGTGAAATTAAGAAGGCATCTCACACCTCTCAAACTTTGCTGCTCTTTCATAATTTGAAATTTTCTTTTAACCACAGATATTGAACTGTGGACACCAAAAGATCAAAAAGTCAAACGTTGCACATTCTGTAGAGTTTGCAGAAACCTTTACACCCTCAAAGTAAAGAGGACATGACTTCAGTGATATCTTCTATGTAGGGGAATAACTTTTTATTGTTTCAAATTTTAACCCAGGAAATTCAAACATACTGTAAATACAGAAACAGTAGCTGAAGTGCGTAAAGATTACAGCCACTATAGCCGCTCTGGTCCTCTCACTGCTTCCTTCCCGCTGAGCGTCCAATGGTCCAAAGTGTGAGGAACATACTGTAGGCTGACATTTGGCTGCTCTTCACTGCTGTGAAATATCTGCTACTGGGAGGCCTTTTGGGGACGAGATTAGATATTCCTCGACACAGTAAACCAGCTCCTGAGAGAGGAAGATGGATGACCTTTGGCTTTATTTATGTCGTCGCCACTCATGCAGGACCTTTTCATCAGATACGGTCATTGTAATCCCTCAGCCCCCATTCAATTTACAGAAGCACTCTGTCACTGCAGACCACTAAAGCCGACGAAATTAATGGATCAATAAGCCCTCTGAAAGCCTGGCGGGCCGGTCGAGATCCCCCCGGTCACTATCAGGTTACCAGTCATAATGAATGGGGTGTTGTTTATGTTGTAAAGTGCTGCGTCACTGAGTCCTTTGAACAAGTCAGCCTCTTAGTACACCACCGGAGAGTTTTCAGGGATGTGATGACGACAATATGGAAAATTATTTGTTATTAGTCACTCGTCATAAAAGGTTTAAAAGTAACTTCCTTTATTAATGGTTAATAAACATCTTACAAATATTTATAGGTCAGTTACAAGACATGAATAAGAACAACTTTTTCCACAATCTAAATAATTGATTAATGATTAATAAATGATTTTTGTATTTTTTGTTTTATTGGTCAGTTATTAATGACTTGCACAACATTAGTAAATTATTAACAATTTATAAAGACAATAGCTACGACTTACAAGCGTTTATAGATGGTGGTGAATTAGAAGGTGGCTTATTCTTATGTGTTGGTAAAGGTCAAGAACACAAACTTCACATTTCACTGAATGAAAGAGTTTTGCATTAAAAAGTGTTTTCATATCACAGTTATACCAGCAGTACAGTACAGTGAGCCCCTCTGAGTGTCAGTCACAGCTGTTGGTATCATGTCCTTAATCCTTTATCTTGCTCCTAACAGACCCAGTATTCATTGTGTACCAGCAGCATGTTTTTATGTGTAATACATTTGAATTTTCAAATTGTCATTTATCTCAAAGTAGGAAGATATCACAACAATTGTGGAACTTGTTTTGAGTGACAAATCAATTAAGAATACGACCACTCTAGTTAAAAAAATCGGGCAATTTTAGGTTGTTTTTTTTAAACCATATACCTGCATATTGTTCATTTATCATGCAAGCTGTCAGCTGGCAGTAGTCTGGAAGTCTTAGAGCTGGTTTGGTGACATGTTGGTCACTTGTTTATTTTAGTTGTGACATTTTTTTCCTAGATTCTTTTAGGTGTCGTGCAGCATTTTAAAGACATGTATGACATGTGGTTAACCTTGAAGTATTTCTTTAATTACAGTAAGCTGATGACACAGTTGATGAGAAAATAGTAAAGGAAATGTAAAAAAACAAAAGAAAACAGCACAGCAACTCTAACTCCTCTTTCTGGAAGAATGTTCTTTATTTCACCAACGTGTTTTAGCTTTGTGCCCTCACTATCTATATATATTCTACAGAGTTTGACACATGGATGGTAAATCACCCTGAAACTTGTTGGAGAAATAAAGTTTGTTACTTGAGAACCTAGTTGGCCGGTGAAGTAGCGACAGCACACTCCTACAAAAATAGTTTAGTCTCCTCTACCTTGTCCACACAACAAACAGGAAGGGAACTTGGGATGTTCCATTGATCTTTCCCTGCTGCGTAATCTTAACTGTAGCCTAACTAGAGTTCATTTGCCAAAACCATGATCTTTCTCTAACTTTTACCATCCCTTAGTAGCCATGTGCAGATGCTGTAAGTAATTTTACAAACATTGTCATTGGGCGTAATCTGGTTTTTCTGGCGAAACAGTTGCAGGAAATCACCTCCATCTGGGTCTCACATTATGATTGTTTTCTGCAGCTTTTGCAGCCGTTCGGTAGGTTTTTAACCAAATAATCTTTCACGGCTGAGCTGAAAATGTCCTTTTCAACAGTAAGAGGAGCTCCAATACTAAAATCTAATGATTTAGTCAATAACATAGATGATTCAGTAAACTCTGGTCATCTTGATTCAATGTTAAAGACGTTTTGGTCGTGTGTTACAAATGAAACATTACTTTTGCTGACAACTTACTGGTATGGTGTAGATGCTGCATCACTGTCTCACATTTCCTGTCCACTCTCCACTGTTTACTGTTGATGCCAAAACATTTGTATGTATTTCACAGCAGTTACAGCTCAGTTATGAAACATTATATTAAGAAAATTAAGCTCAGACACCACAGTTAGTGGCGGCTGCTGTGTTAAATCCAGCATATCTCGAGGCAGCTCTAACAGTAATTGGTAGTAATTATAAATCCCAACTTAGAATGCACAGTGAAAGCTTGCGGCAAAACAGGCCTGTTTTTTCAAGTGTGTGGAGCGCCAAGTGGTGTGAGCGTAGATTAATAGCTCATTATCAGGGTTATTAAACAAGTATTCAGACGGTTGGGTCCAGTTACGAACAAAAGGCCAGTGGTGGATGATTGATGTGGAAATCTCAATCAGAGTTGTCACTTTGTGTTGAAGAGATGAAATGAGATCTGACAACATGTCAACCTCCCTGAGATGAAGACAAGATGATAATCCTCACACAAGAATAGTACACAAAGTAGTGCTAAAGTGACTGCAGTGTGTTCATGCTGGTAACACACGCACCCTCTCTGTATTTTCAGTCTGATTTAAAATGACTTATGCTGATGGTAAAACGAAGCCATAGCGGTCAGGTCACATCTCCATATTTGCATGCTAGTGGCATGAGAGGAACTCCCACCACAATCATTCAGCGAGACCACATGATCACTTGCAATTCAGGATCAATGATTTCAAACAATAGTGCTCAGCATTCGTGCATTTAACACAGAATCAGAACCATGTGCAGTGCGGCTTACTGATGGTCAAACTGGAGAAACGTGCTGACAGCTCTGGATGGCCTTGAGCGAGCACATCAGCCCGGAATAACTCAGCCAAACTCACAGCTCTATTTCTTTGTAGAAAAACAGTCTTTGTTGCCACTGTTGGCAGGAAGTCAATCGCATGTATTAAACTACCCAGCAATGCTCGCCAGTCATCGATAGCTCTAAATGAGTGCATATGGTGTCTTGGCTTTGGGCGTCTTTTTGATCAGGTTGAGATTTTAATGGATTTTTCTTCGCCTCTGACAGATGAGGCTGGTGGTGGTGGTGGTGGTGGGAGGGGTGTGTGTGTGTTATGTGTATGTGTGTGTGGGGGTGGGGGGTGCAGCCTGGCCCAGGGCAGACTGCAGGCAGCCGGTGGGGTCATTTGAACCTTGTGGTTGCAGTGCAGAGTGCTGAGACACAAAGAGCCAACGCTGCGTTCACAAGTGTCCGACAGCGGGAGAGTCAGGAAGTCTGGCGACTGTAAACCCCACCCGACCCGACCCCCCACCCCTCATCTCAGACACACTCCAAGACACGCCAAGCGGGCACTTCTGTGCACACGAACCTGCATTACCGCACTTGTGAGGACATTTGGAGACTTTCACTACTTTTAATCATAACTGCTACAAACCTAACCAACTTTACCCCAATCTTAAAGTTTTCAGAATGATAAAAAATCCCTCAAATTTGAACATCATAAATCTAAACACAAGTGAAACCTGCAATCACTCTCAAATACACTGACAGAACTTCTAAAACACAGAATAATATAATGACTAAATCAGAATAATTGTTTTTCATTATGAATCATTAATAATAGTTGTGAAAACTTGAGTAAAAAAGGACCTTTATGATCAAATGAGAAACTCAAAAAGTCATTTTTGCATTTATGACTCAAACTATTAAATTATATAAGTGAAAATATCTGAGATTTATATGATCCAAAAATTACACATTGCGTCTTTATGCTTAAAAGTGCTTATTTTAGCATTATATCATTATATTGTTATTAAAATTGTGCTTCAAAACAGAGTTTTGTTATTGAAACTTAAGTTTTATAAGTTTGTACATTTAACTAAGGATGCATATCCAGGTCTGTCCTTGCAGGTGTAATTATTTAAGTCTAAATATTTCTACAAAAAATGAACAATGACATACTTTCAGAAAACTTAATGTTTACACTTTTAAAAATTTAAGCCTGCAACACACACTTAAAAGTAAAAGCTTACAAAACTATGGTTATAGGTGCAAAACTCTATTTTCAAGCACTTCTTTATGGCAGACTTAATATTCCATTAAAATAAGATTCTTCTAGGATTTTTGTGAGCAGATTGCAGCAAGTCCCCACATGTGATGTTGTGATTTTAGTGCCACACGTGCACAAAATAGCACTTCCAATGAGTGTAATCTAAGAATTGGTTTGAAAAAATGATCAGTTATTTGGAAACCATTATTGAGTTACAACAATGAGTACAATTCTTGAGTCATGATGTGAAGTGACAGTATGAACACTGAAATGTTTCTCTTGATATTACTTCCTCAAATGCACATTAGTCGCAGTGTCATGTTATAACGAGGACAGCCTACACTTATCATAATTAATATCCTCAATTATTTAGTGTAATTAACGATGTTAATCTGTGAATGGTGGTAATGAAGGGAGGAAGTGGTTGTCTGAGTTGGATTATTGTGATTTACAGAAGGACAAAGAGACGCTAAACTCTAATCCAACTGTGTGCAATAAGGCTTAGAGATCTGCAATAGTTTACAGTTTGTACCATATGTTTACAAGTGTAAATATGTTAGAAATTGCAATAGTGCTGGTAATAATTATAATAATGATGATTGAAGTAAAAAAGGTGCAACATGTATCTTTAAAATATTAGTGGAAAAACAAAAAAAACAAAAAACTCCCAACTTCATACATCAGTAAACATGAATCACTATTTTCACTTTGAAGTATTTCTGAAACTGTGAATAGCTTAGCATAGTTTATCAGTATGCAAAGGGTAGAAAATGTGAATTATGAGGTGATTCCTATGTTTCCTCTTTTCATTTTTTTGGTTTTAGACACTACATATTCAATAGTCAGTGCTTAACTTATCACCACAGCAACAACTCCTCACCGTCCTTTTGTGGGAATAATGAGATACTGTACAACTCAACATGCACAGCAAGGTAGATAGGAATTTAGCAGAGAAAACAACTGATTTGCGGGCAGACTAAGTGGTTGAGTGAACAGGTTAACAGTGACGGGGCCTTGAATGGCTGTGACAGGGAGAAAGCAGTGAGAGGCTCCAGCACTGAAGGGGGAAGTGACCCGGAAACGGTGTGTAAGTGCAGCTTGCCGGGGCCCTTTAGGAAAAAAATCTCTCCAGAAGCGCTGATGCAAGTCCACCTAAATACACATTTCTCTTATTTCTCTCCCACTTTCTGGAGAGATGCGTTACTCAGCGACACTTGTGCAACGCTCAGGCGCTGTAATGTGAGAGAAAAACAGAGCCTCCAACTGTGTTCAGCACCTACAGGCCTGCAACAAAAATCTGCCACTGATTCTTTCATTAGAGCAGATTTTCAGTGCTTTGAAAGAAGCTTACAGTGTTTATCTCAGCGTTTTTTTGGGGTCAAGGATGCATGTGACAACACTAACACTGTATTATGTATCATGACACTGTCATAACTTTACTTTGGGGCACTTTCATGTGCATTCTTTGTGGCTCAGATTTACTTGTGTGGTGTGAAAGTGGACATCCTGCGACCTGAAGCTGACGATGTGTAAACCGACCGACAATAATGTGTAATTACGCAGAAATCTCACCTGTCATTGATTGTTTTTACTTTTCTACACACTCAAAGATGTATTTCAGTTTTTTTTTACTTCCACAAGCATAATTTGCTGTAAATTTGTTTTTATTCCTCTTTATTAATATACTTTTTTATATACTTTTTTTACTCTAATTTTGAGAAAACTTTATGCTAAATATAACATTTACAGTGTAGTTTAGTGCAGGCGCTTTGTTCCAAACAGCCTGACCTTTCTAACAACTAAAGTGCATATTTAGCAATAACCTTTGCACTTCCTTCTTTTAATGGTGTGTTTCAGTGTGAGGCACTTAGATTCAAAACATTGATATTTAAAAAAAAATAGTTTATATAATTTTCCTGTGCATATGTTTAAATACAGTCTTGGAAGCGATGAATCAGGGTGTGATGGAAACTTTTTTTTTTTTGACTGCCACGCAGATTTTCTGTCACGCGTCTTTCTCTTCCTGTGTTTTCTTTCTATCTTTAGGATGATTCACATTAGCCTTTCCTAAAATAACAGTAGACAATATCATGTACAAACAAATCTTAAAATGTATGAATTTTCCACATCACATTTTAGCTGGTGTGAAATATTACACACATTAAAACAAACTTTTATGGTACATTCTGCTAATTAAAGCAGTTTAAACTGACTTTTCTTGACATTGTAGGATTTAGAGTTTACTGTTTTTTCCTCTTTTTCCTCTTTACTGTGTACACTTTTAAAAAGTGTTGCACAAGCTTGTCTGCTTTTGTAGACATTTGTCTTAAACTATTTGAACCAATACCTTAAATTACACTTACAATAAGTACACTGAAGTCTTTCTGCTTGGTATAAAGTAAAAAAACTGCAGTTTTCACCTCACACCAGCTGCAGCACTTCTTATAATAATCCAAGGGTTACTGAATTTTAACACGTATATGTAATATAATATATTTTATATAAAAAAGTTATTTATTTAATACTCTCAGTTTAGGGTAAATGCAGATTTTGCTCCATTTACATTTTTATTCATGTAATTCATTATATTAATATTTTATTTATGTGTACCAAAGCTTTTTACTACTAAAAAAAATAAATAAAAAATTACAGTTGGTAATGAATTTCAGAATAGAAAGTTCTGTCTTCAACTATTTGAACAAAGTTATATATGAAGCTACATTATTTCAACAAACAGTGTTAAAGTGGATTAGACCTGACGAAAAGAGAGAAGTTTACATAAACGTCTAAATTCAGTTCCTAGAGACATATTATGCTCTAACTCAGTTTGCATGGATTATATAACTGTTGAAAACTTTTAAAAACAAAAATAAAGATCTTTTTGGCAAATTATAACAAACATACACGCAACAGCCATTTATGTGGGTCAGTTAAAACAAGCTTCTTAACAACTTTACAACTAAAAAAACAGGACAGGAAAACTTTCCAGTGTTCTGTTATGGAAGCTGGCTTAATTAAGCAGCGATAACGTGATGAAGTGGATAACTAAATAGATATGCAAATTATTCCTCTACAGCTTCCATATTGTGCACGATTCATTAAAACTGGTCTATTGTAATTAATATCCTAAATCTAAACAATGTGTTCGTTCATTATAAAGCAAATAACGAAACCTGGATCCCATTTTAGTATTTAGTATATATTGTGTCATATATTGTGTCGATGTTGGCGCAGTTTACAGGAGTTAAGGCTTTTGAACATTAAGTTTTAAGAATCTGGTCATTATTTGTAACCTACAGGGAGGAAATGTGTCATTGCCTAAGATGACAGATTTTCCCCTACACTTTCTGAATAAACATAAACTTACTCTAACTTCTTTCTGGGATCCAAATACACAGAAAAAATGCAATGAAGCACAAAAAAATATTCACACTTGAAAGTCCAGTTGTTTATAACCTTGTCTGTAAACTGGTGTTATAATTCAGATTGAATCAACACGCTTAATTGCAAATATTACACTTTTTATTGCAAAATTCATCATCGTCATGATATAACTGTATTCACAGTTTAACAGTCTGTCATATGAAAGGTCAAGTGAAAACAAAAAAAATGTTTTAAATGAATAATAACAATAATAAGGCCATATAAATACAAATGAAGTGTCACTGCACAAAAAAAAGTATTATTGGCGGGTAACAAAGTTGATGCAGCATTATTTACTACCAAGGACAACATTAACGTACATTCATTCAAATGACATTACTGCGCAAAGTAAAACTGCTCAGGGAATATTTAATGCATGCACATTTTTTTTCTGGCGATAAACTTTCTATTAAAATATCCGAAGCATTAACAAATATAATAATAATAATAATAATAATAATAATAATAACAATAATAATAACAATATGGGAAGGACAAAAAGTGGCACATGCATGTCTTTGTTGATATGTTGACATCAAAGTTGAGAGAATTTTTGTGAATTTAAAAAAAAACAACAAAAAAAACCAAAAACAACAAAACAAACAAATAGAACGACAACAAAAAAACCACAGACCAATGAATTACTGGATGTCCAACTGTCCACGCACTGTCCTCCTCATCCTAACAGAGGAAACCATCAGTCTGCATCAAACAGGCCAAAATATTTGCCAGTGTTGGAGAAGTAGATATAAGGCGCAGCGTTTGCAGTCGGGTACACCACAGGGAAAGGCATGGGTAACAAACATCCACCCAGCAGGCTGCTGTCTTTGTAAAAAGTCGGTAATTGCACATTTTTCACTGCGTCTGAGAGGTGCTCTGCGGCCATCGGCCCCTCCAGGTCCGTGGATAACTGTCTCTTCAGCTTGTTGCGGCGGTTCTGAAACCAAATTTTCACCTGCGTCTCGGTGAGCTGCAGAGAACTGGCGAGACACGCTCTCTCCGAGCTGCTCAGATATCTCTTCATGTCAAACGTCGCCTCCAGCTGAAATATCTGTCTCTTGGAGAAGATTGTGCGCGTCTTCTTCTTGACCATGGCTTTGGTGTCCGCTGTGGCCTGCTGCTGCTGCTGTTTGGACGCGTCGTCCTCGCCGCTGTGCGCACTCTGCGCCCCGGGACAGGAGCCGACGGTCAGCGGCGGTGCATTTTGGACTCTGGGCTTGTTTTGGGCTGTGAATAAAGGGACAAAACGTGCTTTGATGTGGCGGTAAAGTTACAATTGCTATTCCGCCTACAGACGCATCTGAGAACAGGCGACATAAAAATTTAGATATATTGATAGATTAAAAAAATACATAAAAAAAAAATAAAAAGCGACCACTCCGCTCCGATCTTTAGCCTACTCACTGTTACATTTTCTAATAATCATTTTAACAAATATTCTATCAGTCTACTATTGTTTGATCCATCTTTACGCATCATTCTGCCTCTAAAAAGCTATATCAGGCTAAAACTGGAGGTGTGTTCCCTACAAAGAGTTATTAATATCTGTGATAATATAGTTTAAGTGACACTCTCTCCACTTGTTAAATCTCAGAGTTACCTGCTTCCTCTGATCCGCTGTCATGTCTCCTCCGGACGTCCCACACCTCATCAATCCTCGCTTGAAAGTCATTTTTACATCCACTGTCTCTCTGCTGCTTTGAACCGTCAAAGTTTCCGCTGTCTCGCTGTTTCAGGTTGAGGATGTTGTCAATAGTGAACGTCAAAGAAGCGCTCCGACTCGGGGCATCCTCTTTGCTCATGTTCCCCGGCATTTCATCTGCTCCTCCGAGATTTCCGAAACACCGACGCCTCTGGACGCTCCGAGCACCATTGCTCCTCGGCTGCAACTAGAGAGCAGAGGAGCCTGTGCGCCGCTCTTCAACGACCCGGAAGACTGCGGTTTAACAGCTTTTGATTGGTGAGGTTGTGGGGCAGATGAGGGCGGGATGCAGATTTACGTCTGGCTGCCATATTGAAGCTTTAAACACTTCTGTCATTAAAATGCATACCCGCTTGGTCAGTGCACCGTAATGCCAAGTAGATTTAAGACGCGCAGATTTTTTTTTTTTTTTTTTAAATTTCGGGACCTTTGAGGGTCGAATGATATCAGGGCTGGGTCACATGAGATTTCCAGGACTGACATGTTGAGTCACGTTCAGACAGCTTGACAACACCCTGACTGCTGGGGTCATGAGAACTGTGGGGCCTAAAAATGGGCTCGGGGTTAGAAAACCTCATATATTCTGTTTTAACTGCGACCAGAAGGCAAATGTCCACTTTAAGCAACAACATTTTTTTTCTTTTGACTATTCAATGGAAACCAGTGTTGAAGCTGCACCATTTCTTATTTATTTATCTAAATGAGTCCATTGGCATATCTTAGCTGGACCCACTGGTTCTATTTTTCTTAATATACTCAACAAATCATCATCATTAAATCCATAAATATGCATATATATGTAAAAAGGCTCAATTTCCTTGCAGATAAACACAGCAAATGCAAAGTAAGAAACAACAGAACAATTTGTGCATACATTTTATTTACATGTGAACATATAAGTGTACAAAAGTCTGTATGAAATCTTTTTAAATAGAAAAATGTGTCAAAGAATGCAACTAAATGACATGCTCAAAACACCAAAATGTCTTTTAATAAATAATCAAGTTTCTACTTTGTAGAGAAGTGCATAATATTCCCAAGTTATGTGCACAGTACGGACTCAAACGAGGGTCAAAAATCTTTAGAGCCTGTGAAATAATGTTCAGGAAGAATTTCCAAATGTGTGTTTATATGTCATCCTTTTGTAAACCTGTGACATGAGAAATTCCGGTTTATGAATGTGCAGAAAAGATTGGTTGTGTTTTACAGTGAAGTTACACAAAGAACCAAACTTGAACTGAAATGAACATCAGCACAGATTAAAGGCAGGAAGCATTAGTACATTTAAAAAAAAAAAAGTACATTTAAACTGTATATTTCGGCCCAGATTTTGAATGCAAAAGCAAGTTCGTACTGGAAATGTCAAGGTGTGTAACTTCAATGTCTCACACAGTGTGGAAACTTTGAGAGTCACAATATTCTGGTTTGAATTTCAAACGTTCACAACAGCATTTTTTTCTTTGTTTGACATCACTGTTACTATAATTTGTGCAAAAAACTTTTATCTTGACACAAATATTTTCATTCACAATCATTCATTTCTCATGTAGTTTTTTCACAAGTGTACACAGGCTGATATACAACCAAATTATTTCTGAACATCATTTCACAAAATCAAAATCTTGTTAACCCTTATTTGATCTCATATATGTGGATCATCCATACATTGTTGTGTGAAAAATTGCCTGAGGTCACCCTAAGTAGTCCACAAATACCATTAAATCTAGCACCAAATCGTAAAAATTAGAACATTTCTCCACATTAAGAGAAATATTCTTGTTTCAAGGATTTCCGAGTAGTGATTGTCATGATAATGTAACACTCTGTAGAATAATGATATCATTCCACCAAATGTACAAGGTTGACAGTGATTGATTGGTGCAGGATCATAATGGCCTACTGTATCAGAGAAGTGATCATCTTAATCTGAATCTGGCTGCATTTATTCTTTTAGAAATTTCCATAAAACACAAAACAAAACAAAAACCTTCCATCAAGACTCTCAGTGCATCAGCAGGATTTCTGACCTCAAAGCTTGGAACTAAAACTAAAAATTGACATTTTTGTGGCATTTGATTAACTAGAGTCCAAACACTTCACCTCCACCCTAAACGTCACACCAGTCCAGTCATCTGTGGTGTTATGAAGGACATGGGGTGGGTGAAATGAGCAGTCAATGGATAGTTAATAGAGGTGGAGAAGCCGACCACCGGTGGCGACACTTGATGCAAGCTGGGGGTGGCATTCTCGCGATACAGCACGGGAACTCTGACGACCCTCTGGGACGGGTAGGCTACAGCTGTGTTGTTGACCTCCATGTCCGCAGCCACCTGCCTCTTCCACTTGTTCCTGCGGTTCTGAAACCAGATCTTCACCTGCGTCTCGGTGAGTTGCAGTGACGCGGCCAGTCCGGCTCTCTCCGAGCTGCTCAGGTAACGTTTCAGGTCGAAAGTGGACTCCAGCTGGAACACCTGACTCCGGCTGAACACGGTGCGGGTCTTCTTCTTTCGCGCCACTTTGGCGTCACCTGAGAGGAAACAGTGGGGAGGATTTTACTTCATGTAACCGGATGCAGTCACTGACAGAGTAGATACATCAGCTGAGAAGCATGTTATAGATAAAATAAGCAGAGAGTCTGTTTTTGGCTCATTCAGTGAACATACCTGAAAAATCGGCAGTTACAACATTAAAATAACCTTTTAAAAAAACTCACAAATCTCATAAAACAAAAAAACCTACAGCTGTAAGCCAGCAGAATGTTGCATTTAAACTCCTCATAAAAAATTAAAGTCTTATTTGTCTCATTTTGGACTGTAATTTTTTTAATGCACATTTTCCAATCCCTGCAAGTATAAAACTGTGAGGCCTGAGTTACTGATACTTCTTCTTCAGGAAAGTTGTAGATAGCTGTATAGCTTGCAGCCTATAGACACTTAAGACTATATTTTTGTTTGTTTTATCACCTAATACAACATTGTCCCATATTTCCCACTATACACAGAGATTTCCATTATTGATACTGTAAAAAACACAGTCTAAAGTTTTTAACTTTTCTTTTAAAATATAATGATAACAGATTGTCTTTATCAGTCTAAATATGAATGTGTATTTATTTAGGGTCAATTTTAGCCTCAATAGACTATTTGTGTCAATTAAATGTAGAAATTATATATATAAACAATATGCTAGTACTCTCATACGGTTGGCGGGGAGCTCGTCATCAAAATAATATTAAAAGACAGAGGATTTCATTTTATTATTATTATTTTTTTTTAAAAAAAATCTAAATAAAACGTGTTTCTCTAGACGCAGGAACTCTTAGTTTCACTTTTACATTGTCTTACCCACATATCTGTTCACTATATTTAACATGATGGATTTAAAAAACAACTGCAATGACTGAGGAAGCGTTTCAGGACGATGGCGCATGCGTGGTGACGAATATCGGCTTTGCGAAGCACAAGGAGTATTTTTTTTTTTTTTTGCGTCAGGCTGTTGCTTTTTTTTTTTTTTTTTTTTTTAAACTTCGGTCTCACCTGACTCACAGCCGTCCTCTTGAGAGAAGCGGGAGGAGCGCGAGTCGTCCTGCCTCCTGTCGTCCGTCACACTGTCGTCCCCCTTTTCCTCCGGGTCATCGTCATCGTCCTCCTCCGCCTGCCCAGTTAAAGTCGGGGAATCCCGGTCGCTGTTGGGCAGAGGGTCTGAGAAGCTGGCCTTGTATAGCGGACCTGCGAACAATGTCGTTGAAAAAAAGAAGAAGAAAAAAATCACCACCAATCATCCTGCTCACTGTTCGCTACATTTCACTCATGCCCAAAACTAGAAGGAGAATCTCAGACAAATTACGCGCGTTCCTGCTGCCTATCCTTTCCAAGATTATAAATACGCATCAGCTCTCCGCTGCTGGTCTATTTGAAGCACCAGAGTGAGATTCTTGTTTGGTTGCCAGATATTGTTGGCTCGCACTTAGCTGATAATTGGGGAGTTGGGGCGTTTTACGCACGGAGTATGGACGGTGAAACGTGTCACAGCCCATGTGTCCCCTCCACTTGTGGTCTATAAAAGCATTAAAGAAAGATTTTTCGTGTGAAAAATGATAAACAAAGGCTGCTGGAGCCTATTTCTGGTCCAGGTGGTCATTTTTAGACTTTTACGCACGTGTCATTTAATTATTTACATCAACATATTGCTGTGAAATTGGTTATTGTGATTTATAACTGGTTTAGATTACAGATAACTGCTGTCCTAACTGTATTGGTCGTTTTTAACCGAGATTATGCACCTTAATATGAGACTGTTTAGCCGAGACGATACGATAATTCACTGTGTTGTGGAGATGTTAGATTTCTTCTCCCTCCATCGACACATTTGAACAAACAGATACAAATATTGATAGATGTACTCACTTCCTGAGCTGCCGTACACCGTGTTGGGTGGTGTCCCGCTCCAGTTCAGCGTGTCATTGTCTCTCAGACATCGCGCCTCCAGCTCCGGACAGATCGTCGGTCTGTGGACGGTAACTTTGAAGCCCGGGGTCTCCACCCTCTCTTCAGCTGAAGCCCCTCTGTCTGTCTTCCTCAGTAAATTTTCAATGTAAAAAGACGAACCTCTCGACGGAGGACCGAGTTTCGATCTGTGCGCTTTATCGTCCAGCATGTTGGCTATTTCTGACCTTCCACAGCGCGTTTCTCACCTTTTTTTTTTTTTTTTTTTTTAAGAAAGTCCCCCCTCCCTCCAGATTTGGATATTACAAAATCATTCCCGGGAGTGCTTCTTGTTTCCAGCTAGGAGTGTCTGTGCCCGCGTAAACCATACCGACACGATCCATGAGAGGAGAGTCCCGAGATCGCGGAGATCCGGACAGAAATTTCGTTTAAAACTGAAGACAGGAAGCGATGAGGAATTACTCCAAGAAAAAACAACTAGAGACTGTGTCATTCAGAGCCTCTCTGGTAGGCTGTGTTGATAGTCTGCCTTGAGGGACCGCAGAGATGCTGAATTTAGGTCAATTAGGGAGCAAAGCAGAGATACAGTGTTGTCCTCAGGGCTGGAGATGGAGAGCGCTTCATGAAGAATGGCACAGTACCGCCTATTGGTTACATTTGTCCATGCACACTTTATATTTACTATGCGCGCTGTGAACTTGTACTTCCGTTATTAGTAGAAGCCCAAAAACAATTTAAACACTTTTTTTTATTTTTTAGAAAATGGCCATTGCATGTATTTCTCAACTATGTTTAATTACACATGTAATTAATCAATAAAGTGTTTTCTGAGAGAAAGCAGAAGTTTTTTCGATCATAAGTATCGATACATGATCAAAAACACACCAATAGTTCTCGTATTTCCACTCGATAAGCAGAAAAAAATGGACCAAAGCTTGAGAGCTAATAAATAATAGTGATACTAATATATATATATATATGTTTAATTATTACTATAATTATTATAACTAGTTAAACTCTGACCAATACACAGATGATCCAGGTTTTTAATGTAAGGACTCACATTAAGTAGATTTTCAAAATGTTTGCTTTGACATTAGGACTATAGGAGGGAATAAGAATAATTGCGTAATGACCTCGTGTTCACATCTGATAGGCCACTGTTATATTGAGTGTATATATAAAGTGTTAAGTTGTTAAATTTCGTCTAATTTGTTGGTTGGTTTTGTACAGGTCTATAAATCTGCAGTACTATCCCAACTTTTTTCTAAAAAAAAAAAAAAAAAAAAGAAAGAAAGAAAAAAAAGATTAATGGCATTGTGTAAAGATCTACTCAAGACGTGTTTTAAGGCATATAAAAATTAGTCTGCTTTAAATAATAATTTGTGTCTGATATGTTTTTTTTTTCCTCAAAGAAAGTTCAATTAAGTCATTAAAACTTCTTTAAAGTATAACTAGTCCTTTACTGCTTCTCCCTTATTGAAAAATCCAAAAACTATGAATTTGTTTTTATTTTCACACTGCTGGACACAAGATGTCTCCTACTTCACCAAAAAAAAAAAAATCCAGTCTCATTATTCTGTACTGGAGGCTTCAAGTCTCCACATTTATGTAAGTACACTGAACCACGATTGGCTTCCAAACTAGTTGTGATGTCACAAATCCAGCTCATACTAAACTCAGATTTAAGATGAGCACAGAGAGACTTTCTCCTTCAGATTAAGATGAATGTGAAAACAAGCTTCTAGTGTCAAACTTTACACAGTGAATCAACAATAAACCAAACACATGTTTGAGATAATGGAGGCTTTAAATACTCTTTCCTCTCTTGCACAAAGATATTCTCATGCAGGAAAACATATTTCACAAAATAATTTATCTTTCAGGGGTTTTTTTTGTTTGTTTGTTTGCAAACATGTATTTACAACTTAACTAGAACACACACACACACACACACGCACCAGCTGCTTTAACATCATGTGGCTTTAAGAGCAATTTACCACTTTCTGTTGGGATCACGTTATTCCTAAACTGCAGCTGCAGCTCCACCACACAGGCCCCAAAATACTCTCATTTTCACACGGAGGCATTTCCCATGGATAAGAAACATTTCCAAAACCTAATATGAGCATTAAAACTGTAGCTCAACCATGTAGAATAAATATATTTTCTTCTTTTTGCCACCTTAAATGCCCGTAGATGGACTGACAGTATGTTCCAGCTTAACATGAGTTAATTAATGCTGAAGGTGGAAAATGTTTGGTCAGCTTCGAAAACTGCGAACAGTGGAGTAAAACAGAGTTGTAATAGGATTTAAACACTATGAAAAGCTTACTTTCATGTGTAAGAAGCCTTGAACAAATGCTCAGAACATTCCAGGCTGCAGGTTTTGAGGCTACATGTTGATCAACCATCATTGAATCGAAACCCTTTTCTGCTTCTTTTTATGCAAAGAAAACACACTTTAATAAATGTTAGTGAAACGGTCAGAAAGGATTGAGGTGAACATTGGAATAATCTCTCAGTTTGTGAAGTAAATGTAAAGCTGAGCGGCCATCAGAAAGAGGCAGAGAACAACAAACCGTTTGTGTCCTCAGAGGAATTGCTCATAATTATTCTCCATTGTGCCACTAAATTGACTTTATTAAAGCTGCTTTAGAAGTAATAGCCTATCAGCCTAATACAGGGCAACCTCCACACACGTTTTTTAAATGAATACCCAAATTACAAAAGGTATTTAGTATTGTGTTACTGTGTAGCCTACATAAAGGGCAGCATGGTGTGTAGTTCTGGCTAATATTTTGGTATAAGAAGGGTATTATGAGTAGAACTGGTCAAACAGTTCATTTGATCCAAATTTGATGCTCGTTCTGATTGTTTCGAGGCTGTTTTCTTGTTTAAAATTAAATGAAAAGTTGCTTTAAATGAAATTTCTGCAACAGTACAAACAAATAAACAAATTAATGAAAGTTAAAGAAACTTTTTGGGAAATTATAGCGACTCACAGAGGATCAAATCTGCCTTTTTGACAAAAAACATAACTCGAAGTCTACTTACTCGCTTTTTTAAGAGCTTTCAGTGGTTTTTCTGTTTTCTATTAATAGCCAGATCAGGGATTTTTTTTTCCATTTAGTATTTAAAGTTTGCTTGAAATGCATTAAAAACCCATTCAGTGTTTGGTTTTTTGATTTATTTGTTTTTGTTTGTTTTATTTGTCTTTTTTCCTTCCATTTTCATGGTTTTAACAACGTTGCGAATGTGTTTTTATCCTCTGGTCTTCTCTCAACACTCAGTAATTTAACTGTGGTCTTTCTATGTGTGTCCACATTGCAGTGGCTGCTGATGTTTTAAGGCAAACTGGAAGCATATTTGTGTCACTACACACACAAGCCTACTAGCTGGCCTGAGGTTCACAAAGTCATGCGAGTCTCCTTGTGAGAGGAGAAACTCTATCAGCACTTGCTTTAAACGACCTCCATCTCATTAATCTGGAGCCCTTTTGCTGCTTTGCGGGCTTCAAAAATTGTGGCGGGCCCCATCTCAGGAAGCCCTGCATGCTTACATGACTCTGCTGAAGAAGTGTATTTTGTTGGAAATTTTCCTTCTGCTGTTTTTAATTTTTTTTTTTAAACCCAAACAATAATTGAAACAGATGTGTTTTTGTGTCAGTTTGGAACAAAATGATCATCTGACTCTAAAAATCCCACTGATGGGTAAAAATAACCATTTTCTTATGCTTCCTGTATATATACAGAAAAATGTCTAATTACATTAAAATATATAAATGTACAGGAGGGGAAGAAAAAGCAGGCAAAGAAGATTAATTTGGATGTTTATATCTACTGTGTGAAGATTTATTTGACTATCATTAGTAGTGATGAAAGAAAGAAAATAGACCCTTGAGTAAAAGTAGCAAAACCACAATTCAGAAATACTCCATTCACATTTCCTCATTCACAATTTTAGTTCAGTAGAAGGTTTTATTAGCAAATTGTATAGTAGAAATAAAATACTTGTGAAGCAGAATGCCCCCTGTCAGATATACTGTATATTATTATATATTATGTATGATGCATTAATGTGTAAGCAGCCATTGTTAATGTTGAAGGTGGTTGAGCTGCAGCTAATTTAAACCATTAATTCTGTAAAACAAAACAAACAAACAAAAAAAAAAACATAATATTTTTATGCTCATTATATGTTTTACTTGCAAAATCTCAACATTCAAAATAATAGATATTAATGTAGTGGAGTAAGAAGCACAATATTTCTCTCTAAAGTAGCATAAAATGTGAATTTGTAAGCATCTCAAACATGCACTCAAGTGCTCTACACTTGTTTTCTTCCAACCACTGACTATTAGACTATTTTTCACTCTTTGGACAAGATGAAGTTGTTGATCAAACATCAGATTTCGTCACATAATCCCTTTTTAAAAGCCTGACTTCTCCTGGAAATAGTCTTGTCGCCGCTCATCCTGCTGATTACTTTGATTTCCTGAAGACGGCTCATCCATTCTGAGTCTAATCCAGATTCTAATCTAGTATCATTAGCAGTGTATACTATATGTTAGAGTCTTCCCATGTGCGCGGATGGGAATCGCTGTATTAAGTCTGCTGGGGGAATCCTTCACATCATTACTGCTACTATAATGGGCCACTGTGGCGCTGCAAGCTGTTGAGGTCAAAGCCACGGCCCAAAATGCAATAGTGTATTTGAGGTCAACAAGGTCCAGACATTTTAGGTCGGCCTTAACAGAGTCAGTCAACCAGAACGCCCCTTTCTGCCACATCGAGCAATGGAGCTATTGATGAATCGACCTGACTTGAGGCTCTCCTGAAACCCCTTGTGTGCTCTCTTCTTCGTGCTTTTATTTCCTCCCGTGCTTTTTCTCCATCATTCCTATTCGAAATGCTACATTTACTGCCCATCAGATGAGATTTTAAACATGCTGTTTCCATGGCAGCTTATGTCAGATAGGTCACCGTCGGGGGGGCCTCCGCGTGAAAACAGACCTCCAGGCTCCCGCTGTCACTTACCGGAGCGCTTCTTAATCTTCATTTCATACCTGCTCGGAAACTCCAAAAAGAACACTCCAGATTACAACCATCGAAACTGACACATACTTCTCCTGCTTAATCCCTATTAGGCCTCACCTCACTGCACCCAGAGCCCCCTCGTTCATTGGGACAAACCAAAAGGCATTCTGGGAGTTTGGTTTATTGTTTAAAAAAAAAAAGCCTCCACAGCCTGTTAACAAAAATAATAAGTTTTTTTTTTTTAGTTTTCTTAGTTTGGATTTTATCTTTTAAATCTTGGGAACAAAGCACATTTGAGTCTCGCCTGGAATAAACTATTAATGCCTGTTTGTTTAACCCTTGAACGGCAAATTAACCCCTGTTAGAGTCAGCTTCTCAGTTCAGGACAAAGGAGGAAAGGGCTGGATATTTTAAAACACAGTGTGGCCTAATGCAACACATCCACACACACGTTCTCCACAGCTGAAAACCAACCAAGAAAAATACTTCAACAAGACTCAAAAGGACAAAAAAAAATGTGTGTCGTTAATTGTTTTATCCTCAGAAATCATAAACGTTAGTCCGCATTGCACCTTTTGGCTTCAACAGTCATCAGCTCTTTCTCCGTGCGTTGCACATTAAAGGCATCAAGGTTAATCACATGAGATAAGTGCAGCCTGTGAGCAGGTACAATATACCTACACAGGAAACATGTTGTATCCCTCAGGGGTTCTTCTGATGGATTACAGGCCCACCACAAACACAAAGGCTTATGGGACATCAGATCAATGAGAAAACATCAGCTTCCCTGTAATACCACTAATGTCTCGAGCTGTGCCAGGAACTGGGGGTCAAATGTAAACTTGATTCTTGAGGTGATTTCAGCTATGGAAAACTTTAAAGGTGTTTTGAAACTTCTTTAAGTCGACAGAAGCTTAAAAATAGAGCTTTTTTCCCCCTCCATCTCTTGGGCTAAATGGTGTCCCGAGCGCACTCCATCTGACCCGGGACTTTCAGGCTCAGATGATTTCTTTCTAACTTCAGTAGTTGTGAAAAGCAAAGAGGGACAACTGAGCTTGAAGACCCTTCTGATAATACGAGAAATCGCGTGAGAAAGAAGCGGAGTACTCTCAAGGTAGCAGCTGACTGTGTGAGTGCACTGCCCCCCGAGGTCAAAGCACTTCTGCCATATTAGCTTATACACAGGGTCCATATTTTTCAATAAATCATGCCCCTGAAGGATAGCTGGGAGTACACAGGCTATTAGAGCTGCAGCCAGTCCCGCCTGTGGACTTCCTCCTCCTCCCACTGCTGAATTACACTTATTAAGGAAAGTATAGCCATGTGAGTTTGGTCGTCTAGAGATAGAGTATAATGTTATTAACTTCTTAAAACGGTTAGTAGTATTTCTCCTGAATGCTTAATGTGTGAATGTAATGAAATTTTACCCCAAACCTTTATGAAAAGAGATGATTTTTTTTTTTTACAAGATATCACATGCTTGTAGCGAGAATATTACTATTACTTTTAATTCCTCATCAATATAGTTGACAATGTATATACTGTTGATCAATGAATCGATGAATCGATTAGTAGTTGCAGCTCTAGTTTAAATGTATGTGTGACTGAAGAAAGAAAGAAAACTGATCTTAAAGGTTAAAATTCTGTTTATCGAAATCTAGGTAAGAGCACACACACGCACACACACACACACACACACACACACACAAACACACACACATACAAATAACCACTAATAATAGTAAATAATTAAATGCATAATACAACAAATAAATGGGAACAATATTAAATAATGCATAATAAAATAAATAAAAAAATCTAATATATTTCATATAATATAATAATCTAATAACAACACCAACAATAATAATATTTTGGCCCAGTAAACATACAAAAAACAAGATATTTCCTTATTTCTTGTGTTTTTTCTTCAACATTGTAACAGAAATGTTGTTTGATGTCCATTTCTTTCGCTTTCATTAAAATCGGGCTCCATCTATGTTCTGGAGTCTGAAGACCGTCTGATATGATTAAACATACATGTAAAGGGGCAGGCCAAAGAAAACCAGGAGCGGCATGAAAGATGAAAGAGTCCACTTTAATGTTTGCCTCCAGGACAGATTTCCACAGAAAATCTCGTTTTCTCTCCTCTTGTCACGCAAGTCTTCTTCACTCACCGCTGAGTCCCATCTGATGAGGTTACACACAGTGTCAGACACCCTGAACTTTACGTTTAAAAATAAATGTACATACATACATCTGTTTGTAACATACTCGCGGTCATCTCAAGGGCCCAAACTTCATCGTTAGGATCATATTGACGTGTGTGTGTGTTTACAAGTTTAAAAATAGGATAGCAAATGATAAAAAGAGATATTTTGAATTCAGTTTTGTCATTTAAAGACCGAATTTAAAAGCAGAGTTGTTGCTCTTTATCACTGTTTGCAGTAGTCTTCTTTTTTCTGATTTAAACTGAACATTGCAAGTTAAACGTTGTGTGTGTGAGTTGTGAGTCGATGTCAAGTGTTGCTAACAAAGTTAGTCAGTAATTAAATCTACTTTTGATCAGGAAACGCCACATTTCGCCTTAAAATAGGGAAAGTTTGAGAAAATCTTTTTATAGTATATTTTACAAAAAAGACTTTAATCTGACATCAATTTGTAAAATAAATAAATAAATAATTAAAAAATTAATTCTAAATGCATATTTAACCTGAGTGCGTTTATCTTGGTTCTCGTTTTTTTAAATCTTCTTTTTCAACTTCATTTTAAATTCAAGTTCAGATTTAATATATATATATATAAATATATATATATATATATATATATATATATATATATATATATATATATATATATATATATATATATATATATATATATATATCTGCATTTTAGGAAAATTGTAGGCAACAAGACTTTTCTCAAAATATCTATCATGTTTTTTTTTTTTTTACTTCATATAAAGTTGAACACATGAAGGGTCTGATTTTAATATTTCACCCAAAGAAACTTCCATAAAAGCTGCAACGAGGTTGTGAATACTGACGATAGATAATATGCACTAGTGGGATATAATAGGTCTAAATGAACTTTCTAAACATTTGATAACAATCTACAGACTGCGATTTTACTCGGTTCTGCTTTGCTGAGCTGGAAAACCTTTAAACAGCTGATAAACAGAAACTGATCAACTTTATAACATCACGGCGCAAAACTTTGTTTCAGAGCCAACAGGTGAGAATCAATGACCGTATATAATTATTTATATACAGTCAGTGGTGAGAATTTAAAAAAGAAAAATAACTTTTTTGACGAAATGTGAACATAAATCGGCCTTTATTGTCTTTATTTAATGAATAAACTCACGTCCAGTGGAGAATGAATCAGCCCTCCGTTTTAATGCTGTGATGATGTGTTCATGTATTACACAATAATATCTTCACCTAAAGTTGTTTTATCTACAAAAGGAAATCACATTCTGAGATATCGATAATTTTAGCAATATCTCATCTAAATAGGCTATCTAGTTTTAGGTCACTTTAGTTTTGTCTCTGTTATTTTAGGGAATAATGAACACAGAAGTTTCATTTGTGGGCAGCAAGAAATATTTTGTATTTGTATTTTCAAATGGTCGCTCTCTGTTGAAGTTATTAATTGATTTTGAGTGAGAAAAAAAATTAAGAATTTTTTTTTTTTTGCATGTTTACAGACTGATTCTTGTTGAAAAACGCGTTTTCAGTGACATTAAACAACATTTATTCCTAAACACTGAACTGCTTAGTGTTATTACAGCAAATCAGCTGCAATTTGTAATCATGAGATTTACACATTTTAATTGGACGTTAATAGATTTTTTTTAGTGCTATTACTTTAGTAAATGATTGTGTTTACTCACACATACTTGTGTCATCTGTTGTTCATCAATCTGTCAACATCTGAGTGAGATTTCTGCATTAACAAATAAAGTCATTATATTAAATCGTAATAAAAATGCAACTGTAAGAGGGAAAGTCACGTGTCCCACATACACTAAACAGCCCAAAATATAAAGTTCATCACATTTGATTTGAACTTTCATGTGCAAATAACAAATACATAAAAAAGAAATATATGAGACGTTTTTGTTTTTTTGTTTTTTTATATGGCCAACACACACACCTTTGTTTTGAAAGTATCCCACCTCTACTGTGTGTATGCTAATGATTTAGATGCTGTGACATGAGAGAAAGTGGCTGGTCTGGTTTCAGAGGGAGTGAGTGAGGGAGGTCGCTACACAGCCTGGAGGTGTTTTCAGGGACTGTTTGAGTTCAGAATGTGGAAAAAACAAACCTTTCATTCGCTGGCTGTTCCTGATGACTGGTTTATATCACTTCATGTGATGAGGAGAAACAGAGGAAATACATATCGCATGTCCAGATTTAACTGTTTAATTTGAGTTTTATTTTCGCCTATTTCATGAGTAATAAACTGGGAAAAGTAATAAGCCATGGAAACAGCTGAAAATCATTAAAACAGAGAGTAAGTCATCATTCAACGGAGCCACATAAACACCATATCATGGGAACTTCTAAAATGGGAATTTAGAAAACAGAACAAAACAGCAACAATTTATCACCGTTATCAGCCAACTGAGGGCAGCAAAGCACAGTTTCCAACTCAGTGAGATCCAACAGCAGTGAGATGTCTGGGAGGAAATAGAAATCACTTCACACTTTGGTATTTGTAAAGAAACCCTTTCTATAATGGAGTCTGGAATTTATTAGTTCAATATTTATATATGTTTTTATTCATACTGTATATTTATTTCATTATTCTTAAAAGAAATGGGGAAAAGCACCTCAGGAATATTCAAAAAAGGCCTCAAACTACTCAATAATAGTTTATAAATAATAAATAGTTAAATAGTCAAATAAATAGTTTATTCCTTTTACTTTAATAAATCCACATAAATGCAAAAAAAAAAAAAAAACTTCATTTGAGTTACAATACATCTTAAAATGTTTGGTTTATTTAGAATATGTGTCTTCAAAGACAAAAATGAAAGAGAAACTGCTCATGATGATACACAGTGCAGCTGCAGAAGTTCACATGACTCTGGACAAACAGACTTATAAACTGAGTTTGTGTTTGTAACAGCATCCGTCTGTCACTAGATGGCAGTATTCACCTTTAAAGAGTCACAGCTCCTTAAAATGTCTCAATTATTGTTGCCTCTGTGTGATTCACTTCAGCTAGGCGCTTCCTTTGAAAAGGAGAGTGAGACATGAATACAGAAGACATAATAAATGTTACAGGTGCTTAATTAAATGAAACATTTGAGCAGCAGGAATTGATAAATGTTGCATTTTTGTCAAAAGTCTGTGATGAGCTTCTGCAAGTTTCTGAGTGTTTTTGTTTTGTTGTTAAGTTACAAGCTTTTGTGATCATTGGAAAGCTGTTATGTTGTTAGCTTGACATTTAAATCACTGTAATCTATATTTAGGGTTACATGAAAATCAGAGGCTCATCACTGATTTGGCCTCTTTTTCAAGATTTAAAAGCCAAACCTTCGAGTGGGGAGAGAGGATGAGAAGTTTGTTCTCATAAATGAATACCTGCTGCTCTGTGATCTGCTTCAGAGTATTCAGTATGAAATAGGCTGATGTCTACAGACTTTTATACAAAATTCACGCTTAACTCGTAGAAACATGAGAGGATGCATGAAGTAAAGATTATTTATCTGAAATTAGCAGTGTGGTAAAACAAAAGCACTGTGAAAACATGAGGGAGGATATAAATATGGAAGATACTGTTATATAAAAGTTTTGAACTCTTACACACTGTTCATATTCTGACCCCTCACAGTGTCCCCTCATAATTAGACTCAATACCTAGTATTTAATTCATAAATACCTTTTTAGTTATTCATAAATGGGTGATTAATCCTTAATGAAGCTTTCAGAGAGCAGAGAACACTGTATTCTTTACACTATTTGTTTATGGAGAAAAAACATGTGCAATGACACTATACTATGGTTCTATGTATAACCTAAAAACAGCAGAACATAAAGACACGATTTCAGTCAGTGTTATTGAATGCAACAAACAACACTTTTGAAAGGTGATTTTTGAGTAAATACAGGTCAAATTTAACCCAGATCACTCTCTTTGTACAAGAATGTGTATCAGCTGCACAAAAAATTAAAAATGAATTGAAATATTTACATTTTTATATATTATACTTTGGGAAAAGACATACAATTTTACACAAAAAGAACGGTTTAGAGTGTTTTTACTGCTCTCAAAATTAGACATGGGTCCAATTTGACCTGAATAGTTTGTAAGGGCTAAATAAATACTGATCATGAGCTGCAGTATATTGATATAGACACAATGTCTGTGCTATTGCAGAGATTGGAAGTGGTTTGTTCAAACTGAATCTTGTTCATGTGTATGGTTTGCTCATTATGTTATATAGTTTAAATACATTCTATATTGAAGAAGAACAAAGAGATCAGTTGCTTTATTAGGTTAGAAGTCAATGTGCAGCATTAAAAATGCTCTTATAAGTAAACAAATGCAGTAACCACTATATTAGCACTACAGTGTACTGAAGTATAACTCGTATATAAAACTCCAGAGTTTGACGAATTATGTCTCACAATGTAAAATTATGGATGCATTTACCTTCAGCACCTGTATTAAAGTTGTGGGAAGTCTAATAAAGCACATTTTTCTTGTGAAAATCAGGATCTGCCACATAAATTGTAAGTGCAGCTATCAGATAAACAGTAAAAAGTAAGAATAATGTACTGAACTTTCCACCCCTGAGTTTGAATTTTACAGCATGTTGACATTTATTACAGCATATTCAACTGTAGGCAGAGTTAATATGCGCGGCACAGTACAGTGTTTGTAACTGCCTGGTGGTTATTTCATTCCCTGCAGCACACTGAGAGGCTATAGAACTCCAGTACCCATCCAAAAGCCAATCAATGGGAAGCTTGTTTATAGATCATTTACTTGAGGAAAATGGGAAAGTCTCATTTGTCAAGAAGATTGTGCAAGCTGCAACAGAAAGAAAATGACATTATCATCTGTTACCAGAGATTATGATGTCTCAGAGCAGAAAATGTCATCCTTTCCTCATAAAGTCAGTGATTTTTCACACACATTTTCATTTTTCTTCACTTTTGTACATCATCACATTGGTTTTCAAAGGTTTTCTAGTGTAATGAGCTCTTTAAGGTGAACAGACAGCTGTGGCAAAGCTCTCTGATTTAATTTGGCTGGAATTATCGTGACGTTACGTCAAGTTTTTTCAACATTTGTCTTGTGTTAAGTTCGTTTATTGGCAACATTTTGCCCAGCTGTAAATACCCACAACTAAGTATAGGGTAATAAGTGGACTACAGCAAGTATGATGGGTCAAACCCAGAAGTAGGTCTGTAAACTGTGATAGCTGTTGACTTTTTTCCCCACTTGTTTTTTTTCTTTCAAATAAGTTTGGCTTGTATGATTGTCTTCTTCTTTGTGCCTCCATCAAACATCTTTTTAGCCTTGTCATTCCCAGATCTTAGCCATTATCTAGGTGAGTATAATGGGGCTTTTTTCACAGCAGACATGTTGACTGCATAGTAGGAAAAGCACAGGTGTTACTAATAACGTTTTCTATGCCTCCGTTGTATTCTGGTGTCCCGGTAAGCCATCAGTGAGCCAGCATAGACAAAAGCAGGACCCTGAAACTGAAGCAGCTCAATGGAATTAATGTTATGAATGAGATTATTCATATCTTCTCTGATGTGGTGTCAAAATGTCTTCTCTGAAAAAGGTCAGTGTCATTATAACTGATAAGACTGATGGCCAAAACTACACAAAGAAGACTTATATTGTAATAAACCTTTTGCCCTTTTCATCAGAAGGAGACAAAAGTATCATTTTAGAATATATTTCTGTTTGTCAGAGAGGTTTCTATTCAGTTTTATAACTATACACCATTCAATAGACTGCTCCTATTGAATGGTGAACAAAAGTCGGACACAGTCACAACAACAATTCAACATTATAATGCTCATTAAACTGATATTTACTGTTGCGTTACATTTCACAGGTGTTCATGTTATTGTGTCCAGTCCTCATACCTTAATATTTAGCTTTAAAGTTCATTATTAACCTTGGAAACAGCAGTTCTGACATCTTCACTCAAGGTCCACTTATTAGAATTATCCAATGGTTTCAGCAACATCTCACTGTCTTCATTGGTGGATTGAGTTTGCTCAGTTGCCATGGAGATAACTCAGTTGTCATCACACAACCTATTAATGTAACTGCGGTCACATGGCGGTGGTAGTCGTTTATGACCACCTGTATCATCTGCCATGATAAATTATCTCCATGACAACTACCCATGTAGTTTAAAGCTCCAGAAATAGCAAGAAAGTGATTTTCTCCCCTAATTCTTTTTTTTATATAGTGCAGCCATGCTATTAAATTTTAAATCAACAAGCAACTGAACAGATTGAAGACTTTCTTTCTGAATCGTCCATCACTTGAGGTCAGTGTTGTCCACTCCAAGTGTGACATGAACCAGCGAGAGTTGCTCGCTACCCGTCAACACCGTGACAGGATGAAGTGAACGGAGCCCCTGAGCTGTCACTGAAATCAACAGAAAAAGACAATTAGTTTGGTTTTTGAGTCGACCTGCATTTTGCTCTGTGGAATTAACACCTGCCTGGGTTGAAAATGAAGACAAGCACCAGTCTCTGGCAATTATGCACGGTTGACTGGAGACACATCGCGTTTACCTCTGAGGTGAAGGCTGTGTCTGGGCCCCTGTGCGTAATGTACGGCTTAATTCATTACAGCAAGACAGAGCTGCTCCTTCGCTTGTTCAGCCTATCAAATCAAATTAGTCCTTCAGAGGCGGCTTAGGCCAAGAATATCGCCTGTCACAAGGTTGTTGTGCAAAGAGAGTAACAGTGAGGGAAAAATTAAATAAATAATTGCATGAGGCTATCTCTTCTTGGAGGAAAAACACTTCCATCATAATGCAAATTAGTGTTACTGGGCTTTCATATCAACAGCATTTTTAAAATCAGTGTGGGTGGCATGGGCTCTGCTACGAGGCAGTTCCTGGGAGTCCAGTTAGATTCGGTCATTTACATTGCCTCCAGCTGTCTTTCTTCTTCAGCAGTGCAGGCACCACCATGCATAAGAAAATCATTTTCTTTCTCCGATGCAAAACATCTTATTTAACAAGGCACAGATGCAATAAAGCACAGAACAGCCCGGAACGTCTCTGCAGAGTTACCGACCTGGGAACATGTGCAGTTATCACCTTTCTGAAAGTAATACTGATACAGTTTGTGCTGTTTGACTACATTTGCATGCAAAAAAACATTGAATTTTGATGAGGAACAGCATATTGTTTAATCTTTTGGGGCTTTTTGAACCATGTAAGTAAATTTTATTTATATAGGCCAAAATCACAAATCATAGTTTTGCGCCAAAGGGATACAATATGCAGAGATTCAATTCAATTAAGGAATATCTCATACTATAAACAGTCAGAACTAGATCAATAGTTTTAAGTTATTGTTTTTATATAAATGTATTTGTCTGTGCTGCTATTTACAAAGGCTACATCTACATTATGTGCTGATGTGACAATGCAATGCAATTATTTGCTTCCAAGTGACTCAGATCTGATTTCCCCAAGTGTGAACAAACCAAATCTGATGTTTTCATATCAGATTGTGGTCCTAGATCTGATTCATATCTAACCTCTGTCTCGAGTATAAAGGCCTGTAATGTGAAGAAAGCTCAATACTCTGTTCTTTTTTTAGTATTTAGAAGTGATTTGGATTGATTTTTTTTGCAAATCAAATTAATTCTTCTTATCATCATGGTTATTGTTACTATTATTTTATCAAATATAAACTTTTTCTGTGATATGATAATCATTTCTAGGAGACAGAGTTGTATACTGTGTGCGCAAATAGGCTGTAGAACCTAAACAGGTTCAATTTAGAGCCACTTCTTTTAAGAGTGCACTGCTGCAAAATGACTCAACTGTATATAACTCGCAATACATCACAGCCGTTTCAGTTTCCTCCACCCTTGATCTTAGAGGAGCAGAATACAACAGTGCCCTTTACCTCCTTATCAGTCTCCCAGATGGTGCTGCGGCATGCAGCCAAACTGTTCTCAGCCTCCTAGCTTTCCCTTTGCTAATGGACAGTGTGGGTCTTCCAGCCGCAGATGTGCGTTTCCTTCCACCTGGCTCCGATAGCTCGGTGAGGCCGCAGGTGGCCAACGAACCTGCAGACCTACAACTTAATCACAGGCTCTCACTAATCCCACAGCAGTTCTCTGTTTCCACTCTGCTTGCAGCACCTGTGACTGCAGTGTGTGTTTGTGTGTGTGCTGGTATGCAGAACAACACAGTCACAGTTAGACTGAAGAAAAGGAAAATAAATAATGGGAATCAGTTTAATCGTGACGTTGAAGGTAAAATTCTCCCTGGTCCTCTTATGATTGATCTAAAATGTGGAAAAAAAGTTTATGTCATAGTCATTATTTGCATTTCTACTTTTGTCTAATCAATTTTGGTTCAGTCAGAGACTCCGTGGATTTGTCCAGCTGCAAAATTTGAGAGTTGCGTCTCAACACTTTGTATTGCACTCTGGTCTGTTGAGGCTCATCCAGTTATTTTAGTGGTATTACTGGTGTTTCTGCCTTTTGTCAAATGGATTTTCTCTGTATGTGACTGTATACTCTTTAGCTAAATGGCAACTGCATAAAGCCTTGCTCTTTCATTTTTAAGGACTGACATTAATAACTTGATGTTTACCATTTATGATATAGATCAGTGCTGGTCCTGGGGCTCCCCTGCCCTCTATGTTTCAGATATTTCCCTCTTCCAACTCTTGATTGAAATGATCAGCTTTTCATCAAGCTCTGCAGAAGCCTGATAATAACATATTCATTTGAATCAGGTATGTTGGAGCAGGGGCTGGGAGCCCCATGACCAGGATTGAAAAACACTAATTTAGATAACTGGGATATATTATCCGCTATAAAATGTGATGTTATGTATTTATAATAAACCACTGAGAAATGCTGAGATGTGACATTGACATTGAAAGATACAAAATATATCCCAGGTAACTGGATTTTAATTGGGACACTCACATTAAGATTTAAACCATTTACTGTAACAATAACAACGTGACAACTCTCAATTCGATGAACACGAACACATTAAATATAAATGTCGGCACCACAGACAACTCAATTCTGATACAGGAGGAGGCTGGGGAGGTGGAGGGAGTTAAATTTTAAAGCAGGCAGCAGTGTAACAGCGCAGGAAGAACTTGTTTGTCTGCAGACTACATGAGTGCCAAATGTTTATATAGAACACCTATTGTGAGAAGTAGGTCATGGACACATGGGATTGAAGGTTGTATGGAGCATGTGCTTCTCACATGACACATTGTCATTTGATACATTATGTAATCTTATTCTGCACTGACTGACTGTCTATCAGCTTGTTGCAACTCCACATTGAAGTTATGTGAAATAAGCAACCCAAGACGTTTTTTTTTTGTTTTTGGCTGCACTATTCCTGCAAATGTAAATACTCTTGCAGATTATTTTGTACACATCACCCAATATTCAGACTTGCACATTATTTAGTATCATTGGAAAAATCTGGATGTCCACCAAGACATAAGGTTGAATATTATATGTAGGTTTGAGCGTTTTTTTTGTTGCACAACACAGGTTTGTAGTGACTGGGAGGTTAATGGGTTTTAAGAGATTAAAAAAGTGTCCCCTGCTGTTTTCTTACATCCATACTTTCTACACATTAGATACTTACTGAAATGGCACAAGCAGTACTTACATAGATTTGATAAATTTAAACTATCTGCTGAGTCAAGCTTTTATATAGGTTGCAGTGTGACTGCAGTCTTTGGGTGATAATCAGACCACATTTGCATTTTAAATCTACAGCATCTTTAGTTTTTTTTGCACAATAGTATAGTTTTAAACAGGTTTCTTAGCACCCAGGTCTCATTCAAACAGTCCATCCCCACCTAGACCTTGACTTCTTCTTATTCATGGTGCTGAATTATTTACCAGCACCTTCCTATCCTGACACTGACTGAGTGAGTGTGGCCATTATATTATGCATGAGGTAAAGAAATACACGAGGTTTCCTGAGAATCAATGACATTGTGGATAAAACAGTGCCAAAGTCAAATCAAATCGCTGAGCATCAAAGAAAGTAGGGGTCAAAATGTAAAATGCAAATATTTCTCGCTTCTAATGAAGAATTGACACCTTCTATCAGCCATCTTTTTGCTGTCCTCCTTTTAGTTAACCTTTGCAGGAAGCAGTCGGTGAGGATTTTGCAGAGATAACAACCACAGCTGAGGCAGGTGCAGAAGTAATAGCTGCTCTCCAGAGGCTACAAGCAATATAACCCTCCTGACAACGGCCTGTCCTACACTCAGCAGCAACAAAGCTTTTAAATGGGAGGGGGAGGGATGGGCACTTTCCCCAGAACAGTGAAAATCTTAAACTTGAGAAGTGCATGTAGAAAACTAGGTTGTTTTACAGACAGGATGACATTTCAATGCTGCTGATTGACAAGTCGATTTCTTTAATTAATCATCCTGAGCAGTTGTAGCCGCTCGTGTCTCTTAATCCTGTCATGATGAGAAACGGTAGATAATCAGCAGGAAGACAAACCTTCTGTTGTGCCTACTTCAGGAGAATTAGCTTGAAGCCAGACAAAACTGACTTTCACTTTATTGACTCGGAAACACAGCACAATCAACCCGATGACATCGATGATAACAGCAACACTATGTTGCCATTATCGGCCACATTGATCAGTTTAATGAACGCGGTTCATTCCAGCTGAGGGGCGGTGATAAATCAGTGGACTGAGCAGTAAACATAAGCACTTGCTGAATCAGACATCTTCCTCTCAGATCCTGTAAAATTGTGAAAATAGTCATCCTGTGTGTATAATATCATGTGTAAAACATCCAACTTTTTAAAATATGTTCAACGCAGAGTAACTATATTGTCAAATCGAGGCATAAAGCAAGAGGATGCCTTTGATAGTTGAGCATTTCAGTGGAGGATTTCAATCATGTCGAAGCACTCAGCATGTTATACAATGTGTTTTCTCTTCTGTTTATGGCTCATGTCAATTTTTATGCTGATTATTTTGTTGTAATGGTTTCTAGTTTACTGGAATAGTTTACTGGAGATGCTGCCAGAGAGGCTTTGAAGGACTAAATGTGATTTGCTGCAAATTGTTGCCATTCCAGGCAATATAAAAGATGTTAGTTTTTCTGGCTTAAACAGTATCCTCTGAGTTGTGTATTTGATATATGACAAATATTTATTTCTACATTCATTAGTCTACATAAAGTAAATTATATGGAGATTTAGTTCACTCCAGGACTATAATTATACTACACTAGCAATAGTTGATGCTGCACACCTTAAACCATATCTGCACTTTACCACTATATCCTTAAAGTTCATGTATTTTCTATACTTATTTAGGACACTGACATTATGCCCATTGTATTTTTCTTCTAGAATTTTGGGGGCCACATGGTGGGCATCTTATAGGCTGCTTTGAGTATTTTTGGACTCAAACTTAAAGTTCAGCATCCAGGATTACAGTGTATTGCCGGCAGTGTGGAGAGGGCTTTGAAACTGCATTTAGACTTTATGTTGGGAAATAAAACCGTTAATTGAATAGAAAAAATATGAAAAATATGTTGGGTCTAAATTTCCTGAGGAGGAGGGGGTGCATGGAGGAGGGGGCTTGGACTCGCAACCTGTAGTTCTGAAATCCTCACTACACCTGATTCCTTATGAACAGCACTCTGCTCAAAATGTTATGTTTCTGTGGCTTCATTCATGTTTTGGCATTTGGAGCTTTTAATGTGCAGCCTTTATTATAGTTTTGGCTCATGTTTGATTCAGTACTTCTTGTAGGATGTGCAAGGGTTTAATAGAAAATGTCATAAAAACACATTGTGAAAAAATGGTGGTGTTGTATTTTACAGGTCTGTAATTTTCTAATAATTTCCCAAGAAGTTTTCTAGAGGGACTGGTAGAAATAAGGAAGAAAATACAGACCATGCTCAGCTGGTACACCTCCGAATAATTCATTACAATTATTTGTATTTATTTATCCAAGAGAGTCTTTCAGTTTGTGCACAGCAGGTTAGCTGAACATGCAAAAGTGTGAAATGTGACTACAAAGAAGCATATAATTTAATCAAGTTTCCAAAAATAAATGAATGTCCACTTGAGATAAATAGAGACAAGCTTTCAAGGAAATTCCTATATTACCATCCCATATCTAGAACACAAAACGGTAAGGAATAAAGCGTTACCAAAACACACATTTATACCCATGGAAACGCCTGACTGAGACCTAAAAAGAGGCCTTGAGCCTTGTGGCTTCCTTATTTGGGAAGGAAAACCAACATATAAAAGCTGCATCATATTGCAACGTCAACTTAAACTATCTTCCATTTCTGAATATGGTGATGAACTTGAGTGTTACCATGTTGTCGCATATTCTGGGTCAGTTTTAATGGCTCGGCTCCCAACATCACATGACATGTCTACAAGGCTCTCCTGCTGATAAACAGAGCTTTGTAGGTCATGATTAAGGGACTCATTTGTCTCGCCCACTCCGTCTGCTAAGTTTCAGCCTCCCAAGTAATTAAGGAGCTGTGCACCGAATGCTGGATGGCCTCGGGGGGGTTTCACTCTTACTTTCATGCATCCATTAACAACTTGGCCAATGCCTTCCATATGTACGCTCATGCTTGGGGATTTCTTGCTTTCTTCATGGCAGTCCTCATATAAATTGCAATTGATGTTGTAATTATTCTTTGAGATTTATTTAAAGAAGAGGTTCCGGAGAATGGGAAACAACTGATATAATTATTAACCGATGTAGGTGTAGTCTTTCTTGCGTGATAACCTTTACCTTGAGGGTATCTCACATTTTCAGTGCTCAGTCAAATAAATGCAAAGTGGATAAAGAAATTATAGAATACATTTATCACAACAATATCAAAACAAGGTCGCTGTAATCTCATTACCTTATAGCTGAAATCCCATTTCTGTCACCTTGGATTTGGTAGAATTTGTATAAAAATTAGGCCTCAGACATCAAAAGCCTCATGCAATAAACACAGATGTCACAGACAGAGAAATTTGGCTCTTCATTCAATGATTCATCACAGTGTGCTGATGGAGCCCACAGTGTGGATACACAAGAACTCACAAGGCGGGAGAATGTGCATAAAATTTGGGACTGGAAGTACAAAAGATTGATAGGTATGCAATGAAAAAGACGCAGCGGGAACCCTGTGAAATGTTCAGTGACTGACAGCTAATCAGACCTCCTAAAACTGTTACATTCAGATGACAAAAACACTTTTTTTTTCTTTTAATATATTCAGAAATACAATTATTATCTCCACTGTCGTCTGCCACAGCGTGAGAGAAATGAGGAAATGCTACAGATAGAATCACAACAGATACAGTGTCTTTTAGGGAAAGGCCGAATTTCTTTCTTTCTTTTATGCACTTGAAATGTAAAAAATATCTCCATGCAGAAAATACAGTCCAGTATGAAAGAGGTTAGGTTAGACTTAATTACTCCCTGGAGGACATTTGAATTGCATGAGCAAGAATATAATATGACCATGAGTATCATTAATGACAGGACACACGGAAGTAGGACCATTTTTAACCGCAAAGTGACCCAACCTTTAACAAGACTGGGTTAAATCTTGGTATATGACTGGACTATATATGAAACGCTAGGGGGCTTTTAATTGGAGACGATGGATATAGGAAGGGGTGACATGTGGTGGCCAAGCTCCCAGGAAGCTGTGACTGAAGCCAATTTGACATGGCGCCTTTCTCAACACCAAGTACGCCATGTTTGGATGCTTTTTTTCTAACAAAAGAAATGACCTCATTGACAGGGAGATGCAGTAAATTATGTTGCGGTAATATCTGTGCATATAGAGCCCCAGAGGCAGCGCTGTTGTTCTGTCCAGTAAGAACATGAAGCTTCACTTTACATTCAGAAAAAACTAATATGGCAGGTACAATTGTTAGATTTCATCTGTGAGAGATTTATCTTCCAAAAGGAATTATATCATATATCAAAATGCTGCGGAGACATTAGAGCCAGCGGTAAATTACCAAAGAGCTGCACAAATCAGTTCATCAGACCATGTTCTCCCCTGGGATGGTGACGGATGTTGACTGGTTGATCATCTCAGGAGTCAGGCTGCTAGTGGCTGGCAAACGACTCCGAGACCATATTTCAAAATAAGTGTTATTTGGATAAACTGACCACATATTGGGAATCTAAATGGTAACTTTCTCACCTGAAAAAGTATTAAAACTTAATAAAGTGACAGTCCTACACAGAAAATTACAACAGCTTAATCTTTGCTATCACTGCTGGTTGGTGCGAAAGCATTCTGGGATACTTGGATGCTCCAAGCTTAGGCCAACCAATGGAGCAACTTCATCACTCCAGTGAGTCAGTGACGGACAGATATTTGTGTTTATAGGGCTGGTCCCTGCAGTCCAGCCAAAAATACAGACAGCAACAGGTTCAAATGAGCATTTATAAATCACTATAATGCAGCTGGACATCAGTAAGAGTTGTGCATGATGGTCTTTATCTGTACTCCAGCCTCATGGGACCACTACAGTGGAGCTAGCCTTCTTGGTCCTTTGGTTCACCCCCTCCATCAAGAAACAAAATAAAAGACTGAACACTGGCAACAACACTACGATAAAAATACTGGCAGCATTCCTTTGAAAACATTAAAAGTTTTTAGTTCTTTTGAAAGAGCTGCACAGTGAGTTTACTATTGTCAAACTGTACCCACTCACACCTTTACAAACCTCCACAGTTTACTTTGTGCACTTTGAGCTCTCACTCTCTCATCGTTTTTTTGGTGGCTCAAGGCTCTTTGCAAACAGACATTGTATTCTTACTCTGTATAGGCCTTCCAGTATTCAATTATTATTTTTTTCTTGTACAATCTGCTTCAAGTGTAATAAAGGAAGACACTCTTTTTCTTTTGTCACAAAATCATGCTTGTACAGTTGGTACATGCCTTAAACTGAGATTTAAGGTGAGCACAGAAAAACTTTCCTGCTTCAGCAGATGTACAGTATGTGATTGTAAATTCTGCACATCCATCATTGTGCACAGTGAAGTTCAGACATCCAACCACAGTAACAAAAATAATAATACATTTCTGAACAGAGGAGGAATGTTTGTACATCTGTGAATGATGCAGTTTCAGTAAATCAGAGAGTGAAGGATTTGTGATGTAATTTGTAGTCTTTGTTGTTGTTGCCCTATAAAAAACATGCCTCTCCAATAACAGAATTACTCAAATTAGAGCTGAAACAATTAGTCAATTAATCGATTAGTCGATCAAAGGAAAAATTAATGAATGAATTAATGAAGAATGAACTGAATATCTTTGGGTTTTGGACTGCAGAAAACATTCTGGCTCTGGGAAATCAAGATGGTTTTTTACTCCTATTTTGAGATACTGTACAGACTAAACAATTAATCAAAAAAAAAAAATCAGATTAATTGATAATGAAAATAATCGTTGATTCAGCCTTGGCTTACATTTACAGATCCACATATGATGACAAACTGACAATGAACATTCGTAGTAAGGCTATATATATCACTTTATTTCAGCAACACTGTCATTACAGCTATAAATAAAGACTGCTTACCATCTTGTAGATGGATCAAAAGTATAATCTTATCACGGTGGGTAATCCTGTGAAGGATGATGATGAGAGTGACATTGAGCAATATATACTGGGTTGTTTACACACAGTGGTCCACATGCAGTGAGGCATATTTGTGAAATCACGAATAGGAATCAGTGTTAAATTAAATGTAAAAGGTGACTATGACCTGCTGATTAGAGCTGTGATTGATACCAGTGTCTGTTATCTTCTTCCATTGGCATCATTGTAGTGTTTGTGCTGTGGGAGGGCTGTAAGGTTTCAGCTTCATATCATATCAGAATAATGTAATTCTCTGCAGTTAAAATTAGTTTTTTTTTAAAAACAGAAACAATAATATCTTATGAATGAAAGCCAAATTCTTGATCTATGTTAAAATAAGTTTCAAGTGGATATGTTTGCCTTCAACCCAGAGACTAGTAATATCATGCGAGACGCCACTGATTTCCCTGTTGGCCCGGCCTGTAATGTACAACATGATATTCAATTTGGGGTGAAGCAGTTGTTTCAGACGCTATAATTCTTAATGGAAGATGAACACTCAGATGCCTGTGTGGTGCTGGATGAGGTATGAGGCACTCCATTAACTGGAAATCCCAGATCTGCCCCGAGCCGAGTACCCATTAATGCAGAAAGCAGTGAATTGGCAAAACTGCTACGGACTTAGTGGGAACTCAGTAATTCCTCTCTCCTCCCAGCAGATTTCTGACCCTGCCTATCTTCTAAACTCATTTACAGTTTGTTTTTCCGTATCTGAGTAATCTTATGAGAAAATTAAAAGCGAAGACTTGAGTCAACAGTTTTCTTTGACAAAGCATGTTGAAAATAATATTTCATTAGAAATGGATTAACAGAGAGTTCATAAAAGGCAACAGTTGATAGAAAGTAAACAAGGAATCTAATTTGACGATGTAACTGGATGGTTTAACATTCATTAAAGAAAACTTGCAAATTGGCAACTCCAGTAAACTAATGTGTAGCAAAAATGATACAGACACAGGAATGTCAAAAAAAATATATCTATTTCATTTAATGATAATAATATTATTTATAGAGCACTTTTAAAGCAATAAGCACAAAGTGCTTTCCAGGGTGAGGAAATTCAAAACATAAGCAACATGAGGGACATTAGGCGAGAGGTAAATAATGAAACATATGCATATACATACATACAGACAGACAATAATGCACACATACATGCATACACTATATGCATATACATACACACACACACACATAAAAGATAAAAACTTTCAATGAAAGAAATAGAAACCAACAGCTCATGACTATAGTCTATCATCTGTTAGGGAAAGTCATTCCATATAAGTGAGTTTTAAGACGAGAATAGTTAGAAGACCCAGACTGGCAGACCTTAAGGGCCTGTTCAGACATTAGGGTGTGAGGAGCCCAGTTATATACTCCAGCACCAGATCATTCAGAGCCTTGTACATGATTAAAAGCACTTTAAAATCGATTCTAAAAGAGAATGGAAGCCAGTGCAGTGAAGCCAAGATTGGTGTGATGTGTTTGTTTTGGTCAATAGTCTAGCTGCTGAATTTTCAACAACATGGAACTGCTCCATAGTTTGATTGTTCAGGCAAGTAAACAAGGCATTACAATAAAAGAGGCGGGAGGATATATGAGCATGTATGATTTTCTCTGCACAGAACTGATGTCATTTTGGAAATATTCCTCAGTGGATAAAAACACGACTGGATGACTTTCTTTACAAGTTGCTCCAGGCTCAAGTTACAGTCCAAGATAACACCCAGGTTTTTGTAGCTGACTTTATGTCAGGAGTGAGGGGGGCAAGGAGTGGCTGTATTTGTTTTTAGAGGTATTCAGGGCCAATGATGAGAACTTCTGTCTTATCAGAGTTAAATTTTAAGACGTTCTGGGACATCCAGCTTTTTATGTCATGTAGGAAGCTATGTAGTGAAGCTAATTTACTGATGGCAGAGGCTTTAAATGACAGATACAGCTGTGGAAGGAGATATTGTGATGATGGATTATCTGTCCCAGGGGTAACATGTATAAAGTCAACAGAATAGGTCCCAAGATTAATCCTTTTGGTATTTCATGTTTAGTCTGAGTAGCTTGAGAGGTAAATTCACCAACAGAAACAAAAAAATCCTGTGGGCTAAATATGAGGAAAACCGGTTCAGAGCAGTTACAGTCATACCCGCTCACTGTTTTAGTCTGTCTATAAGGACAGACTGGTCATGGTATCAAAGGCAATGTCAGAGAACAGGATGACACTGTGTCTCTGGCAGCTGTGGACAAGTCATCTGTAGTGCCAGCTGAGGACTCTGATATTGCATCGTCTCCATTTGAGAATTTTGCTAGTGTGATGTTGGACCACAGCTACCTGCAAACTAACTTCGGGAGTCTAACCGAGAACACTCTGGTTTATATTGCAAGTTTTGTTGTCAGACAGGTCATGAGGCGGCTTTTATGTGATGGATGCCATAACAGTTTGGTTTGTGAAGCTGTACCAGCATCATTTTGTGATAGCTACCACCCGCTAATCTTGAAAAACAACGGAGGCCTGATGATTCCAAGCATAGGTGCAGTCAAGCTGATCTGCTCAGCAGGGCACTGCATCCGACAGGCCACAAACATTTCATCTGCAGCCCATCAGTGCACTGTGTCTCTGGCCAACCGTGTTGTCAGAGCAAACACAGGTTTTGAAGATGTGTTTGATCTTCGAGACTATATTGAGAAACTCAGGATGGCATTGAGAACCTCCACTTTAGCCTCATATCATGAATCGTGAGCAGCTCTCATAAGTTGAGGCAACACCATGTGGCAAAAACTCACACTACAATTGCAGAGTGGCAGCTTGAGAAAGAAGCTGTGTAAAGTAGTGTTTTACAGGGTTATTAGAGAAGAACTTCTCTGTCATGACTTTGTGAGTGAACATGTAAATCCTGAAGTGGATTTGTGGCTTAAGTTTGTTTCTGTGTCCAGGCTCCCATAAGTATGTACCTGTATGACAGGAGCCAACCAGTGCACACTGGTGAACACTTGCCTCATATTCTTCTATGGAAAAACTGTGTTTTTCACACATTTATATCAGATTAAAGTTACATTTGTGTTGTTCATCTTGCTTGTATTAATATGTCATTTAGTTTCAAAACTAACATTTGCATTTGTATATGCATTAGGAGGCGCAGCTTCCCCTGACAAATATGGCGGCTGTGTTGATGCATCCCTCCAATGAACAGCAGTGGTCAATGCGGTATCTATGTGTGTGTATATATCTATGCAGAACATGCACCAGAGTCTGGAGCCATCACTTCTGCCTCAAAAGGCAATGCCGGACATGATGTCACATAAGGGAGAGCAGTTAAGCTAAGTCCAGTTTAACAAAAAGTGTCCAAAGGATCAGAAACAAACAAGGATTAAAAGAAATAATGACCATCAGCCAGAAATTCAGTTATGGTGTGAGAACCAGTGGAGACCCGGGCAGATGTGTTGGAAGCACATAACGCAGTGTTGCTTCACATCACAATGTTGAAATGTATGCCATCAAACATCAGGCAGTACCAAAATTGGTAGTGATTGTCTAGTGATTTAACTCCTCACTACATTTACGGTGCTGCTGCATAGCAGAGAGAGAGAGAAACGTGTCTAATCTAAGTTTTTAATAGGACGAGGAAGTTACAAAGAGTTTCAGTGGCCTCATTAGGGATCACAGCAACCAAGTGCTTGGATGTATTAAAACGTTTTATGGTGTTAAAAGCAGCTTCATGAATATCAAACAGACTACATAATGGCTAGGCCTGCAGGCATCAGCAACTAATACTAATAACAAACTAATATAAATAAAAACTATTAGTGCATTCTAATATTCTCAAACTGCATTGCAGAAAATACATACAAAGCGCATTATGTAATACAAATGTAAACCAAGGTTTAATCCCTTATAATCATATATAGTCATATATAATCAAAAGAAAAAATAGAAATTTACCCTTTTTAAAACAACAAGAAAACACAGAGTGGATACCGCCAAAGCTGCACAATGCTTAATTTTATTAACAGAACATGTTTAAAATGTTTCAGTCTGCATTCAGCGCTACATCAAAATATACACAGAAACAGACAGTCTTGATAAAGTTGTTTTTTAAATTTAATAACCATGAATAAATAGTGAAAATGTTCAGAAATACCCCATCACTCAGTCATTGGCCCATGATCTAATTGTTTCCCCCCAAATTTCATATAAATCTCTTACCGACTTTCAAACGTAAATAAAAAATCAACAAACAATTGAGTCAATCTGAAACTAAAAATGTATTCTCTTGGTAAATATGAGTATGAATGTAGAATTAATCTGACTTTAAATAATGTCAAACTGCAAACTGAGAACCACATCATCCATTCTGGTTGTCACACTTAAGTCCTGGTGTTAAACCATCAAGGTTGTGCAGGTTACAGGCAGACTGCCTCGTGTTTGGTGATCTGGAAAAGGACTCCAATTTAGTGAAGGACAGGGCAGCGCTGTTCTTTCGCAGTCTTTGGTGACCTGGAGTAGTCCTCCCTAGAAACTTCATCAGGGCTGATGCATAATGGGGGAGATGAAAATATTTAAATCACACTCAGTGGTATAATATTTAATACATGCACTGACTCAAATCACAAAGTATATTAAACTGACTGTAATTTCTAACTGTATGATGGCCTCTCCTTGATGGGGTGGACTACCCGGGAACTTTTGCAGAAGAAGCAGATGATACTGGTCCTAAGTTCCAGATTTATTATAAAACTGAATTTTGTTCATGTACTGTGTATAGTGTTGACGCTACCCTACCTAGAAGGTGCACTTTGGACATTGTCAGAACAGAATATATCAATACACTCACTTGCCAGTTTATTAGTTACACCCAGCCAAACCTGATGCAGTCTTGTCCAACAGCCTTGCAATAAATCTTACGTTTATGAAGGTTCCTATGTTCAGTTTTTATTGAAAACGTTTTAGATTCAACTGTGATGCATCAACTTTATGGTCATTTTGAAGGCTGTAGTTTGTGGTGCTGTTGAATAGTATTGCATTATAATGAGTGGCTGGAGCATACTGGAACCACTACAGATAAAGCCTCAACCAGCACAACTGAAGATTAGACCTTTGATCATTTCCAGCCTCATTGTTCAAAGCATCCTGTACTTGGATTTAGTCATTGTTCCATGCTTCTCCCTCCAGACATGGAGGTGCACAACAGGTATGCAGGTATGTTATGTTCATGGATGTCCTGAACATGGTTCACCTTGCTGTGCCACTTGGCATCTATCACATCTGGATTTCCTTTAGGTGATGGTGGTGTCTTAGAACAGAAACAATATGTTGAAAAGAAAAGAGAAAGCATTGAAGAAATGGTTTGTTCCTTCTGGACACAATTCCTCTCCCACCACTTGGCAACATAAAGTGTCACACTACTATGTTTATAATAACCAAAAATGTGTGTACATACAGACAAAAGTACAACTTAGTTGTGTTAGTTGGCTGATGGTGTTACAGACCTGAACTGTTTGTAAGACAGAGCAACAGTTAACATCCAATTCTCACATCATCATGTGAACAACTTAATTTCCATAGAAGCCTCAAGAACACAATTTTAAAGACGACATGCGATATTAAAGGAACTAAAGTTGTTTACATGATGTTGAGGTTAATCGGGCTAATTTTATTTGGCTGAAATAAAAAGAAACTATTTGTGTTATTCTTCCATACCCTTTCTGATTCTTCTGCTGGTGAAAAGTAGGACATCAAAGCCAAATCGGTGGGCCTGCAGGTGCTAAAATAAATCCAGTGATCAAACGGCAAACACTGTGTGCCAGCCACAGTTAGACTTAGTCAGCTGGAGCTGGAGAAGCCTTTGCTCTCTGTGTGTGTGACAGCAAGAAAGGGGCCTGGCAGGAACAACAGTGAGAGCACATAAATGCTGTTCAAACAATTTTTGCAGAGATGACGTCTGTGATGGAGGCCACCGCAGACCGTCTCTCAGAGCTTTGTGCACATGAAAAAGAAGTCATGTCACAGTCTTGTAATGCTGTTATAAAGCTGTTAACAACTTGGAAAAAAGGGCTACTTTAGAAAGCTGACATTAAAGAACATTGTTGAATGTGTTGTAGCTACTTCCCATATCTCATACCCTGAGGAGGACATTTTGTGATTGAAATGTCATGTCCATGAAAGCAGTGTGCAGGTATTTTTTCATCTCTTTGTCAGCCAGCACCTGCAATGGTTTTAAAGATGTGCATGTACCTTCACCTTTGTCACTGATTTTTCTCCAAGGTTGGCATTGAGGACTACTCAATGACATTTTCTGTTGGAGCTCTTTGCCTCTTTACCTTCTTTATGTCTCCATCCTCACATTTTGTCATCAACTCTTTTCTGTCCTGACTGAAATATCTCAACAACTTTAATTGATTGCCATAAAATTAGGTTCATATGTGACATATGGTGACATCATCAGGTCAAAATTTCAATAAGTTAATCAATGAATTATACTAATGATACTTTTTGTTTTGTGAAAAAGTTAGAAACAGTTAGCATATTAAAATACAGAAGTAAGATGGTGAACATTTAGGACATGGGAGGAGAGGCGCAAGTGTGCATCTGAGGGTGTTTTTATTCAGATTACACTTTTACACTTTTAATTTATGTTAAGTTTGTCCCCTCTCAGTTTGCTGCACTTTTTTCATCTACTGCAGATTGACATGGGAATCAAAACACAATTTAATTTTTAAGGCAAATTCTCCCCCGACTCCACCTGCACATAATGTGTTCCTCCCACTAATAACATATTCAGTCTCTCCTCCATGTTGCACCTGACTGAGCCCCAAAGTGCACCAGTGTTGATGGTCAGGAAAATTGAAAAAATGTGTCCCATAGTGGCCCATAGTGTTGTTGAATGACATTTGAGGTCATTGATGTATGGCAGCAATCAGTGGCACCTCCTCTGTGGCATGTAATCAAATTGCTTCCCTGTCTGCTTCATCCCTCGCTACAACTTTTTCACTACAGACACGTTTTTTGGGCTTTTTGGCCTTGGTCCATGTCCAGCTAATGGATTCATTTGCTGACTTATTGCCACCATTCACTATATGTCCTTGGCAGAGAGGTCCAAGGATGGTGAGCATGCCAAACTTTGGAAACTCTCTTTTAAACTGTCGAGAAACTGTCTCTTAAATGGCTATATGACAAGATAAGTGTAATCCTGATTCAGCTGAGAAGTTGACAGTTTCACTGACTTTTAAATCCTACAGATGTAGACCATCAATCCTGGTGGAAAGTAAACCTTACAGTTAACAAAGTTGAGTTTAGTATTAATATATTTTATGTAAATAAACTCGAGATTTGATTTTCACATTACAAAAAAAGAAAAATGAAAGAGTCGAGCTGGTGGCACTACTGTATCATATAATCTAAATTGTGGAATAGTAGATTCATGTTATCCTCACATAACTCTTCACTCAATCCATTTCAGAGTCCATTGCTCATTCTATCAGATTTTAAGAGACTGTATTGCGTAGGTGACGGAACGTATATAATGTAATGTGACAGATATTCTAATATATCTGATAAAATATGATGCTCAACTCTGCTGCAGGCTACTTTGTCTGTTTACTTTACAAGGGATACAGCAGCACCATGAGACCTTGGGGCAGTTTACGAGTTGTTAGCTTTGATGGTGAGGCTGTGCAGGATGTGGCCCACTTTCTATCCTCTAGCTGAAAACACAGGTGGAACTGATGACACCCAGCTTCTTCCCCACCTTTAACAATATCTGTTATTATCCAGTGACCTTCATCAGAAAGATTCATACCTCAGTTTTCCCAAACAGTGAATAGGTGGAGTGGCTAATACTGCTACAATTTTCACAGGTTTCATTGACTGTTTATGTGCACAAAACATTCCAGTTTTTGCCCTTATTCCAGAAAAAAACATTCCCACTAAGCTGTTAACGTGGTTAATGAAAATGTATATTCTACTAATATTCCTGTTTACATGCAGAGGGTTTTCAGGGTTTCCCTCTACTCCAGTGGGAATGGGAAGCACAAGGTTGATGCAAGCAGTGAACTAAACCAACAAGGTGAAAAACATTATTGAGCTGCTGCCTGATATTTATAATTTATACTGATATGACTGCTATTATAAATTTATAGTTACAGGCATGTTCTGTAGCTAAGTTGTCCCATGATGTTTACTACACTGCTGAGTGTCGAATAACCAGTTCTCTCCATCTCCATCATGGAGAAGGTGTGCTCTGTTGGGCAGGCTGGAAAAACTTCCAGCCCTGAACAGCTCTCTAAGAGGAGAGTTCCTCTTATTCCTCTCCTATGTCTGCCTTCCTGCTCCAGCATATTGTGTCACAAACTGCAGTAAAACTCCAAACTGAAACGCATATTCTGAAAACACTGTATACATGTCCAAAGAATGCACCTAAAACTAGAATAATACCAACATATCCCACATGTCCTAATTGGAAAATGCTACATTCATATAATAAGGCCTAATTTGGAAAATCAAACAGAATATGCTGTTTACATGACCCACATCAAATTCAGACTATTCGGACAGTCATAGTCATATTGGGAATAATAGTGGAATATTAGTGTGCATGTAAACATAGTCAATGTCTGAATGCAGTTTCAGAGGTTTTTTCACCCTAGTAAAAGTAATATTTGAACAAATGACACTGAATATTTGACATCTGACTCCTCTCATCTGTACGGAGCTTTATAGCATCTTTCAACTTAAACATCAGTTAAAGCCCATAGTTTTGGTTTTACTTTTCTGTTTTGGTTCACTCTCACTACTCTTATCAGTATTGCTGTTATACACTGTTTTCATCAAAAAAGCTCTAAAAAAAAAAGTGCCAAATACCAAGCAGCAAACAGACAAAGTTAGCAACTTGTTGGTGAACACAGCAAAGCATTTAGCAGCTAAAGAGCCAGATATTTCCCTCAGGAGTTGGGGGAGACCAAAAACAGAGCTAGAAGAACAGTGAATATTGGAATTACTTTTGTCAGATTGTCAAATACATGACACTAAAGGGATGCTAATGTTACTCTGTATCAGCTATATTTGGAGGTAACTGATTGCTAACTTGTTAGCCATAATAGCATTTTTATACTGCATGTCAATGATATGTTCAAAGCTTGTTTCCACTGCCCCCAAGTGGTCATAAAATCAGTTAATACAGGTCTGTTGGTTGGGCATCCTGACATGAAACAGTGGTTTCTTGGTTGAAAGAACAATTGATCCATATTACAGGAGGAGTAAAACTAGGCAGTGCTGGTCAGACATGAATCAAGATTATGTTACTGCATTGTGTATTTCTTGCCTCAAATGTTTTCAGAACATATTTCAACATAGTTTAGTGTACTTTAGCTGTAACATGAGAAAGTTTGTGACCCGGCCGCCATGTTGAAAAGAGACAAGCTGAAACAAGCACCTCCCATCTCGCAGTACGTCACCCACCACGTCACCACCAGCCAGAGAGTTCAGTGGTGATCGAATCGAACCCCCTTCCCCCCACAGAAATCAGGTAGAGTGGAGGAGACAGTCAATCTGAAGATGGAAGTGAAATAGAGTGCAACGAGTTGACAATTCAGTCTGATATCAGGCAATTAAATACATGGATCACTGGCAACAGTTGTGATCTACTGACAGCTTAAGTGCAAAAATATTGTAATCCATTTCTACTTTAAAAATCCAGAAGCACACACACATTGACTATCTACGGATGAGTAAGGGTGACAGGTGAAATTGTGTAACTGTCTCTAATGATTAAGTACAAAGGGTTGTAGAGCAAAGCATGGGTGAAATAGAACATATTGGTTGTAAACGAGATGTAAAATCCTACTTATTAAATTAATTGGTTGGGATAAAGGTCCAAAACAAATCTGGTTTAACAGCACACACATGCTCACTTGCTTTTAATTGTAGTTGAATTTACAGCAGCTACAGTTGTTCTCTGGTGTAAAAGTGCTTACTTTGGCACCTAAAACTGTTGTGTTATGAAATAAGAAATAACATCTTGTTCCCTGTGCCCTCTTGCCCCCCACACAAGTAATTATCACCAAATTCGAACAGCGCCTCAGGTGCTGAGTTCCAGGCTATAATTATAATTATGAATTAGATTAGACAAAAAGGCCTTGTCACATTGTTGGACACTGTTGCCATGGAAAAATAACTCATTATATATGATTGGATTTGAACAGCTGTAACTGGTTTTGCAAAAGACTTGTGATGCAGAAAAGTCAGTCTCAGCTGCGCTGTTTGCAGTTTTCCATCATGCCTTCATGCCTTCCCTGAGGCTGGATGAGCTCACTGGAGTAAACAAAACAATAAAAGTGACTTAAGGGGTGTTTAAGGGTCTGCCTGTTCCTCCTCCGAATCCCAGTGAAACCTGTTGTTCCCTCACACAAGATAATAAAAAGAGTGCCGTCTGAATTCTGAGATAAACAACCTTTTTTAATATAGATGAAGTGTCAAGACTTTATGACCCAGACTTTACAGCTGGACAAGACAGTAGAGCACTTTTGTTAATTTAGGGTGCTTTACTTGAGTATTTCAGAGGGAAATATTATACTTTTTATTCTACTACATTTATTTGACAGCTATAGTTAAGATTTTACATAAAAACACACGATGAACTTAAAAAATATACAGTAATGCATTGTTATAGATGAAACCACCCAACAGTATATGAATAGGTAAGATGAGCTCTGCCATTTCCAACAGTACAATGCTACATTAATGCATCAGGATTAATAATTTAATGTATGTGGAATGTATTAACTTGACTGTATAATAGTATTACACTTACAAGGGCCATTTTTCACTTTCAATACTTTAAGTATATTTTGTAACTAATACTTTTTTTTTATCTAAGTAACATTTTTCAATGCTGAACTTGTATGGTGTATTAATAAACTTAACACAAAAAGTAAGGAAATTTGTGCTTGGTAGATTATTTCTTTGTTGTAACAATGCTTCTTGGCAATAAATCTTAAACCGTTGGAAAGCCTGTTTATTTTTCCTTTTTAATGGTGTCACATTTGTAAGGAACAAGCATTTGTGGGATGACCAGCAGTGCTGAGTATGTGGGTTGCACCCATGAAAAATTTCCCAAATCTTCTCAGCTTATTTTTCTGTTGCTATTGACTTTTGTTTTGAGTTTCTGGTACCCCCAGGTATAGAGCATGGGCCCTGCTACAGTGGTCAGTAGGTGTCTGCTCCAAGAATCAGCATGCCACGTTTCACTGATCTGGATAGGGCCCAACTTAAAGCAACACCAAGTTGCGGCATTATTTGGGGTGAGCCCTAGTACCATCTCCAAAGTGAAAGCCAAGTTCCATAATGGGGGATATCAGCCGTTTGCATTGGCGTCAGCAACACATGCACTGGACCCTGAATATGTGGAGGAACATTATGTTCAACGATGAGTCCAGATTCTGCCTACGTCAGTTGAATCGTAGGGTCAAAGTGTGGAGAAGATGCAGAGAACGCTATGGTGATTGGTGCACCAGTAGAGTAACATCTTTTGGTGGAGGCAGTGTGATGGTGTGGGGTGGCATCTCCCTCACTGCAAAAACAAGGCTAGTCATCATTGGAGGCAACCACGTTGGCTGACTTGCTACAAATGCTGGTTGAAGAATGGGATGCCATCCCACAGCAGTGTGTGACCAGGCTGGTGACCAGCATGAGGAGGAGCTGCCAGGCTGTTGTGGCTATATATGGTTCTTCCACACGCTACTGAGGCTCCTGTTTGTTAAATGAATAAATTGTTAAATTACCAATATGTCTTGTTTCTTCAAATTTCAATCATCCAATCCACCAAACACCAAACAAAAGTCAATGGCAGAATAACCTGTTTGGTATTGGCAGAGAAGATTTGGAAATTTTTTCATGGACACAACCCACACACTCAGCTCTGCTGCTCATCCCACAAATGCATGTTCCTTACAAATGTGGCACCATTTAAAAGGGCAATAAACAGGCTTTCCAACAGTGTAAGATTTATTGCCAAGAAGCGTTGTTACAACAAAGAAATAATCTAACAAACACAAATTTCCTTACTTTTTGTGCTAAGTTTACATTGTAGTATTTCTATTCTTTCATTAAATCATCTGAATACTCCCTCCCTGCTGTTAAGTTTACATAAACACAACCATATACAATAGATGATGGACTTACTGAAAGCTTCATGCAAAACCCCATCTATATAGCACTTAATCATTTGATTTTGTGTGTTATGGTCACAATGTAGAGCATTGCACATCTTCTGTCTTTAGGTGTCCAGTTAGGAGATCAAGCGCAAATGTCTTTTATAATGTGATTAAAGCTGTTTCTATCTCCAGTTAATGGATTGTAAGTAGTCCACTGTCAGCATATGTGCACTGGAGGATCACACTTGTGTAAGTTGCATAATGGACTGCATCTGGCTTTTAATGTGAAAACTGCCTTCAAGTTTCAAACTCTGCACATACTGCAAACTGAAGCTTTGGTACCATATTTTATATTGAATGGATGTTTTTCTCCAAACTTGAAGTTTTATTATTCCTTATTTCATCATGAATGTTAATGTCATGAAGTAATATACAAGATTTTAAACTAGGGCTGCAATGGATGATTGTTTTTATTATTGATACCCACCAATGTTTCTTCAATCAATCAATTACTCATTTGATATATAAAATGTCCAAAAATGGCGAAAAAAGTCAATCATTGTTTCCCAAAGCCCAATGTGACATCCTCACATGTCCAGACCAACAGTTCACGACCCAAAAATATTTAGTTTATTATCATAGAAACCAGAAAATATTCACATTTAAGAAGCTGGATTCAGAGAAGTTGGTTTCAAAACGACTATCAGAATAGTTGGTGATTGATTTTCTGTCTATCAACAAATTGTTGCAGCTCTTACTAGAAACCAGGTTTTTAAATCCTCAGTACACTGCTGAAAATAGCCCCCAATAAATGTTCTGTTTACTCTGGTTTGATTAACATATGAGCCCTTTTCATAAATTGCTGAGTCAACTGAAGATTTATATCTGCAGACGGAACGAAGGAGCTTGGAGCTAAGTGCCACAAACATACAATCATAAATTATCTATAAATGGGCTATGACACTGTTGGTTTGGGGATTTTTCTGTGTTTTCTGACAATAACAAAACTGTAGCCTTTTTCTTTAGTGTCCTACTCATGTTGATTTTCAAAATGTTAAATCCTGTAAGGCCTATTTGTCTATAATTTCCCTCAGTTACACATGAAGTATAAACAATGCTCCAGGTATTCTAAGTGTTTAATGCAAAAGTTGAAACAGCAAATTCAATTGAAGAGAAATTCTGAGACAGGTGTTCCAGTTGAGTCATTCGCATTTCCTCATATCAGAACTGTTTGACAGGACGGCCAGCCAGCTTTCTGCTCAGGCAGCGATTTGTGAACTCAGCTGTGAGAGAGTGAGTGAATGCATTGAACAGCGTCTGAGGTGCTCTCCATCATTATATATGACGGCTACACTGTGATGTATGATTGGCTGAAGTCAACAGATGGGATAATTCATCACATATTGAAATGCATATTTAGAAATCATATGCTGGTGTTGGTTCAGCAAAATGCAACGTACTTCATCATATTCTAATCTAATGTCAAATATTACTTCTACAGTATTAAGTTAAAGGTCTGAGGGTTCACTACATTATATGCACTTTAAAAGCTAGAAAGCCTTTTTTTTATTATTATTTTCTAAAATGTTTCTTTCAGTTTGTAAAGATTTAACCTGTTCACCTGTACACACTTACTGTATCTTCTTTCCAAATTCATTATTTTGAGACTTTCTAACATTTCATTGTTAAGTCTTTGTTAGTCTTTGACTTTCAGATAAACATACATGGACTCTTAAATAAATTGTGCATTTGTGCTCTTAAGCATGGTTCAAGGAGTAAAAAATCCCAGGAAAACTTCTTTTCAAAGATGTAAACATAAATTTGGATTTTTTTTTTGACAGACTCAGCCACCAAATAGCTCCTTTGGGACGGAATTACTGTTGCAATCTCGTGATAGCCGGCCCATATTTCCTCACTGGCAGGGTCTGATGTCTGGCAGAAAATTGAAGCCAGTCAGGTGTGGCAGCATCGTAGCCACAAGACTCTAAAGCGTCTCATCTTTCATAAAATTTGCCAGGTTCAATGATGGCATGAGGAATTTTGTGTGCTTCTGAGTATAAGTGTATTGAGGAGAGCATCAGTGCAATGTTTACTCATAAATAAGGACATATTGTTTTCAACATGTGTGTCTGAAAAGCAAAAGGTATCTAATATGCTTGAGATACTACTACTTGGATTTTTTGCAGGATCATGTAATATTTTACATACAACAATGCATATCATTAAATAATATACAGTATATTTATTGGCGTACAATGTATATATATATATATATATATATATATATATATATATATATATATATATATATATATATATATATGCAATTATCTTAAAGAGGAATGTATGACTTTTACTGGCCCCAATTGAACATGTTTTTTCTGTTGTTTGGAGCCATAAAACTATAATTACAAGGACACAGCCTGAGACAAGCCAGCAGCATGAGACACTTGTCGATCAAACATACTTTTCTTTATCCCTTAAAATCCTCCAAATAGAATCATTCTCAAATTTGTCACAAAGACACACATTAAGAGCCAGGAAGTTTGAATCTTTGTGTTAATCAGTGTGTACTTACAAAGCTTTGAGCTTTTCAGAACATTTGAGGTTTAACAGTGCATTCATGTCTAAGACTGTAGCTGCTGAAAGACATCAACTGGAGGCTGATTTTGTGGAAGCAAACACATACCACCTCAGATAAAGTATGTATTTATTTAACTATGGATCATATTCATGTTATGTGAAAAGGGTTGGTCATAGGGACACCCACTCTATCTTGAGTCTCAGTCAATGACCTTGTGGATCATTTCAATTCTAAATGATAATGATGGTTTCTGGTAAGAAAAGATCTCCATCGAGAAACGCCATGCCGGTCAGAATAGAAAAAAAAAGGGTGTCGAAAAGCTGAATGCAGGTGGCGAAAAACAAATCTCCAGGTTCATTATAACATCTATAAAAAATTGCATTTCTAATTTGGAACTGAGAAATGTGAGGCAGTCCTTCCTCCCTGATATTATCACCAAAAACAATAAAAAACATAATAATGCACATGCCTTGTTTGCTATAATCAGTAAGTTAACCCTCATGTGTCCTTAGCCCTTGAACTTCTATCCACCAGGGCCTGCAATGAATTCGCCTCCTTCTTCACTGACAAAATTCAGAAAATTAGACAAACAGTCAGTGCCTTCATATCAGGTACAGGATATGTGTTGTCCCTGTGTCCACTTAAAGTGAATTCAAATACCATGATACAATTTTATCCAATCAAACTATAAAAACTTGGAGGACATTATACAACATTTGAAACTCTCCTCCTGTTGACTTGATATTCTGCCAACAGGCTTTTCAAAATGTTTCTAAATGCATCAGGTCTTCAACAAATTGTCTACACATCTCTTCTCTCAGGTTTCTTCCCACAGACTCTGAAAACTGCTGTCATCAAGCCAGTCTTAAAAAAGAACAATCTAGAGACTTCACTAAAGAACAATTTTAGGCTGATAACAAACCTCCTGTTTTTAAGTAAAATCATTGAAAGGCTGAGCAACTTCTTGGCACCAAACAACTATTTTGATGTCTTCCAGTCAAGATTTTGACCACACCACAGCGCTGAGACTGCTCTTGTTAAGGTCTTCAATAACATCAACTTAAACACTGACAGTGACAGAATTTCAGTCTTAGTATCGCTGGATCTCAATGCTACATTCGACATGGTTGACAATGACATATTACTAGACCTAGTGGAAAACTGGGTGGGACTTTCTGACACAGTACTAAACTGATTTGAATCTGATTTAAAACACAGGGACTACTCTGTGTCTAAAGGTAATTACACATCTGAGAAGACAAAAATGACCTTTGGGGTTCCCCAAGGCTTCATTTTGGAGCCTCTTCTGTTCAATATCTACATGCTCCCGTTGGCTCAGATTATGGAAAACAATAAAATATGTCACCATAATTATGTAGACGACACACAAATTGGCATAACCATATTGCCAGGGGACTGGTGATATGGTTATGGTCCAATACAAACACTGAGTAAGTGCACTGAACAAATCAAAGAATGGATGTGCCAGATTTTTTTCAATTAAGCAAAGACAAAACTGTCATGAACAATTAAAAGTCAGCACCCAGCTTCAATTGGTAAACCACAAACCAAGCCAGAAATCCTGGTGTAGTCATGGACTCAGACCTGAGTTTCAACAGCCACATTGAAGATAAAATAGCAAGGATTAAAGGACTTATGGCTCAGCAGGATTTGGAAAAACGTGTTTATCTTCAATAGCTGCAACTACTGTAACGGTGTCTTTACAGGTCTCCCTAAAAAGTCAATCAGACAGCTGCTGCTGAATCAGAACGCTGCTGCTTCCAGTCAAAGAATTGATTTCAAAATACTGCTGTTGTTCTATAAAGCAACTGGTTTAGGGCTAAAATACATTTCTGATCTTCTGCTATGTTATGAACCATCCAGACTTCTCAGATCATCTGGGACGGGTCTGCTCTCTGTCTCCAGAATCAAATCTAAACATGGAGAAGCAACTTTCAGTATTTATGCTTCACATATCTGGAACAAACTCCCAGAAAATGTAAGGTCTGCTCGAAATCTCAATTCAAGGCTGAAGACTTTTCTGTTTGCTGTTGCCTTTGATTAAATGAAATAACTATTAGTTTTTTACACTCCACTGTAACTTTTATTCACGTCTTTTTTCTGTAGTATTCTATTTTATTAGCTTATTTTAATTTTTTATTCTCTTAACTATTTAACAAATATTTTAAATTGTTATTCTTTTGTTTCTTTTGCATAGTCTTAATGCTTTTAATATTTTATGTAAAGCACTTTGAATTGGCTTGATGTAGAAATGTGCTATATAAATAAACTTGTCTTGCCTAGTGATACAAACAATGACTCATCACCCGACTCTGCAGTTCCCCTCCACTTAGTCTCGTATAGCCAAACCTTGGTTTGATTTGGCTGCAAACACTATTAATTCTGCTGTAGGGGAAAAATAGTTTGGCTTGGTTGTACATCTATAAACCAATCACAATGATCTTGTGTGGTGCTAAGCTCAGGATGCAGCAACTGTACCCTTGAAAAATAGTGTCTCGGGGGACTTTTTTGAGCCCTGGCACTAAAATGGCTAAACCCTAGGAAAAGAAACGCCACATAAAACAGTAAAAGACATGTCAGCTATGTTATAAATCTTTCAACATAACTTGCCATTTTCAGTGTGTAGGTTGCTAGCTCAGATGTTGATGTTTTTTCACATCGCGACAGGACTTTTGAAAATGGTAACATGCAAAAAGTCGCTTTAATTCCATGGAAGGATACTCAGACTTCTGCATTTTTGACCCACATGACATTCACATTAAACTCTTTCGCCAACTAATCCCGCTCATCTGAGTGCAAAGATCATGATAATAGCAATATATGACTCTTACTGGTTTTTAAATTTCAATTTCAAGAAATTTCTCTGTTCATAATTTTACATTTTTTGTACTTTATGTATTGTGACACCATGTAACAAGACCTGCTGTCTGTTGTGAATTTGGCCATTGCTGTGCTGCAAATTATTTTTCTTTTGGCCTTGTTCAAATGTTGACTTTTTTTTTGCCTCCATCTTGTGGCTGCCAGAGGAACAGTGCAGACTTAAACATTCAGCGAAGGACTTTGATGTTTGTATGGCAGACCTGCTTAGAGTATGATGGGCAAACAGCTCTTATGAAATGTCAGAGTATTGCAGAGACTGATATCTTCCTTGTATGATTATTCACATTACTTTGTATTCTGTTGGTTACCTTCTATTAATCATGAGATGTGTTTTAAAACATATTGACAAGTGAAACTGCACTACCAAACTTTATTCCACCTAAAGAGAAAGGCGTGTTTCCCTGGTGACACCCTCACTTTGATTTCAAGCCAGACAAGAAATGAACCAATCCATTTTCATCAATTGTTCTCTCAGTGCTGACTTTTCAAACAAAGTGCAGACCGGAGAGTTTCTGGAAGCCATGAAATCTTTGAACCTGGCAAAGTTTTCGTTGAGTCACTGCAATCGATCACAAACCATATTAAACCACTGTTTGTTTTCTGGCTAAGAGAACCTCAGGGGTTAATGTGCAGCCAAATACATTTTTATTCACCTCGGTGAAGAAGGTACTGTCCTTAACAAACCTATAAATCTGTAAAAGAACATTGAGAGAAGAGTGCGGTTAATCTGATTCATCTTTCTTTGACCTTATTAAAGAAGATCATTTAAGTTTTGTTGGAAATTTTGCAATGGCTTTGCTGAATTTCAGCGTAAAATTAAACCTTTTATGTTTTTTTGACAGAGAAAAATAATGTTTTTTGGTTTGGTTAAATACTGTGTCTAAGAGGAAACGTCTTAATCACCAATGTAATTCTGGATGGTGAAATGAAACACCACTTTGTACATAAACAGACTTGTGACACAGAGATATTTGCTTGCTGTTATCCATCAGCCATTTCACACCTCTCTGTTCATTATCTTTATTCAAATAATTGCACACTGGTATACTGTTTTCTTCTTTGGCTTTTTGGGACATAAATCTCTGGTGGCTGCGAACAGCAGTTGGAACAACAGCAGATGGACTCGTAGCCCGTTACAAATGGCTTTTTGGCTGTGCACACTCACCCACAACAGAAAGTAGGAGGAAAACAAGAATTGGTGTGGAGAATTCTGTTTCACCTCAGTCCTGCCCACAAGGGCTCAGGGGAATATTAGATTTAGGAGGCGGCCGGCCTCAACATCAAACCTGTTGTGCCGAAAGGTCACCAACACCCTCAAACTGGCATGTCTACTCTCCACCTGAGGGGCTTTTTCTTTTGACCCTATCATGACATCTTCATCAATTTTACAGTCCAAACCCACTCTGCTGAAAGTGCGGGCTTATAAAAATGTGTTAACTACAAGTGTCACTCTAAAGTCCATTGATAGAATTTAGTAATTACCAATCTGCTCATTATTTTTTACTTTTCAAACCAAATTAAGACACAACCTGAGCAACACAATGAAACCAAATGTCGGATCTCACTGGCTCTGCATGATTGAGGATTTTGTCTTTCAGTGTCAAGTAATTTGATGAAAGGTACTGTGTTAGTATGGACATATGTGGCTAGCGATAGTGGTCTGTATTGAAAACACTGTGCCAAATTATTCAAAGGCTTGATTTTGAAGTAAACCTTATAAATTACCTGATGCGAATAATCTAATTTAGCTTGTGAAGCTATTAAGAGTACAAGGTCTCTGCCATTTAAAACAGCCACAACATTTGATAACTTCATGTCAGCTACTTGAGCATTTGATGCACATGTTCATGAGCATTAAAAGGGATCCATGTCGCAACATCACACCAGAAGCTGAGGTAAGACTTCTTCAGCTTTTATTTTTTGCACGACAGCAGACAGCTTAAGCAGAGGAAAGATGTGTACTGCACTTTGCAAAACATAAATCCAAAAACAGCAACAAAAAGACAAAACAGAGAGGTAGTTTCTTAAAAGTAAAAGCAAAATAAATGCATTTGTTCTCAAATACTCTGTCGTTTATGGCCACTGTGGAAATAATGACGCCCTTTTGCACATCATATAAATAATTAGCTTATAGTCTGGAGCACCAGCCCTTCTCAATGTCATCTCAAATCCGGCTAAAGATCAGTAACCAAACTATTCAGTGAATTAGTCTGCCGTTGTGCTTTGCCATCTTGTCAGCTGTGTTGTGAATTTACCGCTCGAGGCTTCCAGAGCACAGCTAATTTGTTATCCCCTCACTCTTAATGTTTTACAGTCCGTTTACAGCAGAGGTGCTCAAAAAAGCTGTACAAGCTGACAGGGCCAACAACATCATGGCAAGCAGACAACAAAACATGTTTAAATAATATCCACTGAGCCAGTAGTTTCCAACCTGGGAGTCAAGGCCCATCAAAGAGGTTGCAAGATATATCTGAGGGGTCATGAGAGAGAATCAAAAATACTAATACTTCTTTTTACTTTTTTCTTCTAATCCCCCTTTTCTAGTTTAACTTGTCAGTCATCTAAAAATATTTACATGAATCAATTGGAGCAGGGAAAATCATTTTAGTTAAACTGCTCATGTAATGATGGGTCGCATGTAGCTTATTTTAGCTTTTTCCCCTTTTAAGGGGAAATAAGTGAAAAAGGTTGGAAACCACTGTTCTAAGTGTGCACGGTGGATTACCAACAGCTAAGTAGGAAGCTGCCCTGAGCCCCCAGAACTGCTGAGGCCCTGAGAGCTCCAGGCTTGTTTGAACTGCTTTGTGCAAATTTAATTGAAAAATAAATGCACCACTAAAGCACAATACTGACATTGTCAGGCCTTAAGGTGTGTCCTACATTGTTACTTAGTCTTGAGGCCCTGTCTTGAAGAGGATCCCTGTGTCAAAATCAAGTTTCAAAATGTTCATTATCTCAGTTTTGTGCTTCTGTGTTGCATAATCCTAAATGAATATGTTGAATCAGATTAACACACAACAGATCTGTAGCCAGGTAGTGTTGCAGCACAAAGAGCATAGAAAAAATTGTACACACTGCACAGAGTGGGAGAAACTGAGGGGGGGTAAAAGGAGGCTGAGCAGCTCATTTTAGCTCTGGGGCCACCTAGCAGACAAGTCCATCCATGTGTGCATCTTTTTTTAGGATGTATAGAGCTTAATTGATGGTGATACACTATAAAGCATTACAGCACACTTCAGGTGGGAAGAAAAGAGCTGTGATTCTGATCAGGGAGCCTGTAAGAAGCCTGTAATAGAAACATACTGTATGTTGAAGCTTGTGGAGACACCCAGTAGGTGGTTCAGGGTGTGCACTATACCAGGACTGAATTACAACAGGACAATGAGACGGAACAGTGAGTAACGACAAAACAGGCATCTTTTTTTGTAAATCACTTTGATATTTCCTTTAAGATTGTCATGGTGGTGCAGAAGTCCTGTTTCAGAGCTAAAAGGACTTTTTCCAAGACTTGCAGAGGATCTTCTGGAAGGCTCGTCTGAAGTCCCGGTTGAAGATGGTGTAAATGGCAGGGTTGAGGGAGCTGTTACAGTAGCCAATCCAGAAGAAGAATTTAAAGAGTGGGTCGGGGATCTTACAGGAGTCCCTGCACACACCGTACAGGCTGTAGCTAAAGAAAAAGGGAAACCAGCACACAACAAACACCCCCATGACCACGGCCAGGACGAATGTAAATCTCTTCTCCCTGGCCTGAGAGACTTTTTTCCTGGCCATTGAGCTCCGGCGCCGTTTCTTCCTGGAGGTGAAGAGGTCCATGGATTTGTTACTGACTCTGGAGATGCGAGTGGAGTGTTTGGAGAGGGAGCTTTTCTTTTGGCTGGCCCTCTTTGCTCTCTGGGAGTCCTGGTTCTTCTGTTTGTGACCTTTGCCCTCTGAGGAGGAGCTCTCCTCCAAGTCAGCGTCCTCAGTCTGTTGGCCGATGGTGACGGTCTGATGGCTGGGCGAAGGCGGGCACTGACAGTGACCGTTCTCCTTCTCACCATGGAAAGGAGAGGTGACTTTGCTCAGTCCATTCTCAGTTTGTGTAACACCATCTGGCCTGGGATTTTTTCCTGACATGCTTCTGGTTCTGGTTTTGGCTACCTGGTATATTCTAATGTACACCAGTATCATGATTAAGCAAGGGGCGAAGAAGGATGCGATGCTGGAGGAAAGGATGTACCAAGTGTCATCATTCAGCTGGCACTGAGGCTGAGAGCTGGTATCACTGTTGCTGTCAATAGATATGAGCGGAGGAGATGAGATGAAAGCAGATATAAGCCAAACAATTACGATGATGCACTTGACGCGTTTGGGAGTCCGCTTCAGGTTGTACTCTACAGCTTGCGTAACGGACCAGTACCGGTCCAGGCTTATTGCGCACAGATGCACAATAGACGAAGTGCAGAACAAAACATCCAAAGCCAGATAAATGCCGCACCAAACTTTTCCAAAATACCAGTAGCCCATGAGTTCATTCGCCAGGGAAAACGGCATCACCAAAGTGGCGACAAGGATGTCCGCGGTGGCCAGGGACACCAGAAAAAGGTTCTGGGGGGCTTTCAGCGCCCTGCTCGTTAATACGGCAATAACCACCAGTATATTTCCAACAACGGTGAAGAGAATGAGGAAACTTACAAGAGCAGCAATGCCAGCTATCGCTGCTAAAGAATATCCACTGTCCAGGCTCCAGGAGGAATTGAGATGGATTACCGTGAACGCGTCCATTCCGCTGGCGTTGAACGAATCCATCCCGACTGTGTGCGCTCTGTATAGATCCTGGGTTGCTTGATTGTGGACATTAATTTGCATTCATCCCTCTAATATCACAAGAGTCCATAAAAACAAAACAAAAAAACAAAACAAAACATAAAAAAACGCGCAGGTAAGCGGAAAATGTAAAAATCTGACGACATGCATACGCGCGCCTGAAGAGATTTCCAGAGTCTTTTGAGGTTATTTGCGGCTTTTTGTTCAAGTGCATCTCACTGGAACTCAATTAAATAGAAAATAATTTCCCATGCAGCCTATACAGTATAGTCTTATAATGCGTCTCCTGTTTGTCAGGAGTTGAGTGCTGTCCAGCCGCAGCTCTCCCTCCCTCAGCATGGTGCGCTCTCGCTCCTAATGATGCCCCATGTGTTGTTCTCATAAAACTAACCCACTGCCGCCCCGCCCCCGGCACACAGCATTATTTTCATTTTGTAGGAATATGATGTAGCTTCAGATAAGAAGAATAAATCCCTGTTTTAGCCTACATTATTTAAATTTCCAATCTAATACAAAGAAATGCAGATTAAATGTTTTCCAAAAGTCAGGATTCAACGTGAGAGAGAAGCTTTAATATTCATGTGCAGGTGGCAGATTTTCTTTCCTCTCTCTCGCTCTCTTTTTTTAAAATAAACCTCAACTCACTGGAGGTCAGTATTGTTGCACTCACAGTAAAGTCCTTTACAAGCTGTTCAATACTGTGTCTGTATAGCCACATAAGTAGAGTGCTTGTCAGGCTACAGTATGAGGTGACAGCAGTGCAGCAGCAGCTGTAAGTAACTGATATCTACTGTATGTTCAGTATTATTAAGATACAGAAATATGTGAGCAAAAAGCTAACAGACTCTTGCAGGATTTCAATTTTATAGGTGTGTGTGTGTGTGTTTGTGTGGCAGCAGACTAGAGGGACAGCAAGTGAGAGAGACCATAAGGAGGAGGAATTTAGGGGAGTTGATGATGTGAGGCTTGGTAGGATTTTGGGGTTGAGCTCATCCACTCATGCAGACGCACCGCTGCTGTGTAGATCAGGTAGAGAAGATGGATTGGATTTTCAACAGTCTGCTGCATTTCACCTCGTCTCACACACTCACACGAACACATCCACATTTTCATTCACTCCATCGCTCACACACACACACACAAACACACACATTATATTCACAGGTTTGGGTTTGACTCAGAATATCAGGCAGTGCAGTTTTGTATAGGAGGTCTCTGTGACCTGTGGCTACTACAAAAAAATATTTCTGCTATGCAGTATGTGTCAGGTGAAAAATTTCCTCGCACTGTGGTCAATCTCTGGCCATCTTTGCTTTCTCTGCTCTGAATACACAGCACTATGCATTGCAGAATTGAGAGCTACTGGCCTATAGCACACTGTTGCATTTCACACCTGATATTTCGTAACAGAAACATCTATTCTCATCTCATCCTGTCATAATGTATGAAAAACTTGCAAGCAGTCAAAACTTCAAGGTATAAACAGTGGTGGGCTAAGAGGGATTTCCCATAAATAGGTTTGTAATTTCAGGGCATTGTAGTAATGTTTTCAGTCTGTCTTAAACTTACAAGCTGGATATGAATAGATGCATTGTGTCATTGTATTTTTTAAAAGATATAACACAACATAAGTTCTTGTGAAAGGGCTTCAGAGTTATAAAGAATAAAAAAAGTGCGATGCAAAGCCGTGCAGCAGTGCCAGACACATACATCAAAGATCATAAGTGAAATGTGTGTGTGTGTGGAAACTCCTGTCATACAAAGACTTCAGAAGTGTAGAAGTTGAGTATTATATCTAGTGACTTGAAAGTGTTATGTACATAAAAGTATATATTTCAATAAGATGAAGCGACTCTTCAGTGGATGATCTTTCATGATCTCCGCCAAACACTATGAATAGCAAACATTCATCAAGTCACAAACAGAGATTCTTTCTTCAAGGTTAGCCATGAGACAGAGAGAAGGAAAAAAAATAATTGGATTCTTGAAAATAGAACAGAAATGTACATGTGGTGTGCTTCTCAGGCATGAATGTTAATACAATATCAAACAAATTACATTAAAACATTTAGCAACATCTTTAGGAAATAATCCAGTCTTAATATCCACATAAACATCTAGATGAAATGAACATTAGGAGCTGTCTTCATGACTGTTTGTCATGTAAACCCTGTCTTCTATAATATCAAGTGACCTAATCGCAACATATTATCAAACCTGTCACCCTGATTTATATTTCAAAAATAATCTGAAAACATTTTTAGTGTCATTGGGTGCTAAGAATTAACAACTATAAAACAGAGTACAAAATACCAACACAAATGGAACTCCTTAGCCATGCTAGCAGCATGTTTCTACCACTTGGATCCAGATTGAAATATCTTGACAACCATAAGATTTATTTCCATTAATCTTCACACGGACATTAGTGGCTCCCAGAGGACAATTCTTACCAACTTTTCTTTTTGTGCCACCATTCAGCTCATATTTGAAATATCTCAATAACTATAAAATGCACTGCAATGACATTTACAACAGGTTTTCAAGATCCCCAGGAGATACATTCTTCATGACTTTGGTGATCCTCTGGTGACTTTCGGTGATTTTCTGGTAGCGCTGGCAGATCAGAGTTTCCTCTTTTGCTGTGGTATATCTCAGCATATTCTCTATGGATCGGCACAAAATTTGGTACAGACATTCAAGATGATGAATCTTAATGATTATGGTAATCCTGTGACTTTGGTGCCACCACTTTTTTAGTTCTTATCAAATGTGTGCTTTCTTAAATTCACAAGAAGATGTGGAGTTAGATGACCCTTCAACTTGCTAAGACAACTTTTGTCTTACACAGTACATATTGCATTTATACCTGGCTGAAATCCAATCACAGTATGAGCCTGACCACCAAAAGACGTGGTCTAGGTGATCACAGTGTGTTCTGATGCTTTTATACCCTGCATTAACATGTATTTTTCCTTATTAGGATAATGTAAGATGGATATTAGTTGTGTTTTCAAATCATGTCCCCTTAATTTCATTTTTTGTTTAGTTTAGTTTTTTGCTCTTCCTTTACGGGAGAATTAACAATACATTTACACCAAATAGCTTCAAATAGCACATTCAGAGAAATTGTTTTGTTTTTAATTAGACTGTCACATAATGCTAATGAGTAATAATTGCAATGTTCAGACATTTTTTCTTCCACTACAATTTAAAAAAAAAAAAAAATTCTTGTGTTTTGAAACAAATAAACACTGTACCTGTGTATATACTATAATCAGAGAATCGTTAGTTTTCCCTAAACTGAAAAACACCTGTAGTGCAGCAAAAGGGATTAATGTGGCTTTGTCACACAGCGCTCAGCTTTTCAGTCTGTTGTTACTGAATGTCAGCATCAGGCTTTAAAAGACAGAGTACCAAGATTTAGAAAGAGCTCTCTGTCACCAAAACCTTGTCAAGCCTCACAAGAAAGTCTACCAATGCATGGATTATCATGAATAGTTTGTCCATATGTAAAAAACACATCACAATCTGTATGTACTTTCTGTTTCAAATATGTCCTTATAAAACAAGAAAATCTTAAAAACTAGTTTCCTCAACATGAAAATGATTCTTTTTTAGGTTTTGGTGATACTTTATGCCACTATGTGTGAAAACGTTAGTGAATTTGTCTTTAGGTTATTCATAATGGGTTTAGCTTCATTTTTTATTCAAAATGAGGAATGAGGCCTTTTTTAAAAAAAAAAATGTTTGGTTATAGTTGGGGCATTTATTGCATGTCTATCAGTTCTGGAAGAGGACAAGGTCTTTCTGAGGTCGCTCCCTTTCTTCCGATTAAAAAAGGGGCTTTTTGCCAAGGTTTTCTTTATTCAAATTGAGGGTTGGAGGATAGAAGGCAAATTCATAATTTGTGTTTTGGGGCTGAATTAATCACATTAACATGACTTGACTAGTGCTCTAAATAGAGAATAGAGATGGCTTTAAGATTAGTGTTAAAATCTAGATGTGATGCGTTGCAGTTTTAGTAGGAACAACTAGTTCAGCATCTTCTTCAGCAATACTTCATCATCTGTTGCGGAGGGAGGCGAGTGTATGACTCACTGTCTTACCTCATCCTGATAGCCTGTCCAGGGAGCTGAACCAGTGACCTTCCAGCCTCCTGATGGAGCTCCTAGTAGCTTCCATACCACCGCAGCAGCAGACCTGCAGGTCCAAGATCACCTACACAAATTCAGTATTTGCCAAATGAGCACAGAAAAGTTATAAGTCATTGTCTCGATGGCAATAAAATGGCAAGAACTCACATGTGCAGTAATAGCAAATTGAGCCTTGGCATTTTGTTTCCTCTGACTTCCTCTGTCAGGATGTTCTGGCTGTCAACGTGTATGAATATTGCAGCAGATAACTTGTGGTGTGATGTGTATACCTCAATAATTGATTTGAAGCTCTTCTTGTTGTATGCCAACTGACATAAAAAAAAAGCAAATCTGACAACACTTAAAAATGTCTTTGCTATCCAGATTTTAAGAACAAGTGATGCACGACATTTGTTCTCAAGAAGGATTTCCATTAAAATCTGGTAACATGCTCACCGTGCAGGAGAGGAGAGGACTTGTGGGATCAGGTGGCAGTGATCTGCAGGGTTTAAGATGTGTTGAGTGTGCAAGAGGGAGAGACGAGATGACAGCCATCACAGACGATTCATGTTTGTTTAAGTAACTCAGTGATGATGGGAAATGATGCCTGTGCTTTCAGCCGTAATTACTGCTCTGGTTTTGTTGGTCTTGACCTTTAGTGTGCGTCACCAGTGGAACTGATTGTATGTGATGATCTCCTTTTGTGGCTTCCATTTTCTTTTACATTATCTGTGTTTGACTTTTGTGGGTTTTCTTTCTGGTTTGACTGGTTTTTTATCTTGTGTAGAATGATAGAAATTTCAGTGGACTGGTGTGAAAATAGGTGCAGGTCTTTATTCCTCTCTGTCTCAAATCCACACATCATTACAGCACTTGTATTACATATGCTAGATTTATTTTTGCTGCTTGCTACATGTTGTAAAACCTTTTTGAATTTCATGTCAACATTTCTCTGCCACATAAAATCCATCAGTGAGAAATCACTTCACACATATAAAATCCACTACTTAACAGAATAAAAGGTTGCTTTTAAAAGGAACATGACTTCATGTTAAAATAAGATTGCCTTTTGCTCTTTCAAGTGTTGACGTTTTTTGTTTTTTTTTTGGTTTTGCTCATTCTGTGCAGGGTGGGGTGAGGGTGAGTTAGGGTGAAGTTTAATTTGAATGCTTGTGTGCTTTGTGCAGCACATAAAATATAGAAAAAAATTCTTCTGTTTGGCCTTTGTATTTTGTTTTTATGGTCAGATTTCAAAGTCTTGTTGACCAGATGTTATTCTGTCTAATGGTTGTCCATCATTGTGAATTTGTTGATAGTGTAGAATCAGTTCAAAAAGATAACTCAGTCCTAAATCTTTATTTCTGATGGTAATAGTTTGCTTGCCAGTTCTGTACATCAACCTCACACCAACATGTCAGTGCATGTATGTATACTGAATACTAGTTTTAAGTAAGCATAAAAAAATTCTTCAGTTGTTTGCATTTGGTGGATGAATTTATTAGAGTGGATGAATTTGAGAGTCTGTGACTGTTTTGCATATTTAAGTAGTGAAAACTATCACAGTATCTTAAGTATCTAAACACGTGTGAGATACAGAGAGTTTCCTATCACTTCAGAAATGCAATGGCAAATGAAGAAGCTGTTTTTAAGCTTTACAAAAATGTCACCAAGATGTTGCTGATGTTCACCTTAAAGGGTACATATCATGCTTTTTGTGATTGTCTGTTATTTTCATACTGTTATAATGTCGGACATCTATTTAAACATGGTAAAATGTCCAAAACATGAAGTGAACATATGTAAACATGTCGCCTTCAAGCTCCATTTGCAATGCTACCTCTGCTTCCCCATCGAACAGATATTCAGATTGTTGGTTCATGCATCACAAACAGCCATCTGTTCTGTAGATCTGGAAATGTGCATGCTATGTCCTCTTTAATGAAAATATATGACTGTTGTTAGCATCCTTATAGTTGCAGCACACATGCGTGACAATGAAAATTTAACGCCAAAGAAGTAAAACCGGCTCCTTGTGCTGAGAATAATGCTTATAGTGACTTTAAAACAGCGGTGAGCAGCCAGTCAAGGAGAACTGAACAAACAAACAGTCTCTGCAGACAACTGCTGAAGAGTGAGTGGAATATTGTTAAATGAGCACAAAAGGCACTTGTGAGGCATGACAAGAAGCTGTGAGGAGTAGAGTGAAGGCTCAGCATGAACCCTTTTGTTGGCCAATCATTGTGGGTGGCAAGTCTTACACTCCATAATTAGACATTTATTTTCAGGTAATAAATCAGATATATTTATTTAATTTACATGTTCATATTTTGCTCCCCTTGGTGTGTTAATGGCATGGACAAAATATTAGGAACACTTTTCATTGCACTCCAATACATCACCACCACCCACTACAACCCCAGTAATAGAAATAAATGACAAAATCAAGGTCTAAAAAGGTTGCATATATAACCATTGCTCAGAATATTGCAACACACATACACACACACAGTCTTATGGTATGAAGGAAAAAACTGTTTCTCAGTCTGCTGGTGTGTGATTTGAGAGTCCTGTACTACCTGAGGGCAGCAGAGAGAACAGGCTGTTGCATGGATGTGATGGGTCTTTAATGACCCTCAGGAACTTCCTGAGGTACAGCTGGCTGTACAACTCCTACAGGCTGCGCAGCTCACACCTGGTGATGTGTTGGGCCGTGTGTTGGTGTCCCCCCATGCCTTGCCGCCCGTGCTGGTGCAGCTGCCATACCAGGTGGTGGAGCAGCCTGTCAGAAGGTTGTCTACGGTGCCCTGGTAGAAGTCCCTGAGGATTTAGGGCCTCAGGCCAAATTTCTTTAGACGCCTTGCAGACACTATTGGGTCTTTTTAACAACTGTGTGGCTAGCCAATGTCAGGTCTTTGTGAATGTTTACACCCAGGTAGACATATCCACCGCTTTGCCATTGATGGTGACTTGGGGATGAGTGCCCCTCTCCTGTATCCACCTTCAGGGAGAGGTGGTTGTCCTGACAGGGCAGTCACCTACTCCCTGTAGGCCTAGTCTGAGATCAACCCCACAACTTCTGTGTCATCCACAAACTTCACAATGGTGTTTGAAGCCTGTGGCCTGGATGTAGAGTGAATTCAGGAGGGGCCTGAGGACACAGCCCTGTGGTGCTCCCTTGCTGAGGGTCTGTGGTGAAAAGGCACAATTGTCCTATTCTGTCAGTCTAGGATCCAGTGCTGTGTTCATGCCTAGGTCCTTGAGCTTTTAATGACTAGCCTGGAGGACACTATGGTGTTGAATGCTGAGCTGTAATCCACGAACAGCATCCTCACATAGGTGTCCCTCCCTTCTAGGTGATAGGGAGAGGGTTTGGTGTATAGGACATGGGCTCTCTTTGAAGGTGGGTCTGGTCATCAGCAGAGGTGGGAGAGGGACAGGACACGATGAGGTTGGAAGGGGTCTAACAGAGGAGTTAAACCTTAAGTAAAAGGAATTAAGTTTTTTTCTGGGAGGGTGTGTGCTGTGTTTGTGATGTGTTGTTTTTTTCCTTTGAAGTCCGTAATAGTTTGGAATGCCTGCCATAAGTGCCTCGGGTTGTTGGAGACAAGCTTGGACTCCATCTGTTGTCTGCACTCCCTCTTTGTCTGTTTGATTACTGTTCGTAGTGTGTAGCGTGTTTGCTTGTATTCCTCCAGTGAGCCATATGTGAAAGCTGTGGTCAGTGCGTGGCAACATGAATACATCTGCACTGTCCAACTGAATAATAAAAGACACCTTTTTGGTTCATCTGCAGCAATTTTTTTCCTCTATCTGAAGTTTTATTCAAATCAGAGAAGTCATACAGTGACTTTGGCTTTTTGTCCTTTCAGTGGAACATCCCCATTAAGCCATTTATTTAAATCTTTTAATCACAGGATCTTAGTTTGTGTGTAAATCTGACTTTAGTATGAATTAAGGCCTTAAGTAAGCTCCAACGTTATATTATAACATTTCACAGAGGTCACCTACAAACTATGGAGTTATGGACCTGTACATGAAGTAAATGTGTTGATAATGATGCAGATGATTTCTGCAATTTGTTTTCATTTGTTGCATCAATGCCTGTTGATTGATATGATTTTATTAGTGTTGAGCTCTTTGATCAATCACACAGATAACTCACTCTCCCAAGTCGTTTGATGCATTTGTCAGCTCCAGAGATGCAGTAAAATCCTTTCAGAATAGTGATTGTCAGTAAGGTAATGTTACTCAATAATGTAACATGAGGGGTTTTCAGTGATGTTTATAACCCTAAACAACAAATAGCCCCTGAAGTCCCAAAAGTTTAATTCTGTACATATACCATTGAGATAGCAACTTGTGAATAGAAGATAATAATTTATATTCACATTATTTTCTCATAATAAACACAAGATTTGAAAAATATCGCTGTATCATTATGTTTGTCAGCAGTTTGTCAATTATCTACTGATGTTCAGAATTCAACGGGATCTCATGGGATGACATTTAAATAACAGATCACTTTTAAGGACATTTTGCATGACATGTCTATGCATTTTAAGCTTTTAACACTGTTGGTAAGGTTTAGACAGAAAAAAAAACATGTGGTTATGGAAAGATCATGGTTTGGGTTAAAATGATCAGTAAAATGTGGTAATATATATATATCCTGACATTTATTATTTCAAATCTTTAAGCATACAGTGAGTATAGAAAATTGCTTCTTTTTTTTTCATGCCACGCTTCCTCACTGTCTGAAGTGACCTTAACTGTGTCTGTAGTGGATCTGAATAATTTTTTATAATACTTTTTAATAATAATTGTGGACTTCCGTGTTGTGAACCACCTTACCCATAGCTGATAACAGCCTACAAAGCTACTAACCTACATCTATTATGATGATGACAATTGTTAACACCTATTTAACATTTAATCTGGAGCAGTATTATTTTATAATAATAATAATCTTGATTTATACAGCACTTTTCACAACAAATGTTACAAAGTGCCTCACAAGGCAATAAAAATGCGATAGATGAAATAAAAGCAGAGACAGTAAAATAATTATTAAGACAGAACAGCACTAAATAGATCATACAAATATACAAAACATTGGTAGTAGTCTGATGTCTGTAGGAGCAAAAGCCCAATCCCCTCTGGTGATAAAACTGGACCTGGGAACAATGAGAAGTAAATGGTTAGATGATCTAAGACCATGGTCAGGCTCATAGAATGTTAAGAGGTCTATTATATATTCTTGGGCCAGTCCAAGTTGTGCTTTAAAAGTAAGTAATAACATTTTAAAATCAACTTGAAAATTTAAAGGGAGCCACTGCAATGATGCTAAGACAGATGTAATGTGATCCCTTTTGTTAATACGTATTAAAAGTCTGGCAGCTTGAATTATGAATGAGTTTTTTGTGTGAAATATGCTTCTGACTGAGGCAAGATACACAGATTTGCAATAGTCAAGTCCGGAAAAGATAAAAGCATGTATGACCTCCAAATCACTGAAGGACAGAAAAGGTTTAATTTGGAGATGGTCCTTTGTTATAGAAAGCAAGTTTGTTCAACTCTCGAAACTCTCTCAAAGGTAAGGTTAGAGTCAAATATAACGTCTGAGTTTCAAGCAGAATGTGTTGCACTGAGAGCCAGGGAGCTGGTGCTTGAGCCATCCAGTTGCGCAGTGTGGACAAATTGGGAGCATCTCTGTTTTGCTATTGGTGGTTTTCATGCATTTGATTTCAGTCAAACAATTATGCTCTTGGATTAGGATATTAGGGTCACTTGGGATGATGTGGGTATATATATATATATTTGGGTATTATCTGCATAACAATGATAAGACTTATGTTACTTAATGGAAGTATATATAGTGAAAAAAAGACTGGGCCCAGTACGGAACCTTGTGGCGCCCCACATGTGATATGAGCAGAGGAAGATGAAGAGCTACTGAGCAGATAATGTGTTAGGAAGATAAGTGGTTAAATGCAGAACCTAAGATACCAACCCAGTCCCTCCAATGATTTAAAAGAGGTTCATGATCTATTGTATCAAAAGCAGCGCTGATATCAAGAAGAAAGCCATTCTTGCATCCTTAATAGCTACTCAATATGAACACATTGGATTTTTGGGAATGTCAAGAGATTTCCACTTTTGCTCGGCTTTTCCGCACTCTTTTTAGAGTGCGAGTGTGCTCATCAAGCCACAGATGTGCAATTATTTTTCCTTCCTGAGGTTTAAGAGGTGCAACAGAATCAAAAATGGAGGCACAATTTTTATTCCAGTGCCTAATAACTAAGTCATCTAAATCAGTATGCAGCTAAAAAATACCATTTGATTAGAAAGGTTGTATCTGAGTGCTGCTGACACTTTGTGAGAACACTTTTCCACTGCTTAATACCTAATTTATGAAAACTACCTTCAAAAATCAAGTCTAATAATTTTCTGCTATGACTTAAAATAATGTAATAAGTGTGCGTGTCAAAAATTTTTAATATGTTTGACAGATATAACAACTTTTCCTTGTCAAGTTCAAGTTCAGGTCCCTTTAAATAATGATGTTATATTAATAATAACCAGTAAAATGGTTGAAATTATTTAGTTCAGTACTCTCCCTATGTTCCATTGCTTCACCTAAAAAGACACACTGATCAGGTCAAGGGAGCTGAATGCATCCTATGAAGTGTGATTTAAAAATGTTTGTGTAGATCACAATCAGTATTCACATACAGCTGCATTAACATCATTAATTCAATGCCACTATGATTCCGTGCCACTATTATTACACCTGAATAATAACTAAAACTAAAAAAAAAAAAAAAGATAAACTTCAAAAAGCTCAGAACAAACTAATGAGGGTTGTCCTTAATCTTAGTCCAAGAACACACATTAGCCCAAACCATTTTAAAGGGTTGAAATGGCTCCCTGTTAAAGATAGAGTTCAATAGTTTAAACTTATTATGGTCGATAAGATTTTACAAGGTTTATGTATACATTACTTTAACCGGCTATTTTCAGTTTGTTCAAGACTCTCGTGACCTGAATACGAGGGCTAATGTATCTAACCTGAAACAACTCAGTGTAAAAAGCAAAGTTGGGAGAAAGAGGAGGGGTACAGGGGAGGAATGGAATAAAATCCCAAGCAAAATTAAATCAGCCCATTATCTGAATAGTTTTAAAAAACAACTGAAAAAATGGATGCTGACTAAGTTAGCATAGTGAAACATCATTTTCAACATTTTTGGGACTGATGTCTGAACTTGTGTAGTTTTTATTATTTTCATGATTGTATACTTTTTGATATTTTTATTAGATGTGTGTAAAATGGTATATAAGTAGCATATACATGTCACTTCCTTTTCCTGCCTCCCTCTTAGTCTAGACTTCAGGATCGCAATCGAAATATGTAATGTGACTTTATTGCGATATCCTGATTAATTTTAGTACTGTATGCACATTCTGTGTATTGTATTTTAATTGATCGAATAAAGTGATTTAATCAATTAATGGTCCAGTAACTGTTTGTGAAATATGGCCCCACAGCTGATGAAATCCTTTTAGTCTGGTGTGGTGTTGATACATTTACTGCTGAAAATTTACTGGTTCAATTAGCTGTTGACCCCCCACATACACTCATCATTCACATTAAGTGCGCCACCTCTTCTTCATTGAATTTCAAGTGTGACATTGAAGGCTTTCCTTGAGTAGGGGTCCACACGCACACAAACACAGATTTCACAGATCTACCAGAACATTTGGATTTTTCTGTTCTCATGTTGTCAGAGATGCAGTTTGAAATGTGCACTGGCTAATATCAAGAAACTGATATTGTAACCAACTATAGACACAATGTGCTGTTAGTGTCAAGTCTAATTCATGTTAATTTTGTAGTGCTGCTACTGCTTTCACATTTTTCACATCTCACTAAAAAGCATCTGTATTAGACCTGAAACTACTCCAAAATGTTCTTTTAATGCTGTGCACTTTGTCTTTGCTGTTGTACCCAAACTAAAGGCTGTCACTGGATCAAGAATCCCGTGGCACCTGTGAGACAGTAATGATATTAGGATGTGTTGTCAGGGTCAAACAGGAAAAAAGGAGTCAGGAGGATTTAAAATGTTATGGTTACAGTTTATTATGGTCTGACAGTTATTTTGCATCTATTTAGTGTGGGGTCATAAAGGTCACAACAAGAATAATTTTTTCACCAGAAAAGAAGAAAAACAGTTGTTTTTAGAGATTGGAGCCAGGTCAGTAGAGGTGAAGGAGGTCCAGTCCTGAAGCAACAGTAATTATCACTTTAACATTTAAAACTGTTGACACACTTACTTAGGTTCTTTGTATAGAGGCTTTTTCAAGGATAAGGGTGACAAAATTAACAAATCTCATGAAAAATAATGATAGTGTTGTCAGTGGTTTATTCCTCTGTGCCAAAGAGCTCTGTTGTTGTCCAAAAATGCTTAAAAACATGTTAATGAGCCAAACCGTTGCATTGGCTGACATGTTGCTTCATTATGAAGATGATGAGCACTGTCATTTATTTTTACCCGCTCTCAATGTAGATATAAAGGGCTCATTCTAAGGTAACAAAAACACAAAAAAAAATATTTTCAGGTGATTATACACTAATTAAAACATACTTATGAATTTATACTTTGTTTCTGCCAAGTCTGTTCTGTTAGATGCCACTAAATTCTACACACTGCACCTTTAAATGCTCACCGGGGTACCGCAAAGTGTATATTAATCCACGGCTGAAAATAGTCCCCAACAAATGCACTATTTACACCTGTTAAAGTAATGTTTGCTTAAATCTACAGTGTCTAAATTTCTGAGTTTTTTTAAAAATGAATCTATGGTGTCTTGGTGGCTGAGTTGTCGAGATGTATTCCACGTGGCTGCAACATCCCTAGTTTGATTCCAGCCTGTGACCTTTGTTGCATTCTTATGTCTGTGTCTCCACTTACTTCCTGTCTGACTCTATACTTTCAAGTGTCCAATAAAGGTAAAAATCCCTCCCAAAAATGTAGGAAAATAATAATTTACAAAAGATTTACATATTTACTTTTGCAACCGATGTGCTCAGTGCAGACAGGGCAGGAAAAAAAGTGAGACTAATAATGCTTTGTTGGTTTTAGACTTTTTATGGAAATTTTTTGACATTAAAAAAATACTGAATAATGCCGGCACTATCCCCCGATACACAACACTGAAATAATCACTCAGCATAAGTAAAAGTGACAAGATCAGAACAGGACAAAAAAGTTACAAGCACAAACTTCTTACACACACACACACACACACACACACGAATCCCACTCAATTTTGAGTTCAGTTGCTTCCTCCAGCAATGAAATTTTTCAAAACACCACAATATCTTAAAGGAACAAGACTTTTACTTATTCATCTCTGTTATTGAATGCTACTCTAGTTTATAAAAAGCATCAATAATTTAGAGCTGACAGTGAGTACAGTGTACCATTCTTCAGTAATGAGCCCAGTCATAATGATCAACGAGCCGCCTGCCCAGCAGCCAATAACACCAGTAAGCGATGGGCAGTTTAGAATATTCAGCATCACTCTGTACTTTGATGAGTGTTTAACGAGAGAAAGGATGAATATAGTTCACTGGCTGTCCAGCATTACATTGATGTGTTAGTTCCCATTTCCCAAGTGTCATAATCTATTTGTTCCGAGAGAGGTTTTAATTTTACTCATTGTTAAAGATCCTCTTCAGATTATGATACATAAAAATATAAAAAATATTGTTAATTTCAAAGGTTTAACTGATGGACGCAACTTCATGTCTACTTCTTACTTCCCTGTAAAGTCCATTCTCAGTGTTTGTGCACTGGAGGCTTCAAGTTACAACATCACACTTGTCTAAATTGCATACTGGACCAGGATTGGCTTCCAGAGTAGTTGTGATGTCACAAATCCTGCTTATAAATACACACCTAATCTCAGATTTCCATTGAGCAAAGAGACTTTCCTCTTTCTGTAGATTCATTTGAAAACAGCTTTCTAGTGTCAAACTCTGCACAGTTGAAGCTCAAACATCACAGGCAGGTGGCGATAAGAAAACACATTTTTGACTGAAGGGGAACTTTAATTTTTTGGGAATGGTTCAGATATGAATTTTGGTTTGTCAATAATGATCATCACCTGAACAAAGCAGAATGGGAAATTATCACTGGAACCTAAACACACAGGAGGGGCCCCATAAACATAAAAGTTAATTCATATATGATAAACTAATATGTAAACTTGATATGTATATGATATGTAAACTTTTTAGGGAATTTTAAACAGTACAGTAGAACAGAGAAGAGAAGCTTCTCGTAGAGAAGCCTTGTGACAATATCTAGTTTTGAGACTCAAATTATTTTATATTGGCAACTCTAGCTTCATATTGAGACGTGCTGCACAATATTTTGTGGCTTTAGCTTATTTTGTACTCACATAAGGCATCTTTTTTAAACAAAGTTGTGTTTAATTAGAGCTGAAACTGCTAATTGACTAATTGATTGACAGGAAAATAATTGGCAACTATCTTGATAATGATTAAGGAAATATTTCATATAGTCCTAGTTTCTCCAATGTGATGATTTGCTGCTCTTCTATGTTTTATATTATTGTAAATTGAAAAAAAAAACATTTGGACAAAACAATTTAATGATGTCTACTTGGCCTCTGCAAAACCAATTGACACAATAATGAAAATAATCATTATTTGCAGTCCTTGTTTATCCAATTTATCCAATACTGCATCCAGAAAACCTTGTGCCAGTCATTGCAATTGGAGGCTACTGGTTGTTTTCGGGGTCTCTGGACAAATAATTAGCAAATAATAATGGATGTAGCTCCATACACAATGCGCAAAAGATAGGATGTGCAGGGATTCAGTAGGCACCTAACAGCAAATGTATGTTTTATCCAGCTATGAGTATGAGTCAGAAAATGAGGAAGACTCTGTAGGTGGGAAGAGTTGCAACATCTTGAGGTAACATTGTGCCCTGGGCAAGCAAACATGTGCTTTAAATTGAATGCAAACAGCCAGCTGAGTGTGTACTGAGATAGGATTGTGTCAGAGATTTTAGGAAGGCTGCAGCTTTCTGGATGAGCTCAATGCGAGTATGACTGGGGGAGGGTTGCGAGCAGCAATCAGACAAATGGGAGCATTGGAGAGGTGTTACTTTGCTTCGGTCAATAACAATGGAGAGATCTTGTAAGGGAAGAGGATTTCCGCGGGAGGAAGTGCAGCTCAGTTTTATCCACACTGCACTAAGTGGATTGTTCCAAACCAAAAGAAGTTTTACAGAGAATTACAGTTCAATACCTAGCACAATCAGAATTTGCAGCTGTAATGTCGGGGACAAGTAGACCTCTGAGATAATTTATGCGCATTTTTATGTAGGGTGGTGAAAACTGCTTCATTAAGATCCTTCAAAAAGCAGCCGTAGACTTTGCCTTTCATTTGTTCTCCTTTAAAAAATGAAGATGTGAATAGCCCCACATTTTTGTGGTTCTGGCAGAGCTCCATGACTAAATAAAATGAGCAGCACCCTCCTCATTAGCAGTGTAATCTTCATTTAGTAACTGACACCTGAAAGTGCCAGTAATCAATGTTAGTTTTCTGCAGCTCAGTCTTCTTCAAACATCAGTCTTGATGTCTCTTTAGATTGATAACTCCATGGAAAGTGTGTCAAACACTCATCCATCATGCCTCAAAGGTTCATACTAAACACTGATATCTTGAATTGATTTAATTTCACACAGCAAAGTACCTGATGGATATTTCCCCTGAGCAGCAGCTTTTTACTGTAACCACTTGTCAAATCTAAAAAAAAAATTTTTTAAAAAGTAACTCAAAAGTACAATATTGTCTATGAAGCTACTTCATAAGATTTGTGTTATTCAGACTGTGTGATGTGAAATAGACCACTAACCATCGTGAGTCGGTACATTTTTAAAAAACAACGTTATGTCATGGTGTTTACTGTTGCCATGACAACAAAGGTTGTTACTTTAAGGAAGTATAAACCATGTTTCAGGTGATCTTTCACAATCTTTACCTAACCAAGTGGTTTTTGTGCCTAAACCTAACCAGACTTTAACCACAGCATTGTCACACCACAAACTATTATTGTTTTTTTTAACAGTGACTTGTAACAGTTTTGGAAAGCCAGAGTGCATTACTGCTGCTGCAAGATGACATAAAAGTAGCCATAGGTCATTTTTTCTAGCCTGAATTTTAGACCTGTACTCTCTTTTTTAATATGAGGATGTGTTAGTTTATGTAGTAGTATTTTTATCCTGCAAGTAGTTTAGGTCATTGTGGGCAAAGCTGTAAATCATTGAGCCCAAGGTGACATCTTAATGTCTTGTTTTGTCCAGATAACAGTCCAAAACATGAATATATTCAGTTTAGTGCTGTATAAAACAAAATAAAGCGGGATTATTCACATCTGAGAAACAGGAACCAAAGAGTTTGGGGCATTTTTTGATGATCAGAATCATTGCTGAATATTCGTTCTTTAAATAAAATAAGTGATTAGTCCATTAATTGTTGTCTATAATCTGTTACTCAATTGGATTTCCCAAAAAATTACAATTTTCTGTTACAATCATAATACATATTGATATTGCAAATTATCTTTACTCATCTTTTATCTGTATCTTCCACCCTAAATCACATGTGATTGATTCATCTTCTGAATCCCTGAAATATAGATCAAGAGGCAATAAATATTTATGATGTGTAATTTTTTTTCAAGTAAATATATTGTTTGGTGTTGCCCTGTACAAAATGTAAAGCAAAGAAGCGAGACCTCAGATACAGTTTTACAACCAAGATCAATATCTCATCTTCAGTTGGCTGTCTGCATCCTTGTACTGATGGTGCTTGGCATCACATAACCACGACTTCATCCATAAACATGCCATGGCTGAGCATAAATAATAATAACAAATTACAGTACGGTCTATCATCGAAACATATAGTTAGTTATAGCGGTTAGATGTGAAGCTTTCTTTAACTCTGTAAAGCTGAAGTCCATACAAAATGTCTGTAAATTGTCTTTAGGTTATTAAAAATTTCTTGAATGTTAATTTTAACGAGTTCTATGTATTGAAAAGATGCAATTAACTTTATCATATACATTTTTTGAAAAAGAAGTGACTGCAGTGTAATCTTACCATTCATTTTTTAAATCTTTGTCTTAATCTTTGTCATTAGGCCATCGTGACAGCTATAGAAAATTACAGTAAGAAAAAAAACAGTATTTGACTGTGACATTGAGCCTCACACACGTAAATCTCTAAAATCTGTTTGCTTAGAGTGGAAGATTAACATAATATGATCCATAAATTACTGTTGTTGTTTTTTTTTGCTAACACATGTACCCAAAACATTCAGTCAGACACTGGACATGCATGTCACATTGAATGCAAGCTTTGTCATGATAAATTTCAAAAACCATTGTTAAAAGACATGCATGCAAATGAAATGTCAATAGGTTTCCTGTTTGGATGCATATTAGTTAATAGCTGTTTATGCTCTTCATTTACACCCATTGTTTTGAAGTGGATCAGTTCAAGCTTTGGCTTTGATAAATTTATGAGTTGTTCTTTTTTTTCTGTATTATGTTTTTCAAGAGATTAATGAGATGCATGTCTCCTCTAATTCAACCAAACAGATACAAATTGTCCCTCTTGCTGAAGTGTGAGTCATGATGTATGAGTAACACACTAAATGAAGGAGCTTCGGGGACCCCTTGGGCGTTCTTTAACACCACAACACTTTCATGTACCCTTTCTGTATTTTCTCTGGTAAACAGGTCTCTATAACATGTTCCTAATTAGAAATGTACACTGATTCTTTGCTGTACTTCAGTTTATGTGATGTTTGCAAATCATTTTCATGTAATTTCTAAAGCAAGTATCTGCTCTGCTTAAGTGTCCTTGAGCGAGACTCTGGCCTCGCTGCTGAGGGAGTCATGCCAAAAGAGATTTTCTCTTATGAAGATAAATAAATTATTTTCCTTTGGGAAATTATAAATAATTACGTTATTATTATTCTTTGTTATATGCCTGGAAGCCTGCCATCTTTGCTATTGTTAACATATCAAGTTGGTCATGCTACTGAATGCAGCTTTTTCTAAGAAATTATTACCATGACTCAATGAATAATTGATAAGGCAGAAATTGTTTTTTTTATTATTATGTTAGAGGGACAGTTACCATATGCCTGCTTTGCCATGTCTCCTTTGCCATCATGACCTTCTGAAACGTTCATGTCACTCATCTTAAGCTCTGCTCAGCATGGGAGCCGAGGATAAAAAATGCTTGTTTGAATAGCTGTCTTTATGATAGAATAAGCAAAGAGAATGACAATGTGAATTCACTGCGAGTCATTTTGCTTATTATTGAGAGAAAAAAAAAATCCCAGTGAAGTGAGATGATTTAGCTTGTGTGCAAACTTTTGACTTGAATATTATATAGTTTCTTTGTTGTTACTGCCTTGTTTCAAGACATTGAAACTGCACTAATTAGTATTAGTATTTTTATATTAACAGTGAATAAAATGACTATGTAATGTGAAAGAGTTCACTTGTGGCAACGAAGACAGACAATGTTAGCAACTAGCTGGTGAACATATATTGGAGCATTTTACAGCTAAAGACCCATATATTTCCTTCAAGAGTTGGTGGAGACCAAAACAAAACTAAAGAGACAGTGAATATTGGACTTACATTCATAAGGTGGCCAAAAATAAGACTCCAAGTGAATGACAGTGTTGCTCCATGTCTGCTGGATGTGTAAATAGGTAACTGTTTGCTGACACATTCACCATTAACAACTTTGTAAGGTGATAATATATCAGTGTCATTTTCACAGCTTGTTGTGCCATCCTCAGATGGCCAAAAATCAATACAGGTTTAAACATTTGTGAGTATGCTTCATAAACTTAAAAAATTACAACTACTACAAATATTGAACATATCAGGGACATTGGATTTTTAGTTTAAGACAGGATCCCTTTAATGAAAAGCAGCTCTATCGTGTAGGATTCCTCATTTTGTCATTTAAACCTCATCTTTATCATCTATCATACCTGTTGCTGTCTGCCCATCAATCCACCCCGACAGGCAGGAAAGTGATTACTGAGTGATGGAGTTCAAGATATACTTAAAAACCTTATGGATGTGTGGGTAGTCTGGTAACGTGCTCTTTTACAGGCAGCTATTTGTAATTGTTCAAGAACCATCCAATTTGAAGTCCAGCTACAGTATCACATGCTGTTCATTCAGTCTGTTCTTAGACTGGACCTCTGGACTTATACATCACTGACAGCTTCAGCATCAAAGCACTTCATCATTTCGATCCATTGGGCATGAAATGGGATCTAACCAAATTCAGGAGCTCATAATCTCATCCTCAGATTATCTACAAGTGAGGCAAAGCGAAAAGATGGAGATGGTGTGAGTGCAATTCAGTGTGCGGTCAGATGGTTTTTACTTGCCTCATTGAATGCCACCAGTGATCTGAAAAGCAGAAACGGATGGTAGTGGTGATAATGATGAAGATACATTTCAATAAATACATGTTTAGGTGTTATAATTTGGACACGGACATGTAGTCCTGAAGACCAAATTCAGAAAATCTTGTGTTAGGTATTTTGACACATAATTTAGTTTGACTTATAGGAGAAAATTCTACAGTTTTCTCAATTAATCTAGTTCTCAATTAAAGTAGTTGAAAATATGTTTCCTGTGAGTTTTACTATAATTGTGACTGTTTGATTGCTAAACCCCTCAACCTCAAACTGTCCATTTATAGCAAATAGCATGGCAGGTCTGTCAGCATTGGAGTTCTAGTAAGATAAGTAACATATGCACATTTTTTTTTGCATTTCTAAAACTATAAACACAATAGTGAAAGCTTGAGGAATTGATTAACAGTGTTTGTCTAATGTAAGCTGCAATATTAGAATGTCATGTTAACTAGCTTACTACTGTATCTACAGTAATCAACCATACTTCCAAGACCGAGGAGCTCGACATCATCAGTTAACTACATTATTTTATGGGATACAAGTTTAAACAAATAAAACTATTACTATATGTTTCCTCATCACACTTATAATTAAACTAGCTAGCTCACTGCAAATAATAATAATAATAATAATAATAACTGGGAATGCACCATAGCTTTAGCCTCAGTCTATTAGCATGCTAGCTATCATGTGAATTCCCATCAAATTTATATTTAAGACTTCTTTTAAAAGATTCTTGCTTTATAATGAGTTAGCTGGAAACATTTAAGAGTCATCCAGCATATGTGCATTATCAATTGCCTCAGCAGCAGTTGTCATTTCAGTCTGCAATATCAACAGCCTCTGATAAGAAATTAAACACCTGAATCAGTCTGAATCAAGGACTTATTGTTTCAATACATTTGATTGTAAAACTGCCTCCATTATCATTGTGAACTGAATATGTGCCTATGAGAACTGAAAGCCTGACAGTAGTAGCAACAGTAACTTAGGGGGGTGGGGCTAAGCAAACAGTCAATTCATTCAACAGCTAATACATTTAGCCTATAACTTAGATTTCCTGCTGTTAGTGTGCATGATAACAGTTTTTGAAAAGCACATTTGTGTGTGTTTTGCATCTTTGTCTCTGTTGAAAATAACTTTGTCCATTCTTGCATTCTGGCACTGCATATCCACTATGAAGATGAAGACACTCCACTGCAAGTACACTGGTCTTTCTTTCACAGCAGATAACAGATCCAGATTAATATTCATGTCCTCATTCATGATTATAGGCCAACTGTGCTGGCTTGAAATACTCTGCCACACACTTCAGAGGATGAGTTTTGTCAGCAGTTTAGAAATTGCACTGTATCTGCAAAAATAGACTTTGACAATTTCGGAAAGACGGTACATGATGACCCTGTTCTCAAAATACAAGGTTCAAGGTTGCTTTAATTGTCTTCTGGAATAAAATTAGTCATGGATTCGATGCTGCATTAAAAAAAACAGACATTTCAGGAAAAGACAAACTTGATACATAGATAGACACACTCTGACCAGGCCTAAATTGAAATAACCAGTCAATTCACAAAAACTATTATAGGCTTTGTCATATCCATAAAGTACATATCTTCTTATTAAATACATTTGGATTTGAAGGATTACAACCAAGGGACCTTACAGATATCTTAGTGAAATTTCAAACATCACGTGTGTTACAGCACTGCTGTAATCATCAAGCAATAGGCTATACTTTGTAGGAATTATGTCTTGAAAGCATCAAACGTAATTATACTCAAACTCTTCGCTCCTTTTAAAGCTCTTGAGTTACTCATTGTGGGGAGACAGTTATGTTTTCCTGAGAAGAAACAAAAGGATTTCCATTGGGATTGGTCAGTGTCATAGCCTACTCTGACATTATTCTTTCACTGCGGGCAGGAACATGGGGTAATGCAAACAAGGCTGACTGCTTTGTAGCAGCACTTACCAGTTCATTGAGCTGTGAGCGGCTCTGCAACGCCATACATCAGTGGATCTTCTGAACCATCTGTGTAAATAATGTCTGACGCTGTGTGAAAATGAAATAATGAATCACTGCCATCCCTCTGATGTCTCCACAACCCTATCTGCTCACTTGCAGTAAGCCGCTTGCTTGAATCACTTCAGCGAGCTGAGAAACAGCCTATGTGCGGGCGGACACCCTCCCCATCACCATTCCTGAAAGGCAACAGCGTTGCTCCACAAATTGAATTCCCCTTGCAAACAATAGCTCACTCTGGTAATAATAAAACACTCAGAACGTGATGGTTAATAGATCTTTGACTCAGTTTCCTGGCGCCTGCATTGGTAATGTCACTGCTTTGCAGTAGCTGATTTGAGTTAAATTAGAGTTGGATTGCTCTTGCTTCCGCTGAAAATTTACAGTGTATATTGGGTTTAAAGGTCTGTTAATTGATTCCAAGAGGCAAATAAATTTATGATTAGGGCCATCGAGTCCTCCCATTAATCATATTTATTAGTAATCACTTCAACAATAAATATAGGATGAGAAATAAACATCTCCACATTCTGCCCCTTGGATCTAAGTAACAGATGTTAATTCTGGTGTTAGACTCAGAGATGGGAAGAGCATGAAGATATTAGTTAGTACTGAAGTACTTAAAGCTAAATAAACAAAGGAAAGATAGAAAGACACATAAAAATGCACTAAATCTCCATTCTACCTTTCGATTGATTCATTAATCAATCATTTGCATCACAGAATTTATCATTAAAAAACAATGTACTGTATTTCAGTCACCTTACTTCTCTGTATTTGATTCAATAGCAAACTGCCACATCACTGTTGTGTGTCAACAGTGCAGTTTTCAATTATTAGTCTCTGTAATCATTACTCTTGTCAATATTGGCTGGGAAGATTTCCCTTCCTAAAGCGATTCCAATGGAAGTGATGGGAGGACAGAGATCTACAGTTCTTGTTCAGTATTATTAGGCTTTGACACTCTGACTTAGACAAAACAAGTTGGTATAATCCAAAATTAATTAAAAGTAATTATAGTGCAAAATATCCTCTCTGATGCTATTTCTACAGCAGTTTGCATAATGAAAAAATAGCAATATTTGAATTTTCATTCAAAAGTTGACACAATCTAAATAAATCTCAAATCTCAATGCTGTTTGCTCATTTTGATTGTACAAAGGATCCCTTACATATAGTTAAAAGTGTTTCTCTGCGCATCCTCCAGCAATATGCAGCTGAATCAGGTGCTTCGCAGGTCAGGGACAGCAAATTTCAGATGAGAAAAGCTCATTGATTTGTAGCTTTTATTAGCACAAACATAGTTTGTCTGAATAAGAGTCATAAAATGAGATCCCCTACATATACTGTATGTTTGTTGATAAAGTATACTGTATAATCCAAAGGACTTTTGCATCATCCAGAAGGCATTAACACTAATTCAAGGTGGAAGAGATGTTCAGTGTCATTAATAGTATACAGCAGCATTAGATCTTTGCATTAGAATATCAATTAGAGCCTGACCGATACCGGATTTTGGGGGGCGATACCCATTTTAGGGAATAAAAAAAATTCTGATATTAATATATCGGCCGATATTCTTTACATAGATAACCATAAACACACATTTTTTGCAATGATCCCTCAAATATCAAACACTTATGACAAAGATATATAATGGAGGCACTTGAGTGAAGATAGAAGGATCAAATATACATGAAATGTTGCCTATATAAAAAAACAAATAAATTATTGCAGCATATCAGACAACATATACATTGATACCAATATATACCAATGTAGCTGGAAAAGGTCAATATCGGCCAACCGATATATCTGTCAGGCTCATCTATCAATAGCATCTTGCCTACTGTAGTGACATTTAGGGTATATTTATAGTCATTTGTACTGTTCAGTGAAAATCAAGTTAACAGTATTAGAGGGTACAGTCTGTTATACTCGTGTTGGTGAACATCGTCCCCTCAAGGCTAAACTGTACAATCAGACAAATGCTTATTCAAAAAGTCCTTCCAAAGGCAATGATTTGTTTGATATGTGGTCGTCTGGCATTTTCAATAAAGCAGCGTTGACCTTCACTGCCAAGTCAATTATACTGTATATCCTGAATTGACTTATTGTAGAAGAAAGAACACCACAGACAGAACGAATGTCATGAAGCTGGATTTAATGGTGTTTTTAAAATGGGTTCCAGACCGTCAAGGGATTCAGGGTAAGATGTGAGAAAGCGGCTCATTTCTTCGCTAAATCTATCTTTTCATGAAAACTCCTTGATAACAAATTTATTCCACATGTCTCATGCCTGATAAGAGGAACACACTTGGTTGATTATTAGTTGATTAGGCCTGTTATGAGTCATAGGACACGTTGTGCATAGACTGTATTTCATCCTCTCTGAATTTAATTAAACCAAACATCGCAATGATGAGCCTGAAAAGTTTTGAGATGAGATTCTTGGAAGCCTTTCTAGATTATGGCCCGCAATGTACAGCGTCATTTTTTTATATGTAGGCACAAGGGAACCAGATGTGAAGTTAGGGAAAAAGGGTTTAGCAATGTGTTAACTTAAAATTAATTTACATTGTTAATAATTTCAACAAACTGGTACCTAATTTACAGAGTACAGTATGACATTACTGAGCAACAATCTAGCATTTGGGACAAACTTAGAGAGAATTTATACTGGAAGTATTTTTAACTACCGAGTAGCTATTCATGTTCATGTATTCAGAACATACAAGGAAAATAATCTAGCAGGGTGGTTGAATTTTGTCTACCATCAACATTTGCTGGTGAAGTGAGTGGCAGCTGTTGTGTATATGCTTTGTGTATTAATCGCCTGTGGTTTTGAACCTCATCATATAAAAGCTTTTCTATTTACTGTATTCCATAACAACAATGAACAGCACACTGTGTAACAACAGTGTCTATTCATATAAATGTATACCACCCCAGGCTTCACAAGCAGGACTACTTTACAATACAGTAACACATACGTAGGCTTTAGACCTACAATATGTTCCTCACAACTTGTTTCCTTCGACCTCTGTTTGTTCCAAAGTAAAAATACAAATTCACCCTGCAGTTATGTACCCCAAACCTAAAAAAAACTATGTAGTTTATGTATCCTCTTTTTCTATCCTCTTATTCTTTAATTAACCAGGAAAGCTCTTGAGATACATTATGTCTTATACAAGGGAGACCTGGCCAAAATGATAGTGTACAATAGGTGTCAAAGTTATAAATATAAAATACAAAATATAACTTTATATAACTTTAACTTTATGACTATCACCTCCAAATGTTGAAATTGGAGCGAGATAAACTTGACTATTTAGAACAATTACAAAAATTACATTCCTCATGGAAAATTGTTTTAACGTGATGCTTGAATTGATGATAGCAAGACAGTGTTTCCAGATGTTTTTTTTCATTTTTCCAAGCTCAGGGCACATAATGAGAATGAAGTTCTGAGCAGACTCTTGGGATACTGATGATTATACAGCTAGATGATCTGGTCTGATAGCTGTTAGAAACAGGAGAAAGCATCTCACAAAGGTAACCAGGAAGTTTACCAATGATTACTTTAAAACCGAAAAGGTAAATATGAACCTTTTTGTTATTGTCTGTACCCCACAAGCTTTGGTAAGTATATGGTTATTTTGAAATAAATCACAGCAAATTTATAAAGTGATACAGAACTCATTACCCCATCTTCCCCAAGCTTTGTTGCTCAGCAATGGTCAACCTGAACACTGAAATAATAAATAGTTACCCCCACTTGCTGTATAAATTCTTATTTAACTGTATACGTTTCCCCTTCACATCTTGTTTCCTCATACCAACATAAATTGGGAAGAATTATGCTGTACTGCTGTATGCTGCAGCTATAATCTAAAGCTTTACAAAATTCAGTTTACATCATGTGCAAATTTTTCTTTGTGCACAAGATTGTATGAGCCCATATCAACAAAGCTGTACTCTCTACTTGGTTCATCTAACCGACAAGATTGCATGTTAGAGCCTTTTCATACAGGCATAAATGCCATGAATTCCAAATATGTGCCCTTTGTGAGGCCACGCAAGATGCTTTAAAGCCTTAAAGCGTTTTCTCTGCAGCCCTAAGGCTCCTTAATTGAAAGAGACAAGGAGAGCAAGGAATAGGTAGGGAGTACATAAGAGGCTAGAGTACTTCCTCTCCTTCAACCAATCAAGCACAGGATAAATGTCAAGCCATGGAAAGGCCGGGCTCAGACGTGAAGATGGCTGTTGACTCCCTGAAATGTCAGGTAATATTTGTGTCTTCTTGAAAGGTGCATACGAGGGAAATTCCCTCACAATGGCAAAGCAAATTAATAATTACTATTGTACATAACGTAGATCAGGCTTTTGCAATTTTTCAGAAAATTGCATTATTTTCTGTGCTCAAAAAAGTTTTCCTCCTATATAGTCTACATACTCTTAAATCAGTACACAAAGATAATTGGCCAGGATCAGACTAAGCAATATTTTTGTCTTCCATGATGGTCACCATGGATAAGGCAATCATAGTGCCATAAATTCTTGCCGTGTCTTGGTCGGGGCACTAGCAACACTACTAGTTTGACCCCTTCCAATCATTGTTCACAACCTTGCGTGAGTTCATAGAATGTTGGGGAGGAGGGTCAAGGAACTGTCTGCTTGTGGTCTTGTGTTTCGATAAGAAAAAAGAAAGAAAGAAACAATGATTGTGGACTCATTCCTTGGTGTCACGAAGAGGAACGTATGTGCTGTCTGTCCTTCAAAGACAACTTGAGGTAACCAATGTGTTAACATGTCAAGAATATGACATAAATGGAGCATCTCTCTTCCTCTTCTCCATGTTTACATATATGCGCCAGAAAGCACACTGTCATCCTATTGGTCAACATCAAGATATACATCCTAGGAGATGCCAAACTAGGCAGGAAAATAAGAAACATTCTGACATGCTAGACTTTTCATTAGGGTGTCATCAGCGTCCCCAACGCTACATCGCTGTTCTTCGATTGTCACACTACAAGGCCTGTTTGTCGTTCCCAGCATTCATATTCGTGCCCAATGCTGGAAATTTGTCGGCAATGACAAAACGTGTCAAAATCAGGCCGTATTCATGTAATCTGATCCCAGCAGACTCAGCACTCCAAGAAATAAAGGGTTTTCTAAAGCCTTTCAGACATTAGTAAAGATGAATTGCAGTGGGATCATGAGCCTTCTTCTCTGCCTGTACTCACTTTCAGAAGAGATGTTTGTTTCACTTGACTGCACTAGCTCCCTAACAGTTATTGACTTTTTTTGGGAAAATGGATTCTCATGCATTTTATCATATTTTCCATGCTTGCTGTTTCAGGTCAAGCGCTCCCAGATAGTGTGGTGGATGAAATGTAATTGCAAATGAGGATGGGAAAAAAAAGAATATGTATTTACTATTATGTCTCAGCTCTTTTTAACTTCAGAAAACATGAGCACTTAAAGAAATTTTGGCTACTGTGAAGTTTTTGGTTGTAACATGCATTGTTTAAGTTATATAAATAATAAAATAATCCTTAAGATTTCAGCCCTGTCAGATTTAGCAACATACGTGCTTATTGGTGGTTGGAGGTCCCAGAAATCTGGGGCCAGCATAACACTCCTTGAGAAGTGACTTTGTCAGAAATACAACAGAAGAGCAAGTCATGTATACAAATTTGCATTTGTTTTAATGTTTGTGTTTCTGCTTTTCAATGTGTTCTACAGTTTATAGCATTTTTGGATTAGGATCGCATTTCCTTAATGATTCTGCCACTAACAATGAAACTACTAAATAGAGAGGTAATTACAGAATGTAAATACTTTGAATGGCATTAACTGAAAAAATGCTAATCATAAATAGTCCCAAAATCTGGGATTGATTTAATGAAAATTTAAGGATTATAACTTTAGCCTGAATTGATGCTGATGGATAGGGGCAAGATTTAATAGCATTTAATGCAATTCACTGATGATTTACTATAACAAGCTTGATATTGGATAAAGTTGGTAATGTGGGAACTGCTGCAAATATCCAGAACTTTCCTGCTGATAGTGAGTACTGCTGATGGTTCTTATGAAAAGTGTATGTTGCTTGTTTTTAAGGATTTCGAGCCAACTAAAGAAAAATGGGACAAAAACGCCCAGTTCCCTTCTATCAAAATGGAACGCTCCTGCCCTTACCTGCAACTGTATTTGTTGCAGCTGCTTCACCCTCTGAGAGTGATAGATTGAGGTTCATGTGCTTTTTTCCCTCCATGATTCTTTAAACCCTCCCTGGTACAAACAGCAGTTAGATGTAAGTGCTAAACCATGTCTGAGCAACGATAAGTCACACCGCTAAGCCTGAGGATCAAGAGTCAAGAGTTTTTCTTGCTTTCTCGCAGGAGGGACGAGTGTCCATCTGCTCTTTGGTGGCTTTGGATAGATCTTCCTTCAAAGATGAAAAACACTGAAGGTTTTTGGCTGACTTTTTAACAGATGGCCACAATAGTTTCCACAACTTTCTACTCTACTTTCTACTTTTATAAAGACTTCTTATGCTATACTTGTGCTGCAAGCGTTGACTTATCAAAAAATCAGAAATATCAAACTCATTATGTACTGTATATTCTTAAAAACTGGAAGATTGCATTTTTGATTTAAACATTAATTTTTAGAATCTAAATTAATAACATTTATCTTTATATTGATCCCTGAAATTCTCCAAAACGACATATTGAATGCCACCAAAAAGCAACAGTACTGCAATCTAAAACAGGCTTGAATTTTTTGCTCACTTGAACATCTATAATCACCTTCCGAGCCAAAGCATATTCAGTATTTTCCCTTAACTCCCTTGTCTGATCTCTGCTGCTTTTATGTTTGCCTCAAGGACTGTTGAGAGATGGCTCAGGTTAAAAGAAGATCAAAGGTCATTCTTTGAAGAGTTGGTGCATCTGTGCCTGTCCCCAGATGCCCAAACTGCCATGGTGATTGTCGCCTTGAAAGCTCTCCTGCTGTTTCCCAGTTATCACTACGTGCTGAACAAAGGACAAACAAAGGATACATCATTTGCAGCCTGCACACATGGGAATCTCCAACCACTATAGCATTACTAATTTCTTCAAAGGGTGTATCTATTGTAATCATTTTCTTTTATGATCAGTGCTTGATGCGTCTTCCTATTGTATTAAAAAGAATTTTACATACATAGTTTGGCCTAAGGGCAGTGCTGTTATTAAAAGTCACAAGATGTTATCTATGACACTACCACTTTGTAGCCGTGTTCCTAAATTCTGGTCACAGACGAGACTGTCCTCTGCTGCACTGGGTCAAGACCAATAGTGTCTGCAATGCTAAAGTAAAAAATCAAGCAGAATAAATCATCAGATCAGTAAGAATAAAAAAACAATGACTGTTGAGCTTACTTTTAATGGATGTCCTCGGTATTGGTTTGCACTTGTAAAAACATCCCAGGCAGTCTGATTGTAAGTTAAAAATCCTTTATTTAATCATGGATAAACCAAGGCGTTTCGACTCGGAGTCTTCATCTAGGTATAAGACGCAATGAGAACAGGTGTTCAATTTAAAACTCTTCAAGTGGTCACATGGCATGTTCTGCCCACAAGAAGAGACCACATAAAAGACATCAACAACAAAACGGGTGTAAATATTATAACAATTTCACACGTATAATGGCAGAGAGGAAAGAAATAAAAATCCATATTCAATCACAAATCAGTAAGTTTGAGGAAAATGACAATGATATATGCCAGTGTAATGAGTAATGGGGCCCTGCCTTGTGAAAATACTCATAATTGATCATCACCATTAGTATTTGTCAAAAAACAAGTGGAAAAAAACTCATAATTATGACAACAATAATAAACAGCACTAAGAGGAAAGTACACTCCACAGACTGGTCAAGGGCACAGCAATAGGTGTATCTTATGCTCCCAACTATGCTATGCTAGCCAGACCAACCCTTTCAAAGACAATATCAAGTGGTATAGGAGATATATTGATGACCTTTCTTATCTTTTAATGGTCTGAACAACAGCTCATTGACTTCCATGAGTACCTTAATACCACTAACCTCGACTTCAAACTTGTTTTGGAATACAGTAATACAGAGATAAACTCTCTGGACCTGAGAATCACTGTTGATCGTCATGGACATTTGCACACGTCGATTTACAGGAGAAAAAGTGACAGGAACGCCATTTTAAAGACTAACAGCTTCCACCCGAAAAGCCTTATATCAAATATACCATATGGCCAGCTTCAGAGGCTTAGGAGGATTTGTAGTACTGAGAATGATTTTGAACACCAAGCCAAAGACATGTACCACAGATTTGAACAGGGGGCTTACAACAAAAAGGTACTCAACCAAGCTTTGACCAGAGCCAAATCCTTAGACAGCAAGCACCTCCTGAACAAGAGACCCCGTGAACAACAACCCCCCAGAATCTATTTCACCACACAGCAACAGCAACATGACCTATGATATCAGACACATCATCACTAAAAACTGGGATATTTTGCTCAGTGACCTCACTCTTTAAGTGCTTGCTGAGCCTCCAGCCCTCTCTTTCAGAAGGGCACCAACACTCAAAGACAGCCTGGTGAACCACTTGGTTCCCAAAACCCACTGGCACATAAAGATGAGGCTCTGCTGAAGTTTGCTAATTGCAACACAACATATGTTGTTTATAGACTTGAATGTGAATGTGGCTGTTTCTATATCAGCCACACAAAAGTAAGCTGCAGGAGAGATTGGCTAAACACAAATACACTATTAGGACCCACAACCTCAGTTACCCCATGGCACAACACTATAAGGCTGTGGGCCATACTAACCCAGACACTTTGAAAGCCTTGGCTATTAAGGTGATTCCAAAAGATACAAGGGGTACTGACAGACTCAAACATCTCTTTCAACAGGAGACTTTTTGGATTATTACCCTCAGGGCCACTTCCTTTCTGGGCCTAAATGGGGAAATGGACTCCTCCCCTTCTCTATAACAAAACTTTTAAACTTTGTTTAGTTTTTTTTTAACACCTATTTTTGAAAGATTATGTATTCATGACCAATGTCAAACTATTGTATATATCATCATAACTTTTTATCAAGATCTGTGCAACCTCTATCAAGCTAACAGTCTTGCTGAGGAAATATAATGCCAACTTGTCTTTTTTTAACCCAGCGTGTAACTTACAGCACTGCATTAGTCTGAGCATGAGGAAATGTACTGCTGATACACTGCTGAGCCTTTTTTTTTTTAGCTCTTGTGACTCTAATTCAACAAAACACAGCTGAAGGAAGGTACCCATCTGTTTCTTCTTCCCAGTAGTCATTCACCCTGAAAACTAAAATTGGTAACCAATTAACTGGCTCCCTCTTATGTTCGTGTTGTTGATGTTTGAAGGGATATTTTAATGTTTTCTGTGATATTCAATTTAAGGACATTGGTTTCCGGTTACATTTCTGAGCACAGAACACTTACACAACCTCTGATCAGGAATTACATGACATTTTGCAGAAATGGAAAAAGACTTACTGCCTATTTTGCACACTGGTGCAAATGGCTCATGATTACTCTCGACAGATTGCTTGAACCTGTCAGCATTGGGGTTTCTGAGAGGCCCACGCATGCCAGGCCATCCTTTGTAGAGTACAGAAGTACAGTCTGCTCTCCAGTGATGGTTTCCCAGCCCAGAGAGTAGGGACAGCTCTATCGATTCTGTTCCCCTCTTCAATCCATTAACACGCTTCTGTCAGGACAGCCGGGAAGCCTGTGGTCTGATTTCTCATTTTATAAGCAGGTTGGAAAACAGCCACTAAACTTTGCAATTATTAGAAGGTGGTCGCTGTGTCAGTGTTTTCCCTCGTGATGCACACACAGCAACATTTCTTTCTTTCTTTCATATACACGTGCACAAACACACACATACCTGCAAGCTGGTTTTGCTATTTTGTTGTTGATGGCAGAGCAGTAAATGACTCTCATAGTCCTGAAGCCTGGCGTCTTAATTACACTGCTAAGACTGATAATTGCTTTATAACGACTTTGCCTTTCTGTTGCTCTCTTTTGTACTTTTATTTCTTTGACAAGGCACTTTTCATTGCCCTGGGTATTTCCCCAGAGTGTAACCAAACCAAAAATCAAAGCGTCTGTCTGAGTCTGACCAAGCATCCTAATTGTAGCTGCTGGTCTCTCAGAAAATCATTATTATTAATCAAACTTTGTTCCCACAACAAAAGTTATAAAAATGGAAATCATGTTGAATTTCCATTTAAAATGTTGCACTCTTCCTTTCAAAACACATGCACTCATGCACCTTACTTAATAAACTTTGCATTGCTTCCTTTAAAAAAAAATGTCACCAGTCATAGATCCAATACGATAGCAATCAATACTTGTGTCCATAAACACTCAAAAGACATACTCACAATATCTCTCATTGATCAACAGCTCTGTGAGACAACAATGAAAGCCAATCAATGTGCGGTCTCTGTCCTCACTTTTACTATCACACCACGTCAATATGCCTACTGTAAATGATCCCCTGTTATCTTTTATCAACATGCCATGTCAATATCCCTTTGTGAAGCCCTGCATCAAAATATACTTATTCCAATTATTCCTGAGAGCGTTCATTATTAACTGTTAGAGGTGCCGTGTCATTGCGTAGGTCCATCATTCAAATCTGTTTGTTTTGAGGTGGCATGCTGTGACAACTCCCACTCATCCTTTCTTGTGTGCAAGTGAAGAGAGCATGGAGAGAAGACAAGGGATATGAGTGGCTTTCAAAACCCTGTAGTTTGAATAAATTGTAAATAAAAGCTGCCATGCGTCACACTAGTCTGAAAAACAATACACCATGACTGTTTGACAGTGATGATGGGTTTACTGTATCTTCTTTTCCTTGTCTTATTGGTGCTTTATTTTGTTTTTTAGCTTTAAGATACAGATAATTCAGGATTTCTTTGCATTTTGCTGGAAGATACCATACAGAGAAAAGGAACCAACTAAGTAAAAGAAAATTTTAAATCAATCTTTCAGTCCATTAACTTGTCCATTACCTATCTGATAGGTAATGACGCACTTTCTCAATGCATCTGTGTTGTGTCTTTTTTGAGACGCCAACAGAAATAGAACCAAAGGTGCACTGAAGCAAAACCAAGACTGAAAAAATGGGTCAACCTTGAGGATTCAATAGGAGTGCTGATATTATTATAACCATATGAATACCATCTTAAATAGTCCTTTCAGTGTCAAGGAAAATATGTTCATCACCTCCAAGTCATGCAATTTCAATTGCAACATCGAAAATATAGCAAAAATAAAGTACTGACATCTGATATTTTGTATTATTAATGTGGTCAAATAACCTCTGCTCAACTGTTGTACCTTAGTTGCTCCCTTATTCATTAATTTACGCCATAGACTAGTTTATTATTTATATATTAACACACTGAATTTAATCAAATTAGTTTTGCTTGCTTTCAAGGTTATTGGCTAGATTGTGTCAAATGATGCCACAGACATTATTTGTAATACGTGACTATAATTCATCATTACATAAACTGTTGTTTGCTTTGTAAACATTGGGAAACAGGATCATTCGCTGTGCAGTTTTTTTTTGTTTTTTTTTTTAAATTTCCTCATTGTGTTTCCATAGACAGTGTTTCCATGCTAAGCTGCGGTGGAGGGATAGTAGCACAAAGAGAGAATTCTGAACTAAAACTTAACAGTAATGTTGGAAGATTATCATCTGATTTGAATAAGTCAGACTTTTCAAGATCACAACATCACACAAGAATCCATCTTGTCAGGCTTCAACTTATGCCCCTGTGTCCAAACCACCATATGATGCTGATAGACAGATGGTTCATTCAATCACCTGTCAAGTATTTTTTGAAAGTACCTGCCCTTTTCCAAACAGTTTTCAAGGACGACTTTTCAGATGGTTCTGTGTATCACATACATTGAAAAAAATTAAACATTCCATGTGCACATGGGCACTTGACTGTTGTTTTAAGTTAGACTTAAACAATTTGAACGTAGTCTTTAAGACAAAAAAAAATTGTAAAACAACAAGTTGTAGTTTTACAGGATGACATCAAGACTCTAAGAAGTCATTGCACTCTGCCAAGAAAGAGTTCTGCACAAAGTTCCCTCTAAAATCACAACTGGTGTTGTTTTTACACTTTGGTTTTTGAATTAATTAAATTAACAAGATATAACTCATTAATAAGTGAACTTTAGAGGTGCTGGTAGGCAGATTCAGTTACCTTTGGACAGAGCCAGGCTAGTTGTTTGCCCATTTCCTGTCTTTATGCTAACCTAAGATCAATTGCTGGCTGTAACCTTATATTTAACTATTCCTTTAAACCTTGACATTTTAAAAGAGGTGCAAGGGAAAAGTACATCCCGACACTGGGATGAGAGACCTGAGATCAAAAGACAAACAGGGTAGTTCAGCTTTAGGAAGTTCAGCTGGAGAGGAGAAGAGTACAGCTGAGATGAATGAACCTTTGTCACATTTTAAACACACATGAGTGCAAAAAGACTTTCTGCATATTTGAGCTTCCTTCCTGGATTAGAGGGGTCATCATAACATGTCAGATTTGTACAATTTGTACAGTACTATCACACAAACTGACTGCACAGAGATAATCTTACAAACATTTGCTGAGCAATGGTTATCTCTTTTCACAGCCTATACACCACTGTAACCTTGTGATCCAGCTCCAAAACGTCAACTCCATGATGAGTATATCATTTAATTCTGCTTTGAACTAATCAAAGACCTGTTTTTTTCTCCTCACACATGAGCCAAGATCCCCTTCAAGGTTTCTGAAAAGCCCAACAAGGAGGGGCGGGATGTTGGAGAACTTGCATGATAAAGGTAGTCGATTTGTTCATGTTCTCAACCTTTAACTTCATCGCTCTGGAGTAAAATAGTAATCTTTAGTAATAATCAGCTGCATAAAGAGACGACTAGTGCACTGCTGGTTCCGCAGAAAGAATTTAATAATTATGATACAAAAAAAAGGAGAGAAAAATCTGAAATTCACTCATATTCACCCTAGAAAGACATGGTGTGTTTCTCCTGACGTTCCTATCAGACGTAATATAACACAACACCTCTGCTCAGTTCCCACTCCTGTTGCAGCTTTACACTATTTTCATTCACCTCATCACATCTGTGGGCGATGACATGGATCAGACTGCCCCTGCCACCTCCTTTCAGGATGTCAGGCCCTTGCTCTAGGGGGCGCAAAGTGCCACATGTCCCATTTTGTGTCACAAAATACTTAAAGTGCACCTTGGTGCACCTTGAGGCCCCATGTGTCACTTTCAATTTGAGAGATGGATTGAGTGCCACAAAAGGAAGAAAATGAATTTGGAATAGTTAGAATGTAATTATGATGTCATTACCATATTAACTGCAGCACCTGTGACAAAATGCACTTGCATGATATGAATGTGACATTTTGGACTGTATAGTCTGCAATAATCTAGTTGGATCTAGTTTTCCAGAAAAATAAACTACATGGAAATACTGGGTTGCACCAGTCAAAATCCCAAAATCTTAATCTTAATGACTACTAACTGGTTTAAAACCAGCGCTTTACTAATTCCGGTTGTACCATTAAAGAAATGTCTCACTAGTAAACACTTAGTGTGTAAATCAGTTGCTAGAAAACATCTGTAGCACTCTCCAGTAAAATACAGCGATGTAAACAGGAAGTGACTGTAGCATCACAAACTAACATAAGTCTAAAAATAAGTTTTTTAGTGGCCAAAAAATGAAAAAACTTTAACCACCAATCCCTTGTGGACGTAGGTCTGACTTTGTTTTATTTCTATATGCATACCTGTGTGTTTTAAAGTTAGTAGTATTCATGCAGTTCACATTGAGAGGGAAATATCTGATTATGCAAACCAACGTTATTTTGTCATTTGGTCCAATGCTACTGGCATAATGTTTCGTAGTTATAGGTATTGTGTGTTTTCATCTGTGAAATGAAGTGTCAGGTCGGATATGTTGACCACATTACCTCCTTTACTCTTCGATCTAAATGCGTCAGACATTAGAAACTCATCTCCAAATAAGAGCTAGTTTGTGTGGGGTGACCAGTTTTAATTTAGTGAAGTCACTAAGTAATCTTCACTTACTAAAACTCTTACATTAGCTAAGTTTGAACTTATTAACAGCTGGTGCAACCTGCTCCAGGCTCAGTTGTGTGGGAGTCTGTGTGAAACAGCTTGCTCAATTAAACAGCAGATTAATCTTTAAGGATGTATTTTGCTTTCCAACGTATTAGACGACATTACAAACTTTACATTTAAAACTTTATTTCTTTATTATGGTATGTTTCAAACATAGTTAACGGTAAATGCTTTAAGTTAGTAAGTAAGTTACTGTTTATATTTTATAAGACAAATAGAGCAGCATCCAGAGGAAGGTAGGAGTCAGATGTTGCTACAGGCTCCACCTCACATCCCTTTTCGAATAGTTTCTTCCAAAAATTGGCAAGTAATTTAAAGGATCATTTGTATCACGCTGGGTTGAGTCATACTGGGTTGTACAACCCTCACTGTGATAATTAGGCTGTATTTTAAAGCAACTCCTCTGATACATGTCTGTCTTCTTGCAAAACATAGAGACACAGAGTAAAGTAAAGTTAACTGAAAGTAAAATTAAGACAAAAAGAGCCTGGCAGGGTTTCAGTAAGATTGGATAAGATGAGGTAATAATAATGTACAGAAATGGAAAACAAATCTGTACATCCAACTTCCTCCGACAATAGTTCAGCAGCAAGATCATCATGTTTAGCCCTCAGTGCTTTGCTTTATTTGAGCAAAAGACTAATGGAAATCAATAGATGGTACAGACAAGACAAAGGTGAAGAGAGTGCTGAGGTAATGACGTCACTAAGTGGATTGTTGTTGTTGCACTCGTTCTCTAAGCCACTTGACAGTTTGTTTTTTCTCTCCTCAGTAACAATCAGCAGATGAGCATCAGATTATCAGGCTGAAATGTTTGTGTTTGGCCGGACATTCATCGTCGTTAACTGCTAACAGATAAGGGTTGGGTCTCCATTTGGTGCATTATGTAACTCTCACCCAAAAGCTTAATACAGCAACACAGCTCACCTGATGTAGAGAGAAAAGCAGAGAGGTCAGAAACAGATGCAGTTTTACCAAAATATCCCTTTCTTTAATCAAAATACAGCAGCTGGTAGTAGATTTAAACAGGACCCTTGCGGTGATATGACAAATTTTCTGAGCTCAAACATGACACTTGCAGAGACAGTCCAATCAATATTTAGCACAATGATCATCTCTCCTTAAGCTAAAAGTGAATGAATCATAGCTACAGATTAAAAGCGCAGTCTGGAGCAGCTTAACAGATAATGAGAGATTGAGAAATGAGAGATTGAATTTTTTAGCTGGAGTGATTACACCCAAATGTCCTTCATGTCCTGATGTTATCAGGTTCAAAACAGAACATTTACCTGCAGTCAAAACCTTCCCAAATGCTGTTAATATCTCATTTTTAATCATTTTCACCCACTTTTAAAAAATTTTGGATAGTTGGTGAGTATGTGGAGGAAGAGGAGTAGTGTTGTTACTAATAACACACATTATATTTAATAACATAATAATAATAATATATAATAGACTTCATTTATATAGCACCTTTCAAAACAGTTACAAAGTGCTTTATGATAAAAACAAAATGCATTTAAAATACAGAGATTAAAATGAACTATAAGCCATAAAAAATAGACACATTATAAAACACAAAGGGAGTAAAATGCAAAATTAAAAATAATAAACATGAAATTAAAAACAAATTAAGTAAAATAAGCAGGCAGCTCAGGTAAAATCAGTAAATCCTTTCATAGAAAAGAATGTTTTAAGAAGACATTTGAAAGAAGATGCTGACTCAGACGGCCTTATTTCCTTGAGCATGTTAACCAGAGCTTCAGGGCCCTGATGGCAAAGACTCTGCCCTCATTAGTTTTCAGCCTTGACTCTGGGAGATACAGAAGACCTCTGCCCGAGGATCTAAAACTATGCAAAGTTTCATAAGAGATTAAAAGGTCTAAAATATAATTTGGAGCCTTAAAGGTAATTAATAAGATCTTAAAATAAATCTTAAAAATAACAGAGAGCCAATGTAAAGAGGCTAAAACAGGTGTGATGTGATCGTGTTTCTTAGTTCTGGTTAAAAGTCTGGCAGCTGAGTTCTGTACAGTCTATAGTTGTTTCTTCTTTTTTGATTAAGACAAGAGAAAAGGCTGTTGTTTCCGCATTTCTAAAATTTAAAATAAATCTTATTTTTTGCATATTTCTGAGCTGATAAAAACATGATTGGACAAGTTTTGTAATATGTTGCTCAAAACGTAAATTGCTATCAAACAGGACACCAAGACTTCTTGCAACAGGCTTGATATGTTGTGACAGGAAACAAGTAAATGTCAGTATTTGTTTTGTGATATTCTGGGACCCAATAACAAAGATTTTTGTTTTATTAAAATTGAACTGAAGAAAATTTGTCAACATCCATTTCAATCAGGCAATCCTGTAGACCAGCCATTCTCCACCAGTGGCCCACAGAGCATATCTAGTGGGCTGCAGTGGTGCCAAATGGTTAAAATGATTTTTTCTGGTAATTTACAATGTTTACAAAGCTAGTATTTTTATATCTAAATGTGCTCAAGAATTCACATAAATAAAAAACATCAAATTAAAAGGCATAATTTCAACGACCAGTTACGTTTTAATATCACCACGTCAATCACGACAAATCATTAGGTAGAGACAAACGTGTTTTGCCACTTCTAGCTAGGTAGCTTTCTCTGTGGACCCTGCTTCAGAAGACATGTCTCTATCCACTAGGTTGGAAAATGAACTGATATCAGCAGACAGCAGCCTGAAGCTTCAGCTCACACAAGTTGACATTGCTTCATTCTGGATACTGGCTGCCAGTCAATATCCTTTTCTGTCAAAACAGACAGTCAAATTTCTGTTGCCTTTCACCACCACCTATTTATGTGAGTCAGGGGTTTTCCATTGTGACTGTCACAAAATCAAAGGCAAGGAAACAAACTGAAAGCAACTTTGAATGCTACTCTGAATGTCAACCTCTCACCCATCCCACCATGACTTGATCTCATTATTTAGTAGAAGCAAGTCTCACTCTCTCTCAGGCAGAATATTTATTTTGGTTATTACAGCTGACAGTGCCATACCACATATTTACAGCACAGTTTTTTTTTGACATTTTGTGTTGTGTTTGGGAAGATGATCCTCAATTTTTTTTTTTTAATCAGAAGTGGGCCTAAAGTTACAAAAGGTTGAGAATCCCTCAGCATACTGAGATCAGTGGGTTCAACAGAGATGTACAACTGGGTGTCATCTGCATAACAATGAAAAGACATTCAATGTCCTATTTAGGAGAAGTTGTTGCAAGAAGTTGTTACAAAGAAACAAAACTTCCTGTTTGATAGATATGATAAGAACCAGTCTAAGTCAAGCAGCACAAGCATTGAACACATACCTGCATCAGCCTGATTGAAACTTTTCAAAGATACTGTTATTTTCCACAACAGCAAGAAGCTACTTTGAAACTTTTTTTCAAGAATCTTAGAAATAAAAGGCAGCTTAGAAATCTGATGATAATTATCTAGGAGAGTAGGACCAAGCCCAGGTTTTTTTAGGACTGATTGAACACAAACAGTTTTACAGTAATCTGGGACACAATCAGTAGACAGTGAGCTGTTCAAAACAGAAAGCAAATGGAGCCCAATACATTCCAGTGCTACAAATAAAACCTTTTAGTTTTTATTTGACCCATTCATACTGACCCATTGACACTGCTGAATGACCCATTCATGGTATTCAGTGAATGGGTTTTAATGACTTGAGCCAGTAATTAAAAAAAAAGGTTTCTGTCTGATCTCAAGAGCATCTCTGAACACGCAGTACTCAGCAAGAGGAAAAACACTCGTCAGGGTGTGTCAATGAGCACATTAAGGGAGCTACTGTACCATCACTGATGTGTAGTACATTTTAGCCTCTATGTGTGTGTAGAGGGGGGGGGTTGTCTGTATTTTCAGTCTCTGCAGTAATCTGCAGGCAGGTCAAGTGGAGATAATGATTATGTTTGTATCCTTAACTGTCCTTAAACCACATTGAAAGTCTGAATCCGAACATAATCTAACATATTAAAATAGACAAAAATCCGCATATGAGCACATATGAAAGTGGTAACATATAAATAAACATGGAAGCATCAGGTACCAGAACAACAGCAGTCCAAAGAGAATAAAGGCTGCATAGGAAAAAAAAAGAATAAGATTAAGGCGTTTCCTCTTGAGATGCCTTGTGGGCACTGACTGCAAGAAGCTCTTTGTGTGTTTGTGTGAGACATTAGGGGTCGTAATTGAGTTGGGCTGAACAAGGCCAATGACTAAAGCAAAAAGGTCAGTGGCTGGAGTTTATTGGGTTGCCGTTTGGAAATGCTACTAAACCCTGGAGGCTTTGACCATTTGCAACAAATCACTTCCGACAGATAAACCATCAGCTGCTATTTGTGGAAGCATAACATTTACTTAGAGGACATGAGGTTGTAGGTTCAAGCTTCAGTGCACAAGTTAAGAGATCATTGTTCAACACTTAGTGAAGCAAGAGTCAACGCATGGGACGTTACATGCTTGTGAGTTACAAAACTGGAAATGACTACTTTTAGGCTCTGGATGATTCCCTTTGTGTGACCACAGTCTGACCCCGTAACTAATATTACGTTTAATATTAATATACTTCAGCATAAACAGTCTGATGTGACATTCATTATGTCAGAACAGTGTCTCAAGGTAAGCAAAGCAAGACATTTAACCTACATATGACTAATTTTAGTGTCCTTTATGCTCTCCGTTGCTCTGCCAGACACTACCTGAAGAACATGTGCGGCTGTAATCTAATCTACTGCTGCGCAGAATGGGAATTGATTGAAACAAGAGGAAAGAGTGACATGAATAACAATATCATGTGGTGAGAAAGGACAATTAGCAGATCGATAGTCAGAGGGAAATAATGTTTGTCAAAACAGTAAGATCAATGGATTTGTGATAAAAATGTTAGATGCATTAAATTAACCTTCATGAGCAAATGTAGCAGAAGTGGAAAGTTCTTCAGTAACAGGTGTTGTTGTTGCTGTATTTATGTACATGTTTGGAGTGACATTTCTTCTCTTTGCTAAATTCACTTCAGTAAATTGTGTTCAACTTGACCGGTTATTGACATTTCACTTGATATATTAGCTTGACATTGGATGCACTGCCATTTTTCTTTTGCCTACATGACTACATAAAAAAAAGTTTAATTGTTGAGAGAGTATAATGAAATTTGATATTTTCTATTTCCGTTGTGGATTGTCCCGCTGGCATAGCTTTGTTACAGCACTGAGTTTACAGTATTGGTTGAGTTGTGGTGATGTTGCATGAATTGATTCTTGTGTCCACTTGGAGGTGGAAGCTGTAAAGAAAACATTGTCATATTATCTTTATGGAAAACTTGTTAGCCAACAGTTTCCAATTTATACGTTGAGCAATAGACTGCGGAGTTTTGTTTTGCTCTCCACTAACTTATAAGAAAAATATCTAACTATTTAGCTGCTAAATGCTCCATTATGTTCTCCAATTAGTGCCTAACTTTGTCTTTTTGTGCTGGACAAGTAGCATACATCAGGGCTTTCAGAGCTTTATTGCCAAAAACAGCTGAGGAGAGCCATGAGAGTGAACCAAAACAGTAAAATTGTGGGCTGTAAAACCAAAACTATAAGTTGAAAGATGCTAAAACACTCTCCAGAGATGAGGGGAACTACACAATCATCTGATGGGTGCAGCCTTGAGTTCCACAGCACAGCCCTGGACAATTACTTTAATTTTTGTTTTTCTCTAAAATACTTTCCTAATTTCCCCTCCTTCGAATTGAGGAAATTGTTCATGCCTTTGTCTCTGTGACTGCACAGAGTGTGCTTGCAAAGGGGCAGAGATCTGTTAGCTAGCTGCTGAATCCTTGCCTGTGGCTCAAACTGTTAAATGGTCGTTTGACAGCCAAGACACTCTGCTGCACAGTGTGCAATTCACTGAGGTATAATAATTACTCACAATAATGTATTTAATGTTCCTGGAGAATTATTCATGCATTCTATGGCAAGAGTTTCCCGTCTGGCCTAAAAGTGCGACTGCTTGAAAATAATCCTTTCTCACGCTTCCTGCATAATTTATGAAATTTATTCTTTATTACTAGTTCTGACTCGTGTGAAAGCAGCAGTAAAATTACTGATCAACTACTAAAAAGCATAAGGGGGAAAATGACCTCACATGAATTTTTAATCAGACTGGGTTGTTTGAATTTGTTTTCTGACAAGTACGTATAAGACTGGCAAAGCGAAGCAGCCAGTTTGATTTGAAAATACAAATTATTTATTCATTAGTGGTAATTTTCTAAGAGATGGAGCAGGAGATTTCAGATAATTGAACAAGTACAAAGAGTAGAACACATGGGTCCTGGATTTTTATATACAGCTTTTGTTATTTGAATCCAATGTGCATGTGAGTCTGGATACAGTGGGGCTTGTACAGTTTTGTATTTGCATGAAGATGGTGTTTGTGTGCTTACAGTACATTCCTAAATTGACTGACAGTTTAGATAGCAAAGCTGATTTTAAGTCCTGTCAAAGAATGTCACAAGTCAAGTCTCCATTCTTGTCAAATCACATTAGAAATCAAGCCGCAAGTCTAATCCTGACATGTCTTATGGTGCCTACAGAGTGAGATTTCAGCAATCTTACACAATTATTGCAAGCCACACTGTGCGACGTGGATCTAATAAATTTGGGTACAACCAAAGACAACGTTTCTTTCATGTTGGTCATCTTTTGGGACAGCCCAAAATCCCACAGTGTATACCAGGCTTCAAGTCAACACTCAAACTCTTTCTCAAACTTGTAAAAGCAAGTCACATGTCAAGTCCCACGACTTGCCAAAGCAAATCTTGAATTAAGTCTTGACCCAGTTGAGACAAGCCCAAGTCTCAAGTCCTGTGAGTCGCAAGACAAGTCTCAATTGTTGTCACAGCTAGTCTCCAGTCTGAAGACGTGTCAAAGGATGTCTGAGCCAACTGTCCAATCTTGTAAAAGCAAGATGAAGTTATTGAGTCAAGTCATAAATCTACTTGAGCAAATTTATGTTGAGCAGCTTCCTTTCAAAGTTGTATCAGCTGCATTTATTAGATAACTGAGACGCTGACTGAGTCCGCTCCATATAGAGGCCTAATAATTAAATACTAAATGGTTGTGGTCATACAAGACATGCCTGTTGCTCTCCTGATAATTTTTTGTTCTGAAATTTTACCAGGTCAAGACTTGAACTTTGTTTGCAAAAATGTTTTTTTTTTTTTTTTCAAATCATTAGTAAGTCAAGTCTCACAGTAATTGAGTCTTGTGTCTTAACCTATATGACTTCTGACTTAGGACTTGAGTCTAAGTCTCAAGTCCGCAGCTTTGGCAGACAGATGGTAGTATTGAATTAGACAGACCTGCGGTGTGTTCACTGTTGGTGGGCACAGTGGGAGATATTAAAAGTCTGCTCAGAAGATCAAAACTGCTGTTTCCTTCATTAAAAAATGGGCACTACAATTACACACAAGCTGTCGGTGGATTTGCATAGTTCATTAAACTACTGCCACCAGTTTCTCAATGGCATTCACATTAATTTATTTATATCAATGTTTGACCGCAGAGACAGCCAATTATGCTTTATTTCTCTGCTCTCTCCGGCTAAATTTAATGAGTAAATGAGTTTCCGTGAAACACTTCGCTGCACCGTATGGTTTCGTTCTAGGTCAGTGAAGTTAATGTCCATAGTGTGAGTGACTGTGTGACAAGTCAATGTGAATCATGTCGTTCTGAGATGTGGCTATATATCACTATCTTGAAAATTTGTGGAGCAGGAACAATCCCTATTAATAGTCTGTCTGTACGGAAGCTTTTCATCTGGACCTTTTACAGGTTGATCTGTGACACACAGTGAGAATTATGTGCCAATGTGTTTCTCTTCCAAAGCTTTTAAACAGCAAGATCTTTTTCCTGCAAAGACATTTCTGCTGTGGATAAAGAACCAAATCTCTGCTGGCCAGCTCTGGTCCTGTGGCCTCATCCATGCGGGCTCTATAGGTGAGGTACAAATACTGTGAGCAAATACACTGTGCACTACTGGAAAATTACCATTCAATACCTCTATACCACAGTTTCAACAATAATAAGCTCAACAAAAGTTAATGTTTATGTTCAATTCCACAGGTGTTCCTGTCATTATGTCCACCTCCAGTATATAACAAAGGAACAGGAAAAACATCAGTGCAAGGTAAAGATGTTGTGGTGTGGCTGCATTGTACTGTACTGAATAGACTGATATGGATTTGTTTCCAAATCTAAGTTACTGTGGCATAAAGTAATGATAAACTAGTTAAGTGCCACCTTGAATCATATTTTTTTTTCTTTTTTGGCTAGTTAGCTAGCCACACAGCAGACTAATTTACTATAGAAAAAAAAGAGCTAATTTTAACGTGAATCTTGGACAACTACTAACTCTAGCACCTTAAACCATTAGTGAGCTTGCAATATGTCAAAAATGACACCAAAATCCACCACATCCATTCTATACAATTTAAATAGTAAAGTATATTTGAGTATTTTTCCATTTAAAAATGTTGTTGTCCAACACCTGCAGATGTCTAATATAGCTACCAAAGCCTGAAGGTTTATATATATCACATATACGTATTTATTCACTACAGGGAACATTGAGGTCTAGTTTTCTGTATTTCCCCAGGAATTCTCCTATTTTAAAGTCTTTTTAAAGTCTGACATCTTTTATGTATGTTGAAGGAGTTATTCATGGCTATGATCATCCTGACAAGTGATACGTTGATAGCGTGACTGTACTGTAAGAGATGGGGGGAAAAAAATCCTCAGTCCTTGATCTTTGCAAGAATGCATTCTGAAGATCATATAAAACTAATATCAGGAAAGTGTTTTTAGAACAAAATTCCTTCTTCATTTACTTACTTTACACAGCCATGGTGGAGGGATATGTCCTGGCAGTTGCATGTAGGTCTGATGCCAGGCCAAAACACCTGCAATAAATCTAAACCTATCTATTCAATTGCAAAGACAAAGACACTGACTTGATTTGACTGAGACTGTGCATTTGGTCCCACATCTTTTACAGTGCTTTGGCTCTAAAAATGTATTTCTTCATGTGTAGTGACAGGAAGAAAATAGAAACTTATCCTTTAAAACGTTAGAGAGCATAAAATGTTTGGTGTCTTGTCAAACTGTGTCTATTGGTGGAGGGTGTTTGCATTCATAACCTTAGATTTAAAAAATCCTGGCCCTGAATGTATTTTGACAATGAATGATTAGTGTTAATTACTTCATACATCAGTCCATGATGAATGAAAAACAAACGCATCAATTTTAAGGCTGTTTTATATAATATTGTACCCAATTGGTTTACAACTGTACATGGGGGAGGGAATCCCACATAATCTAGCTCTAAAAAAGCTGAATACACGCATCAAAGCAGTACCGTAGTTATAATTATAAATAATTTACAAGAAAAATAGTATTACAAGAAAAAAAAAAATAGTGCCTTAGGAGGCAGGCACTGTCCATGAACTCTTTCCATACATCTTTACTGTACATACGTTATGTCTTCACATGTATATTTTATAACAATCCACATCACCTTGATAGAAATAAAATGTATTTACAGATATCAAAATAGAGTATGAGGCAAAAACAATATACTGACTAAGATGGGTAGCTCTAAAAATACAAACCAATTTTTAAATCGTATGCCAATGTCTACACACACTATAAGGAATAATAATAAAAGAATGCCATTTTAATCATTTCAGTGGCTTCATAGTCAAACAATCTCCAAACTACTTTTCAAATGCATAATTTTGAAACATTAAGGCCAAGAGTGCCAGAGTCAGTTCTAGGACACATTAGTTGTTGCTGAGTGATTTTTAAAAATCCAGTAATTTTCTCCTTTTGCATTATTTATGAACAATTTTCCACAGTAATTCCCCTTCCATGTGAACTGTGAAGCAGAAAATAAACAATAGCAGCATTGAGATTCTGTTCATATGATATACACCAATTCATTAGTTACAGCCAGGCAAACAAAACTCATCATGCAAAATGTGGAAGAATGAATGCAGAACCATCAATTATCCTGCTCTTACTTATACAAACAGAAATCTGGTGAGATAGTCTGATTTTTTTTTTGATTTTTTTTTTGCAGCATTCTGAGTAAGACAAATGGAAAGAACTTCCCCCAAATTTGAATATACTGAAGAGTTTCTACAAGTGTATCTGCATGTGGAATCACTGAGGAATAAATGAGCGTAAACTCCTTGCGAGAATAAACACCATTTCTGCTTCCTCCCCTGTCACCACCCTGCCTCGTTCTCCCAAACAAGGACAAATACAGCATATTGCATGTTGTTAGGGTAGCCCGAGTGAGCTGTGAAATGCCTCTGCTCTGGGGGATTTATCAGAACCGGTGACTCAGCTCAGCTGGCACATCTTCCTCCAATTTAGCCCGAGGCTCCAGCACTGACATAATGCCATTTAATGAGATGCCACAAAGGAGGGACCAAGATTGAAATGTTGCTCCTGATCCAGTGCCAAACCTTTCTAAGGAGGCTTCATCTTAATGCCGCTTTATGATTACAGAAGCAAGTCAAAATCTATGAAAATGCACATTTAGGCGAGTATGAGTATATTTGGTTGAAAGAACTTCCCAAATAATCTGTATTCAAAAGATGGGATCCCCCAGTAAATCTGCAAGGATATTTCAGGAACAGTCTGGACTGGAAAAAGCCCCTCAGAGCCATGTCAGTTGGATGCAGTTGGCTTGGTGCTTGGCGGAAAAACATCCTGCTGTGATCAACTGTTCAGTGGTGAAGAAGTCAATGTGGCGTCCCCTTTCTTCTCAGCTCCAGAGTGTGCAGGCCCTCCTGCCGACCCAGGGCATGCTGCGTACCAACTTTGTGGGCTGTCTCTGTGGCAGTGATGTCAATCTGGGCGTACTTGGTGGAGCTCTTCCCTGTCGAGACACAATACAGAACCCATTTTAACTTGTCGAATATTGGAATATTATAATATCCCAATATATTATACGCACTCTCTCGTTTGGCTTGTTCATGAGAATATTAAAAGGAATAGTTGTCAATTCTTGGCAAATACATTTTTTTCTTGGCTTTCTTGTTCAAGTTGGATCTAAAGCTACAGCCAGCTGTCGGTTAGCCTACCTTAGCATAAAGACTGAAAACAGCTAGTCAGGCTCGCTCTAAAAGGTAACAAAATCTACCTACCAGCAATTAATGCATTCTATATCATTTGTTAACCAAACTATAAAAACATCACATTATGGCTCTGTGGGGGTTTTGGGCATTGGGTCCATTGCCTTTATCTGTGATCATACAATGCTAGAGTGAAGTGTAGATCATAAGTACGCCAACTCTAAAGCTGAAAGGGGGTTGTAGACAATTCAGTTGTTTGTCCACTGACCATGCTAACAAAGATCACTGTTTACTACTACTAGGGGTGCTAAAACTAGTGGTCCTGACCAGTTAGTGAGTGGTGTCTATGGTCCTAATCCACCTTCTCCCTTTTCTGGCCATGTCGGCAATGCTGTTGGCCAAATAAATGTCAGAAATCATAATCATATATTCTATGTTTTTATTGTTGCATTCTATATTGTATTTTGCGTGGTTATACCATTGACTGTATACAAATATTTTATTAAATGGTATTTATATACAATTAGTTATATCTATCTATCTATCCATCCATCTATCCATCCATCTATCTAGCCATCCATCCATCGCATGAGTATGTATTTTATTTAACTGTTTATAAATATGAATTATTGGTCCATATGGTCATTGTGGACTGCACCAGTTGTTCAGTGGTCCGTTGCATGGTCCTAATCCACCACACACCTCCTCTGTCTTACCTTTCCTTCTCCCTTCTCTCTCCTTTGGCTGTCATACACTTTTGTTAGCTATTTATGCAATATTTTTGTTAATGGAGACCAATAAACACAACAAATTATAATATTTTGGCACTGTATATTGCACTTTGTGTTATATCTACATAGCAATAAATTCATATCTATCATCACACAAACAATACAATTGAGGCAACAAAACAAAAACAATGCATTAATAGCAAAAAAAAAAAAGTGTACCACACGGCCAGAGGAGAGAGAAGGGAGAATGAGATGATAAGACAGAGGAGGTATGCAGTGGATTAGGACCACGCAACAGACCACTAAACAGCTGGTCTAGGTCAAAAAGACCATGCAACTGACCACTGAGCAACTGGTCCAGACAAAGACCATATGGACCACTGATTCATATCAATAAACCGTTGAATAAAATAGCTACTCACATGCTTGATAGATAGATAGATAGATAGATAGATAGATAGATAGATAGATAGATAGATAGATAGATAGATAGATAGATAGATAGATAGATAGATTGATTACTATCCAAGTATAACCACACCAAATACAATATAAACTGCAACAATAAGAATAACACTCTGAGAAGGGAGAAGGTGGACTAGGACCACAGAGACCACTAACAAACCGGACCACTAGCTTCAGTGCCCCTAGTGGTAGTAACCAGTGATCTGTGTTAGCAACCATGGTCAGTGGACAAGCAACGGAATTGGCTACAACCCCTACTGCTGCAGCTTGAAAACCTCTTGCCATATCTCAATAATTCTGCAAACTTTTAAAGAACAAAGCACATTTTTGTTGGAGGTGACAGATAAAACAGCTGCTGAATCATCTAAAAAAAAAAAATTCTACAGGTGATGAAAACAGCCAAACAAACATGTCAAGACTGAGTTCAAAGTGAAGTGGATCTCTGCCCTCGCTGCCAGCATGATTGCTTAATGTAAGTGTGTGAGCGTTGCCGCACAAAGCAGAAGAAAATGCAAATGATTCAGCTTTTAAAATTCTCCTCATGCGCTGAATAGTCTGCCATATGCGCGCCACTGCCATTACCATAATTCGGTGCCCTTCCTTGTGTGATAATCAAATAAGAGCAAGATGTCAAGGTTTAATCGCAGATGCAGGATCGCCCCGCTTGTGCATGAGTATCACTAAAGTGCGTGTCACTGTAACTCTGTCTGCTGCTTGAGTTATGTCTTACAGTCTCATAAAGTAAAGAGGAATTCAAAACTCAGCTCCCCACAACACATCAACAGTCCGTGGAGGAGGATCCCATCAGAGCCAGTGAATTCACAGCTGTGATCTTAATGCCCTGTGACCCCCTTTCAGTGGCGAGATGGGACACCCCTCCTCCCAGGTGACAGATTAATGAGGCTGCATGCCGGGATATAAGCTGTATTGCTGACATCAGATATTAACCTCTCTCATGTCAAGGCTTGAGCGTTCCTCGTATTCCTGAGGGCAATGACGCTAATAGCCGACTTGTCCGTCAATTACAGCTCACTACCACATCTCCGATGACAAGGACTCAGCTGTCTTTTGGTGAGACGAGAGGAAATCAGCTCAAATGGTGAGAGGCGATTCCTGTAACTCTGACGAGGTGAAATGGAATTACAGAGCAATCATGTATCTAGAGTGTCTTGTCATCCTTGCTTGATATTGATATTCTGGTTCTTTTCAATCTGTCTGAAGGATTCAAACTGAAAATGTGTCATTTAAAAAGATGAATTTCCACAATGCTCTGTGCATCAGTACATGAGCACAAATAAGAAAGCCTTGTGCACTGTATGAACAAAGACAAGAACATAACGCTACCGCTGAGGTCACTATGCTTTGATTTTAATTTATTCAGACAGCAGATTTTTTTTTCTCACATTCAAATTTTGCATTACAAGCTGCTAACATCTTATCTGTAAAAAAGATCCCTATTAGAAATTCATGAGAATTTAATTCATCAATTTCTAACAGAGATATGAATATATAAAAGCAAAAAGCACAAATGCTTTTCAAGTTCATTAAGATGATGATGATTGGCATTTAGAGTGTGTCCATTGAGGGCCTGTTTGCACAGATTTATGCAATGATTAAGATTTATACAGTGGAACAGTGAATTGATATAAACTAAGCTGGGTTTAATAACAGCTTCTAATAAAAGTGCTGTGTGCCTAGTCCAGCCACCAACGTGACTCGAGTATATAAAATTTGGCAGAATTATCATTTAAAAAGAGGGTAAATTAATACTGAAATATCACTGACATTACATCTACATTTTAGAGCTGTGTATCACTTGAAATTTCTCTATACCGGTACCAAAGTTTTATACCAACGCCATACATAATACTTTACATACAGGTTTTTTTCTTTACACGTAACAATAGGAGCCAAAGTCTTCAAATGGTAAATGTCATATAAACACAATCATCCATACAAGAACCTCACATAAAATAATCTAAAACTGCTCTGTGAGGTGGTGCTTTGAGCTGAATGCTAATGCTAGCATGCTCACAACAACAATATCAACATGCTAATGTTTAGGAGGTTAGAATACTAATAGTAGTAATTAGCATTAAACACAAAAGAATTGAGGCTGGTGGGAATGTAATTAGTTTTGCAGGTATTTGGTCATAAATCAAAGTATTGGACAACTTAAAATTTTGACCAGATGATAAAGGATGATGATAATGATGGATGAAAAGTTAAGGGGTCACCAAAGTTATTAAAATTTGTTCTCAACAAGACTTGAATTTGGGTACCAAATTTCATGGAAATCCATCTAATAGTTGTTGAGACATTCAACTCAAAACCGCAAATGGCAAATTCAAGGTAGCACTAGAGAAAAAGGGCATCAAAGGGTCACCAAAGTTTGCAGGATTCACACAAAATTCCTGGTTCTTAAACACTGAACCCATCAAGAAATATTTCACATCTTTCATCTGAAGTATTTCTCAAGATAAGTGAGAACTTTCACCTGCTACAACTGTCTGTACAAAATGGTAATCTGTCCAATAGTTGTTGAGATATTTCAGTCTGGGCTGCCCGACAGATGGATCCCTAGAGCCGTGCTTCTAACATGGCTAAAATAAATAAACAAGATTGAATCCAAGCAGGTAATCAGGGCCAATTTTTGAGTTCACACATTTTGATTGGTACGAAAAAAAACTCCTGAGATTCAACATCCAGCCCTAGTATCATTTGGAGATTTGTAATACTTCAGAGGAAATAATTGATAAACGCGTGACTGTAAGTAACAAGTCAAAACAGCTCTTCAGAGTTAAAGGAGCAGAAAGATGTGGAGCAATGTGTTATCAGTTACTTATCTGTTGCACATTGCGAAATTTCAGAGGAAAAACTGAAATCTAAAAAAGAAAAAATGTGTTCAGGGAGGACCAATACCAAATAAGAAACTGTTCACAACAATGTGTCAGGAAGTTAGTTTATGATCTTGTCTGTTAGTACTCTTATACTAAGTGATTTTCTGATGCATCTTCCTACACAACAGTAACAGCAGATTTTTCTCCACAGGTGGTGTTTTCTATCCCACCTGTTCACCAGGTGGCTGCTGTCTGAACAAGTCTGGAAGTTTTGGTCATGGTGATTTAGATCAAATCAGACTGTTGCTTTAGAGATTCATGCTATTTCTTATTAGAGGTTATTTCCGAAGTTTCATTCTTACTCTGTGCTGGCAGATGTGCGGCAGTCCCTCGGGTGCTTGGCTCCTGCAGCTCCAGCTCCATGTAGTTGAGCTGCTTCTTGGATGTGGGACTGACAGGAATATTTACGTATGTCACGCTTTCGCCGCGAGGCCTTTCAGGAAGAGGTGCCTCCGGGGGGAAAACAAACACTGTTCCTGTCAATGCAAGAATAACAATGTGTTATTAATAATAATAATAATAATAATAATAATAATAATAATAATAATAATAATAATAATAATAATAATAATAATAATAATAATAATAATATAATATAATAATAATAATAATAATAATAAAACTTTATTTCTTAATGTGGAAACAATATGGACACTACAAAGAATATGTGTTGTATTTTTAAATTCCCTAAAACCACTAAAATATTGCTTCACATGACTTGTTATCAGGATTAACACTAAAAATAACTTTTGTAACTAATCTAGGTCACTCTACATGGACAACAACAGTTACAACCTAATACCATTGTACAAATTACATTTGAGCAAAAAAATGCTATGCAATCAGTGAATTAGTACAAACTTTCTTACAATCAACCAAACATTTACTTTTATCTGCCATGTCTCTGTGTATATGACGTCAACCTTCGGCAAGTCATGAAGCAAAATTTTTGCCCATTTTCCAAGTTGTTTTTCGGACTTAAGGGGGTGTTCATGAATTTTCCCTGGAGGTCCTCTGGGCCCTGATGGCAAAGACACTCTCCTCATTAATTTTCAGCCTGGACTCTGGAAGATACAGAAGACCTCTGCCCGAGGATCTCAAACTACGCAAAGGGATTTTTTAAAGGGATTAAAAGGTCTAAAACATAATCTGGAATCAGGTCATAAAGAGCCTTAAAGGTAATCAATAGGATCTTAAAATCAATACTAAAACAAACAGAGAGCCAATGTGAAGAGGCTACAACAGGTGTGATGTAATCATGCCTCTTAGTTCTGGTTAAAAGTCTGGCAGCTGAATTTTGTACAGTCTGTAGTGATTTAAATGTTTTGATTAAGACAAGAGAGAAGGCTGTTGTTTCTGTATCTCTAAAACTTAAAATAGATCTCATTTTTGTAATATTTCTGAGCTGATAAAACATGATTGGGCAAGCTTTGTGATATGTTGCTCAAAACAAACTGCTATCAAACAGGACACCAAGATTTCTTGCAACAACTTGACATGTTGTGACAAGTAACCAGCGGTGAAATAATGAAGTTCAGGTTTGTTCATTTGTGTCGGTGAAGCTTCGTCAGTAGCACAGCCATTTTCTTCTCAAAGGTGTGAACCTTGGTGTTGATATATCCTTTTATTTTTAGCAACAAATTCCACTGAAGAGACCAGCAAACCAACTCATTTCAATAACAAGTTTTGTCTGTGTAGCCTGATAGCTTACACTGCATCTCCTTGCCAAATAACTCCAGTCATCCAAAAACCATTAAAAACACGTAAAAGAGCCGTGCAGTTGTATCTGGATGACAACTCTTTCATTACAATGAGCATGGCCAGTGGATTTTATAGCATCTATCATAAAGAAGCTTTATTTCAGGCAGTGTTTTGCTCAAGGATGCAGTTTTATTTAACCTGCAGAGAGGACATCATTGTAATGAAAAATATGTCACAATCATGCAACCAACAGGATGGCTCTTATGTGTTTGTAACCATTTTTGGACAATAATATAGTTCTATTGCGGAGAGCGTCATAAATTATACCAGATTGTGGCTACACAGACAATATGTAGCAGGATAAATTCATTGTAGGTTTTCATTTTTTCACAGGATTTATTGACACTCGTAAAAAGATAAAATAAAACCAGCCTTATCCTGAGGCAGTACTTATTTGTAACATTTTTTTACAACATTAATCAAAATCCAGAATATCTCCTTTCAAGATGGACTAACTCTTGAATAGTACTTACCAAGAGCTTCCAGTCAATTAGTTTAATTAAAATACAGATATCTGTAATAAAGTGACTATATGCAGGCAGTGACATTATCCAGTAAGCACAGAAGCAGATACTGGATCAGCAGTTACACTGGAACACATTGTATCCCACTGAATTGCCCTTTTCTCCCCCAGAGGCCAATTGTGCATAATTAGCTGATAGGTCCCAGGGATAAATTATGAGATGCATTATGGTCATTTTGTGCAATGGGGCAGTAAAACACTCACTTAATGCCCTTTTAATTCCGCCATCGAGCTATCCTGTCAATTCTGTTTTGTTGCTGTAAACTTAACGCAAAGCTCCATATGCAATATCGAATGTCTGGAACATGTGAAAACCTGCTGGTGCGTTTACTGACCAATATCTCATGTTTTTCTTCAAACTCCTTATAAGTTGTTACCATTATTATTCCAACAAACCTTATGCAGGAGGTAAAATGCTGGTAAAAATTTCAAAAAATCCAGCCTAATATATATTTTCATATAAATATTTTTCATTGAAAAAATGCCAAAATGACCCTACTTTAAAAATATATTAAAAAAAACAAATGCAGATGAGCTCATTTTCATTTTTTCTCCCCCAATATCCGCTACACCAACCGAGCTATAAAACAGCACATTATAGCAAACTTCTCTATTTAAAATCACTGTTTAAAAGCATGTTAATTTGTGTGATTGCTCTAAGCCAAATTTATTCAAAAACAGGCTAATTAAAGTTAACTACAGTTCAACTTTGACCCGATGTTGAACACAAGCGGTAACATATTCTGCAAACAGCTAATGTTTCAAGAATCATGCAACTGATCAAATAGTGCAGTTAGCAGAAAAAAGAAAGTGTGAAGTAAAACTAACAAGAAATGTCGCCTCAACCCATTTTAACTGCTTTTTCCTTTCAAACACATAAATTACAGCCACAGTGTTGCCTAAAGTGCTTTGTCTGTGTAATTTATTGTGTGTGATAGTTGGTTTCCAATGACAACAGGAAGCCCCCGATAGCTTTACCCGTCATAAACCTTACAGCCACCATGGATAAAGAGGTGCGGAGTAAAGTTCATTGCTGGCTGAATAAATACTGTTTTAGCTCCATGTCTTACTGAACAGCTGGATTAAATTTATCTACAGTACAATGCTGCAAAAATAGCAAAAGCCTTAAAAAAAAAAGGGGAAATTACACCTGAAGAATTTCATAACTTGAACACTTCTGATGGTGAAAAGCAAATATAAGCTCAGTTTCTCCTGAACATTTATTTGTGATGTTACCTCTGTGCAAATATAACAACTGAAATACAATACAGCCAAATAAACTCATACACGGCTGAAATTACATTTACTGTTTATAGGAATCGCCACCAACCTGCAAACAGCATCTGTCCAAGATACATTTTACATTTGATGTTTGACGTTGACTTTAAACCAAAGAAAACTGTGTTACCATCAATTCAATCGCCCTATTTAGCATTTTTAAAACAGCATACAAACATTTAATAAATGGTTTATAACACAATGTAGCTGTAAGCAGACATAAATGTTTATTAAGGCATTTGTCAAAAACTATAACTCCTCATGCAGGTATCAATAAGTGGAGGCTGCTGTATAAACAGATAATGGTATACTGTACATTAATAAACACTTAAAACGTGCTTATATCTGGTTATAACAACATTATAGTGTGTGTGTATAAACTGCAAATAAATGCTAATGAAAGTATAGCTGTTACAGAAAAAAACTACAGATTACACTGACTAAAATCTCCACCAGCTAACACACAATGTTGTAATAAAAACATCATTGACAAGCCACTACAGTTACAAATCCACCAAATCAGTTCTTGTCTTCTGTATGGATCTACCTTCCTTCTCTGATCAACAATTTCACACTTATTCAGGTTTTCCATTCCAAAAAAACTCCTTCTTAACCAACAATTCAGAAAACAAACAAGGAGCTCAGACTCATACTGTGATCCTCCACCAGCACTTCATAATAAAACACACCATATGGCAACATAAACGCTGCTGATCTTGTGTCAGTCACTGTGAGAGTGCTGATGTTTGAAGATAAAAGAGAATATCTAGATGACTGAAAAATAGATTTTATAAGTGCATGTGCCGTCACGTGTGAGACAGTCCCAACAGTAGTTGGAGTGCAGCAACAGAAAGCAGTTCATACTGAGGGCATTAACAGCTCAAAACAAGAAGAAATTATAGACACTGAACAATAAATACAGCGAAATGAATGTATTCCTTAAAGTAAATAATGCTCTATCACATGTGTTGAGATTCTACTGTATTCTGAAACACTCTAAACACACGCATCTCAGTTTTCACAGTAACTGTAAAGATAAATATGGATTTAAATATATCTGTATTGTTACTGGTGTTATAAAACTACACTATAATATAGATGCAGTGCTGTAAATGCTGTGCAGAAGCTGCGTAATATGCAACACTTCACATTTCACCTGTTATTGACTCTTACTAAATGACAGCGGGTAGTGGCCATTACCCACAACTCTGAAGCATCAACCCCAGGGACTACTCGTACAATCAGTGGGAGGCCATTAGACGCCAGCAGAGTCTTGGTGGGTGCAGCCTTCGGCAACGTCTAAGAGGTCTGATTCCTAATTGATCAGACACCAACCAGCTCTTGCAGAAGTGCCATGTTTTATAATGGCTGCCATTACAATGGTGGGTTCGCCCACAGCTCAAGGCTAAGGGGGACTTTGCGATAACATGTTTTGCAAAGCCTCTTGAGGAGATGTTTGAAGCAATACCTGGCTGCACTTAGTGACCCAAACTCAGAAAGTCAACTGCTTCTGAATGGAAAACACAAGTCTAATGACAGCTGTGTCTTCAGGGTGAGAGACGTGTTCGAGTTCGTTTTCAGCCTTTCACACATTATTGTAGCAGACAGACATTAAGCTGTGGTGTGGAGATGAAAACATGCCTGACTGAATCCAAAGGAGTGAAGTTTGTGCTCAAAATGCCAACATTTGAAACACATCTTTTAGTTTTCTCATAAAGTAGAACACCTACAGTATAAGTTCACACTTGATACAATATCATATTTTCACTTAAATTAAAAAGATTACATAAAGATGACTCGTATGAACTTAGAAAATTCTTCAATCTCCTTTGGATACGGTAATACCAAAAAAAAATGCTGCCATTAAAATGTTTTCCCTCTTTCTTCACCGTTTGGACGACCCAATGTCCCTTCAACATTGTCTTTGTCGCTGCTAAATCCAACCATGCCCTGGGAGGGATCGTCAGCCGTGGCCTCACCCTCTAAAGACAGCATTACCAGCTGCGTCTTGTGACCTTGCGACCCTCGCTCCCATGAGCAGGTGTACAGACCAACCAGTAAGTAGTAACAAGCTTGCTGGCTTTCCCCCTTGCAACTCAGCCAAAGATAAAGGTAGAACAGCCAAAGATTCAAGCCCAGTCTACATGGTAGTGGGTTAAATTTTATCCAAAGTGTGACCTCCAAATGTTGACATTTTGAAGATCTCTAACCCAACACCAATTAGGTAGATGAGAACAATTCTAAATACACCAAAGGAACCAGATTAAACCCTTACCCTTGAGACTAAAGGCTCCTGTATAGTGTGTAACAGTGGGTTTTCCCTTATGAACAATGGTCCTAGATTGCATTGTGAGACATGTCCACAGATGGCCAATTTTAAGAATTAGGGAACATAAGCAGCTTGTGTCAACTCTGACAGCATCCAAAATTCAGCACCAAATTCCCACAAAGTGACAGCTGCCATGACCAGCATCTACAAACCAGCCAACATGACGAAATGATGCAAAGTACACTCGCTGAGATTTCTATTCTGTGTAGAGTCCCCCACTTTGTATAAAGCCACTACCTTTCATATTCTATAAAATATACAGGTGTGTTTGCCTGTCTATGCTTCTCCTGCACTGTCTTAATTTAATATACCATAGTGAGTAGGTTCATTCTTTTTAATATTGTTCTTATTCTCCCATTTTTGTTTGTCATTGAGGTTATTTTATTCCCTTTATTATTTGTTTGTGTCTCTTCAGTTATTTGTATGTTCACATTAAAAGAAAAAGGGGGAAACAGCCAATATAAAAGTGAGATGAAAAACTATTTAAATTTGCTCTATTCTCTCAAAGTAGTGGTATAAAAGCTCCTTTTCTGTTTTGCTGCATTTTAAAAACATTAAAATAGCACAGATTGATTGTACCTTCATAAAATAGTGCTACAATTCATCAGGAATTCATTGCACATCTGACATGCCTCAAAACTAATATTGTACAGTCTGACACTGATTGCAATCAAGATTTTGCTAGACTTATTTTGCACAGTGTGATATGCAATAAACCTGCAAGGTTGTTATGTTAGTAGGAGCCTTCAGGCTAGCAGTGCTACAGGTAAAACTGTCCCACCAGAAACCTTAATGCCTACACACCTGAGTAGCCAGCTGTGTTAATGTGGAACCAAATAAATTAATATAACATCAGCTGTCTTAGCTGCTAACTGCACTTTTTTATGAAAAAAGGAGATCAAGCTGTTCTGATATAAAGTGTTACCCAACTATAAAATTTTATCCTCGTTTCAGATCCATCGAGCCTGCATGTCACGTAAACCTGAGCCACTGGACTTGGCCACCTCCTGCACGTCCCCGTCCATTAACTGCCTGCTGAGGCAGGATGATGGGGGGATGATGGAAAAGATGACATGGGAGTCGAGCCGTGTGTGTGTGTAGGTACATGAACATGACTGATGGGTTTGGTACCACATTGTGACAGCCGCTGGTACTTTCTAGAGCAGGTGTGCATTAGACTGAGGGCATGTTTCTGGGTGCGGGATGCTTAAGTGGCCAAACGTCCCCTGACAACTGTCCTCTCACCTCACTTCAGGGCAGGTATCCTGTCACGCATCACTGCACTCTCTGTTTGGTTGCATATGTGTGTTTTCTCTTGACACAATTGGCTCTTATGTAACTCAAGATTGTGGCGTTGCGTAAAATGCAGATGAAGAAATAAATGTTCACGCTGCCGCGGTTGAAAACTAATAAGTAGACAAACTACTGACTATTTCCATGTTAAAGAATGAACTTTCATGCTTGACCTTTAACCTGTTTCCCAGGTTGTGACATTATGAAAATATAAAATAATGGAAAATTTCTTTTCGATTATCAATACCTGATAAAACTCTGTAAATAACTTCAAAACAGACTTGGTTTTTCGATAGATCGCCAGGGATTTATCTCTCAGAAAAACCGATACTTCTTTCTGTGACTTGATTGTATTGATAACACGAGAGACACAAATTGTTCACAGGGAGTAAAACTATTCATTTTCAGTGGTCATGAACATCAGATATAACTTATGCAGTACAGCATGTGCCAAGTAGAGGTAGCCGCTTCCCGTCAATATTGTACTCCATCACCCTGAATAAGTAAACATTATGTGTGTCCTGCCAGCCTGCTATTTCGGACACTAAATGAGCCCCATTTTATTTATTTATTCATTTCAATTCATGCAAGCCAAGAAATAGGTGATGTGTTTGTAGCTATGTTGATTCAGGTGCATGACTCATCAATTTAATTCACTTTCCATAAGTGGGTCCTGGTTATTGTAAGAAGCCTGGGTAATGCGCAGCTGAAAGCGCTCAGAGCACTTAAAAAAAAAAAAAAATCTAAAATGGTCCATTGAGAAAAAAATAGAATCCATTTGTGCAGCTACAGACCAATAATCTGCATATACTTGACTGGTCTGGTTGAAAAAATACATCAAAAAACAACCTTATTATGTTGATTACTTGATGTCTCACTCACCTTCAGTCTCTTGAAGGAACCTCTGCTGACCACAGCTGCCCATTAGCTCATACTTGCTTTTCTCTTCTGCCTGCAAGACATACGGACAAGGAAGCACAGTTCATTATAGTTTTCAGTGAATGACTAGCCTTTACCCTGCGCGTAGGTTTGTTACATAAGAAGTGTGACGATGACTTACTCCTCAACAGCTCAGTGGACATGTCAGGAGTATTTATAGGCAGAGAGGTTGATATTCAGGATTTATGGAAAGCTCAGGGCTAGGTCTCACATGTGGAAACCCCGTCCATGATGCCTCATTGTTATGGACGGATAACCATGCCTTTCAAATTGTGGCCCCATAATCTGTGGTTCCAGACTGCCAATTAAATGATGGTGTGAACATCGGTGGGGGAGTGCAGTCATATTGCTCTTAGTGTCACAGAGGCCACTGTGAAGGATTCCTTGATGGGACCATCATCATGCTCAGGATGAATGAGCCTAGTTCATAAAAGCTGATATCGGTAATGAACTGATGTAACTGACTTTATTGCTACATTTCCCAGCAGATGGACACTTGAACTTTCAACTACTAGCATCTTTTTTCAATGTCCATGTTCCATAACAGAGCACCCCAGAGAATAAAGTGATTGAAAGACTGTGAAGTAAACTGAATTTATTAAATTATCAATCTTAATTTCCTAAATACTTTGTTTTTATGCTGTATAATGAAAGGAACAGTTCAATATTCAGAGAGAGAGTCTGTGTGTGAAGTACGGAGCTAGAGCCAGAAGCTGCATATCTGACCTTTGAATCTGAATCTGTTTTATTAGCCAAGTATGCAAGTATACAAAGAATGTGTCTTGGTGTTTACGCCCACAAACACCACATAGAGGAATAAAAATAGAATAGTAGTAAGGTAATAATAAATATGAAATATATTAAAGTAATATGAAAATTAAAGTGTTTAGCTTAGCATGAACACCAAAAAGGAAAAGAAAATGGCTACCTAGCTCTTTGAAATCTAAAAAAAAAATGTGTCTACCATCACCTCTAAATTGTTAACTGTTGTTTCAATGCATACAAAAACAATAAAAAAAAATAAAAATTTGTTTAGCAGGGTAAAGCTAGCTTTATTTCCCTCCTTCCAACAGCTACATGCTAAGCTAAATCGTCTCCTGGCTCTTGCTTTGTCCTTAAAGCGCAGACGTGAAATCTTCTCATCTAACACTCTCTGTTTTTCCTAAAATGTCAAACTATCACTTCAAACCAGTGACATTTAACCAGAGGTTCAACCAATGAGCCACTGCCCAGAACTGGCATTTAGCCTTTTATACTAGCCAATAAATAGTTATCAGGATGAGCATTATCACAAGTGAGCCAAACCAGGATATCATACGCTGATGTGTTTTTAAAAACAGTTACAGTTTTCAACATGTAGGTACATTTATTTCCATTTATCTTGATATACACTCATTTACCAGTTACTAAGTACAATTTGTCTATGAAACCTGCAATAAATTGGACCTTCATGAAAATGATGTCTACCCATGAGAAACACCTGCCAATTTAACGGCACTGCAAACCACAGCCTCCAAAATGACCATCAAGTTGAAGTTGTTGTAATCCAACACTCGCTGGATATAACTCACTGGACAAGAAGTTCAGAACTGCCAAATGCTGAGTGAACACATTTTTTCCAAGTTCAATTTCAGATATTAATTGAGCTGTTTTAAAAAACTAACATATGAGCAGTTATTCCTTCTTTATAATCCCAATCAATTTGTATTCCCCTCATATCTGATGTTTTCACATAAATGTTTGGCTGAACTCGGAGCACAATGAGTTACACAGCCAAAATGTGTGAGCAGTTGATAGCATAAAGCGGATTAGAGTTTTGGATTGGCCTACCTCTGAGTTTCTCTCTGGTGCCCGACTCTCCATGATCTCATAAGCAGGATCAGCTCTGCGTCTTTCCTCTTTACTATTAAGCCTTTTGTCTGGTGGTGGAGAAAAATATAGTGTGCTTTAAATATAAGAAACCATACGTGCCAATATCCAGTGAAGAAAAATAATCCCACATTGTTCCTTTTTTAATCCGTTTTGTGAATGAAAGCAGACAATTTGCTTGTTGGGTATAAATGCATGAATTCCTGCAAATCCAATGACGGGAACAAATAACAATGGATTGATTAATCGTGTCACAATACTGCAAATTATTACACAAAGGGGAAAATGGCATCCCTTTGCTGCCTAGTACTGTCAATAAGGGCTGTATTTGATAATGTACAAGGGACAGACCAATCACAACATGCATGCTGCGAAAGAGTTTGAACATGCAGCAGACAGTTTAGGGTCATTTCCTGTCCTGTGCAAACATAAAACCCAACCCTAACAATACTGAAACACTCTGATATCGCTAATACTTTCAGTTAAATAATGTGGAAAGCTTTCATATCAGCAGGCCTTACTGACTGACAATATTATCTGACTTTAGCGAATTACAGATATATTGGCATTGCTATCAGTATCAGTCCGACTCATACTGGATTTGAGATTGATACTGACATGTGAGACTGACAATATCGCCTTTTTTACATTAATACATACAAAAGTAAGAAAGATTGTTGAAAGATAAACTTTAAGAGGCAGACAGGAAACAAAGTGAGAGAGAGAGGAGTATGACATGCAACAAAGATCCCTGATTGGAATCGAACCAAGGATGTTGTGGTTATGCGGCATGCACAGTGAGCATTCAGCTACCAGGGGGCTCCCATTGAAGAATAAACTTGTCAGCACTCTCTGGTGGGCAAACTGTATCAGAAAAAAATTCTAAAGAACCTCATAAATGTTTGACATTTCTGCACTGCAATTTCTTTATTGTTATTTATCAGACACCATGTGCACTGATATATCTGGAATAAGCCGATACTGGCCGATATAAACAGCCTGATTGATCTGTCTAGCTCTAATCACCATATATGTTGTTTCAGCCAATAATAAAGATTCTGCATGTTTGAGCTTTTACAAACAGTGTTACAGTTCATTCAGCAGAGAGCTGATAATAACACCTCTCATAAGTTTAAAGGTATCATAAAAATGTTTTTTTGGATGATATACCAGTATCAGATTTCTTGGTTACCACTTCATAATAAAGTACCCTTTATTAAGGGTTTATAGTGTTAACTAATGCTTTATTAAAAGGATAATGCTCTAAAGATCAGTTCTAAACCAAAAGCAGATTTTAGCCAAGTTATGAAAAAGCCTTTTGGCTGGTGTGTATCCTTTTTATTTGGTACTAATAGAGTTTAAATGTTGGTAATGCATTAATAAATGCTTAATAATAGGTTAATTAATTGATTTGGATCCAGATATTCTGCAGCTCTTTGATGGAAAGTAAGTGTCATATGGTCCAATCACGAAAAGGGATTGTTGTCCTTATAACTATACCTATACCTATAAAACCTTAGTAAACAATTTATAAAACCAATAGTTGCAATTTTATAAGGTTATATAAACTTTATAAAAAGGTGTGATATTAGAAAGTGGTACCAAATTCCTTTTAAACTCTCAATTATCAGTAAGCTGCAGTAGAGCCTATATGTTGTTTCTAATTGTCTTTTTCAACCTTTAAAATGCTCAGGCGAATAAGCATCACAACAAAAAGAAACATCATATAGAGTGCAGAGAGAAAACAAGCAGATGATTAAATGAAAGAAGCCCGGAGGAAAGTGTTTTTTTATTGATTGCAAAGAGAAGAGCAGAAGATAGGGTCCATTTTGAAGGACTGAAGAGGAAAAGGACACCAAATGCGACGCAGAAGCTTCTGTAATCAGCTCAAGAGGCCTCTTACCTTCACTGGTCACTGTCTGACCATTCATCTCTTCATACTGACATGACCCGTCCACGCTCTGTGATCCATGACCGTGAGCTTGATATTGCAGCTCCTCATTAGCAGCACCTTCATGTTGTTGACTTTTCTTCGGGTGCAGCCCAGTTGGAAAGGTTTGTGGAGTGGAAATGTTTCTGTTGCGGTACATTTCAGCAGGTACAACCCGTGGAGGAGGGCGACAGTTCTCCCCTTGACACTTTAAGCAGTTTTCATAAATGACATCTCTTTTGTCTTGCTGGGAATCTTGTAATGGTACGCAGGTGCCAGTTGGTGCCGATTTGAGCTCATTTCCAAATGCAGGGCTCATTGACTCATACAAGTTCAGTCTGTTAGGCTTTGCCTCTGGCTCTCTACCCGCTCTTGGATAGCCTAGCAGATCAGCTAAGAGATTGGCTAATTTCTCTCTTCCTTTTCTTGGCAACAGCGATTCCTCACTCATCTTCACTGTTTGTTTCTCTAAGCTGCAGATGCTTCCAGATCCATGTGAGACGCAGGATTTCTCCAGAATTGTCTTTACTGCAATATTGTATTCACTGCCAGTGATGGTTCTGCATGGTGATTTGTCAACACTTTGATCTGCTGGGTTGAAAATATGATGTTCTGGGAGGCAAAAAACCCTTCAACACACTTTGATTTCTGTCCCAAATGCACATCTTTTAATCAAATCAGCAAGCTGTGGCTGCTACAGAAATCATTTTCTGAACATGCAACAAAATCTGTTCATGCATGCAAGAATAAACACATGCAGTGTGTAAATAACCTTGCAGCTAATTACACTTACCTGGTATGGCAGGTGTCGCTGATCCACTTGAAGGGGTGTATGGTGTCCCCTGTGAAATGATATGGAAAATTAGACTAATTAGATTATAACTGCAAACTCAAAATAAACACCAATAAGCAAACACCATAGCCTGTTTTTTAATGGTTTAATCTCTGCATCTTCAAATTTACTTCATTTACATTTAAACACTGTGAAGCATCACATCTATTCACACTCTGAATCCACCACACAGAGCATAGTCCAGGCTTCAACTCACAGATTTATTACCCATAAACAGCCAGATCAAAGTCTGAGTCTGATAACAACAGCATGATTGCAATTATAGTATCATTAAAATAATGATCATGCACTCATATATATACAAAAAAATGTGAAATGCATCTAGTAACGGTTTCATGTTTTGTTTTGAACTCGCTCTTTAGCTGTGAGCCAATAAACACTTCAGGGGTGGATTGTGCTGCTCAGGCTGAAGGTGATAAATGCCCTCCCTCACTGCTCATGCCTGATCCATCAGCTTCTGGCCAATAACTCTCATGTTTAATTTACTTTGCTGGGAGCTGAAGTGAAACAAAGAGAACAGATTATTTATCCAGGCACACATTAAAAAAAAAGTAATCAAACCCCATTTGCTTTTTTTTTTTTTTTACTAAATGCCCTACCAGCAGGTGGAGCTGTATGTTTGGTGTATTCAATACATTGACATTAAAGGAGAAAAAGGCTTTCATTAATTCTGCTCCTGATGTTTTACTGATTGTGTTTTCCAAAGCAAATTAATTTATAGCTCATGCTCAATCTCATTTCAGGAGCTGTTCTGCATGAGGATATTTGACAATGTACAGCATATTACTGCACAGACATGTGCAGGATCTGTCTCAGAGTCAAAGAGCAAAAACCGACTTATCCAAATATTTAACAGGACTTTCTTTCAGACAATAGAAAACATGTTTCTCAATAAAACTGCAACGATTTCCAAATCAAGAATCAACCTCACATAACAAGACAACTAAACCTCACACAGTAACTCACAAAGTTCAAACTGAGAAGATTTTACAAGAAGAGCAACACCTCAGAAGCTCGTTTTGTATCTTGGGTGTAATGATAGCAATTAAACTGGGATGACATTTAGCTTGGATTTTATATGTACTGCACATTAAAGAAAAAAAAGAGAACACTAACAAAGCAACTGTTGTAAGTAAGCCTCCAAGCCATTAAAAACCCATGAAAAAAAAATAACACTTTTTCTCCAACGTGCACAAACAAGTGTAAGAGGTGTAAAAAGGAGAGGAAAAAAAAACTGCAAGTCACTCACAACTCACAAGGTCTAAATCTGCTGGATACAATGACAGTGTCAAACTCGATTGGCTGCCGAGACGCTAACTTGTGAGACAGATGGGCCGTGGGACTGTTAGTTGTTAGTTGGCATCACCGTCAGCCTGCACGATACCACAAAGGTCATATTGACAGCGAGCTACAGAACAGATGATACGGTGATGATAAGACCTGCTCACACAAGCTGCTACTGTATGACGAGTGAGTTGCACAGCAGAGCACATTCGGGACACCGTTTAAAAGGGGAAAGGCGCCAGTATTTAAGTTTTAAGGCAAACAGATGGCCTGACGAGAATAGAAATGTACATATTTCTGGGTTGAAAGGGTACAAAAAAAACTGGCACAAAAACAGAGATATTTTCCATCTTACCTTAAATCCACCACACACTGAACAGATGGTCACGATGGTTCTGGAGACAGATGTGAGAGAGCTGCAGATGTGACAGGAGTCAGGATGTTGACCGTCACTAGAGGGCACCACCTTGGTTTTCTTGCTCTCCTCTGAGGGGCCTTGTAAGTGTTCTCTCATAGATTGTCTTTCATGAGTTTGTAAGTGACCCTCAGAGGTTGCGGCACTGTTTTTAACTCCCTTTAAAGACTCTGAAGGGACAGGAGTCCCCTTAGTTAAAGTGGAGGGTTCATTGTCTTTAGCACCCCCGCCTCCCTCCTGTAACAGACTCTTGGGAGTGTCATACAGATACCTAAGCGATGTCGGCACCTGGTATTCATGTCCTGGAACTGTGGTGCAAGTACAAGGGCTCAACTCTTGAGCCAAATGTGGAGGCAAGCTGAAAACAGACCCGAACTCCTCTCCGGGGGTAATATCCAGACTGCCTGTGTAGGAGGAGAAACTTCCAGAATAAGAGGAATGGCTGCCAGTGGCGATGCCGCTGTCGGATGAGCTCTGACGGCCGATTTCCTGTAGCTGCCTTGGCGCCTTGGCTGCAGGCCGGTTTCCGCCCCCTTGGTTGACGGAGAGCTTCTCGACGCTCTGCAGTGCCACCTTGGCGCCCACGTGGCTGATGTTTTCAGACAGGGTGGAGGCCGGTTCAGTCCAAATGGCGAGCCGGCTGCCAATACTGCAGTCTGATTGGCTGGTGTCAGAAGCGTCGGAGGAACCGGATATGCTGCGGTCGTCTCCCCCAGCAGACGGGCAGTAGGTGGATGAGACTGCCAAGGACAACATTTATTAAACTTTAATGAATTCAATCAACAGCTTTAACGGAAACATTGCTTTCATCAATAAAACATATTAAAGCATCATAATGTCATTAAGGCTGTTTTTCCTCTGCCACCTCTCTCCCAGGTATTCACCACATAATAGGAACAATAAATCAGCTGTGTGAGTAATGTCAAATCTGCAAACTTAATTTGAATTTAAGTACAACTTGATTAAAAGCCAATGTTTCATTTACACTCCTAGGAGGGGAAGAGGTCTCACTGTAGTAAAAGAATGATTATGGCTGCTTTGGGATGATTATATGATGAAAGATTTTTAAAACAGGCTTTCAGTTGAAGTTTCTCAATGCTTTTTTTTTTTTTTCTTTCTTCATTTTGATATTCATTACAGTTGCATACTTTACCTGTACTGCTCCTGTGAGAGAGCATGCTCAGTCGTTTCTCCAGCTCCTGGGTCTCGTGGTTCAATCTCTCCTCCGAATTAGTCTGACTGGCGCTCGGATCTGCACCCAAAGGAGCTTATAATTAATATAAAACTTGTATAGTAGCCTGCAAAATCAACATGATTTTTAGAGCTGTTAATCAAACTAACGAGTGACAAGGTAGGTTTAGTGAGTATTGCTACCGTGGCATGAGACATGGGATCAAATGTGACGCAGCTGAGCATTTTGTAGTGCGGTGACACAAGCACAGCTGTGAAAACACATCCAGCCACGCCAGAGAAACACAAAGTGACACTGTTACCACGAGAGTCTCGCTCATCTTCCCGTGGCATTACGCAAACGACATCAACAACAAACGTTATGATGTTAAGAGTTGGACTGACATGAAAAAGATCAACAGTAAAGCAGCGAACACCTTGGACGGAGTGCTGTGTACTATTGTTTTCTAGTGTAAAGGTCTCTGGAGGGGCAGAGAAAAGGGTCACACAGGGCGGGGGGGAACACCTTGCAGTACTTGTGTAACACTACAGGGTTTATTAATAGCGCTGCCACGTGGCTCTGTTGGTACGCACGCTGCTGCTGGTGGCTAAAGATTGTTGGTGCTATGCAAGGATCTAATGTACCTTGGACCACCAAGGTCGACTTAAACATGGGATCGATTGTTTTAAATCTATCCGAGCCTGCAACAAGGAAGTGGCAAATGTAGCAGAACTCAAATGGTTCAGAAGATGTCTTACATGTACTCTGTCGACAAAATGATAGTATTGATTCTGAATTTCTTCTCCTTCCTTTTGACTTTATATTTCACCTCAAAGACCAAAGCTTTATTCTTATACTGTATGTTTTACCCAATGTTGTCATTCTGTTTATCCATATTGCAATTTTATTATTGTTGTTAATATTGTTTTTCTTTATCCACATTAAATGTCCATGACGGAGGATGTCGTTTGTAATTTGACATTATGTCCTATTGTTGTATACCACCATTCACATCATCATACAAACATCAGGATGCACTGGCTCCCTGCAATAATGCATCGTAAGAATCCACAGATACTTATTTTCACATTTTCAGGAAAGTTTGTCTCTAAAACTGCTGCAACCTACAGCAATCTAGAGTAGAAAAAAGTAAAATAACTGTCAGATTTTGTGAGGTTATATTTCCATCTGAACAGTACTAACATTTAAATGTGTGAAATAACTATTCTATACAAAAACCGAACCAGAACATTTGCTTTGTAAAGTGAGAAAGTTTTAAAATGATGGTTTTCTCATTATAAGTAGATTTCAGGTCAATGGAAGTTCAACACTCTCAAAAATTAACAAAAGCTGCGATTTTTGAATATACAGTCAGACAAAAACCTGCTTTCTTCATATCCGTCCTGTATTTTATGTTTCCACTTCAAAAGTCGGGTTCTAAGAACTTCTCGCAAGAAATGAATCCTTTCACTTGCACGGTAGTAAAAATAGCTTCTTCTCAACAAATCCAGGTCAAAAGCTTTTGCGTCGCTTGTTATGTTGCTGATAATCAAGCAGCAGCAGGAAGTGAAGATGCGGAGATAAACTTTAATTTCATCTTTTCATATCTTTTCTGTGTGTTGCCAGAGTCGGTGCATTTTTCCATTTGGATTCAGCCGTGACAGGTCAAATCAAATATCTGTTTATTAGTGTGTATTGTTTACGCTGCTGTTGCTGCACATGGGATTTTGTTTATTTGCCGCACCGTGTTGTCAGCTCAAGTCAGTATAAGCGGCGTGTTTTGTGTGCCAAGTTTAAATGGAGTGGAATTCACTCCCACACACTGTGCTGGTCAAGTTTTGGAGCGTGTCTTTAGGGCCACATTTACTTCACTGACAAGTGTCTCAACCTCTCCCACCCAAGCTCCACTTAGGCCTCCTCCTCCTCCTCTTTGACCGTATTAGCATTTTACAGCTCTAAAAACACCTCAACAAATGTCCCCTTCAGTCTGTCCATTTTAAGGATACAAAACTGAATAAACTAACACTACAAAAAGCACACATTGCACTCCAACAATGCGCTATAAACTATTTGAGCAATAGATTGTATTTACAAGTCATTTCTTAGCTTAGTTTATCTAACTAGCTGGTTGCCATCTTCAAACACAATCTGTATTTCCATCTAATTTAAGTAACGTTCAAGTCTTTAAAGTTCTTAGTTGACCCCTTGTTTTGCATTTTCCTTTCTTGTAGACAAGTTTATCCCCTCAGTGGGAATAAAGTTTGTATCCTTAAGACAAAGCAGAGTCGAGAGAGGTGGAAACTCTACAGCATACAAAGGGTGACAAACAGATAAGTGAGCCTGGGAACATAACAGCAATTAATCAAAATAGCGTCTACCGGAGAGGCGAGTAGATTTAGTCAGGAGGTGTGTAGGACAAAGACACAGACAAGGACTGTGAGGTGAACCATAAGTGAGAACAAGAGAGACGCAATTAAGGAGAGCAAAGAGACAGAGTATTAAATGAGAGAAAGGGGAGGTGAGAGTAGCGCGCTGGGTGACCCGAGTATGAAATGAAGGAGGAGGGGAGGCGGTGGAATCCTGTGGATGAGGTTACACACATGCCCGGAGTGATTAGGAGGCTTTGGCTGCTCTGCTTGTGTGAACTGTGACTTTGACCCCTCGCTCCCCCTCCGACATCCTCACTGCTATTTATTCTACTACTCACAACAATAATAGGAGTATGAGCTCAACCTGCGATTGGGAGGCGAGATGTGTGAAAACCAGAATATCCGCGAGCTCCCACAGCTGCCCGCTCCACATTTCAAGTCATAGACTGGGAGAGAAAACTAGCAGTGTAGAAAATGGAAGGTGCTAAACATTTTCTCATCTCATTTGCTCTCCTGCTGTGCATTTTAACGGCTTTAGTAATATTAGATCTAATGTCCAATGTGTTACAAACAGAAAAAATAGGAGAAATCACATAAATAAGATCCAGTGATAAAAGAGATTCTATTTTCTTGTCAATTTCTGTCATGTCTTCATTGTCAACTAATAAAAATAAAAAAAAGAATTATCAATAAATCTCTCCCTCATTTTCTCAACTATGCATTTAACTGTTTAGTCTATAAAATGTCAGAAAATAGTGAAAAATGACCATTACTATCTTCCATAGCACACATTGTTTTGTCGAATCAGTTCCAACCTGAAGATAATCAGTTCACAATGATTGGCATTTAAGAAGCTGGAACTAGCAAATGTTCTGCATGATTGTTTGATAAATGATTCATCAATTGTCAGAATTGTTAGGAATTATTTTACTTTCGATCGACTGACTTCAGGAGCTACAATTAAATAAAGAGTATGGATGTTATTTCACTACAACAAGCTGTGTACTGGCAAATAAAACCTGTGTTTAGCCAAGAAACTATCAAATTTGCACAATGGGAGGCAGCAGAGGAGGAGAGCAGATGAGCTGAGGGTAGACATGCCAGAGCATCATTATACAAGTACTGCAAGTACTTTTTTGTTTCACTTTTCAGGAAACTTATTATTCTTTAGTTTTCAAATTTTCACCAAAAGGTCCTCATGATGTTGACGTTATGTCATTTAACTAGTGTGTTTTTATTTTTTGGCTTATTAAACTAATTGAAATCTGGCCAGAAAACCCTGCTGGAATAATAACAGTAAAAAACTGCTGGCTATTTGAAACTCATCCTCCCATCCTCCAGTTCACCCACCAGTAGCACTCTACTCTTGTCTATACATAGACGACAATTGAATTTGCTGCTTATAATCAGTTAGTACAGTAGTTATCCTCTTACTGATGTTTAAGGTGACCCTAAGCTTTACATTCACCACAGTACACTTAAGTCAGGGGTTAGGATGTTTGACTAAAATTATAAACCGCCTCAGAGGATTACCCAATTACATTAAAAAAAAAAAAAAAAAAACAGCTGTCAGTCATGATTTAGTCACATCAAAGCATTTCCATCCGCAGAGGAATCCTCTGACTCATTCTGACAAAAATGGTTGGATGCCAGGAAGGCAGCAAACCAAACAGCAATGATAAACCCCTGGAAGCACAGGAGGGGAGCCGTGCTACAGTTTAGACGGCAACTGTTGACTTAAGTTTTTGCTCCCACTGCTTGGCAACAGCGCAGCTATTAATCATCCATCACAAAGAGATCTACTTTCTTTAAATGATATTCCTTACAAAAGAGTTTTGTTAGATTTGTATAGAGTTTTCCAGTCCTCTCCAGCTGCTCCAGTACTGACCTGGCAAAACTGGCCGCAGTCCAAAAGGGCCTCTGGTGGGGGAGATGCCTCTGACGATGCAGTCGAACAGAAAGCTGATCTGCTCGCTCTCAGCAGATGCAAGCAGAAAAACACCAGCCCCTGCAGAACACACACTTTGTTAGAGTCACTTGTGGTTTTCATTTATAGTTTTTCAGCACTGTCAGGTTTAATATGTGGTAGCATTTTACTCTACAGGTAGTAATGCATAAGAAAAATATCAACATTTTACAAGAGCCAATATGATATCTGGTAAGGCTGCAACTAACAATTATTTTAATTTATAATATCTCTGAAGATAAACCCAAAATTCTCAAATGTTTAATGTTGTCTGAACACAAGCAGCTGTACAGGAACTTTGCCTAAATAACAAGACTGCAAATCTAAGAATTCAATTCTTACTTTCTCAACAATTTTCAGTAGCACAAGACAGACACATTTTGTTCCAAAAACAGTACTGAGCTTTGAAATGCTGCTCTTCTTGTAGCTGCTGTTATACATTTCATAAAGTCAAAAAAAAAAATCTAATTTCCTCTTTATGGCTCCTGGTTTGTCTACAAGTGGATGTACAGTGTCATCACAGGTGGTCAAAGGTCAAAGGTCATACTCCCTGGTGCTTTCTTGACCTTCCACTGACAATACAACTGGCTGTCCATTACAAGTTGTCACCAATAAAGTGTCATAGTGTCGCCCTGTACCCAAGACCACCCATGTCAAGGCTGACCTTCATCACATTCCCAACACTCCCCCGGCCATGAGCGGGGTCAAAGGTCATCAGCAATATCTGCTCAGATGACTGCACCAATTGATATTGAAGATGTATTGCATACTTAACACGGTTATGATATGGATCTGATTCAGAAGTATCTCATCTTATATTGTCCTCCAGCATAATAATTACTCATGTTGGGCTTTAAAAAAAAAAAAAAAAGAGATTAAATTCAGCCTCTTGTACTGATGTAAAGCTTTGATAGCAGGTGACTGAACATCAGGTGCACGGAGAGAAGCTGAAGTACAAAAAAAACCCCAAAGCAAAAGAGCAGAAGAACAGGTGGCAGGACTCCAGTTTACAACACAATAAAGATTCTGCGTAGGAACAAAAACAACTTAAGTGGACCCTCCTGTTCTCTCCTCCAACAGTGATAAAACATACAAAGAAACATAACTTAGTACATTTGGTCATTAAGTGGGAAGTGTAAATTAACTTGAATCTTCACAGGCACTGAGGCACTTTTTATTTTTACAGCAGCATCTGACATCCAAACAGACAACCATTAAAGAGAGTTCATTTGCTCACAATCTGTACTATTATTTCTATTCCCAAGTGAGACAAACTCATAGAAGTTTATGGAATCAGTAGCAGCTTCCCTAAATGGTACACCTCTTCCCACAACATGACTTTACTCCTTAATAATAATAAAAAAAAAACCTTTATAAATACATTTTAACCATGCATAGTTTAGTTCCCTTCAAGAGAAAAAAACTGAACTATCCCTTGGGAAATACTAAAAGAACAAAGTGCAGCTGAGTCATTGTGACAGTCTTTAAAGCGGCATTTACAGCTACTTTTCTGGCCACTTTGGCAAAGCAGAACAAGCTGTAAACAAACCATTGAAAAATCATCACCTCTTAAATGTGCAATATACGTCATTCAGCCACACTAGTTGTCGCATTATAGTACCAGCATCCCAAACCAAAACAAATGTGTGCGTCATTTACTCAATAAAGTTGGGCGGGGGGGAAGCGACTCCTGAACTGACAGCTCACGAAACTCAGATCAAACTGACAAACTAGTTTGACAGTTTGACAGTTTCTGTTAGTGCATTGCTTATTTCTCACCTCAAATGTTTTCGGAAACATATTTTAGTGCACTGTTTAGCCGTAATTTGAGAAAGTTTGTGACGTAGCCGTTGGAGGACATGGAGGGACTCGCATGCACTAACTTGCATTAGCGACCAGACTAGCTTCCAAAAGATTTGAATAACAACACACAAACAGAGGGACTGTGACTTCATTCTCTGTTCAGGATGTAATTACTCGTCAATGTAATCACTATATCTTTATAACAAATAGTTGTTTACTGACATCTAGTGTGGCTGATTGTTGTATATTGGACCTTTAAATTGATAGGTTGAATGCGTTAGCAAGTTGCTTATTTACACATCAAGCAGTTTCGGAGCAACAATATCATTCATTTGGCCAGCTGATAGATAGTCCAATATTTAGCTTAACTTTCTTTTAGCTTTGTTTTTGCTAGTCACTAACTGTGTCTGTTTGAGCAGTAAGTGTACAGTGGGTTTTTCATGCTTTTCCCTGAAAACAGCTGCTCAAAACAACAACATACACGATACATTGTTATTATGAAAAATATCGATTATAGTTGCTTTAAAGTTGTTGTGGCAATAGTGTTAGCAAACAGTTGCCTATTCACACACTCAGTAGTTAGTTGCTAACACACCAGCTAGTTGCCAACTTTGTCGGTGTGCCATTTGGTGCTGTGAAGTTAAACAACTCTGATAAACAGTTGATTTATCAGCTTTTGGAGGTTCATGGGAGCAATGAGACTGAACCACAACAGTAAAATTGTGGACCAGAAAACCAAAATAATCTGCTGAAGGCTGCTGAAATGCTCTTTAGAGTTGAGGGGAGTCGGGAGAGGATTCTCTGTTGGTTTGTCACTACAAAATATACCTATCACATTACACATACTAATTTGACCCATTAATTAGTGTAGCTCTAAATCTCTTTTTATGTGCTGCTTGAAGAAATATGTCATTCACACCAATCCAGTTGTCACTATACCAACTACGGCTGCAATTAATGTTTATTTTTATCATTAATTTTACTATCAACTACTTTTTCAATGTATCCATTAATTCTTCAGTCAATAAAATGAGAGCCAAAGTTTTGTTATGACTTGTTTTGTCCAATGCATAATGCTCAAAAGAGCCCTAAAATACTTCTCCTCTCCATCACAATTTGGCTAATTGGCTCTCATTTCCCACTATAAAACAGGAAACATTAAGGAAAATCTCTCAGGAGAGACACAGACAACAGAGCAAAGAGTGTTCAACAGCTGCTTTAAGCAGAAGTGAGAGGTCCAACACCGTTACACCACATCCCCCTCCGCTGTGGACAAATTGTGCTGAGAGATTACATGTCACAGGAATGCACACCCTTGACTCACGCAAACATTTACAGTAGATACACCTTCATAGTCCTCCTTTTTTGGTGTTCTTTTTTCTTTTCTATTTTTTTAATGAAAGTGAAAGTGATGTCTAACCTTATTCACATTATGTCAGATGCACTCCTGAAGATTTAATGGAGCTAAATAAATCACACATCACATTCTTCAGTGTCATGTTTCCAGCAGGGTCATCGTGTGTCCGTAACACTCTGATGTTCTTCGGCTCTTCGGCGTTCTCCTCGTGTCTGTCTCTGTCCCCTCCGGGTGTTGACATACACTCCTCTCCACTCTAATGGTTTCATGTCTATTCCAAGATGTAAACTGCGGTTTATCTTATTGCGGGGGTACACGCAGCCATGACTGTTAAAACTGAGCTCAGGGACAACTCAGGCCTCTCACAATCAGCCTCTTCTCTAGAGTGACGCACAATGTTTAATTTCGGGCGCAGCAGGGGAGATCCTGCACAGAATGAATAATTTCCTCTAACACAACTTTTGTCGTCATGAAGCAGATGTTTTTAATGTCCTACCTACCAAGTCAGAGAGGACAAAACACACATTTTCCATAATCATCTGAGCAAATCAAATCACCAATAGCAGTCCACCATTTCAAATTAATAACTATTAATTGGACTGACTTCCACGATACATTATACATGGCCACAAATATGTGAATTGTGGAACATCCAACTCCAAAACCATTAATCTGGGAATGCTTTCCACAGGATTTTGGTACCAGACTGCAGGCATCTGCTCCCATTCAGCCACAAGACCAGTGAGATCTGGCACTGATGTTGGGCAGTTCATCCCAAAAGTGTTGAGTTCAGCACTGTACAAACCACGTAGAAGTCAAGTTCTTCCAAACCAAACTGGGAAAGACACTGTCATGATGAGACAGGAGAGAGTCTTCACCAAACTACTGCCACATAGCTATTAAAAGACAGAAAATATGATTTGATAAAAATCATCCACACATTTGTGTTTAGGAGGAAAATACACATAATTATAAATTGGTGAACACTGATCTTAAAGTCCAACTAAAACTACATTGCCTTTCTACTACAGTATACATATCTGCTCTGTAACTCACTTGTCTTGTGTTCTGCTTGACAAAAAAATATTGTTTCTTTTAAATACCTTTCTGCCATCCCCTTACGCAAATCAAGTCTTGCATAAAGCGATAATTTGGCATTCTTTCGTTGGCAGAGCAGACAGTCACACTGAGCCTGATAGCATCCTGCTACACAACACAAGTGCCACAGACTCTAAACAACAACCAACATTAGCTTTCCTGCTAAAGTCTCCTTCTTATCCAACTTATAAACATGAACACGTCTTATTCTCCACTTCAGCTTTTTGAACAAGCCGCCAAACAAACATTCACCGGGGAAAAGCGCACTGCTAATGTCAGTTAGCAGGCTAGAGAACTGGTTAGCTGCTCAGCTGCAGCACACCTGAAAATGTCACTTCGCTCCTGTTGGATACTGGTTTGGTCGCTGTTCTTCAAAATTCCTGTTAACAACATGCTGTCTGTTCATGACTTGTAGCTACAGCAGTTTATTAAGTTTGTCTCTGTTCCATATGGTGTAACATTGGTAGCCTTCCAGCTAATGTCAATCTAACAAGCCTCTGACACGTCCCTCCAGCTAGAGACAAAAAGGAACATTTGACATTTTCTTCATTCCAACAATACATTTTAAAAGTAGTAAGTATATTTATTTGTCACAATGACTCATAAACTACCAGCCTTTTTAAAATTTTATCCATGTTTTTTTTTTTTGTTTGTTTTGTTTTTTAATTCCAAAACGGAATTAAAAAAACATGGAGTAATGAGGAGCATGGGAAGATAATATATACTTTTATATTTTTCTATGCTCCTCATTGTTTTACTGTTTCATTTGGTGAAGTTTTTCTCTCTCATTAATTTATTTTTCCATGAATTCACTATGGAGTCCAGACCAAACCACAAAAAATGGCATGTAGATGTGAGCTGTCCACATACCTCATGTAGCAAAGGCCTACTATAGTAAATCAAGGAAATGAGAGCATGACTCTCCAAATGGATGTTCTTTTAGCCGGCGAAACACTTCCAAAAACACTCCAAATCAAGACAAATGTAAAAAAAAAAAAAAAAAAAAAGAAAAACAATATTCCAGTGCAGCAGTTTTAAGAAACAGCTGCAGTACAAGAACTAAGTCACGGGCCATTAGCTGCCCTATAAATGTTACTATCACATGCCTTTTCAGTTCAACGAGGACTTATTGGAAGTCCTACAATCTCTCATGATGCAATTTGCACATGAAGATGCTCACCCTTCTGGCAGCGATAAAACACATCTGAAGGCTCTTTTTTTGTTTCATAAAATTCCATTGAGCATCTTTCTGAATGTGCCTGCCTGAGGGGGGCAGATGTATGAGCAGAGAGAGAAAAAACACATCCAGTGACTCAGCTCAGCCCACTAATCCTAATGTTGACACTGATGTTCTCTGCGCTGCGATGCCAGTTGGAAGTAGGAATGTCACACACAAGAAGAATCAGCACGTAAATACCCAGGATGGCATAATGATTTAAATCCATCAAATGCAGTAACTTTCATAGGGAAAAACTGAATCAAAGGGACTATATTAATTATGCTTAACAAACATCTCCAAATAGATGAATCCTGGGAATTGAACAAAGTATAATTTATTAAAAACTAATCCTAGAAACGTGCTTCCAGAATACAACAGAGATTTTATTCAGTCAAGTGAATGGTTTTGTTGTTTCCTTGGTTTGGACCCTCTGTGAATCACATTCATTTGTCCACACTTGATAAATTATTCATCAGCCTTGCAGTGCAGACAGTAAACACTGTGATCAAAACGAATCACCCTCGAGTTATTACTGCTCCGCAGAATGAGTTTTCATGCAGAAAGTCCTCAACTTAAAAACAGGCCCTGAAGGAAAATGACTTGTAGCCTAAATTATCAATTTCTACAGACTGCTGAGCCAAAACATTCTTTCTGCGGAGTATTTTCGTTATTAACAATATGCAAAATTAAGGCAGAGCCACATAATCGATACAAACAACTCAAACTTGGCTAGGAGGGTCAGATACTTTTCTCAAATCTCAAACTCCCAAGTCCTGCAAATAATCATTTAAGTTATTTTCAACAGAAAGGCATCAATTGGCTTGTTTTAATCTGTATGTAATCCATAAAAATGCACTTCTTTCCCTCTTCTGACTGTCTGCAAAACATGTCCTTAATTCACAGTTACACATGACATTATTCTTCTGGGACAGTCATTGTGGTGAGAAGGAGGATAGTTTTTCACAGGCACTGTTGAATAAGAGCTACAAATGAATCATCTCAAATCACAGCCAGTGATTATTTGGTCTGTTTGAGAAAGACATAAGTAAAACACAGCTCATATAATGATTTAATGAGGTATTAGCCTCTGATGATGTGACCCAGTTTTACTCTTTTTCCAAAGAAACCATCAGATCATGCAGCATTTTAAAACTTTATGCTTTTTTTTTTTTTTTTACAATGTCTGACAAGATCTTTTGTGCCCTTTTTCTTTTATTTAGTCAGTTTAATCTTGATGTTAACCTTACCTTATTTTCTTTTTCACTTTTTCTGTGGATGTCCTGTTTTATAATCCTTGCAGTATTAAATCAATAACAAAGTTTACTAAATGTCCAATGCTCCTAAGGCTTTGAACTGCTTGATTTTTATAGTTCTTTAAGTTCCCTCCATGCCTTATAAATGTGTACTTTTTCAGCCCAATAATAAATTATAGTGATGTTGAGATAAACCATTTGCCAACCACGAAAAACACACATTTAATGTATCTGCACAATAGCAAAAGGACAGATTATTCTAAAACTAAGCACACCCAAATGTAGCATAAAAAAATGATGATATAAGCAGCGATAAACTTACAGTAACCACATCTTGTTCCTCCCTCAAACACGAATCCGTTTGGTACAGGTCCATATCTGCGCAGGTCTGGAAGGTTCCAGTGGCCAATAATAACAGGGGGGACGTCCCGGGCGAGAGCCAATAAGTTGTTGCACAAATGAAGAGTGGCAGGTCCGCTCTCCAACTTGGTCCCTGGTAAGACTCCAACACTGAATCTGTGAACTGAGCAAACAGAGAAAGCGCACTGAAGGAAGGCAAATGACAGAAATTACTGTCTTAAAACTCAAGAACTCAAGAAGATTTTCCCATAAGTCTAAACGTTTGATACAGTTTCAGTTCAGTAGATGGATTTACATCATACTCTCCAGTACTGCCATACTATAAGTACCCAAAGCAAGTCTTTTCCAACATAATGACTCACTCACGGCAATGAAATGTGCAGAAATGAAAAGAAAAACCAAAATCACACAAAATCTGGTAGATGTAGCATAAAATCTGTATCAGAAATGAGAGAAAACATGATTTTGATGGTAGATAGAAATTTCTTTTCACAGCTGAGCCTGCAGATGTGCATATCTCGCATGAAAAGACATGCAGACCCACATGTGACATACATGTGGTCCAGAGCTGCAACTAATGATTACTTTCGTTATAGAATAACTGATTATTTTCTTGATTAATCATTTGGCATCTAAAATGTCAGAAAACAGTCAAAAATGCCTGTCACAATTTCCATATGCCCACAATGACATGTTCAAATTTCTTGTTTTATCTGACCAACTGTCTAAAACCCAAAGACACTCAATTTACAATCATGTAAAACAGAGAAAAGCCAACCAGAGAATGGGTGAAAAGAAGCCTTATGATTAATTGATTATTAAAATAGTTGCAGATGAATTTTCTGTCAAACAACTAATCAAATTGGCTAACTTAAATATACAAGAGCATACATATTTACAGTTCCATACACTAAGTAAGAAGTGAGATATTTTATTTGTGGCTGCAATAGCAGACGGGACAAAACTTGTCCTTTTCATCAACACGTGTCATTACAGCATTAGAGTGAGCATCATTATGTCACAGAAGACTTTCTCTGTAAGTTTTGGGTTCCATTGTTGCTTGGTAGTAAAAAAAACTCAGAATCCATTGAGATGATAGAAAAATAGAGTCCAGATGATTAAAAAGAGACCGAGTTATATTCTACAAATGATGGAACACTCTGAGTCCTCAGACAATAATTACTTCCATGTGGTTTTGATTTCATTCATCAATAAAAAGTTGGAAAAGCAGCTGCACACACAGAATGAAATCAGCAAGTTGGCTCAGATCTAAAGCCCAAAGCAATCAATCAAAGCTTGTCATAAACATCTGTGTAAATGAGTCTGTGTGTTATTGCTAATAAGAACCAAAAGAGGACGACTGGATGTAAAATTAGACTGAAGTATAAGTATTAAATTTGTGTTTCTGCCCGTTTCGTTTGGCACGTGTTGAGTTCCTTTAACTGACCGATTCTGCGCTGAACAAACTTGGCCAGGTGAGACTGATGGGGGCGACGACGCGGAAATGTCGGCCAGCTGCATCACATCATCACTCAGGTTAAGAAAGATTCATGCGGTGTCACACACGGCAACAAAAGCTCATGCGCTCGGTGGCACTCGGCCCAACAGGCTGGCAGGTGACATTTCTGGTGGCTTGGACACACTCCACTCTGTGGCATTAAGACACACACACACACACTCGTATCCTCTCAACACACAGACACAGGTGCATCATTACAAGCACACATAGATTTCACATGCACACACACAACAGACTGGAAGGTCTTCAGGTCCCGTAACACTCATTAGTAAGCTGGACTGCAGCCACTAGCTGAGCAGCCTATTAGTAGCTCCTATTTGTTTCTCACTTACATAACTTATATAAAGTACCCATATAGTGTAGAGGGTAAACCTGAGCCATTAGCCACATTTTACACAATGAATGTGTCGTTATATGATTTTTGCTCAGCTGTGAGTCGATGTTTGATTCTATATTTTTCTCAAATACAAGAAACTAACAATGAATTTGAAAAGTTTTTAACCACCATTCCTGATGAATACATGTCTGCATGATACAAGCTGCTAAAAGATCTTGTTTTGAATATGTTAAACTTTGAAAACATAAGCACTTATCATGTAGCACACCAGAGACAAAGAACAAAGGATGATTGGGTGTTGTAGTTTAATACAGGGCAGTTGGCAACTCATAGCATCTAATGCGTCATGTCTCGAAAGTTGAAAATAGATTAAAACCTCCAGTTCTTCACCTCTGTAGGTCTACTGCAGTGATATGTCAAGCTTGTACTCACACCAAAACATGTACTTTTGTACTACTTTATATATATATATATATATATATATATATATAGGGCTTATATTGTGAATATGAATGAGGTATTCTTTGCCGGTTGATGTTTTAATTACAAACATGCACAAAGCTTCACATTGCTAACTTGTTTTTCTGTTTCATTTTTATTGCAGATGATATTTAAGACAGGTGACATTTCAGAAAAATTAATGAAAACATCCCACCTTATAGGTACTTTTCCTGTTTTTCCAACTTTGATCTGTTCTATGTCACCTTGGTTTAAAGTCAGATATTCATGCCTTTGTTTTCTCCCTACAGACATTAGGTCAATCAATAGTGTAGACATTTACTCATTTAAAAACCTCTTTGAACATTATCGCTGCTGCTGAGAGTAGTTTGTTTGCTGGTCTGACGCTGTTTTTATTGACTTGTGAACTCCGAAACTCTTACTCTAGAAAGGTGCAAACCTGTAACTAAAAACCACTTGTTCTGTGTAGGTTTGGCAGATTGCAGGGCACTTTTCTCTGACAGCAACAACACCGAAACCTGCCAGCATGATGGATGAACTAATCCGCTTGTTGAGAATTGCTTTAACTATGGTATAGTTTCTACAGCAAATAGGCACCTGAACAACAAAACACACAAGCAGCCAGTGAAATAGGAGCGTTGACGGGTCTCCCTCACCTTCTCCGAGGCTGTATCGCAGGCGGGCGTCCCACGCCTGCAGGGCCTCCTTGCTGTCGAAGCCCAGTAGAGCGGCCTGGTTCAAGCAGAGGATGGCCAGAGTGAAAGCCACACCCTCATACCACTGTCCTGTTTCCAAGCCGCAAATCTCCTCCAAGGTGACACTGGCCCTCTCCTTGTTTCCCTGGGCTTTGTCGGACTTGTCTTTAAAAACCAGCAGCACAAGGCAGTCTGAGGGATTTAAAGAGTTCACATGAGATGCAAATATGGGTCAGCATTTGTGAAAATGATGTGTGTAGAGCAGCAGCTAGAAGCCACACTGGAACTATAAAAGAGTTTCCTTATTCGGTGGAAAAACTATGAAAAAGTCCTGTCTGAATATTGAAAACAGTGCAGAATTTATACTGTATCTCAAGACAAGATTTTTATACAAAGACATCAAACCACATTATGTGTGCTTCCTAGCTATCAAACTGCTGTTAACATTAGTTTTCTAGTTGTAGTAGTCATCAAAGTCCCTAAACACTGCAGTAACTAATTAATTTCAAACTTTAAACACTAATAAGATGCATTCTGACACACAGTAGCTGCTCTCATGTCCTCTGGTCTTTTGGCACCTTCAAACAATCAAGTGTCAACTGACACAACAAGACTGGGAGTGTGTGTATCTCTCCTTCACACACACACACACACCTCTTGACACACATAACTGAGGCATGAGAACAGGCAGCTGTGATAACACCGGCGTCAAAGATCTGAAGAGGAGCATCACGCAACCTCGGTCTAACCTGTGGAGCATGTTGAGCCGCGCAGCACTAAGAAACTCTTGTGTGGCACGGTGTAATGCAATATAGACACTTCATCACTCTCAATCCCAGTTGGTTAAACAAAAAGGACATAGGTAATTGATTAATTCCAGGGTTTAGACAACCTCAAAACCAGCGTCAGGGAAGCTGAAGCCTCCTCAGCGACTAAATAATGAGTCCAAATTCACAAGGAGCGCACGCATAGTGCATCTAAAAATACAACGAGGTTCAGACTATCAGTCTTAAACACATTGTGGGCTATTGTATGCTTTTTTCAAAAATCTGTGACAAAACCCTGCATGCATACAACTCGAGATTGTGAACACACAGAAAAGATTTGTTGTTGAGAATGTCAGAATAACATTTGTGCACAAACTGTGAGGCTACACAAAGAAGAAGAAGAAGAAAAAAAAAGCTTTTGTTAACGTCTGAGTACAGATTCAAAGCAGAAAACTGTGAACCTGTGAAAGTTGCCACATTCCGCCTCACACTCCAGTTACAGATGAACACACATTCAAATTACAAGTGTGAATTCTGCTTTCAAAACAGACAAAATCAAGGCCAAAATTTGCATTTAAATGTACTTTTTTCATCATTACTTCATCTGCTTCACAAAAGCAGCTCTTTTTTCCCTCAGAGTCTTTGTGTAACGTAGTTTTTTTCTACACATTCACCAATTTACTCGCGTGTCTTATGCAAGAGTTTTGTCACAGGTTTAACAGGGTTATTTACAACCATGGCCAACCATTATTTCACAAGTTCTAAATCTTTTGAGCTATATTTGAACCCATTGACTGGGCCCAATTTCTGAATAAGAACATCAAACCAGGCTCTATTTAGACAAGAGGGTCCGTGCAACTGGAAAAAACACGCAGGGTAGCACCTGATATGTTCAAGTGGCTATCTTACTCTAATGTGACGCAGCTGAGGAGCGCATTGGTTTGTTTACGCGCTGCGCAAAAGCTTCGCATTCATCTGGATAAAGGTCGTAGTAACCAAAGTGGCGTGTGTGCAACTGAGCATCGGTTTTCCAGTAAACGTCATTGTGTTTTTTGTTGTTTTTTCTTTCCTTTTTACCTGCTACAGGCGACGGCTTGCGAAGGACGAGCCATCTAGTTTTCCACTGTGGAAGAAAAGAAAAAGTAGAGACAAACTTTTTTTTAAGCACAGCTGAAGTACTTCTGTCATATCCGTCAGCAAATTTAGTCAAGCTAAAACACCTTTTTTCCATCTCTGAGTCTGGCGTATCCCTCCACGACAACAGAATCCGTCATCTTCAGTCATGGTTCCTGACAGCTGCAGAGTCGCTGCCTGAATGAGGGGTCACTTTCAAAATAGCTGCTCTACTCTCTGTGCTTGAGGGGCGCAAACTCGCCCCCCAGCAAGGCACATGGAAAATGGCATGAGCAGTGTTTGTCTGTGTGTGTCTGAACACAGCAGACCATGCTGCTGCCACCTGGGCTGGTTTACACCACCTGCTGCCATCAGGGAAGACTATTAGTGGAATCACATAAACCCCAAACCATAAAAAAAAACTACATCTAATAAAGGCTCCTCGATGTTTAAATGTTTTAACAAACACTTCCTTTTAGGGCTGGGTCATATGGACAAAATTAAATATCGCGATATTTTTCGACCAAATACCTCGATATCGATATTGCGATAATATTGCGGGGATGATGATTGGTGCTTTCACAAAATATTTCAAACCCTAGAACAACCGAGACATATCAAGTCTCATATCACAATATCAGTATATTGTCCAGCCCTACTGGCTATAAAAAGAAATAGTCGGATAATTAAATTGATTTTTTTAAAATATTAAACACATTGAAAATATTAGGTGGTTGAAACCAGTTTCTTCATTTGCTTCATCCTGCATAATTTTAAACTAGTTAAATGTAAAAAAAAATAAATAAATAAAAAGTCTGATAGACACTTCTACCATTTTATGAAAACATGGCATATAAACAAACAAATTCACTCTTTTATCATTGTTTATTTATTTCTGATTTTTTTTTAAAAAAAACTTAAATTATATGAAAATCTACTGCACTATGCTGACATTACAATCTATTTTTTTGTTGAGAAATGTATTCATACTCCTAATGTTTATTTATTTATACATTTTGAAAAAATAACCCTCAGCTCAACATCCACTTCTTTCTGGGGCTTTCAACCATACCACAAGGTCTTCATCAGCATGTTGACTTTGCCTGCCACATCTAATTTCTTGTTGGAACCATGGAAGTTTTGAACATCGAGGACCATGTGATACAGTCAAAAGCTCCAGAACAAGCAAAGTAACTAGACCTTGAGCTGAGACTATTTTGCCTATACATGGTTGTACAGATGCTAAATTTCAATGTTTAATAATTAAGTTATTAATAATGTAACTTACATATTTAGTATTTGATGTTCATTATGTAATTTTGACCTTTTTACTATTGTGATTGTTTACTGTCTTTAATTTATTTTATTGTTTTTTGTGTTATTGTGTGTATTGTCATTTCTATTCTTCACACAAAGCTAACAAAGCTTTATCGATCAGTAAAGGTTTATTCAGTCACAAAATCTTTCACAGTTAAAATAGATAGTTAATTTTCACAAGCATTATATATAAAGACATAGATAACAATATAGTACAACATCCAACACATTAAAGAAGGTGTATGTCCTTTCATGAAGTCTTGGGTTTGCGTCTGATGACTGATTTGATCCAATCAATATAGTTCACGACTTTAGTGTAAACACCAGGTTTTCCAGAGCGGCCGCAGCCCTCTCCCCAGCTGATGATCCCATACAGGAAGCTGACATCATTCCTCGCGCAGGCCAGAGGGCCCCCGGAGTCGCCCTGGGGAAACACAAACACACACATAAACATACGTGCACAGATCAAAGCGGAGGCACACAAACAGTTGAATCACACACTTGAAACTTAATATATTTCTAAAAATTGCACTCTACCCTGAGATAAACAGTTAACTGTGACATTTTGTTTAAAAGGAAGGAGCTTAAATATTTTACATTTGAGTGGAAAGCCTGGCACTGATTTCACTTAGGGGAATCCCTGCTGCCATTTTAAGCGCCATCCCGCTCTGATACATCAAGTAAACTTTCTGATATCGACTCTTGCAAAGGCGGGGGAGGAGATCAACAACTACGTGGGTTTTAAGATTCTATTTAAGTCAGAATTTCCAATAGGGCAGAGGAATCAAATGTGTTTTCTGTCATCTGTAATAGAAAATGTGTGATAGTAGAAGCAAAACCTGACACTGAAATTAATAATTAAACTGAAATTAAAAAAACGTGACTATACAGAACAAATAAGTATCTGTCTCGAAACGCTTTCTTACCTGACATGCGTCGACGCAGCCGTGGAGCCCCGCACAGATCATGTCCGCGGTGACATGGTTGCCGTAGACTTCTGGCTTCTTACAAGTCTCGTGAGGAATCAGTCTGACTCCAGCCTCCTGCAGAGTGGAGTAGCCCTGTGCCTCTGTCAAATAAAGACAAAATCATTCATAATGTTACAAAAATAGAGGATCCTTGTTAACCAGAGCAGGGCCATAGCCAGGATTTTAGACGTATTGCTGTTGTGAAACGCACATACTTCACATAAAACAAAGGCAATATTTTTTTTTGCAGGTACAGACTTCGCTGATTGCTTTTGATTGGAAAAAGCTACAGATGTTTTCCAGCGACTGATTTACACATCACAGAAGTCTTCACAGTCTGTGACATTATTAACGTTTTAACGGTGCGACCTGAGCTCGTAAATCACTGGATTTGAAACTACTAAGACCTTTGGAATGACAAAATTAGTGATGTATTCGCAAATAGCTGGTGCCAAATTACGTTTCTAACACTTAAAGGTGCCCTGCGGAGGTTTCTCGTTTCTATGTGCGTTGAATGCATTTCATGACTTATAAAACATTTGGAAAGCCAGTTTTATAAGCAACTTTGGTTAAATTCAAATAAAGTAGAGGCTCACTTGTAAAAACATCACTTCATGGCGCAATTAGTGTTCGAAAATGATACATGTTAACTTTAAGTGCATTGAAAATGTAGACAAAACTTCTGTTAAAGTGCCAGAGAGCAAACAAACACCGGTTCTGCTCTGGGGAATTCATTCATTCATATCAAACAAAGCATTTGTGATCGGTTTTAATGTATGAATGTAGATAACTGTTATCATATCATCGTAATGACGCAGATTGCCTCATCACTCACTCTCATGCATGTGTCCCCAGCCGCTGATAGTGCAACAGTAGCCGTCAGGGAACGTCATGTCTTCGTCTGGGAGACAGATGGGCCTGATAAACGGGGTTTTCTTCACACACTTCCCGTCTTGCTTCTTCAGTTTGATCAGAACTAGAAAAAACAGAGATGCAACATTAGAAAACAAGCACGCAAATAATTAAGCAAGTGGTAGACTTGAAGACTCCGATACCCTACGAATTCTTCCACACCCTCCAGTCAATGTGTGTGTGTGTGTGTGTTCATGAGGAAGAGTACACGGACACAGCTGTTCGGTGACGCACAGCTGTGCAAGCATACTGGGGTCTTAAGTGAGTTTGTGTGTTTCTGAATAGGGATGGGAGGTCCATTAGTTTATGTGAGTCACTGGTGTGTGTGTGTGTGTGTGTGTTTGAGTGTGCATTTAATGATTACCAATGTCATGTAGCGTTGGGTTAAACACTGAGAACTGTTCAGGAAAGATGTACTTCTCCACTCCAAACGTCCTGGTGTTGGGACTGGTGGTGTTGAAATTCTGCTGGCCGAGCACCACACGAAGCTGCGATATCAGGGGGCTGCGGGGAGACATATTGTTATCTATCATACTGTTGGTAGAGCAACACTTTGTTATCTCAACAACTACTGACTCTTTGAAATTCAGTGTGAATGGTCCCAAAAGAACCTCAACTTTTTGTTTTTTTAAGGAAATATTCAAATGTGATAGGCAGACTGCCATAAAATTGCTCCAGTATATTCTTACTCCCTTGAGGATGAACCCTTTCTATTTCTGACCTGATTTAATGATCTCTTGGCTTTTCCACTAGCTTAACTCTACACTTTTAGCTTCACTTCTAATAATAAAGGCTCTAATAATAGCTAAGTCCCCAGCATGTTGTTCATTATGTTCAACGCTTTTGTACTGTGCAGTGTAAAGACTCTTGTTATGCTTTAATTAGTTTAATCAAATCCCAGCTGGTACCAAAACCCAGCTCAACAGAAACACTAGCAGGCATGCAGATATAGTATATAATATACTGTATGAAATGTACTGTCAATAAAAAAAGCTTTTTCACTTTCATTCATGCAATTTAATGGATTTAATGCTTGCAGAAACAACCTTTGAACTTGGGACGATGACAACAGATTCCTGTTTGTTGACATCACAGGGGATATGTATGCATTTTCCTGCATGTGAACAGCATCTGTGCATGAGACGTTTTTAGGTTTTCCTCGAACTGGATGCTTGTCTAAATATAGTGTGTGTTCATAAAGCTGTGATGCTGCTGGGTCAGAGTCTTTAAATCGCACACCTTTTGAGTTGTGACCTCTATGTTTAGCGGCGACAGTCAGAAAAGCAGTTCTGAGAAAAATAACACACCCATCTGAACCATGAAAGATCTGTTTCTGAAGGATTCAAACTGAACTCTTTGAACCTTTCATACACAGGTTGAAAAGGTTTCCCAAGGACTTTTCACTGACGAGGTTTCAGAGGTACTTGATGACATTTTGTGAAGAAAAAAAAAAGATTTTGTACAATATGTTGACTCATAAAGGCTCCTGCAATGAATATCACCATCCACTGCGATTAAAGTGTACTCGTGACGTACTTGCGGAAGAAGCAGTGAGCCGCAGAGACGACCCAGCAAGAGGAAACCAGAGTGCCGGCGCAGAAGTCTGACCGTCCGATGTAAATGGCTGCCATCCAGGGGTGAGTACCTGGTAGGGCGGAGCTTCCACCCATAATCCGCCCCCTGGGGACCGATAACCTCTTCTTGTGCTTTTTCCCACACACAGGCTTCTTGGCCGGCTTGGAGGGCCTCGGTTTTCTAATGCTGGGCAGCAAGTTGATCTGGATTCTCCTTTGAGCAGCTATATGAGGAAACAAGTTGAAGCACATAATTATTGAAGAGCTACAATCTCTGCTGATGCTACACTACAACAAACTACTACAAACCAGTCTAACAGCTAGAATGTTTTGCTAACACGCATCCTAAAAATACCTCTTCTGATTATTTCCGATTTTGCAGCTGACTGATTCTCCCCTGGAAGAAGCAAAAAAAAAAAAAAAAAGCTTTTGTATAGAGTGATAATGTTAGAGTAACAAAGCATCCTCCTGCTGCAAATCATATGTTTCAGAGGGCTCAGCAGATGGAAAGAGCTTGTGGATTCTGTGCATACCGCTGGCATCATGACAGAAGGCCAACTGTGCCAAATCCCACTCACCACATAAACATCGGGCTTCACCTGACATGACATGTTGATTCAGGGTGAGTCATTCTCTTTTTTTTCCCCCCCTCTTATCTCATCAAGCCCTTTTTTTTCTCTCTCTCTTTAAAAAAAATCTCTGCGCTGATCCAGTCAACTTGGCTGGATTCAACATTTCATAGCAGCGTGACTCAGCAAAGATTAGCTGTTCTTCGCACTCTCTCTCTCTCTCTCTCTTTTAAAAAAAAATCACAAACATTGGATTTCTAATTAAAAGTGGAGGCATTTAATGAGGTGTTTTGATTTTTTTTTTTCTCAGATGAGAAGTGTCGCTGAATGTGTCATTTAATCAAGGCCGTGAAAACGGAGATTAACTTTTAATTTTTTTTATTATGATGAGATGAATGTTCAAAGAGGCGTCTACGATAAGGACAGCTAAATAAATATGCCATCCTTAACGAGCTATGTAAGAAGAAAATGTCACGTTTTGGCTTTAACTTACCAAAAACAATGAATTAACAACATTTATCATTAATAAAGGCCAACAATGAATAGACAGAATGCAAGAATGATAAGACTCATGCAAAATCAAGCTGTCTTAAACATATGTCTGGCCAAAGCTACCAATTATATGACACCTCAACCATCTTATGCAATTAAATTCAGCAACACCCTGTGATTCCTAATCTGTCCTGACCAAATATTTCAACACACGTAAGCCCAAAAAAATCACTGTCCTTCTGACAAAAAAACAAAAACAAAAAAACTCCCAATCCTGTGCCTCATTTACTCACACACAGCCATCACACAGGAGGGGATGTCACAGTACTCCCAGGAGATGGCGCCGTCATTTAGTGTGTAGCACCACGGCTTCTTGTCCCCATCTGGGTTTCTGCACGCACAGAAACACAGCGGACAGAGTGTCGGTGTGCCGTCGTTGTTTTGAACACAGTTACTCAGTGCAACACGCAAAGGCCTCTGTTACTTTTCAGTGTAGAATCAGCCACACAGTCACAGACAACTATAGTAAATATTTAACTTTCACCTGTAAGATAATAGTGATTTTAAAGCTGCAATAAGCAACTTTTTCCAGCAATGAACTCACATGAGCCATCCTGTAAGACTTGTGTTTATGCCCAAATCCAAATGTTTGCTTGAAATTGGCTTTTCTTGAAATGTTTTGGACAATTTGGGTCACGTTCAATTTTCTGTTAGCTTGCCATATGCTGCTGGGTAGTCATAGCAACTGTAGCATCTGTGGAAAGCAGTAAGAAATAGAAAAAGAGCGAATGTGCAGGAGATAAGACCTTTTTTTTTATCGCAGACAGGCTGCATTCACCATGTGCTTTTTTTTTTTTTAATGTTCATGGTGGTTTTATGGTTGCTGGTTGCCACTGAATAGAGGGCTCATCCACATGAGTGACAAGTGCTGGCACATGAACTGCACAGATAAGGGGTAGGACTAGCAGGCAGCTTTGCTAGCTCAGAGTAAAAAAAAAAGTTGCTTATTGCAGCTTCAAGGAAGAATTTATGGGGAAAAGTGTGAGGAAATCTGGCCTCACAGATAAGCCAGTTAGCACTGGTGACCATCTTTAAGAATTAGTTTTGTTTGCCAGTTGGAGAAACAAAGATATTTTACATGTAACTGAATCTCATCGCAGCTCTGCAGGAACTTACAGAAAGCTACAGATTTAAACATGTAATATATTCATTCATATAATTAAAATCAGCTTCCATTTATCATGATGCTTTCAGAAATCTACAGTAGCAGCTAATTCAGAGGATGTCTCAACACCCACACACACACACCTGCAGTAGGCGTGCTCCCCGAGGCCCCTGAGGGGCGAGGCAACCATCGTGCCCACATGGAGCTCGTCATATAGCAGGTCCGAGTTCCACGGCAGACACCGGGCGCCAGACACAGTAGTGCTCACCACCCCTCTGTAACCTGTGCCCCTACTGTTATAGCACTCTGTCTCTGGCTCTGCACACACACACACACAAACCACAGGCAGAAACACATCACAGTTGTGTCAACCTTGATTCCACAGTGCAACAAAGGTGATGTAAACAGTTTAAATGCAATCACACAGTTTCCAAATGCGGGTGAGGAACTGTGTGACGGCAGGTTTTCGATTTGGAATCAGTCAGAACAAGTCTTGTGAGAGAAAAAAAAACTCCCTGTGTACATAACAACATCAGTTACAACCACTGAGTGCAAGTGCAGCAGTTTGCTCATGTCTTCACCTGCTACCGTTAATCGAGCCATTATCACATACACATGCATGAACATGCAAACTATAAAGGACAAATACACAGAAAGGCACGCATGAACAATGTCACTCAACTACCTGATAAAAGCACGATTATGAGATTATTTCCAGCTAAATTTACTGATCATATGTAGTCAAAACGGATCATGCACTGACAGTCTCACTTTCACTCACCTAAGCTACAGTACGGTCCGCTGAAGCCGCGTCTGCAGCTACACACTTCCTTGCGGGTGGCTTCGATCAGCCGACACGTTCCTTCGTTCTGACAAGGGTTCGAACGGCAGACTGCACACGCGAAAGGAACACAATGTCACATATTAACACCATCAATTAATCATCAACCTCAGCAATAACTTTCACTTCAAACAGAAGACGTTAGCATCCTGGATACACAGATAGAGCTGCAGTGATCAGTCGATTAATTGATTAGTCTGCTCTTAGTTTGCTGGTTGCAGCTTCACAAATGTGAAAATTTGAAGCTTCTCTGTGTTATGCATGACGGTAAACTTTGGATTTTTGGGCTGTTGATCAGACAAAATGAACATTTGAGGACATCACCATAAGCTCTAAGACATCATATTATATATTTTCTGACATTTTATAGGCAAAACGGTTAATCGAGAGAATAGATTAACCAATAATGAAAATAAACCTTAGCCCTGTTGGAGAATTTAGTAGCTTAAGAGCCAGATATTTCTCTCAGGAGTTGGTGGAGACATAAATAGAGCAAAGAGGAGAGTGGATATTGGATTTACATTCACCCTGTGGACTCCAAATAAATGCTAATGTTGCTCCACAATAAGTAAGTTTGCTAACACATCCACCATATCATCTTCATAAGATAATAATAGGTCAGTGTTTTATTTTGTACCCAAAGGGCAAAAAAATCAATTAGTGTTTTTTTTTTTTTTTTTTTTTTTTGAAAGCACAGAACAAATTAGTCCTATGCTGTAATGTACACACAGTATATGTGACCCTGAGTAATCTCCTGAGATCCATTGCAACATCTGTGAAATATGCTGGAGAATAGTGCTCCCACATCTGCACATCTGAGGTCATCTGAAAAGCACATTCAAGCCCATTTAACAAAAGGATTTTTTTCACATGAACACTGTAAGATAAGCTCTAACTATCATGAGAGGGGGAGAGAGAAAAAAAAAGCAGTTTCGGCTAAGGGAGCATGGAATCAGTTAAATGTCCATGAACATCCCCCCCTTTGAAATGAAAGCACCTTATGGACCCATGGGGTGTGTCCTAAAACACCATTCTTGAGTCATAGTGAGTCATGTAATCTGTCTTTTCTTCCATGGCAAAGTTACTCTTGTAGCTATGGAGCTGTGATCAAAGGAAGGGTAGGGCTTGCCTTTCATATCTTTCGCTGTGAGGTGATTTTGGAAAAAGAAAAAAAAAAAGTCTTTTTTTTTCCAGACTGGGAGGAGACCTGATACATGTATTTTCTGAGGTGTGAAAAAAATGGTTTGTTAAAAAGGAAAACCTAAAGCTCCATCTTTAGTCAATGTTTAAGGTATAAATGATGTATAAATTACATTAGCAACTAAAGAAAGTTCAGCCTAGTTTGAGAATTTGTGGAAGGGTGTATTGTTTTGAGTTGCCATGATCACCTTATCAGGTTCCACTATCATCAGTCCAAAAAAAGCAAACTACAGATTTAAAACAAGTTGGAGCAGAACAACAACAGCAGCTGAAAGCATGTCTTACTTGTGTAGGGAACTCTTTCACACTTGATTTCCCCCGCCACACATGTGCACTGTTCCACATTACGGAGATGAATTCGTCCCCAAGACTCCCCGATGTCATAATAGCGCAGGTGTATGGTTTCATAGCACTTCTCTGAAAAGCAGACACAAGACATAAAAGGGAATAGGTTGAAATGTGAGAGGGGATAGAAGAGTTTAATGGAGCATAACAGGGTAAAGTTGAATGGATGAGCTGCAAAAGATGCATTCAAAGCGCATCCACTTTTTTTAATGTGTGTTTTTTTGGAGGGGGTTTTTTGCTTTATTTGTGTTTGTGATCATAGTTAGAAGTCAAAAAGCGTCAAACAGAAAGTAAAATCTATCTGCAAGTGACTCATAACTGATTTTTCCATCATGTCTCTGAAACTAAAGTTGAAGCCTCTTTAACTCAGAAAGCAGAGAATGAAATAACATTAAAATTACAAGAATAATTTAAATAGTGTCCTCAATTATTTTGCAATGCACGTCAACTGAAATTAACCTTTAAAATATACACGTATAGGCCATTTTCATCATTTTTTGGCATTCTAATCTTAATTCAATGTCCAATCACTAGCTTTTTCCACAGCTTTCAATCGCATTTCACGGTCTTCATCAGTGGAGGAAGTTTGCTCCAGTGTTGAACTTCCATCACACAATAAAAGAATGTCACTTTTAATCTCGCTTCTAGTGCTCACTCACACTGAATTCAACTGAACAGACTCCATAACAACCGAGCAAAGGCCATTTGCTGATGAACACCATGAGATGTGTTTGAAAGCTCTGCAAAAAGCTGCATTTTTAGGCACAATGAGAGAATGATGGTACAGAGAACCTGACAAAACCAAATGAAAGGATTCATATTTGCTGTGATAGATATTTTTGGCAATTAAATCATTTTTAATATAGTCCTTATTGTCAAAAATCTCATGAAAACCACAAATAAATTGATCCTATTAACAAGTCGTCATCCATGACAAAAACATATGAATGTAGTGTATCAATTCAATTATTGGTTTCATTTTTTTCATGGGATTTGTTGGTAATACGAAAAATACACAACAATTCTAGCTTTATAACTGTCACATTTGTTTTTAATACTGTATCAGAACACTTTTTTTTCTGAATGTACAGAAATAAAAAAAATGAAGCTCATTTTAAACACTTATAATAATCATCACCAAGTCTACTTACTCTGTTCACACAGCCTCCCAGAGAAGCTCTCGGGACAGGAGCATTCGAACGAGCGTGTGTGTGCGATCGGCTTGCAGACGCCTCCATTCTGACACGGATTCACCTGACACACGTCAGCTGTGACTCGCCGTGACGTGTGGATTAAAACTGTAACACAGCAACGAGAAGAAAAAGAAAAAAAAAACATAGATATAGTATAAACAGAAGCAAAACATAGTACTTCAGATAATAATCTTACTAAACTACAGTTTGAAATAATGTGTGTTTAGTCAAACTAACCATCTGGTAGAGTTTTCTCTGGTGCGCAGAAGCCCCACAGCCGGTCCCGGTCAAGATTATGTGTAAGAGAACAGCTATGACAGAGGAAATAATTATAATACAGTCATTAGCAAGTCACCCAGATTACAACATGAAGTCACTTTTATAATGACGCATTAGGTTAAGCAATACGATGATAATCAAGACTATTTATCCCACATCTTTGGGTTTTAAACATTGTGAGAAATGTTGTAAATCAATATGTAGGAGTGCTTTAAGGCAATATTCGGCAGCCAGTTTGATCCCAAAGGGAGGAAAAAGAAAAAAAAATCTCTCAACAATAATCAACCAACTCTGTCAATTATCCACTAAATGAATCAAAGTAACATCAGCATACCGGCTCGTGTTCATAATAGCAAATCCATCTCAGCACTGAGCACATCACAGAATATTGCAGTAACATTATGTGTATTTGTTGGGCCATATATAATTGGATTCATGTTGCTCTAACTTGCTGGCACCCACCCTTCCTGTCTCCATTCCAAGGAATGATGACTGGAAAGCCCTTCAAGCATGTTTTTTTTTCAAAGACTCAAATAAAAAAAATAAAAAGAAGATTAAATTAACAGCAATAAAAAAAAATGATGGTTTTACTGTGACAGCTGTTTATACTCCCTTAGGATAAACTGCATGAAGTAGTAAATGTGCTGTAAACTACACCTTTGGTTAGTATTTAACAGGAATTTTCAACTTTTTATCTCATGTCACCTTTATAAAAAAAAAATGAAACATGATTTTGTGACACACAAATCATTACAAGACCCGCCAGCGATTTCAGCAGTGGGGGAAATTTATTAAAGCCATCTAGCTCATTACCTCATTAGAAATTGCATTATGTTTCCCCATGACACTGTTGCATAAATCCCTCATCACCAAGAGCTGTAATTAGCTATGACTACACAATTACATGCCACATGAGTGTCATTACTGCCTGCGACATATAATGGAAAATACCCGTCTTTATGTTCATATGAAGTCATGCCATGGTGTGCGGTTTGTGTGTGTGTGAGTGTGTGTCTGAACTAAAAAAATTTTTTTAAAAAATATGACGAGGCAGCATTTCTACCTGTCAAGTGTTTGAGTTGTCTTTCTGTCTAATTGAAATGTGTGGTATCTTTTGTGCCATTACACACACACACACACACACACACACACACACATTAGTGACTGTTTGTGTAACCAAGACAGCAGGATCCAGTCTAGTTAGCTAATGAGGAGGACTCACAAAGGTCTTGAAGAGAGGATGGTGATGCAGCGGTGATGAATCCTACCACCCAGACGAAAAGGGAATTTACATTCTTTGCCCGTTGTAGTGAAAACTGGCCGCAGAGCAAAAACAAAAAAGGCAGTTTGTTAGTAACTGAAGACAGAAAAACACACAAGACACAAATCAGAAAAGTGTCTAAAACATGTGTGCAGCCTCCTCCACTGACATCTTCTGACTTCCATTTGATTGTAAAACAATAAATCCCTGAGCTAAATCATTTCTGTCATGACAGGTTTACACACCAAACAAGCTCTAGCTCACACATGTTTTAACATTTCCTATGTTGCACCAACAACTTTCTCAGTTTCACTGTCAGTTCAATGTGCACCCCCCTCCTTCCTTTTCTCCTTTCTCTTATTTCCTTTTAAATTAAACGCAGGAAATTCTTGGAGGTGAAGTAAAAACCTACCTTTCCGGCTCTCCCTGTATGGCTCTTTGGAGATGTCTGTTTCATATGCAGGCATTACTATGCGCTGAAATCAAGGAAGAGGAGTTATTTCACTGCGTTTTCGCCTTTTACGCACGCAAAAATGGATTAAAATATAAAATAAATAAATTTTAAAAAGACGCACAGAGGTGAGTAGGATGTTTAAAACTTACCGCCCATGCACTGAAAGCACAAGGTAGAAAGAGTAGTATAATGTATGCCATGATGAAAGTTTGCATCGTTTATGGGTCCCTGGTGTCCGGAGAGGCTTATTTCCTGAAGAGTGTCTGTGTGCCTGTCACGTTATATCTGTCAGTTTAAGAGTCCTCAGCCTGCTTTTGGTCATAGGAAACGTGGGAAACCCTGCAAGTAGTATCCTGTTCCTCACAATTTCAAGCTGTATTGAGTAAACCCGTTGCGTCATTAAGCTTGTCTATCTCTGAGGCATCCTATATCATCGGCTGGTGTTCCCTCAACAGTTTCTCTGCAGACGCCCACGGTTTATCCTTTGCAAGTTATAGACAAGACACAGTAGAGTCCAAAACTTTCCAGAGGCGGAGGCGGGGGTCCGGGGTCAACTGGGGTCCCTTTTTCCAGAAGCTTCCTTACTTTTAGCCTGGGTCGCCGAATATGAAATTTGACGTGTTTTTAAAGGCGACTTTTCTACATTGTCACATTTTATGTTTGTTTACGCTGTGATGCCTGGTTGTTCTGCATTTTTTAATGGTAAAATATATTCCTGACAAACTATATCTCATTCAAACGGTTACTGTCGAAGCGTAATTGCAGGTCAACGTTCAATTAACAGCTAGTTAACAACAGCAGCCCCTTTGTGACCTCACTGGGCTAGATGGATAATAAGGGTTTAGCATATTAAGATAATTTGGATGAGAAACAGGCTAGAAAGTAAAAAAAAAAAAAAAAAAATGCACATTTTCCTCAGTGGAGGAGCTACTAGAAGTTATTTTAACAGAAGCATTAAGACACAATAGGAACAATATGAAAGAAAATGAACTTCAACTCTGATGGAAAGCAGTGTAACCCTGGTTTAATTACAGTTTAGTCAGTGATTCAAAGTGATTTCAGTCCAATCATCTAGGCTATAACTTCATAATAAGCTCATAATTAATTCCACAGAGAGTGAAGTTTTATGTCATTTTTAATCAAACCAATATTTTAGTTATTAACTTAATTAACGCTAACATTGTTATTAGCAATAATAGCATAACTACCTGTCAAAGGATGTGAAACAGACAAAAAAAGTAATAAATGTCACACCAAGTGATGTTAGTTTAACTTTTTAAAACTGATTAAAAGGGTCACTCATTTAGTACCACACCAGAAAGCGGGTCCAAACTGTTGACTGTACTTATGACTATAGCTGTTAAGTTGAATTCACATCACTGGGAAGTGAAATCAGTTGTTCATTGTCTTCTGAGCAGCTTTGTCAAGCCGACTTAACAACCCTGAGGGTGTCTGTGTTTGAGGTAAGCCTGTGTTACAAACTGAGGCAATGGAGTAGACTTTCATTGTGTAATCTGTCTCTCACAAGTCCTCAGGTTTTTTCTCTTTTTAATTTTATTTTATAGTATTTTTTTGGAGAGTATAAAATAGGACAGGAAATGAGGGAGAGATCTGCGACTGAGGTCCATGGCTGAGGACGTCTCAATTCATGGTCAGCCCCTCCTTATCCTCTAAATGATGGCTGAGCCCGAAGTCCCCCAGTTTTATGGAGATGCAATATTAAATTGCTGATTATCCCTTAAACTTCAGCAAAGTTCTTGCGCGAAGCCATAAAGTCTCCATTGGACTTTAAAAATGGAGAGGAGGAACCAACGGGTGGCACACCGTTGTCCCTTGATCTCATTTCATTATCATTCAAACATTTAGGTTCATCGACCTTTATCAAGTTAGGAGAAAATTCACTGATGCTCTATGAACTGAAATGACAATAGTGAACTTCTACATGGTTTTGTTTCTTCGAAACATAGGTCACGCTTGCTGCAACTAACCAAAAAATATACTTACTTCAAGTTGGAAGCACAGTTTTGCAGTTTATTGCTTCAAAATGAGAGTGAAGAAATACAGGTGTGCTTGCAAGAATCCTAACACACATACATAATGCCACAGTTGCTACTATGGCAAATGGCAGAAAACTTGAGGGTGGAAGCAGTCTAGACATCAAAATGTTCACATCTGGGTCACTGAGTTATCTCCAGTTTTTGAAATCAAGAGTTCAATCTAGTGGTGTATTAAAGATCAAGGATCCAGGAGGAATTACTGTTCCCACTGAGGAACAGTAACGGCGATAGCTTTGAGTTTAGCGAAGCATAAATGTGAAGAGCTAACCTCTGTAGGCCAACTGTTCTATCAGCATTCCAGCAGTGACATGCTGTGTCAAGAAAAAACTCCCCAGTCCTATTATCTAACCTCTAATTTTCACCAGCTGTAATAATCTCTCTCCAGATGCTGAGCGAAAAATACAAAGAGGAGGCTGAACGACTTAACAGCACGTCCACATCGGTAACAAGTCCCCAGGTGAGGGTGGTGTGTTTCAGAAAAGGAAATTGTTCAACTAAGACAACGATAACTGTTAATTATTGACAGTTTTGCTTAACTTAGCAAACATATTGAACTGGACAAATATGCCAAGTAATAGAATCCAGTGCTGTGTCTTATGTAAGACTTCGGGTTATAAACTACAACAGAAGAGTATTGTAAGTTTTTACGAGGTGGACTTAGAGGTGACGTTGACGAGGATTTCCCTCCCAGCAGAAATACCAGAAGTATTTGTATGAAATGTTCATATTTCAAATAAACAACTACACTTTTTCGAAAGAAAGAACAGAATCTTTTTGGAATTACAGCCATCAAAGTTTTAATCATTCAACATTGGAACAACCTCAAGACCACAGAAGCAGGAAGTACAGTCAATAAAGGTACCGTCATGTATCATCTGTAAAACAGGAAGAAGATATAATGAAGAAATACTTAAATAGAAAGAAGAAATTGTGGTTTGCCTCCCTTATGACCCTAAAAACAAGGTCCTGCCTACATATAGTCCAACAAAAGTAGGTACTTTCTTATAGGGCACACTTTACTTTTAGTTTGACCAAAAAAATCCTAACTCAAGGTCCACTTACTTGCTTTTTCTGTAGCTTATTCAACAGGAAAGTAGCAGAAACAGCTAGTAAGTGTGCAGTTAGTTAAGATCTTCATGTCAAAGTGTTTATAGGTTGTAATTAATTCATTAACATTTAATAAATCATTTAGTAGCACTTTAGAAAACAGTAAAAAGCTTTTTTTTATCAAGAACAATATTGGTTTACTGTAAATTATCAGCTTATGATGCATCCATTAATCATAATTTATGAACTATTCATCAAGTATGCCTTATTAGAACAGGATACCTGGACTTTTTTCCATGGTTGTCCTTGATCTTTCATGGCTCATAATAAAATTACTTTGCGCTTCATTAATTAAACTATATAACAAAAACATATCACTGTCCCAAAATTACAACCAGTACTAAAAATCAACAAGATGACACCAGCATTCTTAACAAATTTACAATATCTATCACCATAATATTGATTTTTTTTCCTTTTTTTTTTGTATGTTCAGAGTGGATATTGACAGCTTTGTACATGTAGCCCATCAATGGACTTATTCCCTTTTAAAAGACAGTGCCTCAGGCTTTAAAAGTGCAGCAGTAGGGAGGTGGATCCCTTTAGACAACAGTGGCCTTGTAAAGGTCTGTCTTGCAGTCTTTGCCCTCTGGTGCGTTGCGGCCGTTATTGGGCATCTGGGCGTTCCTCATCCTGCTCTGGCACTGCCGCAGCTCTGCGACGTAACCCTGGAAACTCAGGCTGAGCTCAGTGTCCTCTCCCTGGGAAGTTTCCAGTGTTCCCTCCTCCAGATGTACTCCCTCCACATCCATCACCTCCTGAATCGCTGGTGCAGCGGGTGTTTTGGTGTTGGAGCTCATGTCTGTGCTTCCCTCTGCGTACAGGAGAAAAGAGAGAAGTGGGAAATTCAAGATGAGTTGACGTATTGAATGACGGTCAAGATTTTAATAGTTATTTATGAAGGTGGTTGTGAAATATGTGAGGCTGAGACTTAAAGGGGACATATCATGCTTTTTGTGATTTTCTTTCACTTATATATACTCTTATGTTGTCGGACATCTATGTTAAACACAGTCAAAGCTCCAAAACTTGAGATGAATGTATGTAAAAATGCTGCCTTCAAGACAAAAGTCAGTTCTCTGAACGCTCTGTTTGCATAGTCACTTCTACTTCCCCATCAAACTGACGTCAGATTGTTTCCTACGAACAGGGGTTGTTCATACCCACTCGAATATTTGGGATTGGATTCAGGCTTGAACATGTACAGATGTATTTCAGAAGTTTAATTTTTGAGTAAAGAATGGGAAAAAAGAAGCAAAACTACTGTTTTCGTAGCTCCCAGAATCCTGCCAGGTAGCAACAGAACTGAGTAAGCTCATCGAGAGGGGGTTCTGTCATTTGTAAACTGTAAATCCAGCAAATATTTACCAGCAGAGCCCCAGAATATCAGTGTTGAGCTGAAAATGTGCATATTATGTCCTCTTTAAAAGCTGTTCTCTCTACACATCAACAGACACAATAGACATTATCATTAATTTGGAGTCGTCCACCTGATGTGGAACGCAAGCTCAAAATTTAGCTCTGTTGATTTTCACTCATTCATGAGGGACACATTTGGCTATCTACATGTTAAATACTCAACTATTCATTAGCTAGTTGCTAACTTTGTCATTTGATGCTGGGTTTGTAAGCCAGAAAACCAAAACAATGAGCCAACAGATCCTAAAACGAGTAAAACCCTCCGTAGAGCTGAGGTGAACTGCAGAGTCAGGCAGTGATTATCTGTGGATTTATCACTGCGAGCAACTCTTTTAACATTACATCATCATTTGATCCATTGGTAATATAAATATGGATTAGTGCAGCTTTAAATAAGCAAACAACAACAAGCAAACAAGCACTAAAAGAGACATGTGGTCGTTAAAAATGTCAATGACCAAACATGGATACAAAATACTTGACATGCTTGTCCTTCACTTCGTTTCGCTGCATCTGTGACTCATGTGGGCTCAAAGCCAACAGAGCATCAACTATTTATCATACCGGCCATATGCTCAGCATAACCATATTAGATTTTAGTAGATCTAAGACATCGAGAACTTTGTCAGCCAATCATCACTTGGGTGCACATGCATTTTAACCGCTTGAATGAAGACATCGTGTTTAATATGTTTGTATAATCTGACAATTGTATAGGCTTGTTGTGTAATCTGGACAGCTGTTGTCAAGACAAACTTGATGACATAACAGTTTCCGCTCGAACTTGCTTAACATGCTTGCCAAATCATGGCAAAGAACTGTGAATGAAATAAGACTGGGATTAAACATAATAAATCACTGCGTCTCTTGTCACATGTGGTATATTTCAACATTACCACTTGTCATTTTAAACAATTCAAAGCTGCATGACCTCATCAGGAGGCCCTGAACACGAGCCAAACCACAAACTGTAAACATCACATTAAAAGGAGTCGTGCATGGGAACGACGTTTCCCTCTTCTCATGCAAGTGTGTCCGGGTGGCTAAAACCTGGAGTTTCCGGGAGGGTGACATTAGAGTTATGATGAGTGATAAACTCTCCACATCTTATCTGAACCCTGTGGCCCCGCTGACTCTAAACACAGAGGCTCGAGTGACTCAAACACAGCACTTTAAACCATAGACTCTCCTCTAGCTGTGATTCACTGCCGTTCAGCACAGATGTAAACACAGCCGTAAGAGTTCCAACAGCTGACCTTACACGGACCCTCAGCAAAACTACAACAACAGTAAAACTGAAAGCGCCAAGGCGAACTTCCAACTAATTCCAGGATTTCTCAGCACCTGTTGACGTCTTTTGAGTGGTAAAAATCTGAAATGATTCAGTCCTCTCGTCAGAGTCGGTGCTTTATCACCACAAATCTCTGTCGCAGGGTTTTTCCGCAGGATATGATGTATTGATGCTGGTATGCGGAGCTGCTAGATGACGCGTTTTTGATGAATTAGGATCTGATGAATTAATAAGATTTTGTAATTTCACAGACATGAATTTATTCATCTATCCATCCATCTTCCCAAAGGGGTCACAAGGTGATTAATAATGAAAAAAATCTTATATCTACTGCACAAAATTAGTTTATTTCTCCTATAATTGCTATTTACTTGTGAAATATTGGATACATTTAACATACAGTAAGTGTATAAATATATTCAAATATATGTGAAGATAAATAAAATTGTGCTCATAGCTCATAGAACTTCATTAACTTCATTGCTTTATTATAAAGGGTTGAGGCTTTACATCCACTTATTACCATTCAGGAAGGGTGTTCAGGACCTTTTTTGTACAATAAATGACTTATTTTGAGATAAAAAAGTAAAAATATTTAGAGGTTTGATGGGCTGAGTAAATCTAGGTATGTTTTCCAAATATGGCTTATTTTGCTTACTCATACATCTTTGGAAGGAGGGAAGATTTGGGGCGAAAGACATTACTCTAATATATATTTTAAAAATTTTATATTCTTATCTGCAAGACAAGAACCGCACAAGCATATTTATTTTTTATCCATACATCCTTCCTATGCATGTTTTTGGCTGTGACGTATATTAAAAAAAAAAAAAGATCTCTCGGCTCAGCTGTTTAACACGGGCATTCCTCCTGTGGAGAGTCTTGTCCACAGTCATGGCAGCAGCAGCAGGGAGCTAAGACAGACTAGCCAGGCTGGAAAGGACCCAGCTACACAGTCCTCACTGAGGCCGACTGCCAAAGATCTGCTTCCAGTCCTCCTTGACCACCAGATGGATGATAAGTCAGGCCTGGGGTCAGCAAACCCTCCTGCTCTCAGAGCTGACGCAGAGACACAAGAGGGGAAGACAAAAGTGACACAAAGCCTGGAGGAAAACTGAGCCATGTGGACCCCTCAAGTGCGCACTGCGGAAACTCTTTTTGAGTCATTACAAAGCACTTTTGGAGATAGGTAGATTTCCAATTTACTTCAAGGAGTCTTTTAATCTGGTCCGTATGGGCCAAACCTTTCCTCTGACTGAAAAGAGGAAAAAGAAACAATCTCTCTGCATGAACTTAATAAACTATTATGTCACTAAAGACTATTCTTTTTATAAAAAGAAATGCTGTAATCAGTTTATGAAGAGTGCAGCTGCTGCACTAATCAGTATCATATGAATGGAGTTAGACTGTGTGACGTCTCCCCCTAGTGGAAACACTGAATCACCGTCGACCAGGACCACAGACCCCAACGCTCTGCCAGACAGGGAGAAGTTATTACAGCAACGATTAAGAAATTATCCTACTAACATAAAGCTGCAGTTCCTCTGGATACAGACCAGAAGCCCCTTATGGTTTTGATTTCCAGTCTATTCAGGGGCTAATTTACACCTGATAAACCAAATGATTGCTGTAAACTACCTGTTAGGCCAGAAATACTCATAATGGTCCTGTTTTATATGCAATTTTAGTGTCTTTTTAGTGCAAAATAAATCCTATTAATCTTTGCGGTTGATACAGATATTTCAAAGTTTCCCTTGAACTTGTGTGCATTTTGGTGATGTTGCAGTAGAATCTGAGGAGACATGACCCAGAATAGTATTGTATTGAGTTTGTAAAGACAAACTCTTGACTATTCTCTTCCTTTTTTACAGCACTTTATTATTTCTGATGTGTCTTGTAAGCTTTGAATCAAGCTGAATTAAGGAACATGTTGATCCACCCCTGCAGTAATTATATCTATTCCCTTGGAACAGCAGAGGGCGTCAGTCTGACAGTAATACACGATATGGAGAGAGATGTCTGCAATGACCGAATCAAGTATACTGACAGTATAAAAGAGGAGAAATGCTCTTTTTTTTGGTTTTTGAAACCACACTTGGTTAACTTCTCTTGCTTGGACTGATGGACTCAGACAGTTTCAGTGGCTGTTTGTGTCTTAAACACATGATCATGTCTGTGAGCGTGACTTTCCACCCTTTTCAAAGTGTAACAACTTTATAATGTCTCTTAAAAAAGAAAAAGTGAAGCGGAGGCGCGTTAACTTGTTCCATTTCTGTGTTTTGCAGATTCCTTGCACAGATTTCGCCACGGAGAGCGTAAAACATGGTCAAACTGAATCATGGCGATGGTTCTATTTTAGAGAGTGGGGAGGGAAAAGACTTGAGAGAAATAAGCAAGGGGAAAAATAGATGAAAACCAGTAGTGACAGTTTCTATCTGTGGCTCAGTCAGCTCGTGGATAAGGTTACCATGGCGCCCGATGGTGGGAAGAATCAGCGCCGATGCACTTAGCAACCAGAAAAGAGGAGCGAGCCTGTAGAGGAACTGAAAGGCTTCGATTCCCTCCTCGTCATCATCATCATGTGTACATATCACCTTACATTAAAGCCTGTCTATTAACACGAGGCAGCGAGGTCAGAGTGAAACATGCTCGTCCTCCTCCGATAAAAGTGCTTTGAAGTGTGAGGTACTCATCAAAAGAGCAGGCTTTGTTGCTGGAAAACATGTTGAGCGTGATTATTTTCTCTTTTTTGTGTGTGTGTGTGTGGAGTTCATACTGTTTTAAAAAAAGGCAACCTAGGCTTTTTCTTTCAAGCTCAGAATCAAAACACGCTGCATCTAATTGGATATCCGGAATTGCAGAGAAAGCTTTTGGCTTTTTTTCCCCCCCTCAAAATGTCACATCATCTGTAGAAGAAACAATCACCGTCACAAATCAATTCACCTCTTGATTGTAAAATCTCACACAGTGGAGGAGTGTGGAGGAGGAGGAGGAGGGGAGGAGGAAGGGGGGGAATTGTCGAGTAAAAGAGGGGAAATAGAAAATGAAATCCATCTGCAGGAGATGATAATGATCTGGCACTCCGCACAGAACGAACCGACACTCCTGCACACAACGGCGAAAGCTTTGAAAAGCACAAGTTTAACAAAAGACGGGTTCAAAAGATCCATAAAGCCACATTAAAGCTACACACACCAGAAACCATATTAAAAAAAAAACACAACAACACACAATACACCAAAGCAGGTAGACCAAAGCAGATTAAAGACAAACAACGTTTAACAAGACCGCACAAACCCGCCACACTGAGCAATCTGAGCACAAACACACACACACACGCATATACGCCGAGCAGCGACACCCGTGGAACAAGCGCACAAGCACACACACACACACAGAAAAGTACACAAAGGAGTGGGAGCTGATGAGAGGAGGAAGCCACAAGACAAAAATGAGAGAGAGCTAAGGGAGAACGGGAGAAGGCATGCGGAGGCGGAGAGGAGAAGATGTGGTGGTGGTGATGGTGGTGGGGAAGGAGGGACGGAGGGGAGGGAGAGGAGGGAGAGGAGAGGAATTGAGCTCACAAACGTGTAAAAAGACAGACGAGAGTGATTTCCAATTCTAACATTTATTAGATCTACTCAATCACAGGTACAGAGTTTATTGGTAGTGATTATCTACATCAGGCATCTGGAGAGGGATTGAATGACCCAGATAAAGAATGACAGGCAATTCAACAATGTCACCACCAGCGCTGAGCAGCACTTGTCCTCCAATGACTAATTTATTCATTTTCTTTCTTTTTTACCGTTGTTCAAATTGCAACAGCAGGAGCTGACACCATTTTAGTGACTCACTGGTTTTTTAGAGTTGCGTAAGAAATTTTTTTTTTTTGTTTTGACATTGTTGAATTGCACTCAACTAGAGGTGGTGGGATGGAGAGGAACACAGCATTTGTTTTGTAATGACTGACAATTTCATGTTTCTGGTTTTGCTACGATGTTTTCTAATTGTACATGATGAACCCACAACGCCAGGAAACACAAGCTGCTAATCTCATCACTTTCAATCGCTCAGTTGCTCTGAATTATAACCATCAGTACATTTACTGACTACAGTACTGTCAAATATTGATCGTTAATCCATATGCATTATGCATATATATTATTCATATTCATAAGCTCTGCAATCAGTTACATCTGCATTCTCATGCACCCAAAAACCACAAAATAAACTCTAAATATTTAACTGGAATGAACTGATCCCAGTCATGTGGCCAACCCAACAATTTGTGGCGTGGGAAATGACATCCAAGTAAACGTTACTCACTAAAACAAAATATACACATCACTATTTACAACTTGATCTGAGTGTAATCAGTCAATCACACACATGCTTTGCTATGTTTATTAAAACAAATCAGTTTAAATGATTGGCAAACTGAGAAAGAGTCAATATCAATTTGTCATTAAAGTGCATCAGAGTCAGTGTAGAGTTTAATCATGAAGGTGGTCCGGGTTTAGACCACTGGAGAGAGCGCACACATGCACATACGACACACACGCAAACACACGGAGCACTGGTTTATTACACTGTAGAAATACCTGAACTGGACTTTCCCTCTCCACCTGCGTCTTGAGGGTGGGACAAGGGTGGTGGCGGGGTGAAGTTGGCCTCAGGCAGGCTGCCCTCGAAGGACGGCATAGGGGATGGAGATGCAGGCAGCAGGGTGCTGTTGGGGCTGTTGATGTCGCCCTCCCCGACAAGGGTCAGGTCGTTGTGGGAGTCCTCCTCCACGGTGCGGAGGCTTGGCCGGGTGTCTGAGGGCCGGGGGATGGGGGACAGGTGGGTGCCGAAAGGCGTGTGGCGAGGAGGGGGCAGCAGGCAGCGCCTGGCCGCGGAGTGTCCATTGGCACTGGAGCTGAGGGACGAGTCCAGGCTCTCCGAACGAAGGCTGGAGGTGAGGGGCCCGCGCGAGGAGACGCCGTTGCTTCGCTTCAGCGAGTCAGGAGTGGAGCAGGCCAGGTCAGAGGAGACGGAGCAAGAGGAGGTGGAGGGAGCCAGACGCAGGAAGTCGGGAAGCACCAGGTCTTCTTTGCTCAGGAGCCCGCGCTGGTCGTTGGCTCGGGTGCTCTGCGCCCTACTCAGCAGCTCAAAGAATTCTGAAAAAACAGATCAAAGACGTTTCATCACTTAAACTTTCCAAATAGGTGAGCAAGTGGGAGAAAAAAGGATTAGTTGGGTTTAACATGCAGCGTAGCAGCCTCACCCTCTAGAGCTGCCAAAGAGATCAGTTAGTCCTGAGGCAAAGCAGAGCTTAGAAATCCACCAGAGGTCAAAAAAATAAATAAAAGAGAGAAAAAAAAAGAAAGAAGGAAAAGGGGAATTTACCTTCAGCTTCATCTATATTAATCTTTTTCTGTTTTCTCTTTTCCCCTGGGAGTGCTGAGTCTGGTCCACTTGCTCTCACAGAAAAGTCCTTTGGTGTTGACCTCTCATCTCCCTGCAGATGCAACAATAACAATGCACTCTGTTAGGGGATGGAGGGATGTGGAGGGGAGGGTGGGGAGGGTCATAAAGGGGAGGCCACTGTGATGAGGCTAAGCATGAGCTGCCAAGCACCCTACTGAGCAAAGTGTCCAGATTTACTGAGACCATGTAAAGATGAGCCTGGTCCATCTGTTGGCTCTGTGTCTTTATCGACCTTGCTAGTATCTACAGCGAGTATGATCAGCCTACGTATGTCTTCATAGCTTATGCACAGAAAAATATGAGCGAGTGAGTCAGCAGCAGGCAGTGTTAGGTTGAGGAATACCAAAAAAAAAAAAAAAAAAAAAAAACCCAAACAGGAAATACACACCAATTGAAGCCTTAGCATCGTCTAAATGTTAATAATGATTAATGTGGGCAGCTATTAAATGATACTAAATCTTGCAGAAGCAGCACAGCACTAGAAAAGGACAAAAACACCACATCTGGGAGGACTTACTGTTGCCGAAAGACTCCTGGTTGGAGGATGGCTTTTTAGGGAGGAAGACTTGGATTTGTCTGTTGAGGAGAGAACATGAAAAATTCATCAGGTAAGATTAAGAAGAGGAGAGAGAGTGAGACGGAGAAGTGTGGAGGACACTTAAAGACACGAGAGACATGCAAAACTCTGACGTGTTAATCAGTGGAATCATAGTTGAAACTATTTTCTAGCGCCAGTTAAATTTATAGAAACTGGTTTCCAAAAAGGTGAGAAACTTCTAAAATCCATTTACCTTTAAGTTTAGTACTTAATTTGCATGCATTTGTGATATTCACTATTAAATATTGGGCTTTAGTGTGTGTGTTTGATAGCCGTACCTTTCCCTGAGGCTGGATCCACTCGCTCCAAAACAACTCGCAAACCATCCAAGCTCGAAATGGGGGCGCCCAAATCCAAAGGCTCAGTTTGTCCACTCTGAAACACAACAATTTAAAAGGTTTGACCTGGTGAGCAGAAGTCTGAATATGTTGCTGTTCCATATCTCCTATTTAGCATATGGCTGACATTTGAGTTCATGCGCATTTTGCTTAATTTATGAATCATCTTTCAGCTCCAGGTCTACTCTATAGTACAGTTATAATGCCTGGAAACCCACAGGACTAAAATACATCATCTGGTAAGGGTTTAGGGGAGGAGTAAGGAGTCGGCATGTTTGAGGAGTGTCGTCATTCTTAATTATAGCCCTGGTGCTCCATCTTCAGAGGCTGGGCTGAGTCAGAGTGCTAACCACCGTGTAGAGATGGAAAAGGATGCGGTCGCTTCCCTCCCCTAACCATAATACTCCACCCTGTGGCACTGTCAAACACTGCACAAGCTGCTTTCTGAACACACAGGAGATTCAGAAAGATTAAGGCATTGTAGCCACCGGGGACGACTTACTATTTTGGCCACAAGATCGCTGAGGTGGAGGCCATATTTGGCCACAACGGGACGAAGGACTTCAGTGACTGGTTTGGTAGGTTTGGCTTTCAGCCCCACAGAGCGATTAATGGGTACCAGGTCCAATCTAAGAGCGGAGAGAGAACAAAACTGAGGCATTAAAGAAAAGTCAGAAAAAGCTAAATTCATAGGAAATCAGTAGATCCAAGCGCAGTTTGATTCATACCTAAACAAAGTCCTCTTCTCCAGCCTCAAGTCCCGTGAACTCAGGGTCATGCAGTCTTGGTCCAACACTAAAGGCTATAAGGAAAAAAAAAAGGCATGACGCTACACATTATCAACACATAAAGCCACATATACACTAACATCTTTATTCAGGAGCTAAAAGATACAGTCTCCATTTTAATCATCTGTAATCTTTTCAATTCACTTCAGTTATATTCAGATGTTTTCAGTTAAGTTCCAACAATGCCTCCTCACAAAATATAGCATGTTCAAATTGGAGGTGTACTGGATTTACCAAAAGTTTGGTTTATAATAAACAGGAGGTTGATTCGATTCATTCAAGAGATGCTTGTAGCGCTGCTCAGCAGATGTTGTTAGCATTTGTCAGTAATTTGCTAGTGGCGTGTGCCTCTCTCACCTTCTCCCCTCCGACCAGGAAGAGGTCGACGGCGGCGATGTTGACGCTTATGTTGTGACAGAGAACTTGGAGGACTTCTCTAATGGAGGCACCGGGCCGAAGCATGACAGAGGAGCACGAGCCGTCGGGCAGCATCACGCTGCAATGTTTAGGGGTACGTTCCCAAACTCCGACTGAGTGGCGATTATCAGACTAAAGGGGAGAAGATTAAAAAAAAAAAAGGGTTACAAGCTTACTTATAAAAATTCAGTTGTAATTGTAGCTGCAGTTTTTCCTTATGTGATCCATAAACAACAAATGAGTGGGCTGACAAAAAAAAAAAATTCTGGTCTGTTATGATGGTTTCAGCAGACACTGGGCTCTGTGTTGCCATGGTGATCTGTCCAGAGGAATCTTACATCAATCTTGCCAGTTGAGCAGGAAGTGGCCATCTCCAGACTGGTACCGGATGACAAGGAGCCCTGGGACTCCCTCCGCCCATTACTGCCCCAGTAGTCTGTACAAAACAACACAGACACACACACACATGAACTCAAGCAGATCACAAACATCCAACACACAACTCATTAATTGACACTTTCGATACGTAACACACACACACGCACACACTGTGTAAGGCATGAAAATGACTAAGTGAGGTCAACATCTTGGAAAAAAAAAAAAAAAAGGCGTATGTTATAAAACAACATTCTGTGAATAAACAGTAGATGTTTCATTAAATTTCAGTGCAGCTATATTTAATGAGAGGCGTCGACTGAGATGATAACTATGCTGAGTTTCCGACTGGAATTACTTCATTACTGGTATGACTATTTGTGCCCTAACAGCATATTTGCAAGAAAATGAAGTAGGATCAATCTTTTGAAGCTTGAAAAGTAAAAAAAAAAAACTAGACTAGAATACCAGTGTTGAAACAAGTATTTTGTTAGTGTATCTGTTGTATGTAACACTTTGATCACTGCAGGGCAGCTGTGTTTCTACATGCCTCCCCTGCATGTAGCTCATGGCAACCCCGGAGCTGGCGGGGATTTTGGTGTCTTGTTCAAGGACATTTCAGCACTTTGGAAGTTTGTGTGTTACAAAGGCTTAAAACAGTGGGTTTCTTTGTAAGCAGCTGGCAACAGCCTTGTTAATTTAGTTTGTTAAGGAAAATAAAGAAAATTTGAGGCTCTCACCGAGGTTAATGTCTCCAATTTCCTTCTTTTTTGGCCCTTTCCCAAAGCTCCTGTTGCGTGACCATGAGAAAAACATCCCACGTTTTTTATCAGCGCTCTCATCTTTGCTGTCTTCATTGAGTGACCTTCCTGACCTCTGTTTTCTGGGCTCCTGTAAGGTTGGAGAATAAAAAAAATATGTACTTAACCTGCTGAACAACCGTATATTTCCATCACCAGTTTCTTTATAACAGACAAAATACTATAGCGGCACCTTTTTCGGAGTGGAGAGGGTGGAGCGGTCGGAGCTGGCGCTGTGTTTAGACGGAGCGGGACTGCAGGGGATCTGGTAGGGGTCCGGCAAGGGTCGTCCTTCCACTTCAGCGTGCATACACTCCTGGTAAAGCGAGGACTTGAGGAACCGCGAGTAGCTGTCAAACTTCATCAGGTTGAAGATCTAGTTGAACGTGGGGGGAGAAAGAGTGCGGCGTTTGTAAGTAAACAAGCGGCGGCAGACAGAGGATGATGAGATGTACGAGGGTTAGCAAAAGTGATAGAGAGGAAAATGACAAGGTGAGATTAAACACGCAGAAGAGGCAATGTGGCAACAAAAATTAGGGGGTGAGGAGGAGAAATTGAAGCAAAGACAGAAAAGGGAATGACAAAACTACCGGTGTTAACATATGGTTACAGCTGATGTTATGACAAGCTTCCTAACAGTTAACATTATATAATACCCTGTGCGAGCTGAAAATATACAGATCTCTGACTTCATGTCTACGTCTGTGTGTACAGTATGCGCTAGATTCTATGTGGGTGTATGCCAGTTTGTGTTTATCTCTCTGGTAAAGCCTCAGAGCCCGTTCGTAAACAAACCCAGATGGCCACCAAAAGAACCCAATATGCTTGTGCAAAGTGACTAAAGGCTAGATGAGAACAACAACCCCCCCCCCCCCAGTGTGCACAGATTCACTCCTAATAATACTGTCTAGAAAAATGTCTTGATCTCCATTTGAAGTATTGTGCAACTGAATAATTCTAACGAAAGAAGGTTATTTATTTTAGTAAATGAGCTCATGTGCTGCCTTGTTGGTACCTGTAGCTGCTGCGTCTTGAACATGTCGGGCCGTGGGGACGTGAGGACGTCATCGGCCAGCTGGGCTTGACTGTCGATGTTGACCGGCATGGTGGCCTTGCTGGACAGGAAGCTGTTGTAGATCTCACCAGCTCTCTGGGACAGCTGTAGGAAAGACAGTGATGATTTCAAAAACTGTAACAAAACAATGTTGCTATTTTTTTTGTTTGTTTGTTTTGTTTTTACACACAAATAAATCAGGCTTCAAGATGCTACATGAAATAGTTTGAGTCTTTGTTCTTAGTCTCATTAGTGGCTACCTTATGGTACTATAAAGCAGTGGTTCACAACCTGAGGGTAAAGCGGTAATAAGATAAATTTGAGAGGTCAGAAATAATTAATAGGATAGGAGAGAATCTAAATCATATTTCATTTACACAGAATTGTTTAATTTTCTGACATCCCTAGTTCATTTTTAGCCATGGTAACGACACAGCCAAAAATAAATCTCAGTTTGGTTCAGAGTGAACTATCTCAACAACTATTTGACGGATTGCCTTGAATGTATTTTTGGATTTTAGTACTAAATATTTACAAAAACTATTGACATTCCCATCAGCATCAACTGTACTTGCTACATTTGGCTAATGCTAACCCATTAAACTACAATGTTGAACAAGGTTAACATTATACCTACTTTCCAACATCCTGTTAGCATTTCCACTGTGAGTATGGTAGCGTGCTGATGTTAGCATTTAGCTCAAAGCAATAGTTGTGTGTCAGTCCAGCCTCACAGAGCTGCCAGCATGGCTGTAGACTGTTAGTCTTGTTTCTGGCTCTCCTGTTTAACAGACTTACAAGCCAAAAATGTTGGGAACCACTGCTATGAAGACAAATGTAATTTAACCAAGTGTATTCAGACTGGGATTTCCCCAGGGGTAAACAAATGCTTACAGTATGTCATGATCTACCAATTTACAGTGGACCACATTACCCAAAAGCACAGAAAAGTAGTGACTTCATCTCTAGCTGCATACTGTGGACTTACCTGCTTTTTATCAGTTGCAGGGACATGACTGAAGTATTCACAGGCCTGCCAGAACAAGATATTCTCCTCACTGAATTCTTTCTTGAGAAATTCCTGTGAAGACACACATTGCAAGAGTTTCTATATGGTCTCTGACTGGAGGTGATAACTTTTTTTTTTCTCTCTTTTTCCAGTGCTGGTGTTGTTGTTTTTGAGACCAGTAGTGAGGAAATAAATTATTGAGTGTAATGTTGTGAACAAGATTTGTGTATGTGTAGGCGCAGGACAGTGTAGGCGAGCGCAGCGCTGTTCAGTGTTGAGGGAAGGTGAGGAGGGAGGTTGATCCAGGAGTCAGAACTTAGTGTTGAGCCTTCTGAAGGTGGTGTGAGCTACTTGTAAAGACATATCTTTTATGTGGGATGTGCCTATGTAGGGACATAAATGAGGAGCCTGGACTCAGTGGAGTTTAATGTTGAATATATGGTTCTGAATTAGCAACTATTGCAAATTTATAATAGCTTAGAATTTGTAAAGCTGCTAAAATGTTTGTATTAACCATGGATTAAATGACTCTGAAGTCCTCGAAACACTACTTAACATTTTAGCAATTAGTTTTCGTTTTCTGGCCTGCAAATTTACTGTTTTGGTTCCCTCAGTAGTTGGTGGAGAGCAAGACAAAGCTAAAAGAACTTACATGTGTCAGGTGTTTTGCTAATTTTTTTTCTGTTTTTTATTGAGTTCAGCTTACTGAGAAGTATCGCACGCCCACTGGATCCTGAAGGAGACGCTCGAAGCAGGCGGCCCAGCTAGCCACACGCTGCTCTGGAACCCCTCGAAGGCTTCCTGCTCCTGGAAGACTGCCATTACTGTTCAGGCTGGTCTGGCTGCAGCATCCCGGCAACTGGACTCCACTATAATCTGCAAGATGGGATAGCAACAGAAAAAGGTTAAAAGGCTCTAATGTTAAAGGGTAATTCCAGCCCGAGGGAATGTCAGAGCCATTCTCCTGCGTGCCCTCTTAACCTTCGAGATATTCATGTGGGTTTTAACATTTTTGTGTGCTTGTTCACTTTACTCTTGACAAAATATACCTCTATTCTAACTTCTGAGAAGGTGAACTAAGTGCTGTCATTTATTCCATGCTTTTAGAAAGATTTTGTTGCTGCTAAGGAAACTATAAAAAAAACATTATTTTTGAGCAAAAACTATCTCCTGTTGATACACATCTTCAAACGGCCATCATAAAAGTAAGCATGTCCGTGATGTTTGGTGAAAATACAGACAAGAAAGCAGACAAAACACAAACCAACAAAACTGTAATTGGAACAATATCAGACTCTAGTGCTAATGTATCAAGCTCAGCGTGTTCACCACAAACTCTCACTACAATCATTTCAACAATTTCCTCAAAAGGACTAAGTTTAGCTTGAGGAAATTGCAGGTAAAGGAAAAGACACATAATTTGAAAGCAACTGAATAAAAGTCTTGATCCTGGTGGAGTTAAAAGAAGGACGAACTTGTCCTAAATCTATCTAGACTCGATTATTGTTTGAAGAGGCAAAAGGTGCCCTATAACTGCACCAAATAAAATTACAAACAGAACATGGATTAGACTACAAGGCAAAGGCCAATGGGGGATTGAAAGGAAAGCTAATGGCTCTTTAGTTGCTACACTTCCCACCGCTGAATGTTACACAATGAGTGAATGTCAAAGTTCAAAACCGGTTATGATAACAGATCTGATTGCATCCTATGAAGAAAAACCGCTCAGTTGTTAAGGAGAAAAGAGGGAGCAGAAGAAAAGGAGAAGAAAGAGAGGAGGCACGGCTGATTATAGGGACTCAAGGAGGGAGAATGGGTGAGGATCTGGGGAGTCGTGGTCACTAAAGTAGAGCCTCGCCCTCCACAGTACCTGCTAGCATGGCGGCAGATGGCCATTTTAGAGCCGTAGAACGACCAAGCAGGGAGAGAACAATAAAAAAAGAAACAAAAGGGACACAGTAGGATTTGTTACAGATATAGCTATTGTCATTCTGTGGAGAGTCAACTGGTTGGCATTGGCAACCAGCGTCTATCATTGCTGATGAGAATAGAAATGCTAGCTGGGTCAAGTAAGGTACAGTGCTGCATATCTTCATTTTACGCCTGCACAAGTGGGCTGGATTTACAAATAGGTGTGGGTCAGCTCTGTCATTGTGAAATATGTATGCATGACATCACTGACAGTCTTGCGGTGAGGTCATTCAGATTATGACTAATGTGGCCTCTACGTGACCGTTAAAACCAACAGCTTATCCTGGTTTCTTACCAAATAGAACAACTGAATCAGTAGATGCGTATTTAAAATCGCCGAGTTGAGTGCAACAATCTGAGAAACTGTGGAATTTTCTTTTCTACAATAAGGTCAAATGTGACACTGTTTAAAGTTTGCTGACAAGCAGTTTGCTTGGACTTGGTTTAATGTATTATGTCTGAGGCTTTGGGATCCGTGTTCACCACAATGTGTGCTGCTCAGTTTGTGAGGTGGCTTTAGAAAGCAAACAACCGTGCATGTCTGATCCACATCCACAGTAGAGAAAAAAAAAAAGAAAGAAGCAGAGCTGTGCTACGAGGTCACTCAGTTAACAAATGTTATTAAAACTGCTATGAAAGGGAGGACCGGACAGCACACACATACTAGCCCTGACTGTAACCCAAAACACGCTCTACAAACATCTTTTATTAATGAGGCGTGCTGCGTACAGTGAATACATCATCCTCATTAAAAGTCTTTTTTTATTAAACCGTTTTATTGAGCAACTACAAAGTTGCTGTTTTGAGGGTAGAGAAGGAAATGAGAAAGAAAAAAAAACACAGACAGTGAAAAGACAAGACAAAGCAGTTTGTCAGTGAAAGAGGATAAATAAGGATTTAAAAATCCACAGCTTTGAGTGTCTGGTAGAATTTCATATCAAAAGGTTCATGTGTTTGTTTGTTTTTTGTGTAAAGAATAGTAGTTTAGAGTTAAAATAAAAGAATTGTACTCACCACCATCTGAGGAAGCAGCAGACTGAAAGAGAACAAAGAAAGACATGAGTGAGAAGCTGCCCTCATGACCTCCTGTGCTGAGACAAGGGACTGAAGAGTGTGCAGATAGCAGTGTGTCTCCAGGCATCCCACCAGTCGCTCTGGAGATGTGTCTCTTTGTGGTCTGTGTGTGTGAGTGTGTGCTATCGGGAAGGGGTTGGATCTTTGGTCCTTTCACAAGACCATTAATTTGTAAATGGGTGGGACCCCTGGTCTCAACCACACACACACACACACACACACACACACACACAGCTGTTCACACCTCCACACCAGGACCCACCCCTCATTTTATTTTATCCTCACACACTCACAGCCCTGATTCTGTGCATTCCTGCTAACTGCCGTCACAAAGATCAGAGCTCATCAAGTAGCAGAGCCACTTGAGAGGCCATCACTGACTGTAATGGTCCTCTTTTCATTTGCTAATTCAGAGAGTGAGTGGTTTATGGATGTGTAGATGTCACTGAATAAAAGGCAAACAGCACAAGCACCCTTCGTAGGCACTGAAATTTCAGTGACAACTTTCTATAATTGGGTGTAATTATAGCCGAATAATAATCCTCAATAAAACACCACCCGTGTCTGATCTTATGACGGATCAACAAATATTTACTTGGCAATACTTGGGTTTGAAATCACTGCATCAGCATTGGGTTTCTGTTAAAGCTATTAGCACGATTATGATTGGAAAGTGGTTTAACGTCCCGACTGTGAAGCCGTCGCAGCAAATATATTTAAATGCAGAGGAGGATATGAGAGGCACAATCTTAGGGCTTGGTCCAAGAACACTTGAAAAATCAGCGCGTTGGAGGATTCGTCTGAAAAGAGGCGACTATTTCCAGAAGAGTGTTTTCTGAGCTGCCACTTCAAAGTGTGAATATTCAAGGCTGATGATACGTCTAAACAAGGCACTTCATGGCAGACTGGTGCTTTGGTGTGAGCAGTACATGCAGTTTGTGCTTTAGTGCGCTTTCATAATACTGGATTGAAGAGCTTGTTATCATGGAACAATGAAACCTTAACAAAAGTCATGGTCTGGTCTGTGATCAAGCTTTTTTTTTTTTTTGAAAGTGAAATATTAGGATATCTTTTTTTTTTCCCCCAGTCTGACTTTATTCAAAGTATAATTTCTAAATTGGCTCTGAGTTGTGATTTAATTAGTAGTTTTCAGCTTGATCAATCGGTCATAGAACAAGTCCAGACATATTGCGGACCAGCCCGTTCTTTGTAGTTTGTGTTGGTGCAAGTGGCCATCTGAAGAAGGCAGGGTCATATGCACTGACGTGACTGAAGTTGGTTCCATTTTAGGACTGACCACATGTAAAAGCTCTATCAGACATAGACCACTAAACCACTAATTGTCTGTCACGGCCTCTTTACAACTCCAAGACTGCTGAGTCCAACCCCATATAGTCAACACCCAAGGGCCACCCCCTTCAGCGGCGGCTAGCATGTGTTCAGTAATCATGGTGGCTAGGATGAAGCCGACACAGAAGAGAAAGAGAGAGAGAGAGAGAGAGAGAAAGAAAGAGAGAGAGAACACTCACCCACTCCATCTGCATGTGCCTTTGGATCTAAAAGCAGCTAAACCGCAAACCTTAAATATAGAGAGTGTTGCGACTGTGGCTCATTTTAAAGAACAAGACAGACATCACACATCGTGACGTATGTTTTGGTTTCGCACAAACAAAAAGGTCTCCGAGTTGCGTGTGTGGTATATGCAGCAGGTGTGTTCGCTATTGTTAATACTTCGGGAGCCTTTAAAACCTTTTATATGGAGAGTCTGTACGTCTAAGATGACAAATGTGATAGACGTCTACATCCTGTTAAAACGGGAACTTCCACTTATTCAGTGATACATATTGAGTGGGAGAGTTACAATAAAGCATAATTGTTGCTGCCTTGACACACACAGTTGATGTAATATATCATCTTTTATACCACACACACATGTCAGATGAGAATTATCTTAATGCTGAGCGTCATAAGTTGTGCAACTATGCTGATGCGTCTGCATGAATGGAAATGTTGCAAAATAATGAGACTAATTTGACCTTCTGTACTTCAAAACTTATTAGACTAAAGTCAAATTACACTTGCATTCTCAAATAGGGCTGCAAGTAACAGTTATTTTTCAATTATCAATGAATATGTCGATAACTTTTTCCAATTAAGTTAGAATATATTTAGAAAATAGTTCCTAGAGCCTATGAGGTCTTCAAATGACTTAAGTTGATTGACTGACAGGCAAAAAATATTCAGGGAATTTTTACATGCTAAATGACTTAAGTAACAAATCAATCATTTAAAAATATTAATTAATATAAATAGCTAATTATTTCAGCACTATTCTCAAATATGATCATTGATGACCACACATTAAACAGACCTACCTGGTCAACCTCACTTGGTTGGTCTGCAAACATACAGAGGCTGTTGTGTGTATGTATTCATGAGGCAGCAGGGGTTAGACCACACACACCACTGTGTGTTTTTTAACTCGTTATTGCTTCCTTACCCACAAGTCCCCCTACAATGAGTCAGAAGTGATGACCCAGGCACACCATCGCCTCTTGTCCACACACTCCCTTCCTCTGTTGACACCTCTGGTGACGAGCCAGTCCACTGTGGGTGGCTGTAGAGAAGTACAGGCTCTCTTTGATCCCTTTCATATAGTGCTATATTGCAAAGATCCCATTTCCCAGCTGGAATCCCACTGAAAGCTGTCCAAGTTAGGTTGTTATCAACCGAGTGGACAAAAATCACAATTCAAGTCACAGCGAGTACCCTGGCTCTGAATAGAACAGGATTTGGCTCTCCGGTTGGAAAACGCTCCTCCAGCTTTACTGTGGTACAGCCTCCACGCCGTAGAGTCTGGCATCTCGAGACACCACATGCTGAAGGAACGTAGATGATCACACCAAGACAGATTTGTGTGTATGATCTGAACTAAGCCACCGTGACAAAAACAAACTTTTCTCGACGCTAAACAAGTGGGAAAGGTAAACCACGTATTCCCAAATGTTAATGCCACTTCTAAAGACCTCTCACAGAGAGAGTGTTTCTGATGTTTCAAAAGTGAGTTCATTTATCATTTGAGCTTGTTGAGGCATGTTCTTGCCTTTTAAAAAAAACACACAAAAAAAACAGGGTTGAGATGTACCCTGTTTATCACTTTACCGCGGTCGAGGCGAAAAGAAGCGTCTTTGAAACTTTCACACAAGTCAAGGCTGATTCTAGCATAACCCCGCAAACAAACAACCACGAGTCCCCACCGCTTCAAACAGCTGTTCAGAGTGGGAGCGAGACCGAGCGACAAAGAGGGAGATTAATGAGAAAAACAGCTGACTGAACAAAAGGAGACTCCCCGCTTCATAACACGGGAGGAAGAGGAGGCTTGGTCGGCAAGCCCCAGTTTACTTACAGTGTTGAAGTTCCAGGTCCTCTTGAAAGAAAGTCTCTTTTTGAGACTCATTGTTCCCTAGTCTGCTACACCAGCAGCACACAGACAGAATATGTGTGTGTGTATGTGTGTGTGTGTGTGTGTGTGTGTGTGTGTGTGTGTGTGTATGTGTGTGTGTGCGAACGCATACCTGAACATTCCCCACCCAAAACTCTGCAAACCATGTCTGTACAAGTCAGAGAGGGAGAGAGAGAGAGAGAGAGGGAGGGAGAAGGAGGCAGAAATGTGACATGGTACTGGACAGAAAGAAGGAGGGAGAAAAGGGGGGGTATAAAGGAGGAAAGAAAGATTTCCTTACTCTGCAGCTGTTGCTATGGCAACCCGCCTGACAATACATACAGCCTCTGCCACAGTGGCATGAAGGAATCAGATGAATTAAGCCCCCCTTCGTTCCCCTCGCAAAAAACACACACACTCACTATGTCAAAAACCACATTGGCCTTTCCCCCCCTTTTGTTTCCAGCCGGGGTACTCTCCCTTTACTTGAAAGAGAAAATAGAAAGAAAATACCCAGTCAGGATAAATTGAAACCATATGAATTTTGTTTTAATCAAAATAAAAAGTTTTGCTAGCCCACAATTTGAACTCCGAGCTTCATTATCTGCTGTCACAGAGCGCCATTCGTACGCCCCCGAACGGTAATCGTGTCAGTTGGTGTTTTCTGCTAGCAATTTAGCTCATGTACCAGAAAAAGAAAATAGGTTTTTATTCTGGCATCACTCCTCGTCTCTGCTGCAGCGCTGTGCCTCCACATTTCTGGCAAATCTCTACAATCAGCATGCTGACTGTTTCTGGACCGACTATTATTCTCAAAGCACGGGTGGCTCATTCGAAGGGTTTTTCTCGTGACAAAAGAGCTAGTATTATTTGGTCTTAATTGTGCCGTAAATAATGGATCAGATACAGTGTTTATTAACAGCCTGGTTTTCATGGTAGATTTCCCTCCCCCGTTTAATTAGATTTCTACATGGTCTATCACTTTGGAAATTGGATGTTTGTCATATGTGCGTGGCTGTGTTGATGGTTCGGAGGGGGCCCGATCTGGTGTCCCTGACAGGCAAGTCGCAGATGACAGGCTCAACTCCTGTGGGAGGGGAGAAGGGAGGCGTGTGTTCATATATGTACACATGAACACATGAAAGAGGGCACATGGGGGAAATGGTGATAGAAAAAAGTCTCAGTATGCTTCAAGGAAACTAGGTTGTTCAACGTACGCTTTCACAGTCTCTCTCCCCAAAGGCATTCAATGTGTTGAGTTCGCTTGTACATATAAAAAATGATGGAAGTTGTCGTGTGAAATGCAAAAAAAAGAAGAAAAAAAAAAACCCTGCCTACTTTCCCCGTCTCTGCACACCAAGCCAATCGCTGCATAACGTACAGTAGGCATTATTGTCGGGTTGTCTGTTTAGGAAAATACCAAAAAATTTTGGGACGTCGCTCCCAGTGTTTCCACTGTCAGACTGGAGATTTCAGATGCTGTTAGACTATCCCACAAGTCCTTCTTCTGAAGCACACTGAGGCCTCAAGAAGGACAGACGACTTCAAACTGGGTTTTGACTAACGCATTCACAAAAGGAAAAAGTACCTAAATGAGCTGTGCAATCTCAATTTAATTGATAACGAAATCCACAATATGAATGAACGTGCTATTCTTCAGCTGACAAAAAAAAAAAAAAAAGTAAAAAAATAAAAAATTGTGGTACAGTTTTGAGACGGCTCCAGGAAAATCTCAAAAATATAAAATAAAGACTTAAATCTCTGGAGAAACTTCCTGCTTCCTCTTTGTTACGTTTCCAAATTTAAAAGTAGTCTAAATCTTTCCAAAGTTACAGTTTTATTGAGGTCACTGAATTTCTTGTGTACTAACTGCAAAAAAAAAAAAAAAAACCCACACTATGCAGATTATTACATAGTGCATACTTTATCGGGGGCACAGGAAGACAGATTGTTTATGATTTCATGTACATATGCAGTGATGCAGTCATAAGAAGTTATTCAGGGTCTTGTGCTGACTCGTCTATTATCGTGGTCAGGACACAAAAAGGTGTATTTAAGCCCTTCGGGTCTACTTTTGGCCTTTGACCCCCCTCTTCCCCTGAGGCACATAGTTCACTGCAGCCAGGTGAGCACATCTATAAGAGCAAAGCATGTTGGAACTTCTCCAACCAGAACGCCTCCAACCAAAAGCCCTTTTCCTATTTCTATCCTTTATGGTGCTGACTGAAAACAGCTTTCACGTGAGCTCTGAGCCTCTGCTTGATTTAATCAATTTGTGAAACTTTTCTAGTACTACCCTAGTAGTCTACTTCACTGCGACAATGAGAGCTGCGTGTCACAAGACATCTGACTGCACGTCCAGTTCTCCTACAGGCCGTTTCTTGACCGAAGACAGGAAAATAATCTCGGTCTGCTATCTGCGGCAGACTGTTCCCTGAAAATAACATCAAGAAAGAGCCATGCGTGGAGGCAACTTCCTTTTGAGGGAGGGAGGCGAGGGTGCGGTGACTGATAAGATGGAAGAGACATTTCTTTCCCAACCAAAGCAAAGAGTGAGAAGTAGAGAAAGAGACTTCTTTAGAGAATTATGAAACTCCTCTGACAATATCTAAGTGATGATAGTGTAGATAGACAACCTTGTGTTTGAATTGTGGAGGCTACGGAGTGCGAACCAATGTTTTTACTGTGAGAAATCTTGTTTATCATAGCATATCCACCAGACACTCTATCACATTAACAAGGAACTGATGAGGTCAGCATGCTTATGTGATGCTAGGGGACCAGGAATGGTAAACAATATGAACACAATTACCGTCCCCTTAGATTTGCTATCTGCATTATGTCCAACTCTATATTCAGTCCCTTCTAACAACAGCATATTTTCATAATCTGCACACAGTAAACATATTACTTTGTTAATATGTGACTTGCTGTCATGCTTTGTTGAGAAATCCTATTTTTATCACAGGAGCCTCAGAACGTACGCCAGTGATATAATCTCACCTCCCTTATGATCTAATTTTTTTGAATTGAGTTTCAAATGTTCCATCAGAAAAGCAGAAAATCATTCTGAATTTGAACTTTAGACTAAATACAAGTGTTTTGCAACTAAGTTAGCTGTAAGTCTTGATTTTATGGTATGATTTTTAGGTGTGAATGTAGCATTATAGTTACTGTGAATGTTTACAAAAATATACATGTAACATTTTTATTTTTTACCAACAAACACCTGAAAAACATTCTTTGAATCTGCTGACAAACTCATTATTTCACTTTTACTGACAGATTTATTCTATTTTTAGGAAAAGATTTACATAAAAAAGAAATTTACATTAAATAACTGTTGTTTACAAGACTCATGTTATCGGTGCATACAGATGGGATTAAATACCAGGAGGCGGTTGGGAAGTTGTGATTTAATTATATTAATCTCTGAGGAGTTTAATCTAAAACTAATCAATTAAAATGAGTTTTCTTTTGAAAACGGACAAATAAGGAGCCTACATCAAACATTACAACAATGTTGGGAGGGATGCATGTCTTGAGACGAGTAAAGAGTGGAGACATCCGTCGAGGTGGCTTTCAAGTTTAATCCCCTCGGCTAACAAATGAGTTGTTCTCCATGTCTTTAAAGACACGAGCCATTTGCATGCAAACAGAGACCATCGTCAAAATGCGTTTCCATCTCTTAATCCCCCTTCAACCCTCCCACCCAATCAGCAGTAATCTACTGCCTGTTCCCCGACTCTAACCAGTTTGCCGCAGCAGATGGGTACGGCTCTTCTCCTGTCTGGATTAAAGTGTCATTACTATGATTTGTGCAGTGTTGCTGGTGTGTGCGAGTGAGCCACTTGTTGCTGATAAAAAAAAAAAAAAAAAAAGAAAGCTGGGAGTGTTAGCATTCCTCTGAATAGTGATGTTTACCTTTTTCCCTTCTGCTGTTCTACTTCTTGCAGTTAGGAAACCACTATCAGTCATTCCCAACTTTTCATAGTAATGTGACTCTAACTCTGCTTGAACTCGAGGTTACGAAACATGAATCTTGGTGTACCACAGGTGGGCTGGTTCGCGGAAGAAATGCTATATATATAAAAAAAAATATGAGTAATTGTAAATTTATAGATTTACAGGCCCAGCTGAAGCTCAAAAAGATAAGATAACTTCAGAGAGGGAAACTAGAAGCAGGGACCACGACCCCTCCCTTCTCAATTTATTATCGTAGAGTCTGTACTCACATGAGCCTGGAGGGCTCGAGGTGGGTAAACCACATAAGATGCCACCACACCCTCATACTGCTCTTTCTCTTCCATAAAAACACCCAAAATGGACTTTCCAACCTGAAACCTGACACTTATAATTAGCTCAGTGACTCCCCCCTCACCACCCCCCCGATTTTCCACCAAAACTAACTTACAAGAAAACGCAGTGCACAGTGTTATAAAAAAGTCTGGGTGCCTGTTTGTTGCATGATAAGACCATGATAGAAATGAATATCTGCCTCCTGGATGTAAACAAAGTGATACCTTGCCACTGATGAGAAACTGCAATAATTGTTTACTTCCTGTGAGTCCTCCTTACTAATCCTTGTGGTCATGCGGGGAACCTGAGCTGGTTGAGTGAAACTGTGAAAGATGGGAAAGATATGAGTTTGGTTTAAATTTAACCCTTTAGGCTAAGGGATATAGGATGGCATTCAGTCTTTATGGATGTTTGGCAAGGTGACAAGTTCATGGCAGCGCTCACAACGGCAAAAAATGCAGTTTTACTCTAAGCACATTTGAGACTCACAAACAGAGTGTGATATTGTGTGCAAAACACACTTTTTTGTCACTTTTTTCAGTCCCCTTTTGCTTAAGAATGTGCATTCTACAATATGGCAGTCATCTAGCATTACTCCTACTACTAATTTACATTTCAGGGCAGTCTTTATATGTCCCACCTTTAGAAATACCACGACACATGCTGCAGGTCACAACATGAACAATATGCAGCATTTTACTCAACTTGCATGTGATGCAATAATCAAGTTATATAAATAGATGTTTTGTATTTTTTTCCCCCATTGTTGACCATTTTATAAAGATGTTATAGAAATACTTGACGAGTGAAAGTCGGTTTTTCGGCTGCCACAGTAGGGCGTCAAGCCAATCCCTCATAATATCACAGTGAAAGTAACTTGGCCGCCCCAACAATGAATGTTTATGACTTCCACAGCGCGAGTAGACAAGACCTTGGCCTGGTTCCGTAACATCTTGCACCGACACAAGGCCAAAAAGATACCAACTACGCTCACTTTCCGAAACTCGCTGCAACCCTCTCCAGTTCAAACAAGACAGGCTGTCTTGCTCAATGTCCAAGACATGAATCAAACGCGCCCCATCGTCGCCTTAGCTACAGGTGTGAGGTAAAGAGTTGAACACGATGAGCGGCCCGCTGTATCCAAGACATGTCTAAACTGTTACCAGGGAGGTGATAAAAGTCTTTGGCAGTTCTAAAGCCGTTCCTTGTTGAGTAACCTCCACACCCTTGGCAGTAGATTCCCTTTCAGTGAAGCAGAGAAACTTAATAATAGTCCGATTGAGGAAGGTAAACAGTGTGTGGAGAATGAATCATTTCCAGAAGTGGTGTATCACATCCATAGACATCCTGGTTCAGATGGTATTTCCTACAACCAATCAATAAGGAATAATGGGGAGCTATGTGGTTAACCTTATATATATATATATCATAATCCTTAACGTTGATAGATGATGTCATAGTGTTGGTGTGACAACTGCCAAGAGTGGAGCTGCAGTGCGTGTCCGTCCAGAGATGGCGAGGCAGCGGGTATTTTCCGTGGTTACAGTTTGGTCAAACAGCAAACTCAGCAACCACAGCCACATCTGGTCATCTGGTTATTGGCTGTTGCATATTCATACCCGGAGCAGCTGGACAGTTAAATAACTTCTACTCAAGTTTTGTTCTGTTAATGTACTGTTTTTCCAGTTGGTGGGTTTGGAGAGAACAGCCTATGTAATTGCAATAAAAACCTCTTGAAGGAGGAGGAAAGAAAGAAAAAAAAAGAATCATAGTGGAGACATTTAGAAAATGTCAGGCTGCTTAGTCTTTGCATCCTTTAATGTTAGCCTAAGGACACATTTCGTGAACGCAACTGTCCACCCACACTCCCGGAGCTGGCCATGTGATGTCAGCGAGATAAAAGTGCGTCGTGTTCTCCTGCTTCTACCAGCTAATCCCCAGGAAGACACTATTCCTGCTCATCTTCTCAAGTCATAACACCCACATCAAAAAAAGAGGAAAGAATTCAAATAATGAAGTGCGGCATCTAATTTTAGCAACTGTTATAATATTAATAATAATCATAACTCGACATGTAAGTGCATGTAGGCTGGTTGCTATACTACTACCTTTAAGACATACTATATGAGCAATAAAGATCATGCAGTAAAAAAAAAAGAAAGAAGAGAGAAACATTTTTTTTTTTTTTCAGCAAAGGTTGCTTTGAGATAAGTGGTGAATCAGAGCGAGGGACATGCCTGCACAAAGCCAACAGGGGCAAGGCAAAACAACAGGCAACCATTTCAAGTTCAAACTCAACTGAGGTTACATGACTACCGAAAAATACAACACAAGTGAACATTCGCTGAGGATACAACTCTATCTTACACAATAACCTCTGATCTCGGTTTCTGAATCTAACTTCTCCCAGTGCTGCCGATTGATTTAAATAAAAAAAAAAAAAAAAAGAAGAAGAAGAAGGCTCAATTTCTCAGGGCGAGTGCAACAGAGCGCACCTCATTCAAGGGCCCCATAAGCGACCCCTCGATGTGCAGCTCACAAGAATAATCCTGGGTCGCTTCACAAAACCCCCTTTGGTATAAAAGTCTAATTTAAAGTCAGCGTGCATCCTGATATAGATGCTAGACCACATTTTGCTGTATACAGCAGTGCAGTGTGTGTCATACAGCACATGAGAGTTCAGCTGGCACTGGTCAAAACATTCCTCTGACAGACCACACAAGCTAACCACTGTATGCCGCTCAAAGGCAACAACAGGAGTTACAAAGAGCCCAAAGAAGGAAAAAGTAACGGTGGCACGGAAGATACCACTTGTATGAAAGATGAAGATGGCATCACCGAACAGAGTAGAAGTGAGGACAGGCAAAAAAAATTCAATTTTTTTTTTAAAAATAACGAAAGACTCCAGGATTTCAAGACAAGACTTACAGAGTTGAGAGTTAAAGTTTGCTCCATGTATGGCGCTGGGTGCGTGTGTTTGGCTCGTCTTCAGCGCTGCTCCAGACGCCTGGCGTGTGTAAACGAGTCCATCCGCTGGAGCTCCTCGGTGCGTGCGCGAATCAGTGTTTTCAGTGCAGAGAGAGAGAGAGAGAGAGAGAGAGCGAGCGAGCTCAACGGGGGAGGAGAGAGAGAGCGTGCAGGAGAGCCGAAAAAATCCTGACAGCTACTGGGAGTTCAAAAGCTCCCTCTCTCTTCCTCTGCTGCCGGTTCCTCTCTCACCCTCCCTCTCCCTCACTCTCTCTCTGCTGTAAATTCCTCCTCTTTCCCTCTTGTGTTTACCTCCCTCCCCGTCTCTATGTCTTCATGCCTTCTCTTGGTTTTTCTGCTACGCCCACAGGATAGATCTATTACCCGAAGGCGTGCAAACAAGAGCTGCTAATGTCTCCACACCTAAAAGGAAAAAAAAAAAAAAAAAAGCGAAACTTCACGCTCACGGTGCAGGAAGAGGAGCCCCCGAATGTCCCAGCGGGCACCTGAATAAAACAGTGTGCATTGCTCACATTAACAGATGTGTTAACAAGCAGCAACACGTCAGAAGAAAGAGAGAGAAAGAGAGAGTCATTGGGAGCGGTGTCATTTCTGCAAAGTTGAACGCAGTGTCATCTGCTGAGCGTTTTCTTTTTCTTTTTTTTTTGCGGGCGCGCAGCATCTGTTTGGAGCCGCGAACAAGGAGTCAGTGATGAGGAAGAAATAAGCTCATAGTGTCGGAGCGATGAGGTGGGATGTGGGGGCATTCGCAGATGGGCTCTGAAAAAAAAAAAAAAACCTCTGCATGGAAATAAGACACGGAGGGTACAAAGCGGCACATTCTTCACACATGCCAAAACATAAGAGGATCTGACAACAAAAGCTCCACATGCATCAAAACACTCTTCATCATTAGAAATTCAAGAGATATCTGCAAAAATACCAAATCATATAGAGGCTTCCCTCTTTACTGAGCCAGAAAGACACACACACACACACACATATATATAAATATATGCCTTTCTGACTTGGTGTGTGGGTTGCAAAAGCTACGTGTCAGAGCCTTTGTAATGTGAAGAAAAATAACAAGCATTTGCTCATTCCTGTGCTAGCCGCTGTGACGCAAACCGCCGACCATGGAAAAAGCAACACAGCTACACGCGTTTCAAATTGTTCTGGGCTCGTCCACATCATGCAGCGAGGCCACGTACAGGGGTTATCCGCAGGGGTCTGCCCTAAGCACTGATGATGACTTCCGAAATAGTCTCACGGTGTCCTTGTGAATCCAGATGCATGAAATGACTGAGAGCTTATCACAGATTTTCTTTTTCTTTTTTTCTTTTTTCCTCCAAAATGTACCGTGAGAACAGTCCTTCAAGGCATCCTACACAACAATGTTAGAAAGTGCTGCTGAAACCACAATACTTAAACCCCTTTATAGCACTCACCCGCACTACTATCACTGAATATGTATGAGTAAGGAGTCATTTAAGGTCAACATCTTAGTGTAATTCAATGGTTTGATAAGTTTTCAGGCTCTAGTTTTGAACTTGATGTGCAAGTTCTTAATAGATTCCAGTATTAAACCTCATATTTGGACTGTCTCTAATAAAAATAGAGGTTTTTCCTCCAAATCTGTTGCTAAAGTAAAACCACCAACCCCTTGCATATGTATGAGGACATAATTGGTAATGCCATTAGATGGGTTGAGGTTTACTGTGGCGAGGTGCTTTTTAGAAGTACACCAACTGATCTGTGACCATGAACCAAGGGTGAGGCTCAGCCCTTGAAATGAGAGCCCAGGGGCAAGGTAAGGATCTAATTACCTTTAAAGACCATGAAACATCCACTATGGTATTACTACCTGGAATGTATTGGCCTGCCGCAATATAAAATTTCATGGGTAAATTATCGTTCTCAATTAGATGCAGTCTGAGCAGCTATGAGTCGAATGCACCGTGAGAACAGTCTCGCTGGTTTCTTGGGTGTTAGCTTATTGGAAATATTTCAAACTTTCAAAAAAATAAAAAAATGTATTGGAACATTTGAAAATTTTGCAAATAATAATTGCATAATATAATTTCAAACAATCTTCAGTCTTCACTCATGCAAGTGATACGGCTGTGAGCAAAAACAAACAACTGACTGGGTATTGATTGCACTGGGTGGATCCCAGCAGTGATTATACTGAACTGTAGGAATGGATACAGAAATAATTAATGGCTGTGTTTTTTGCCTGAACAGGATTCCAAAATCCAAACAGATTTAATTTACAAGCATATAAAAGAGTGTGAAGCAGCAAATTGTCACATTTGAGAAGCTGGAACCAATGAACGGCCACATTTTTGCTTCATAAATGACTTTAACAACAAAACAAAGAAAAAACAAAAAAAAAAAAATCACATGTACCGGGAACTAAATCCAACTCACTGCATGCAGACAATCAAAAATAATGAGAATACACTATGAGACGTGTCAAGCAGAGATGAGCCAGTCCAACACAACATATGCCCAAGAATGAAAAGTCACATTGACAACTCATTAATCTAAAAATAACCGTCATTATATGGAAGACTGCATTGCATCTTCCACGATACATTATTACCAAACCAAAGCTCGTTTCAGCTGTTTAAAAATCATCCTTACAGCCATTTATTTTACAGCCAACACGTCAAAGCTTCACTATGAGGAGAAATCACATTAGCCATGATGCTAGCATGTAAAAGGTCAAGTGTTCTTCTTGACATCCCTGACACGCCATATCACGTCAAACCGGCTTGAGCTAGTTTCTCGTCGTCGGTTTCACAGTAGCTGCTGATAGAGAAGAGCTGTGAAGTCCGTGTATGACAGGTGAACGAAACGTTGTGTAGCAAAGCAAACTCCAGGTGTAAGAAAGACAACTCAAGAGACTTTCAAGTGTAAAATAGAAGAGTGACACCTTCTCAATTCTCTACATTTCAGCTGCACAGAAATCAGAAAAAAAATAAATAAAGCTGCATCATTTAGGGATGATGGTAACATCACAATTAATTTTCCTCTTGATAGCAACCTAATTAGCGATTTCTGGGGAGCCATAGCAACAAAAAAAACACATGGTGAGGGGGTCTCTTACCATCAAATACAGTCAAAACAAAAAAAACGTGTGATTTACTACTGGATCAAAAGCTTGTAACTCTACCAGACACAATGCCCAGCAAAAAGTACTTTTTGGGTTTTTTTTTTGGGGGGGGGGGTTTGCAAAGAGAACGTGAGAATATTGTGGACTTGTGATTACAATAAATCAACAATGAAAGGAGGCATAGATGTTATGCTATGCAAGCAGAAACTGCAGCTGTCGTAACCTTTTATAGCCATCTTTAATCCTGCGGCTGTACATCTGAGGCTAGACTGCTAAGGACCTGGAGCTTTATAACAACAGCACTGTGTGGTGTGAGTTGGGACAATTGTAAGGAAGAGACTTGTAGTTTGCCTCTTTGGGAGCAATGTGTGGTCTGCGGGCGTGTCTGCGTGTGACTGTGACTAATGCGTGGATACACAGTACAGTATGGCTTTTCTTGCTTTGTTTTTGTGTGTGTGGTTAGAGTGTGTGTGTGTGTGTGTGTGAGAGAGAACAGTGTGCATGAGAAAGAGGGTTTCCTCAGCGACATTAATATGAGAGAATGTGAGCATGATATTCAGTCGTGCAGCAGTGCTCATTAGCAAGCCCAAACAAACAGGACCATGCCTCTGGCCTGCACAAAGACCACTTTGTGAGCTAGCCCTCGCCACAAGTGTAGCAGCAAATGCAGAGTTCAAGGCAACGGAAATGAAAGGTTAAAAAAGAGCTGAAAGTGGAGCAGAATGAAAAAAAGAGGGGGGGGGGGTGTTGGACTGAATGTGTACATTAGTTTAACTGTTCCAGGTTTTCTGCAGGTTCAGAAGACGAAGTGCAAGCGCAGAAGACTGATAGACTTTGTGAATATCACAATTCCCATCAACTTAAAGAAAGCATACATAGCCTACACATCCTAGAAAACCAGTGATGATTTTCCAAGTGGAAAAAAAAGCAGCACACTTCCTATAAAACACTGCCACTGCTGCTCATCATTTTGTCAAAGAAAAACCAATGGCAGCAGGGACGAGAAATCAACAAGAGGAGAAAAGTCACAGACATTCAACCTCTAGAAAAACCAATAACAGGAAAAAAAAAAAAACTTGTCACCCACCTCAAGGTCATCCAGTGATCGCGCCAGGCTGAGACGTTTAACCGAGCGGCGTTTGGAGGTACGTAGAACGCCCTTACCCCAAAACCTGGAACCCTGTCAGAACCCAAGACAAGTGAATTAGAAAGGACACAATAACCAACACATACACTCATGATAGCTTTGTATACATCAATAGTGTGTTACCATGGCATAAAAGAGTTTCGCAAACCGTCCCTCCAGCTGCTCCAATCTATCACCAATCTCTATTAAGTTGTCTTCAAAACTTTCCACCATTGTCGTCCCTGCTGACTTGTCTGCTGACCCCCCCGACCCTGTCACATCCTCATATCATTCATGATTTGTGAGGACGTGCACAACTAACCAAACGGAAGTAGGACACGTGAGGCAGCCACCACGCACATGCGAATGTGTGATTAAAAGCAAGTATAGAAAGTGATAAATGACTTTGAGGTGTGTCAGTTGAATAAGATGCTCTGGAAATTTTCAGAATTTCAACTAAATTTGACGGATTTTCTTGCTTAAACTGCTGTATTTACAGATAATTGGGGTCATGACACACAGTCCTCTCTGACAACATCCAGATTGGTTACATAAAGTAAACCTGAATTACTGCTGTTTCAACAGAACAGAGGCATTTATTACACAGTCGAACCGTCAAAACTACCATTAGGAGATAACATGGAGCTTCAATGGGTTTCCTGCCTATTTTAGAAAAGAAAAAGCAGTTCAACCAGCTCTGTTCTTATGATTGGAGAGGTTGTGTCTAATGTTTGAAACGAGAGTTGAAGAATTGCGGATAATTAGCACTGCATGACATGGGCTCTACCCTGTAATTTGCCAGGCTTCCTGTGCAAGATTGTCTTCTCTCTGATCTAATGCGAGCTGGCAGACAAAGACACAATCCATTTCTGATTTATAAACAGCGGAAAATACTTTGCTGTAATAATAAACGTTGAAAACACCAATTAAGAACTGTAGATTCTGTAGCTGAACTTTATCCAATACACATTGGACAGAACCCAAAAATGGCTTGAATTGGAATTGATTTATAAAATCTTTATCATCTAGATTGCAACATATATAAAATCACTGACTCGTTGAATCTGAGAGAAAAAAAAGAAAGAAAATCAGAGATATTGTAGATGCATCATTGTTTTCCTGAGAGGAGGCTTGTTTCGTCTGTGACTACATGGATATACAGGGACATCTTGTGGGCAATGAGGACAGCAACACTTTAAAAGAAGAGCCGCTTCCTTCTTCTATCTACATGTTTATGACAATGACATCACTGACTTACAACAGGTGCTTTCTGAGTTCGATTCACGCTCGCTGCCGATCGACTGCTGAAATAGTGGTATTGTATTTCATATTAGGTGCCTCCAAAACCCCCTCAGTGTCTGGAAATTCAACTCCCTGTGAGCATTTAATACTTCCTGTGTTGCTGTGTGCTTAACATGAACTAAGTACAGAAACAGATGCCCTTGTCTCAGTACGGCCGTGCTTACAATGGAACTATTTAAAGTCACTTTGTGTAAGGATTTCTCATTAATACGAGGCTCAGAAATTACCTGCATGGATACACATAAACAAAAGCAAGCAGAAAATCCTGTGATAGCTTGAAAATTTACATACAAATCAAGTGTGAATAATATGTTTAATAGCCTAGATAAAGTATTTTTTTTTTTTATCATTAATCAAAACAATTAATATACTGTTGTTTTACTAAAGCTGGTTCACCTCATTGTTTTTGGAAAGCTGATCCAGAAAAAATTATGTTTTTTTCCAGACATTCCTCCAACATTTGCCTTTTTTTCTTGTAAATTATTGAATGATTAAACCTTTTTTCAGGGATGTAATACTAAAACAAAGACAAAACTCTTTGGTTGAACTAGTCACAACCACTAAACATACAGTATTCATTGGTAACGAGGGGTCACAACTAGACATGACTTTGTTTTAAGGGGTCACAAAGAGAGCATCTCCCACTAGGATTGATGCACTGTTTTCAAATGCTGCAGATTTTAGTTTTAAAATGTAAGAAAAAAAGAAAAAAAAAGTGCTTCACTCACATTTTTGGTACTACCATCCTTCCGCTGTTTCTCTCTCTGTTCAAGAAATCTTTTGGTCCATTCCTCTCTGGGAGGCAGCATCATGACCTCTGCTGACTGATACCTGTCTGAGGGAATCTGGCTCATGGGGGGAGGCAGGTTATTTGTGCTGGTGCTTAGGCTAACACTGGAGGACCAGTTGCTGTTAGACATCACCTGAGGCTCTGGATCACTACTGAGGGTTTTAGGCCACTTTGGCTTAGAGAACCACCTTTGGCTACCTCTGAGAGAGTCTCCCAAGATGTTAGTTTTTTTACCCAAAGGCAGAGAAGGTGGTGGTGGAGGCTTAAACTGGAATTTGAGCCTTGGTGGTGGACCTCCATAAAAGCTAGTCAGAGAATCGGGGCCAGGTAGTGACTCTGAAAGGGAATTTGTGCTGGCACTCTTCTCTGGATTACATTTTTGGCCATTCTTTATGAGATTTATTGGGGTGAGGTCTTCAGCCGGAGGATAATCCCATGGACAGCTGGGGAGGTGGGCCCCAGGGTGGTTTTGGATTGCAGAAGGGAAATCCCTGTCCGCTCTCTCCTCAGGGGGGGAAGCATTGCCAATTCCACTGTCCCCATTGCTGCTGGCGCTGCCTTGCTTGCCAGTACTGCCGTTCTCCTTGGCTTGCTGCTGAGCCTCCGTGTCCAGTCTGACTCTAAGCCTCTCAACGGCTTCTCCCAAGTCACTGTACAGGACTGTGACAAAATGTAGGACATCTGGAGGAGTCTGAGGGAATTCCAGACAGCCCAAAGCATCTGGATCTGGAGTGCAGTCGAAGCCAAAGCGTCCAGCAATCCCTATGTGGTCCTCATGGCTTCCAAGCTCTGGGTCAATGAAGAAAACATGGCAGGAGGCCCTTAATGGACCATTTTCTGGGACACGACCGTTGATAATATGTGCTGTAGTGACCAGGCAAAAAAAACGTGGGTCCTCAGCACACACAGCACCTAAAACCAGGTTCTCAGTGGGGAAGGCTGCCAAAACAGCTCCTGCATCATCACAAAGTCGGACGCAGTCAAACATGATCTTCATCATCACTAGAGTATGGGTGTCCTGCTCTGTGCCCAACTGACGTATTCGCTCACGAATGGCTTTCAAACAGTCCTCCTCTGATTCTGTAGTGTTTAAAATCAGCTCCGTAGAGCTCAGGTAGCCCACGACCAAGGTCATGTTTAAAAGACTCCAGTCTGAATTGGCTTCTTCTGTGTCTGTAAAAACAGAGTCTGTGTCTCCCAGTCTGGAATTTTCCTCCTTTGGCTGCTCAGCTAAAGCGCTCCATTGTTGTGACCACTGCGACATGTCAGGTTCTGACACCGGCCTCTGTTTGGCGGTGAACGCATGATTTGAGTTAAAAGAGGAATTGCTCGAATCGTGCGAGATAGTGCGAAGAACACCTGCTTTTTGGAAAAGACGCTTTTTCTGTCCATTTCCAAATTTTTCATCATTAAGGATGGGGTTCTCCATGATTCGGCCTTCGGCATGCACCACCAACCGTAAAGGCCCTTTGCAGCTGCCAATCAACTGCACCACAGTCTCATGCAAAGCAGTGGACACGTCTGTTCCATTGATGGCCATGATGCGATCCCCTTGTTTAAGTCCCACCAGGTCAGCAGGACTTCCTTCCATTATGCCACTCAACAAACATGGCTGCTGTCCTGAAATAGTAAAGCCATATCCTGCCCGACCACGGATGACCTCAACACCCCTGAGCTCACCGACTGCATTTAAATCCAGGCGCCTCCTCGCACCCTCAGGCTGTCCCTGTATCCTCATCTTTGTTGTGAAACACTTGCAGGTTGCCAACACTATTGTGTTGTTGTCATCCTACAGTTAGATAAAAGTGGGCAAAAGATAGGAGGACACAAATTTTAAGTGGAAGTAGTTTGTTCATAATAAATCATTCAGTACATAAGAATGAGGGAATAATCACAAAGCGCAGCCAAATGATTCAGTTGCTCATCAGCTTTAAATAGAGACATGTGGTGGTGAAACACTAAGTTGACTAGACTGTTTTCATGCAGAATACTTTGTTAATTAATCGCCTAATTGTCATTAAATGTTGAAATGTCTTGTTTTGTCTAAACTAAAACACTTCAAAACCCAAAGATATTTATCTGAGATAAATTAAAGCCAGGAAATTGAATCAATTTCTAGCATTTTTGCTTGAAAACTAACATAAACAATTAATTAATCAAACTCTAAATTAATTTCATTTTAGTTTGACTACTCAATTAAGCGACTAAATGTGTCAACTCTACAACATAGAGTATATTAAGTGAGATTTTTTTTATTCTTGAATATTAAACACTTTATGTCGAGAGCAATTGTTAAAACAAAGAATCACAAAAAATAATTTACAGTACTTTAAAACGAATCAAAATACAACACATGTGCATTTCTAAAGTAAATTATGAAGAGAAAAAAACAATTACCGTTAGCTTACCACAGAAATTACAACTACTTTTTTTTATTAGTCTATATATGCCCAATTAAGAGGTAGAATGTTTCTTGAGCTGCATATTATTCTTAGAAAAGTACTACATAACAACGTAAAACACTGATATCAATCTTATTTTAGCAATTACCTGTCAAAGATAAGACACAGAAAGCTTTTATGTCCCAGCAGAGCTTGTAAATTACGGGTCCCACCCCTCCTCCACCCACACCCCAAAAACTGTGCCAGCTGGCTCCCTACTCACCAACAACACTTTAATGACAACCAGACTCTTGGGTTTCAGTCAGCCACTGTTTTTAAATGTTACAATATTCTTCCAACCACAAGTTAAATAGTTTGAAACAGCAGAAACACCAAAACGAAGCCATGTGGCTCCTTTACTAGTGTTTTTAAACCGGTAAAATGCGCTATCACATACGGTAAATCAGAAACTATCCCACAATGAGGCTGTTAAAAGTTATCTTTCGAAATTACCTTTTCCAACGTTGAAAACTTCCGCAAAACTCCCACAATTTTACATCCACGCAGCTAAAAGTCCAAATGTTTACATTTTTCCCATTGCAGCTCTTTTTTTCAAGTTAATTACTCAAACAATATTTCCCTGCCGTGTAGTAGTAGTAGTCCGTGTGGCCCCGCGAGATATCACAAAGCGTCTTTCATTGTAACCATGACAGCGTAACGTCTCTGGAGCATGTGACGTATCCCTCTGGCCAATCACCACGCCTCTCACGTTCAATATTCAAAAGATTGGAGTGATACTATTGGCTGATACTAATACTGACAGTTGATAGTGTATTTTGCGCTAAAGTGAATCAAATTTAAAAAGCCTTCAGTTTTTAAACGAACTACGCTGTTTAAATGCGAGGTTCAAGGCGACAGTGTAAGCGCTGTCATGAAGAAACACGTTAAACATGACAACGAGTAACAGTGTAAACACGGTAAGTTTTCAATGAATTGAAAAAAAAAACACGACAAATGAGAAGTCTTACCCATATAAGTGTGCTAGCACCGCTGTATCGTTATCTTGCACTATGTGGGTCACCCACCTGTCCGTTTTCTCACACTGCTGCAACACTTTGCTGCGGATGGTCTGTCAACAATACCTCTCCGGTCAAAGTGCTGCAACGGTTGTACACACACGGTCACATGGGTTAACTACACATGGTCTCAGCCTACACACACAATAAACAGGAAAACAGAAAAGTCGTTTTGTGAGAGAAAGGTCACGTGGTGATTATTGACAACCTAATAATAGCCCGTACAAGCTGTTACACTTGTTATGTTATGAATGTGACAGTGGCATCAAATCGCATCGGTTTACATCTCAAAACAAACAGTATTACATTTGCATTTTCATGAGGGAATCACGTCCATGAAGTTGCCAGTGCAGTGTGTCTGATCCAAATCCTCTTAAAATAGGCTGAAAGGCAAAGACCTTAACATTTTGACTCTATCAGTCCTCGCCTTCTGTGTATTTTGCATTTCAATAATTACCCTGCAGAAACAGATATGCTGCCTAACAGTGGGGAAAATTACAATGAAACACAGGAAATGATGGCAAACCGGTGTGCAGTTTAATTCAGTGGAAATGCAAACAAGAGTAAGGCGTTTTTTTCCCCCCAACATATTTAAGTATTGAAACCTCAAAAACAATGTGCTTTTCTGTGTCTGTCTTGAAGTTTTGTGTTTATATCTGATCCTAAAACTATGCCACCCAAGATTAAACACTGTATAAATGTTATTTAATTGACCTTACTCAGTGCAATTAGTCTGCAGGCAGAGGACCAATCTGAAGTGCCAGGGTTTAATATATTTCTGATATTTAGTAATTACATCTAAATGTGCTTCACCTTGAACAGTTCTATCACCTGAATGCAGGGAATGTTCCCCTATTCTTATAGACTCAGTGTAGCCACTGATTCATGTCTTTTTACAGTTTCTTTTCAGCGGAGCTACATCGGCTTGACATTGTAATTTCAAGGTTAGCAGCCATTCTGTCTCATCTGTGGATTGATGATAAGCCGGCACACTTTTATCAAGCACTGACTGTACTGCTATTGAGCACAAAAAAGGAGCATCTTTGAGAGCTTTCTTTTGGCAAGAAATCTGATTCAGTTGCTGTTGCAATTTGCCGTCAGATCCCCAATCTCTTCAGTATCAGGAGGGCTTATTGCCTTAACTCATGATAATGCCTGGTTCGCGATGCTGCAAATTGCCCAGTTTGGCATCAGACATTCCCAACTTGTAATTATCCTGACACAGTAGGGGGGAAAAAAAGAAGTGACAAAAGAAGTCTGTTTTTGCAAGGCTGTTGTTTCCACAGTGATTTTAATGGGACACTTGAATATAATCAAGAAAGAGGATCTGATAGAACTATCCTTGATATGAAAACTCAGACTTGATGTAGAAGTGCCAGCATATCTCTACAGTCAACATGCTCATCATCTTTCACTGAAGATATTCAAGGTAACAGTATATATTTGTACATTTCATTGCTGATCAGGGCTATATTTAGACATATGCAACACTATAAACAATAAAAATGTCTGATGTTGAACAGAAGTCCAAAATAAATATACTTTATTTTTTTCTCCAAAGAGGCTAGAGACAAGACGATGATCTCGCTCCCAAAACAACCACAACCCGCCCGCTTCAACTTCACGGCTTCCCCGGATCTTTGACGCCACTCTGACCCCACGATGCTGACGCGGCGGAAGAAGGCTGGATCATCTTTTCCAGGAGATTCATCATCCGTTCCTGCAGCTGCAGACACTGGACTTGGAGGAGGTTCTGTTGGTGCATGGCCCGGCGGACCTCCCTGCACGTCTCCTCTATGGCTCGGCTCGACCTCTTCTGTTGTTGCAGCATGGCCTGCATCACCCGCAGTTTCTTCCGCTTCATGAACAGATGTTTGTTGGCATGCCTTTTCCTGGCTGAGGTAGGATGGGAGCTGGAGAAGAGAGAGGGGGATTTTTTTAGAGCAGGCAGTGATTGTGTATTTTAAGAAGGGGGTCATCTCTGTGTTAGTGCTATGAGCTAAAACAGTCCAGTCTGCAATTTTTGAGCATTATCAGAAAATCCAAAAGAATGTGATTAAAAAAAGCAATCAAAAGTGTGTTGAAAATTAACAGATAACACATAAAAAGCAGAGAATAAAGAAAGTGAAATGAAAGTGATGTATAAGTGAAAAGGAAAGGCTCCTGCAGGTGGATTTTGGTGGCGGATTTGGAAAATAAGACAATTACATGGAATAAAGCTAATTTTGTATAAAAACTTGGGGGGAAAAAACATCATCTATGGTGCAGTTCCAGAAAACCTAACAACATGTTCACTTTTGAACTCGAAGGTTCATGTTTGACCTTGGAAACAGCAGTTTGGGAGGGAAAAAAAATCTCCACCCGAGGTCCACTTATTTGTTGTTTCCATAGCTTTCAGCCACACATCTTATGAGCGTCCTCAACTGATGCTCAGTTGTCATGGATATAATTTGGTGGAAGTATATGGTGAATCGTATTGTTGTCATATGAAAATGTCGTATCAAGGCATGATATGATCCCATATCATATGATATCAGATAAACGTCTATATAACATTTTGCATATGACCACCTGTAATCACATGACTGAAACTTTGGTCATGTGATAACAAATTACATCATCTCAATGACAACTGAGCAGCTCTATCTACTGAAAGCTGCTAAAAGTTTCAGAAACACAGTAGAGTAACTCTTAATCCATAACATACTATATACATATTTTTGATTTGAGTTTTCCTAAATCTTTGGATTTGGTAATAATCTGGTTCACAGAGTAACATTTTTTATGATACATGCAACAGGAAACACATGTTACAACATGACAGAGAAAAAAGGGCCATTATCTTAGCTTAGTTGACATTGAATGGTAGATGTTTTCCGTGTATCTAGAACACAAAGGTCAGTTTATTAACGTCTTATTACCTTTATCAAAAGACGCCGCCCACACACTCAGACACACACACACACACACTCATACACCCCCCCCCCCCCTCTTCTCCCTAGCTCCTGTTACCTGGAGCCCTGCGTGTGCTCACTGTCAGAGCTCAAAGAGTCCAGCTCTTGCTTTATCTCCATCTCATCTGAGGAGCCTGTGTACTCTGGCAGGAATCCCATCATCCCCTCCTCTGCTTGGCCCACCAGGTTGTCTGTAGACTGGGAGGAAGTGGACGGACCTGCAGCGGAGGCCTGAAACTCCAAAGAGTTCACCCTCCCGTTCTCCAGCGGCTTGGAGAGGATCTTCTCGATAGCTTTATAATACGGCCAGTCGGGCATCTCGCCACCTTCGCCGACTGTGGATTTCAGTCGCCTGTTGGAAGCAAAAATAGATGTTTAGAATCATGCAACAGCTGGATTTCGGAGTCTGGCTGGACTATTGGATCTGGTGCACTTGCCTGTACTGGAAAGACATGTTGGTGATTTTCATCTTGATTTCCTCTTTGAAACGCTGCTCTCCGGTCAGCTGGAAAAACCTCTGGGACATCTTCTCGTACACCTTGGCGTTCCTCTTGCTCATTTTCAGTTCGTTGTGGTGTTCCTCCCATACGTACAGGAGGGCTTTCATTTCACCGTCGGTCCAGTTTGGGGCCCTCCTGTGCTTCTCACTGTGCCCTGGCAATAGGTAGCTGAAACCATCGTCTGATGCCATCTTTGAAATGGTTCTCCTGGCCTGTGCTGGCTGTGTTTTGCAGGAACAGGCTCTTTAGAGGTTGAATTTGAAAGTCTTTTACTGTGCTATAAGCTGTGTTGAGTCTGCAGTGAGGGAGTGAAACATGCAAGAAGGCACACACGCCGTTTCCTGCCTGTGCCCTTCCCCCTAGCCTAGCTGAAAGAGGACTCAAAATGGGGCCTAAGGCAGGAGAGGAATCCGGTTAAAAGCTTTTAGTGGTGCGTGATGTCACCGTGACATCAAGTTGCCTTGGCAACGGTGAGGGAGGCCCTTCATTTTCCCTCCCTCTCCTCTAACCACTCCCATCTGCTCTCCTTTCCCCTCCATTCTGCTCCACTGGCAGCACAAAAAGCTTTTAGCTGAAAGGCAGCAGTGTGAGCGCACAAGATTGCTGACAGTTTTGAAATATGAGCCACCAGGGAGGGGAAAAAAAAAGAGAGCCGAGACCACGGGTATGTGTTTCCCTGGCAACAAGGCACTGGATTTGGTAGTCAGCCAAGACACTGCTCCATTTAAAAGCTTTTAATAATAGACAAGTCACTTTGAGATGGGGAGAGGGAGGATTTGCTTTATCTGGCATGATGTAGAAGAGAGGAAAACACTTGCAGTCTGCAGTTTAGATCTAAAATGCCAGCAAAAGCTTTTCAATGAGAAACTGTGAACCACTTTATGTGGAAATGAGATGAGGAGACATCAGACAGAATGGCAACATGTGGTGATCAACCATAGGCACCCCAGCAATGGGATACAATATGCTGACTGCTGTAATCAGCTTTCTATTCATAGCTGTGGGTAGTAGACAATGGACCCCTGCTGAAGGGGTTTCTCTGACCAGTTGGAGACCCCTCCCCCATTTAGATCCCAGCAAGGGGCGGATCTTCGTCTACCCCCATCTCAAGCACCCTTATCGACCATAATATGTGCGTTCCCCCTCTCCTCCCTCCAGCCCCTTCTCTCTTTCTCCCTTTCTCTCTCCCTCCTTCTCGTCTTTCTCTCAAGAATATTTTTTGCACCACCGCCTCAAAATACATAAACAGTAAAACCCCCAAAACTACCCCCCTCTTTCTTTCTGTCATCTTTGCTGCTTTTTTTTTTTTTTTTTAAAGGAGCAGAAATTGTAATGCAATGACACAAGCAACCCATCCTCAATTCATCTTTATTAGTGCCACTAGTTGCTGTCGGCCCAGCTTAACTTAGTTTTGGCCTGATTAGACCCCCCTAACCCATCTGCTCCTCACTAACCTGACAGGCGGCCGGTGCATTTTCATACCGCAAATTGGCAGCTTTGCACAATCCATCACATCTGTCACTTAAGACAAACGCTAAGCTCTGCCGTTGCAGAAATGGAAGAGGCAATGAAAGTTGGTGTGAAAGGTTTTGTCTGTTTATTTTTTCTCCTTTGCGTCTGGTGTACATTTAAAATATCTGTGCCTCAAAATGTTCAGAAATTTGATTGATGTGACTTTTGGTTACAGCTTCTATTTATCGCTCAACTGACTTTCTAAAGGCAAAACATTATTTTTGCAGAGTTGTATTAGTTAGGGTAATTAAACTAAAGTAGATGGATATTTCACATAAAAATCCACCTTAAAACCTTGATTTCTATATAAGTCTTAAATGTTTGCATGAATACTCATTATTTCAGTTATTTCACTATAATAGCAGCTACAAGCACTTGTCTCTTTCAGTATAATGACAGAATCTTCTTGTTGGGGTCCATTATAATTGTGCTTTTAGTTTTTTTCATTCATTAAGGTGGAGGTAATCCAGACTACTAATCCAGGAGCCAGACTAATCTACAGATAAACTGGTCATGCGCCGCTCATGTCTAGGAGTAGAATCAAAGTGTATGACGAGGCCATCAAGGATACAGCTTTCTTTTTTCATCTTAATGGAAGAAAACTGTCAAATTTGCTTTATACAATACATGTCAAAAGATTTTAGAGGTTAAAAATCAAAATGTGTTATCATCATATTTAGCATTGCACCTGCTGAGTGAACAAAACCACTCAGAATACAACTATTACGCTGTTTAAAAGTGAAACTCCACATGGAAATATCAAGTAACTCTGCAATACTTCCCAGTTTAGTTAAGTGAAAGCACAAGCAACATGTCATCAATTACAGTGGCTTTGGAAAGTATTCTAGCCTAAATTTGCAAAAAAAATAAGTTCTCACTTTGTTATTATAGGTTATTATGTGTAGATTGATTGCCAAATCAAATTATCCGTTTTAAATTAAAAAGTTCTCTATTTCTCTCATTAGTGTCGTCAGGTTAGGCTAACCCATTGTTGCTAACTTTGGTGCTAAACCCCTTCACTTTTCAACAGTTGGGGAAACAACAGATGTGACTTTTCTTGGTCTTGACAGGCTGTAGCATTTATTAACTGACACACTGTAGTCTGTACTGTACATTTACTACCAGATTGACATCTTACTGCTAACCTTTTCCTCTGCTCCGCTCGCATTCACCATCATTTTTCTGCCGCTCGCTCTTTCTCTCTCACCAGTCACCATGGTCACCCGCTAAGCATACATATTACGTTCTGCCATATTCCTTAACAGAGCTACGCTACTAAACGTTTCTTAGGCAGCTACGCAGAGGTTAACTCACGTCTCGGTGACACTGCACAGAGGCTCCTTAACACTATTGATTTCTGAATGAATGGATACAAATACAATTCTGGAAGGCATGAAACACTGGATAGGATATGTAATTTTCTTCTTCCCATACATGGGAATACATACACATTGCGTCATACATACTGTTTACTGTAGCTAGTGTCTTCAGTCTTATTTAATCTTTTCACAAAATATTTGTGCAAAGGTTGAAATCCAATGTAACAAGAGTTTCACATTGCAAACTGAGTCATAACTGAACAGTTTTAAAAAAACAATATAGCAAAAAACAAGAGAAAAATCTTTTTTTATGTACATGGCAAAATCTGGGGTTTAAATTTCTTGAAGAATCATTTGATGGTCTTTGGAAAAGTTAATCAAGGATGAATCTTCAACAAGTCCATAATTGGCTCATGATTCGCCTGTGTGCAAAACCTTCTGGTAAATTTATCTACATTTCTAGTCAAACAGCAGTTATGCATGTTGTCATGGTGATGCGATGTAGTGTTCATGGTTTCAGATAATCTTATATGGTTCATTATAGATATGGTACATTTATAGACTTAAACATTACATAATCGACTTGACATAAAATGAAGGAGTAAATGTTATCTCTGAACCTTAGAAAAAACGTTTAATGCAAATTTGTGCACATAAAACACATACATACAGTACAGTGCATACAGAAAGTATCATAAAGTATAAATGCTTCTAATGTTGGCCTACATTAGTATGTTAACACATACCATTGTACATCTCTACCTCATAACAAACCCGGTCCACAACAGACCGAAAGCAAACTGACTGGACCACTTTGGCCAAAGCTAGATCCACAACAAGAGATAGTCTTTTGCACCTTCCCGATGGCGAAAACTAAATAAGACAAAAACAACTGATGACCACAGTTTGTAGTGATTAGAGCATTTGAGGCTGGTGTGTTTCCTACACAAAAATACAGTAGATACAAGCTGTCTGTTTCCTTTTGAGTGGCATACTAAGTAGAAAGCTCTGTGCAAATCTGAGCTCAGGCAGGAGGTCCAATCCTAATTTACTCCTCCTAAGGGAGAGGGGGCAGGGGCGGGGGGAATGGTATAATCCATAGTAGCTTTTCTTCTATCAGTCTTTAACAATTAATGCAGATACAAGAAGACATAGAAAGCTATTAAATGTACCCATGCTCTGAGGGCAGAACAATTAAGGAATGTCTGTTTGTGATCAAATACAAAATACTTAAAATGACGTTAAATACTTAAAGAAAGGGGGTTGGTAAATGGCATATAAAGTGTCAGGCAAACTCTGGTACCCCAGCAGCTTATCTTAACTTCACCTCATCTCTTGTCTGTCACGCCCACACTCAAAAAACAACACACCGTATAAAACAAGATGTCAAATTAAAATATAAAAAACATGATAGAATGGAAACAATATCGTATAATATATCAAGTATTCATAATATACAACAATACAATTTAAAAATCAAACCTAAAAAGGAATGTAGTTCTGGAAAAGTACCACTAGAGGTCAGCAAATATCCATGCTCAGATATCCAGTTATACACTTGAAATATTTATCTGCAGTGAGAAGTTTCTTCTGCTTGTGGACTAACACTTTAAAAAACAAACAAAAAAAAAAAAAACTTACAGATCCCACTTCTTTTCTTCCATTCAATTCCACATAGCAGCAGTAGTGGTAAACACTTCATCAATTCAGCAAAATTCACTTAGTTTACATTCTTGATATGAAGTCTCACAGTATGAATGACAGTTTTTTTTGTTTTTTTTTTTAAATCTTACACTGACTCGTATGTGCACAGTGGTCTCAAATGTCTCACTGAATAACATCTGCGATCTTGACACTGTTACTGCATCAGGAAAAAGAAAAAGAAAAAGATTTCCCACGTATCAAAACTGACTCATGCAGTCATAAGAGAAATTTTAATCTCAGCGAATTCTGCTGAAAACCACCAGTTCTTGTTAAGAGTTTTTGAAGTTGTTTTCCATTTCTGGTGGAAAAAAGTTCTCCCAGTTTCTGTTTTTTTTTTTGTTTTTCAGGTTGGATTTTTGAAAATAATACGTCCACCTGTGGATCATGTGTTTTACAGACTCCAGCCTGTTTTTTTCTCTTCGTTCTTGGGCGTCTCTGTTCAGTCTCTGGGTAGACACTCCTCCTCGGTGATGCCCTGAGCCTTAAGCTCCTCGAGAACGTTGTCCAAGTGGCCGGGGTCGGGGTAGCCGTGGCCCGTCAGGTTGGAGCCGAACTCCGTCTTGTGGTGCACCTCGTTCCAGATAACTGTGTCGGACTCTCCGGTGGTGCTTGATGTGCCCACAGAGAAAATGAGCCGCCGGTCCCACGCCACCAGAAGCAGCCTCAGAACCTGGATGGAGAGATTGAGGAAGAAAAGGTTTATCATGTGTAACCTTCAAATTGCACATGAGGTCACAAAGAGGAGATTTTTATTTTACAATTTACCTTGCGTCCCTTTTCGCTGTCAGGGAGGTAGCAGTGTCTGGGGAACCCACGGGCAGTGAAGGGTTTGCCTGGGTTTGGATGCTCTGGGCCCTGAGGAGAAAAAAAGTTCATTACATCATGCAAGCGAAGCCAGAAACACTTCCTGTCTTCATCATATTGGTGTCACGTCAACATTGGTAACCTGACTTTACCTGGATGCCAGGAGGGATGTTGTAAATGATGCGGATGGTTTTGCAGTCAGGGTGGCCGGGCAGCGAGTGGGGGATAACGTGGTACTCCATCTTGCCAGGGGGCTGGTTGCCGGTCTTGACTCCATAGATGGTCTTGCAGGTGGGGCACTGCAAGCTGCCGTCCTTGTTGCCGTTGTTGTACATGGCAACGAGGCACTGGAGGTGGTACTGGTGGCCACACTGTGCCAGACGACCCACCGACTCAGCCCGGGAGATGCCTCCAACGCCGGGGCCTTTGTACCCTGATGGTCCAGCCAGGGCCTCCATGCAGATAGTGCAGTCCTGAGTTGGGAAAACAAGTACAATTTATGTCTTGTCCAATATGATATGGACAGTTTTGAACATGGCTTTTTAATTTTGCCCAATGAAAACAAATCTTTTCAAATGCTCTCCCGTGTGGATAAATTTAAAAGGCTGATCTTGCATTGAAGTGTTTGAACAGAAGTGTTTTTCTGCTGTTTTGCTGGTTCATTGTGGACACAAACCTTTTCAAAACTGGAAAACCCTTGACAATCTATCCTCTAAAAGTAAATAGCACTAGTGCCACTTTCACTTTGTTATTGTTGTAATATTTAACTCATGACAAGCACAACCTTTTTTGCACAAGCCAAGAGATCACATAGCCTAAAACTGCTACTGTTCTTGAACCCCTTTGATTGCTAGATATAATCCACATCTCTTCTGAAAGGTAACTCTTTGGGGTTTACTACCAAAATGTTAGAATTAACTAAAATGATGCAGAGGCACAAACATAGAAAAAATGCAAGTTGTTTTACTTTTTAAAAAAATCTTAGTGCTCTGTATGGTATGTGGTCCTATACCTGGTGAGTATTTGGGCTACTTTTTTGACTGAACAGTTGGCTCAAAACCATCGTGAAGGAGAACTCACCTCCTCAGGTGGATTGCGGACTTTCTGAAGGTACCTCTTCACCACCTCCTCAGGGGTCTTGCCTAAGATGGAGATGGAAAAACACTAAGTATGACAATCGGTTTATGAGCAAGCGTTGTGTTAATTTTCATGAGGGTGAGAAAGCCTGAGACTTTTTTCATCATCAAACCCACCTTTGCGGGCCTGTTTCTTAGTGGTCTTGCGGCAGCAGTGGCCCAGGCCGGGCACAGGCTTGATGTCGCTCTTGCTGACAGGTGGAGGATGGAGCACCAGCTTGGGAGGGCGGGTCAGGCAGACAGGAAGTCCCGCTGCACTCATCAAGATGCCTGTAATGCCTGGAAACAGCCAGCAGAGGGGGGTGGGGGAGGTTAGACACAGTATTTGAGGTTTCTGGGTTTCTTGTGAGAGATTTATCATTATGAGTTCTTCATCCAAACAATCATCTATTAACTGCATACAAATACAGCGCTTGGTGTCAGTACATCAGAGTCTAGTAAAGGTTTGCATTAAGAGCTGGGAATTAAGACAAACTAATTTATGGTGAAACCTTAAAGATCCCTTTTTAAAGGTATATATTTACTGAAATGAATTCTGGTCTGTTTTAAATATAATGAGAAAAACTGTTTATTTTTACCTGCCAGTGCAGGATGTACAGGGCTAGATCCATTCAGGTTCTTCACTGGAACCGTTGGCACTCTGAAACACAAGGAAAAACAAACTTAGATTAATCCACACATGTTGACACACTAAAAGCAGACATGCAGCTGGTCCCCTCACCTTATCCCCAAGATTTAAGGCATTGAAATCTGTTGAGTCACCTGTAAAGAGGCCACGGCATATGCTAGTTTCTAGTTTAATGTGTCAGCAGGTTAAGGAGCTTTTACCGAATCATGTAGAGTAACAAACAGACGTTGCTCATCACGCCTTGACTGTCTTATAATGCCAGGTAGGCCACCCTGCGGTGTGAGGCTTAAGATTAGGATGCATATAGCAGCACTAGACGTTTGGCTGTCTGTTTCTGTGTTCTAATAATACTTCTGAAGAACCCAGGAGGATAAATATCACTAAAAACTGCACTAATTCAGAGAACTCAGAGATGCTCCTTTACAAGACAAATTAAACCCTCAACTTTGAATGAAATCAACTCATTTCCATTTTCTAACCACATAATTAAAGCTTTGATTTTGCACAGAAAATGGACAGCAGCATCTATTTTCATTTAAAAAAATTCAAAAAAAGCTAAAGATGAAAGAGCCCAAGACAACAATACACATGCCCTTATTTTAATAAAATGTAAAACTGTCCTTCACTACTAAGGACAGTACCACCTCTGCTATGACTGCCCAGTTAAAAGCGTGTACTTACGGTCTTCCAGTTTTGATAATAGTCATATTTCCGGCTTGGAAGCACCAAAGATCACAGACAAAGCTCAAAATATTCCAGTAACGAATTTCCGCTAGTCTCCTTTTTTCTGTCTCCAATCTACTCTTCAGTTATACAGCAGTGGTGTCTTTGCCCCTCTCTTTCTCGCTCTGTCTCTCCGTCAGGACTTGTGTGCCTCTGTCACGTCTCCTTCCTCTTTTATAGGCCTAATCCACCTGTTTCCATCTGTTGACTGAACTCTGGTTGTAGGCCAGAGGCACGTCACAGCGAGGATTACCTGTCCCATGTTACCACGTCACACTGAGCCATAAGGCTGACAGACATCAACACATACAACAGTATACCAACATTAACCCCTGGAGAGTTATTACAGTATGTCAACATACTGGCATTTGGATTTGGAGAGGATGATCCACCTCAACCAATCAGAACTATCTATTAATATTGGCCAATGTAGTGTAATGTTGGCACAACAATGTGTGCACCTAGGTAACATTCTTTTAAAGTTTCCAACTTGCTTTGACTACAATCATGTATTTCATATTTCATTTATTTTACCATATATTACTAAGTAAAGCTTTAAACAGTTATGATGACTAGTAGGGTGCTTGTTTGGACGTTAAGAGAGGGTAGGTGACATCATATAACATACAAGTCTTTTTCAACCAAAAGGAGGAACACTTGTTAGTGGTAGATCAATTAATTAAAAAGTTTCTGTGATTTCTGATCACTTTAAAATCTTATATTGTTGACTATCTGAAAATTGAATGAAATTTTTGAGGCAAAGAAATCCAAAAGTGATTATTCTAACAACAGCCTGAGGTTTAGGCTGTTTTGACTGAAGCTATATTACATAAATGGTATAAATGGGTGCACAACAACAATTTAAACCTCTATAGATAAATGATGCAACAGTGACATGGAAAACCTTAGAGTCAAGGGCTACTGTACTGTACATTTCCAGTACCAGACAATCTGATTACACTGGACTCTGTTACTATATTTGTTTGTTTACCAACAAATAAAGTGTCCAAGCTACAGTATTAGCTCTCTGTGTACGTGCCTTACATGATTCAAAAAGTCAAAGATCGTGTCAGCTGACTGGGTCAAACCTGAGCGTGAACAGAATAAGTAAAATGTGTTTGCCAGGCAGAAAGAAAAGTGAACAATACGATGAAAAGAGTCAAGGAGGTGGGTTAAAGCAGAGAAAGGGTGGGAAACAAGCTGAGGTGAAGAGTGTCAGCTTGTCACGTTTCTTTGATCCCAGCTAATCTAGTGGCTTTAGAGCTGCCTCCATCTGGACCACTGGATGATGGAAACACACAAGCTGCAGCATATGACAACACTTAGATGCACACACTTTACAGGTATAAGATCACACCTTGAATACATTCTGATTAAAAGGATAACCCCTTAAAGCTGGAGACATGCTGTACTCTGTTCATTCAGAAAGTGTACGTTTTGTGCCGCAGAACACAAAGCCTCCGCAACAACAAGAGAAAGGGCCGCAACAGGTGTGCGGACCAAAGGCAACTTTCGTCACTGTGATAATCTGTGACGTTGAAGACCCCTCAGAGTTTAACATTTCACTCAGAAACCATCTGTCCCTTTTCACTGCAGGAAAATATACCGATCCAACTGCTAGAGAATAAGCTTCAGTTACGCTTATAATAATGATATGGTACAATTGTAGCAACTGTCTTTTCACAACACTTTGTTTCCTTTAGTTCTGGGAGACTGTTTGATGTTGATACACTTGTACGATGAGATTAAAAACAGAGAGCTCGATATCAATTTCCGTATCCATAAAAAATTACTGGGCCAGATTTTCTTCAAAATGTGAAAGAAGCATTCAAATGAGTTACAAAACATTCAACTTTTCTTATATAAATTGCCTATTTGCATGTACTACAAAAGAAGTCACTCTTATGCTGACATTTATAAGCTAATTTAACTGTTTAGGTAAAAATTTCAACAAAGGTTTTTCATGAAAAGTTGGTCTAAGTGATTTGAGTACCAAATTCTATTATATCTTAAGTTCCTTAAAGCTACACTAATCAATATTTTTATATTGACAATGGATCAACTGACTATGTGTAACATGAAGTGTGTCGCTTGTAATGACAGATAATTATCACCTGATTCTGCAGCTCCAATTAGCTCTACGGAGCGTTTTAGCATCTTTCAGCCCATTGTTTTGGTTTTCTGCTTCTCAGCTTTAATGTTCTGATACTCTCACCGCTCTTATCAAACTGGTTTCCAGCAGCAGCAGGCAACTGTTTTCCATGAAAAAAAAACTCAGATAAACTCCCTACACACTATCTGTGCTGCACCAAATGGACTAGCAGTAACAGCAGTTATTGATTAGTGGGTGAACATAGTGGAGCTTTTGGCACCTGGAAGTTGTTAGAGAGCAAAACAAAGTTAAAAGGAGTGTGAATATTGGCTGTACATTGATCAGATGGCCAGAAACACCACTCAAAATGAATGCTAATGTTGCTCCGTGTCCACTGGGTGTGTAAATAGGTAACTCTTTGCTAAAATATTAGCTATAACAATTTTATAAGATGATAAAGTTGTGTTTACATCTTGTTCAGCTGCCACAAAGTGCCTGAAAGTAAATTAATGTTGCTTTAAATTAAACTGCGGGCAGTTTAATTTCATTTTATTCATTTTAACCCAGCTGAGCCAAGTGGTTGTTGATCCCTTGATTCAAAGTAATACAGTACTTTTGAGTTCTTTTTTTACTTTGGTTTTACCAAAATGAACCAGCGCAATTCTGTAGAAATAAATAAAACCACATTTAAACCCAGTTTAAACACAAAATGTGAATTAAATATCACTGACAACATGTGAAAAGTGCAGTAGCAGCAGTGTTAGCAGAAAGTTAAAATCAACTACTGAGGACAATGCTTCAAAAGACCATTATGTGTGCAGACATAGTTTTGTGTCCATTAGATGAACACAAACCACCTAAATCCAAAAAAAACTTTAATTAAATAGTTTTTTTCTTTAAATGACTCGATTTATAAATGTGCCACTAATTACCATCATGTAGTTTATGGTTTTAAATAATAAATCTCTTATCTCTGGATACACCAGCTTCAGCTTTATGTGGTAATAGTTTTTAAATTTGCGGATAAGGCAGTAAGATGATGACAGCAGGGGCACTAAGTGGAGATTGAGCTAATAACAAGTAGAAGAGGGCATCCCAGGCTGACGGGATCAGAGAGACTCTTCAACTGTGACGTTGAGTGTTTTACTGCAGCAGCAGGTACAACCATCTGCTTGACAGAAGAGTACTCTCACCTGGCATGTTGAAATAATGGGTCAGTCACACAGCTCACCTGACACAAAATACAGAGATTACTAAAGCAGTATTAAGCCTGTGGTATTTGGTATTAATCTGAGGCTTAGCTGCTGCTAAAATGCTGTTTTATGGAAGTTCAGCTAATGCGAGGATTCAGAAAAAGTTAGGCTACTTATGCCGGGGCACTGTTGGGTTGGTTCATATGGAAATTACCATCAACAGGTGTTGTTTGTGTACAAGTTGTCATGCAGACCTGCTCCAAAAAACACAAATGTAACGGCTGCATGTAGTTGGGGGATCTTCTTCCAGGGAGACTTAATGATTGTGAGGAAACAAATGTTATAAACAGGAAGGCTATAATTGGAATCTGATGAAATCTAGATGTTAAAATCTGTAACATCCTCTCACAACTAAAGCATGTGGAAAAACAGAAAAATGATAAAAACAGCAGCGTTCTTGCTCCAAAAGTCTTCCTCAGTTGGTCCCTGTACATTCCAGACATCTTACTAACTAGCGCCCTCTGGCTATAACACCTGGACACTGTAAGAGTAACATTTACTAATACCGGTACTAACACTACTCATTCAACACCTCAAAACCACAGTTCACACATGCTGTATATGTCAAGCCTCAAAAGGTGGGTTTTCCTTAAAAAGGGGGTTAATGTGGCAATTTACATAACAAGAGCCCCTTCCTGTATCAGCTGACTGATGTTAAATATTAGTATGTTAATTTCATGCTTCCACTATGAGCTGACACCTAGCCACATATTTCTGCTTCCTTCTAGGATACAATGGCATATTTAGGTTAGGATAGTATTTTTTTTCACTATTTTTGTGAAAAAAAAGCATTCCCATCGACTAACTGTAACTGTATAAGGTTGCAGGTATAAATGAAATATAAATTTATAGATATAAATATAATACAAAAATAAATTTGTTTGAAGAGATCTCAAATTTCTGTCTTGACGTCTGGACAGTGTGTAAACTCAACGACCTGGCCCACGTTTTTTTATATCAGTCGCTGTTTCAAATCTGAGTAGGCACGGTGAGGTTTTAATCAGCAAAGTTATCCATCCCCTGCTTCACAATGGTTGCTAAGGTTACCAACCCAAGTGCTTACACAAACACACACACACACACACACACACACACACACACTTTTCTAATTCCCAGAACCCCCCCCCAATTGTTTGCATGAAAGCTATATACAAACTAGGTATATGCATAAACTACATGCGTGTGCGTGAAGTAAATCCATCATTAAGTGGTTGCATGACACACCAGAGAGCTCGGCTTGTTCGGTATGAATACTGTTCATTGTTTTGTGATGGAAATGAGTGAGCCTGATGGACTTTGTCACAAAGATTAAAGGCTCATGAATGCTAATGAGTGCTGATGTCGGACAATGTGTAACGAGGGTTTCAAACAAACTGGGAATTCCTGTCTACATTGATTTTTTTCTTACAAATCCTGTTTAGATGGGCTCATTTTGTTTCATATACAGTGTTATAATGACTGATCTAATCTCTGTGGACATTTCATTTGAATAATACATTAAATATTTTAGCAAAACTTTCCTGTTTCTAATATAATACACTCCAGTACATCATCACCACTCACTATGACCTCAATCATAAACATAAAGTAGAATTGTCACTTTTCTCACAATGTATAACCTTAATAAAAGAAGAATTGGTGGCAGAGCTGTTGTATTGCATTAGATAGGTGTTCCTAATAAAGTGCTTGGCGAGTGTACAAACTTGTCCATTCATAAGCGAGGAAGCGAAAATTGTTTCAGGACTAAATATGAAACAGCTTTACTGAGCAAAAACTTGTGAGAAAGAAGAAAGAATGAAAGAAAGTCTCTTTTTTTTTTTTTTAGAGACCGCATCATCTTTTCTTGTGCAACTGAACCATTTTTGACAGTAAAAGAATATGTTAAGCAAACTAAAGCACTCCTCAAACCAGTTGCTGGCGTACTACAGAGGTTGCGTACTCACCCAGAGGCGATAAGGGCACGTGACTGAGCCATGGCGATACGCTGGAGCGCAGGTCGACTCAGCCCTGCTAGGCTGGACCGGGGCGGCAGAGGGGCCGCGCAGGCAGCGGCACCAGACGAAGACACTGGGCCTAGGACGCGGGCGGAAGGCGAGGGCGTGCAGGTGGAGGCAGCTGTGGAGATGAGAGGCGGGCCTGGAGCAGGCGCGGCGGGGGCGGAGCAGGAAGCAGAGAGGGAGGAGGAAGTGGAGGGGTGAGGGGGGGAGGTGGCCATAGAGGAGAGTGTGGTGGAAGGCGGAGGAGGAGGCGGCGGAGGAGGGGGCAGAGGCGGAGGAGGGGGACGGGTTGAGGAGATGGAGAGGGCGGCGGTGGCCGAGCCGAGAAGGGAAACGGAGTGGGTGAAGCCTCCTCCGATGCCAAGGCCGGCACTGCCAATGCCGCTGCCACCCATGATACCTACACCTCCTGGACCGCCCATACCACCGATATTAAAGCCACCTGTCGCCCCAACTATGGACGTCCTGTGCGGGGACCGTGACAGGGTCGGAGGCCGAGGCAGGGTTAGCGAGTACGACCCTCCCGGGATTGAGTGGCTGCTTATTTTGGGACTAGGTGGCTTGGTCTGTGGAGGTCTGCGACCCAGAGTGTGAGCAGTTGACATGGTGCCTGCTTTGACACTCAGCACCAACATACACTGCTGACAGGCGCAGGGTTGTCCCAAAGAGGTGATAGCAGAAGCAGGGAGCGCCCCGCTGGGATACGCGCTCCCATTTCCTGTCCCGCTGCTGCTCATCCTGATCCCCATTCCCACTCCAGAAACATCCACCCCCAGCAGTCCTCCGTGGCTGGGGATGGACGTAGGCCCCCAGGCGTGGTGGGATTTGGGCAGCGGCCCAGACACCAGCGGGTAAGCCAGGTCGGAGCGGCGCTGGATGCGTCGGCAGCGCTGCGTCTGCCCGTTGATTTGGGTCATGCTTTCGAAGTCAATGAGGTAGCAGAAACCCAGCGGCGCCAGGTCCAGCCAGGGCTGCTGACGATCTCGTGCCGCCTGGATGGCGATGCCTACGTCCGTGTCGTACGCCGTCCAGCTGCCAGCGTCGTTCTCCCACTCCCACAACCAGCCCTGGCCTGGCGCTGAGGTGGGGTCGTAGAAGCTACGTCGTACCGGTCGAAGGGTACCTGAGGAAGGTAAATATACATGCACATTATGAAGACGTCAACCTGGTGTGACACCTGTTAGAAATACAGTTATATTACATTTGGAGACATGTTAACTACACTATGAAGAGATTTCTTGACATCTGCACAACTTCTACTGTAGCAATAAAGTTTGAAGTTTATATTGAGCATCTTTCTACTAACTGAACTACGATCATGATGTTGAAAATAACGAGAAACAGATGCAAGAGGAGGTAAATGACTGCACCAACGTTTGCTGTGGACAAGTAAATTACAACCCTAACAAATTCAACATATCTGTGTTTGCTTGCTAAGAATTTGGGCAAACAGGTTGCCCCTGGTAACAGCACACCGAGTTCTGAATTCCGATTGGCTGGCAGCCTTGATCCGACCCAAAGCTGGCTGGTGTTTGCTTTCCCAGGGTGTCCAGAGAAACTCTACAGAGCGCTCATACTGTAAAGCCTTTCCATATCGAATCCTGTGTCTGGAACACAAAGGGGTGCGAGGATTTCACCGAGATGTGTGAGCTTGAAGCGAGAGATGAAACCGTTTAGATGAAAGCATGAAGCAGAACTGTAAAAATGCATTTTAAAAAAAAAAACATTTTTACAGTTCAGCTTGTATTGGTCTTTTTTTTTCTATGATGAGCACCAAGAATAATAGTGAAAACAGGGTAGGAATGTATCTGAATGACTATTGAGTGTTTAAATACATTATGTGGGATGAAACATACATGGAAACATATCTGAAGCTCCCTGAAAACACAACAAAGACAAGTTCATACATGACCCAACCTATATAGAAACCATTACAAAGAAAACTTAAACGGAATCTGTGCCAAACTTAATGCATGGCACAGTATGCATTTACACGTTTCACAGAGACAACACAAGAGTTCATTCATAAAATCCGCCCCCGTCGACCCCATTTCATCAATGACCTCCTGAAATTCTTCTCCACCTTTCTCCCCCTTCTCCTGTTTAGTTTGGGGCACCCCCGTCTGCCTCCTCCCCACCCCTCCACCCCACTTCAGTCTCTACTGGGTTCGGAAAACAAACAGCACAAAAGCTTTTGTTAGCCAATGTTGAGAGAGAAGGGCAATGTTGGGGTCTCTGCCAAAGTTAGACATCTGACAATTCTCTTCTTTGTCTTACCGCGCCCTGCTTGGCTCTCTCCCTCCACTGAGCTACTTCTTATGTCCATATAAAAGACTGCAGTAGTGATGATGGTGTTTGCAGTAAAATGTTTACTGTCGGTGACTATGACTGGACACTTCAGCTGCTATTGTGGCCTAGGTGCCACAATGCAAACACACATACACACAGGTCAGAATGATTCACTTTACCATTGACTATTGACAATCTTTTAAAATCATGTATAACACCCCCTTCCTGTCATTTACTCCTGTAACACGTTGGAGAGGAATCAGTGCAACCTATAGGAGATTTGGGGCTCTAAAATATAATTTAAAAAAACCCCAACAACTGCATTTATGTCATTGCACAAGAGAATATTTAAATCCTGCAGAGATAAGAAGCCACTTAGAAGCAAAACACTCCCATCAAAGCATCAACTTCTGGAGCAATAATCAACATCAGGGCTTGGAAAATAGAGAGTAGACACACATGAGCGATAAAAAAAGGCCTCCCCACCTCAGGCCCCCGGCTCCACCGTTACACCCTCCATCTCGTGTGTGTGTGTGTGTGTGTGTGTGTGTGTGCCTCCTCCTCCTCCCCCTCCTCCCCCTCTCTGCTCCTCACCTGTGTCTTGTCGGAACTGGTGCATGGAATGCAAATCGATGATGTAGGGCGAGAGGCGAGAGTCCACCTGGCCGAGGACGACACTACCACACCGCGGGTCGCTCCGGATGACTGCCTCGATGTGATGACAGACAGCCGGGCTGTAGGGCCGCCAGCGTCCGTGCTCGTTCAGCCATTCCCATACCACTACGGCGGATGCTAGTAACATCCTACTCCTGCAAAGGTGGAAAAAAAATAGTAATGACAATATCGGGGGAGGGGGTATAAGATGAAACCGCGGGGGATGGTGGACATTTAAAGATACCCTGCTGCCGCTCCGCCGTGCATCCCTGCGCACAGCGGCGCTGCATCCATCTTGGACAGTTTGCAACCCAGATGTGTCTCCTATCTGTGTATATAAATATATATTTCGGGATGACACTACATGCAAACTGTACCTTCCATGTTTGTAGTTTCGGATATGCAGCAATTAGTAGGTCCTTTTATCGCACGGCGAAGATACAGAGCGTTTCAGGGTGCAAAAAAGCCGTGCAGGATGGTTGCATTTTACTCCCTATGCAGATGAGTGACGTCTACTGAAATCATTTCTCCGGCACAATCAAGTTAGGGTGAGAGGAGGAAAAATGCAACTTGGATGCTCACGGTAGTGCGGCACAGTGGTGAAGTAAGTTAGGTTACTGTGACAGACTGGTTTGTGATCGTGCAAGGTTGCTTTTTTTTCTTACCTATATTTAGTATTTCTGTCAGGGGGAGAATGAGACTGTTGAGAGCAAATAACTTAAATATTTACCGGATTAGATCGACTCCAGTGTCTCCAGTCAAAGCCAAATCATTGCTTGAACAGTTTGGCTGCTTTAGTAATAATCCATCTGTCACTGCATGTCTCTTCAATCTTGTGGTAAAATCCCGGGTTTCTGGTTACATAATTACTTTAATAATGTGTCACTACAGTTATGTCTCATCTACTCTGACTCTGTCTTTGGTTCATCCATTATTTCTCCATTGGGTAACTCTCTCCAGCACTGGATATTAATTTGGTCAGCAATGAGAAATAAATGTTTGACACTAGTGTGCGTGAACACTCCCACGCCTGTACAGTGTCCAACAGCCAATCAGAGTGGAGCGAGTCCTCCGTTTGGCCAATCAGGAGCGACTGTTACCTCAGGATTATTGTTCCCTGTACTGAAACACGAAGGATACGTTTCTATGTGTTTCATATAAATTTATAACAGATGTGACACGTGAATGTTTTCCAGATTATCAATGCTTTAACCAGACAAGAAAGGAGTTTGACCAAAAGAGTGGAGATGCCGGGGATTGAACCCGGGACCTCATACATGCGAAGCATGCGCTCTACCACTGAGCTACATCCCCATTGGTTACTTTGCTCACAGCGGTGCTTTTTATACGTTGTATATGTTGCATGGGACAAATTATGTGTTATTTATGGCAAATTTATACATTATAACTACAGTGTACCTCCATACAAACTCAGTGTTTACTTCTCAAACATTTCTTTATTTAATCTTTTTGTAGTTACAGTGTAAATGTGCCACAATGAGGGAAAAAAAAGCCAGCAAAAAAGTGCTGGCAATATCAGTAAAACTTCTCATCAAACAGTGAAATAGGAAGTAAGTAAATGAAGCTATAACATAGATTCATGCACATTTGTATGTCTACTGTACAGTATGGTTTTAAGTTTAGCTTGTTTGTGACCTTATTATTATTCATTATTGTATTGCTAAAAAGCAAATACATAATGCTTTTCAGCTTCAGGTTTGTAGTACCTTCATGCAGTGCATTCACATTTGATTGAGACTACTGATTTTTTCAAAAGGGAAACAACCCACTGTTTTAAAGTCAAAGATGGAAACTTTGACTCCCACCTTTTCTCAGACTCTCAGTACAAGAAGAACAACAATAAAGTCTGTTTTTAATTTTAATGAAATATAAAAAAAGATAAGCAATAAAAAACACACTGCCAACAACATACGGCAAACAACAGATACAATATTTGATATGGAGCTAATAGTATATTATAAAAGGCAAATTCTTGACACAAACAATCAAAATACAGTTTACTCTGCATATCTATAACAGCCTCATCCATCAGTCACAATATCATCCTGATGCCAGAAGAGAAAGTGACTTAATAGTTCTCATCCTATGTAGTTTTTCTAGAAATGTGGGGGGGGTTAGCAACCTTACAACCTCCAGTTAAAAACACACATGATGATTATTTTTAGGCTGATTTGAGTATTTTTAGACTCAATATATTTAAAGTCCCCTTCCTCTCAAAAATGTGTTTTGCTTATTATATCTTCACTCGGCTGTTTGAGCTTCACTGTGTAGAAAATGTATGTATGTGTTAAGATTGACACTAAAAAGCTGTTTTCACATTCATCTGCTGAAAGTGGAAAGTTTCTCTTTGCTCACCTTAAATCTGAGTTTAAGGCGCGTAACTACGAGTATGATGCGTGACATCACGAATAATTTGATGCCAACTGTGGTCCAATATGCAATTTACACAAATGTAATGTTGAAACTGGAAAGACACAAATCATTATTCAAAGCTGACTATTTTTCTATGTTGTAAAACACGACTGACGGAGATCTTTAAAACTGATTTGCAAGAAAAATAGACAAATTAAGCATTCAATTTTTCTCCACCAGACTTTTATTCCTGACTGAGGGCTTTAAGACATTATTTATACCTTGTAGGGAAACTAAAACAGAATTCAACTGTGAACTGGGAGGACTGGAGCTTATGAATGACCTCAGTATTTCTTAAATCCCGATTAAGAGCATTTTCTAAGCCTCCCTTGTATTTCATGTTTTCTGATCCTGTTCTCACAGTGCAGTCACATCACTGACGCCTCCCTCTGCACCAGACCAGTTGGCACTTCCAGAGAACTGACTTATGTTTATCTGCAACCCAACTCCTCCACTTGCTTCCAATTTACCATCCCCATCTCCTCCCTTTTCCTCCCCTTCCTCCCCCATCTCTCCCTTAACCTCTAGCTGATCCATTAGACTGACTCTCTCCTCCGAATGTCCACAATCTGAGTTCTCATCTGAGGAGTCATCTTGTTTACCCCTCCTCTCACTGCACTGCTCCACACTATCCTCCTCCCCTTCTTCGTCCTCTTCGTTGTCAGTCCCCTGGCCATTGTGCTCTCCCATCTGTTCCTCCTCATCTTGGATATCCTGCATTTCCTCTCCATCCTCTTCTGATTCACCGTTAGGCCACAGCTGGACTCCGAGGTGTCCCCCAAGGAACATTGCTGCACTTCTCACCCGGTCCCTGAGCCCCCCTTCCATATACACCATGCGACGGATGGTATATTGTCCTTCGCTCTCCCTGTTCAACTTCTTGTACAAGAAGATCAGCAATACAATCAGGCATGCTAGTAAAAAGAAAAGGACAACCACAGTCGTAGTGGATGAGGATGTATTGCCTGCGTTAGTCATGCCTGAAGTGAAGAGAGAGGAAAGGATCATTGAGTTAGCATGGTCACACATCGGGATTTATTCATTTCTAAGAAAGCCTTTGTTTTTAAGTGTCTGTTAAAAGAGTAGTTTGACATTTTGAAAATTTAGATACCCTCTGTTCTACTAGCTTCAGTAACTCAGTGCAATCTTTCATTCACTATTTCTTTTATTTGTTTTTCTGAAAAAAAATAAAGCATGTCACTGGGGTTTACTTTCCATATTCCAGGTACAGCCCTTGCCTTAAAGTCAATCAATTTTGCAGCATCTTTAGCTGTTCTGTTTAAATATTTTTACTCTGTTCCCTCCTTGTTTGTCATACCGTGACATTTAACTCATGATAGTCTAAGGCTTATGGGAAATGGGGTTCATTAAAGGTCATTAAAGCAGAAATATTGAATATGCAACAATATTATATCTTTTTAAAAAAAGAAATACCGCACTCATATATACATATCAAATGAACTACACAACATACTGTTAAGAAAGACTATGTTCCAATTTTTATTTGTGTTAATAGACATTTTAATGGGATTTTATAACATGTATGTTTTCTATAATGCTACCCCAATTTTATAAAGGGCATCCTAATAGCAGTGTTGACTCACATGCTAAACATTATGTATGTGTGAGCCAGGTCTGAATCCACTGCTATTTCTTTTCCAAGAGCATTAGAAACCCTCTCTGTGTCATCAAGCTATAAATCCCACAATATTGAATCAGATTCAATTTGGGAATTTACTGTACCTCCTTAGAAAATTCCCTGTTGAGTAGAAATATCCCAATGACTTGGTGTCACAGTTGCGGGCAGAATTTTTGCAGTCACGCTGCTGATACTTTCAAAAAAGTTGAGAAGTTGTCATGAGAAGGAGATCCATCAGCAACTTTACATCCAGGATCTGGGGGGAAAAAGTAATGGTGCGTCCTGTTAAACATTAAAACTTTAGATGGCTTACTCCATAAAATGACAAAAACGGCTTTATGATAGATGATCTGGAACAAAACAAGAGCACATCAAAATCTAATCCTGACATAATTATAACAAGAAAGTCACCATCCATGCAGGCTGAAATGTAACCACAGCGTTATTATTGTCATATATACATACTGTGGAGATGTAACAGGAGTCTGTATCCCCTTTATCTTATTTGACTAAGTTATGAACTGTCTACATTGACAGGAAGCTAGCAGACCGTGTGGAGCGTTGCTGGTTTCCTGTCACAATGATAATTGAATCATCAGTCAGCCTGCCATGGCAGGAAACTTTTAGCTGTGGTAACACACAGCAGTAAGTAATGCAACTTATTGTTTAAAATGTAGAGACACTGCAGTTCCAGAGGTTATTTTTATTATTTTTCATTTTAATCTTGCTCCTTTGATTACTTAATATTAATCTATAGCACAAACTAATAAAATAATTAGTCTATGAGTTTGTCTTGTTTGTAACTACTGTTTTTGCCATAAACATAATGTTTATATGCCATTACTTTTTTTATGTATGTTTTAAAAAAAAAAACTTGAATTGTTGAAACAATTTGAGAAACTGCTGTTCACAATATGGAAGAACACCAAGAGTTTTGAAAATGAAGAAAGTAAGCATCACTGCATTTTATCACAGTATCACTGACATAAGTGATAAATTAATGGCTGCAATGCTGTAATTATGAAATCATTTTACATGTATAATATGTTAAATAAATGACTCAAGTGTCTAAAGCCAGACATATACAGTATATGTCTGGCCTTAGCCACTCCTCCTTACAAGTTTAGCTTATATATAAATATATGAGGCATTTTCATTATGATTAATTTATCAAACGACAAAAAAAAGTTTGCAGGAAACGCATGAATTAATCATTGATCATATTTTCACATAAAGAAGAAAATGTGAAAAACTTACCCGAGTTGTGAGCGGGAGATGAAGTTTGAGAGAGAACACAAGAGCGGTTAAGAGGCTATGTCATTTGAACTACTTTTGAAAAGTGTGACAGTATGTGTGTGCGTGTGTGTGTGTGTGTGTATTTGTGTAGGTGCGAGAGAACCGAGAGAAGCGCTGATGCATGTAAGTGTTAAAGTGAATCTAGCTGAACCCCTCTGAGCTAGGTGGAGTTTGAAAGAGGGCGACAACACAGATTAAAGAAACACAATCGAGGCGCAGGGTGACGGAAAGCAGAGATAAGAAAGTCTGCATATACAGTATACATGGAAAGAGGAAGGCATGCTTTTTTTAAAACCTATTTGAATTTCTCCCTTCAAAGTTGACTGCAGCACAGATGCAGGTTGCACTAAGTATATATCCAGAACACATAGTGCACAGACTTTTACAGTAAGTTCATTTCCTCTGAACCATGCCAACCATGTACAGTCATATCTGTCTGCATATTATCAATGATAATTTGATGGAAGACATTTATTCATGACATTACATTGTATTAAAAGGAGTCTGAAAGGGTTACATGAGTCCAAGAACTGGTCTATAACTGACAATGCTTTGATTTAAGCAACAACAACAAAAAAAGGAGACACAAAAGTTACTGCACACTATGGTTGGAAGATTTGAACTAACCAAGTTCAAAAGCTAAACAAGACATCTGCATGTGAAACAAGCCAACCACATCCTGTTGTTGCTCGGCCAAGCAGCCACAGCCCCTACACCCACCAATGCAAATGTACCAAATCTGTACTGTACTGTTACTCTGTACCACCCCAGTAAACTATTCCATGCACAATGGTGCAAAATTTAAAAGTACCTTTCTTCTTTTTTGTTTTATCCAAATACAAAATATCCAAAACTTCTTTTAGGATGACTTGTTGAACGAGTTGTTGGCACAAATGAATGCCCTTTGGTGTCTCCAATTTTGGGCTATATTTGTTCTAGCTTGGTCAGTTTTGGATGGATAGAATAGTAGAACAGATTCCTCTGAAGCTCATTTCAGTGTTGATTGCTTCATATCACCAGTGACTGAACATCCTTATCTGATGTCTTTACTACATTAAAGCATTTTTTACTTGAAACTTTGTTTACATTTGCATCCGTACAGTTTCCCCTTCAAATCTCTTGATCCCTGCTGCTAAATGATGGGAGTCGATAACATTTCTACCCCCAGAGAACGACACACCAGGCAGAACTGAAGTCATGAATGTTTGCTTGTGTGCCTAGATGTACTGCTTTGCTTTCTTTTGCAATATCAAAACACAGATTTATCTGTGTCATTTGAGTAAGTTAGTAACATTTTTGCAAACTCCCAGCTGCTGTTTCTCATCTTAAGTTTGGTTCTCCTCTGCCAGTCTGCCAAACAGGATCAGATTAAGCTCTGTAGTTCTGTCATATAGTTGCTCTCTTGTCCTCAGTCAGATGTCTCTCTCAAGACAGGTGTATACTGAAGTATACCAACTAATATTAAAGACTGCTGTACCAGTAATGAACTTCTGCCTCTGTCTCACTTTTTTATGGCAACTTATTTGGCTATGGAGCTTCTTGAGAATACCAAATTTAGATTTACATTAATAGTTCTTGGGTGTCAATCAGCGTCAACAGATGCCAGAACCCCCCAAACTAAACAAAACAGTATTAAATGTGGAAAAAATGTAGCACATATCACAGATACACTGTATGATTATGAACTGAACATTTCTTTGTATCAATAAAAAGCCACTCCTTAAATACAAAGTAGGAATGAATGTTTATTGAGTTTGCACATTGTACTCTCATTTAACCTGCTACTGGCTTTGCAACCACAGAGATAAAGTGTTAAGAGGTCAGTGCATAAAGAAATATAAATTACCTAAGTAATAAAGGATTAAGCTTGATGTGGAATGTACCATAGTTACACTACGATTTACTGATGGGGAGGTGACAAATAAATGCCTCTAAATGTAATGGCAAAAAACCCCACAAAACTTAAAAATAAAAACAAACAAAACTCTTTTAAGTTTCCTTCTTTTAACACCAATACAATTGCAAACAGTAGAAAATGCATCACTTTTCATTTTAACTTCTTCTTTCTTGCGGCTCAGCTGGTATTTTGAATACATCTAGTGTGTTTTGCTGAAATTGCACTGGAGTTAGTGTTTGTATACAGCACAACTTATGCCCTTTGACCACTGCTTACGCTCTGAAAAAAGGCTTAGAAGAAGTGGCAGCTACATAGTGGCAAGTACTGTAGAGGACAATGCATGGTAAATACCCAGCCAGGTTCTTTAGTGGGGCATGTGGTACTGAAGCCTTTGCACACATGCCAAAAGAAAGAAAGAAGCAAAAATTATGAAGAGAGATTCCAGAGGACAAATATCTTAATGCTAATGCTAAAAAAAATTGTGCCTCAGGACGTTACAGAAAACTTCACAAAGCCGCTGTTCTCTCCTGACAACATGAGGTACAAAATCACAAGTCTTACCTTTTCATTGACTGCAAAGTCTACACAGAGTTACAATACACATAAATATTCAACTACACTCTCATTGGCTACCATTCACACGGTCAAAGTCATGATTTCTGTACCAGAAGCTTTTCCTAACCTTACAGACGGTATCTTATAATGAAGTACAAAGCACAAGTCACGATGGGTCAACAATTGGGGTCTGATATGATATCACAGTTTAGCAGCTTTAACTACCTGATTAAATAGCCCTAATGGTTACATTTGTGAGTGCTTTAAAGAAAAAAAAATCTGGAGGTACTTAATCACTTTGCTATATTATGTTAACCTTCATTAGCTTTAATATAATGCTGCTTGTTACTATATTGTGCAGCAATTTGAGTCTGTGGTGCTATAGCCCTTCAATATTAACGTGTGGATTTTTGCAAAGCTGCACTATATGCACCACATAACTGCTACAATACTCCTTCATATGACAGAAATCATTCTATGCAGATGACGCCCCGACGTCAGCCACAGTCTGTAAAAACAATCACAGAAACAAATTGTGGTCTCATTTTCGACACAATGGTTGATCTGTTTGTAGTCATTACCCTACACTACATCCCCCCACTCACACAGCTTAAGGTACTGTTGATTCTAGTAAGGCTATGTTCTACAGATTTAGTAAGAATGCCCTCCGAATGTAGTGGTTGTCCCCCTTGCTCATACATCCCCGTCCTCGATCCGAGCCAGCTGCCTCTCCAGCAGCTCGATTCTCTGGCTCTGAGCGAGAACGACAGCGCGCAGGGCCTTCATTTCTGCCAACAACTCGTTCAACAAGTCGTCCTAAGAGAAGACAGCAGAGAAGGAGCAAGTTAGATAAGGATTGTGAGTGTGAAAAACTTATAATAGTACTGTTAATATGACTCATTCTGTCAACTCACTTCTCGCTTCGGCCTGTCGGTATTTCCATCTGTCTCTCTCGTGGTTACTCGTGGCTCTTCTTCTGTCTCCTTTGCGGTAGTGGTAGACGTAGACGCCGGGGCTGCTGCGTTGCCTGCTGCAGTTGTTGCTGACCCGGAGTCCTGCGAGACAAGCTTGGGCTTGCTCCTGAGGGTGTCTCTGTGCTTGGATGGAGGAGCTGAGTAGCCGCCACTCAGGGAGACCAACAGGGGCGGTGCATCCTGCCCAGCGATCCACTCATCAGCCAGGAGAGCAGGCTCCAAACCAGCTGTGTCCGGGTAAAGGTCTCCTTGGAACAGATCTGACTGAGGATGAAAAAATGGAGAAAATTACTGTCAACTTGTGAATTGCAAATTTTTATTTTAGAAATAACTGTCGATAAATAAAGTTTATGTCACTTTTAAAAGCTGTGCACAACTTACCTTTCGTGGTACAGTCATAGAAATGGGTTCAACCTTCCTTTCATGCAGTTTGTAGAATCTACAAAATAACACAAAATTAGTCATCTTTCTACATTAGTAATCTCAATTATCCTTCAATGGTAGGTATATACACACCTGGCAATTTCACACTTGTTGACATCCACACCTCTTTTACTAAGAAAGCCTGCACCTCTCTGAGGCTCCTTGCTGCTGTATAAGCTGAGGAAGTGAACATACGGGGATTCATCTGTCACTTCAAAATACCGGATGGTGCAGTCTCCCTGAAAGCCAGAAAATAACCAAGTTAAGATGACTGAACCAATAAGAAATAACACTAAATGTTACCATCTGAGTGGATTTGTTTTCATCATGCTATCCTGAGATTATACCTTTCCACACAGGTACACCATGTTTGTATCGGGGTCATAAAAGGGTAGAAGAACCCCGTTACTCGTATCCATCTCCTGTACGGCCATTGGCTCAGAGAGATCTTTCTATAAAACAACAACAACAACAACAACAACATTTATTTGTGTTCAGTAGGAAAAAGTCTGCAACAGGACTAAACATACATTCTCCTGCAAAAAAATCATTAGCTCTGCATCCACCATTCTAATCTTTACAGGCTCCTGAATAAAAGATACATGGCTTCTCACAAGGCAATCAACACTGACACTGAACATAAACCGTGCATTGCAGATTTAACAATATGACATAATTCCTAGGGATTGCAGGCTGCTCCATCATGTAAACAAGAGGAAGTTCAGACTTACTGTATCCCACAAGGCCAGCTGTCTCTCACTCATACGGCTGAATCCTGTGGTCAAGATCTTCCCATCTGAGAGGAACACGGCTCTCATTGGTCTGGTGCCATCGTGGACCTTCTCTTTCACCTAGGAGTGCAATCAGTGAGACTAATGTGGAAGTAACAGCATAGTAAAGAGTAAAGGAACACTATGGAATTACTTTACTGTCAGGATACATCAATTCAAGATGTACAGTAGCATATTAACCTCTTTTTTACACATCTGCACACATAGCAAAACGTGAAATAACCTTGAGCACGGTGCCTCTTCGTGGGTCGATGACTCGCAGGGCTTTGTCCTTGCAGACTGTACACACGGCACTTCCATCCTTGTTCCAGCTGACGCTGTAGATCAGGTCTGGGTGAGCATCAGTCAGCTGGTACACAAGCTCCCCCGTGCCCACGTTCCACACACAAATCACGTTATCACAGCCTGGGAGAGAGGGCAGCACAACATCCAATGTAGAGGAATTAATCCACAGGGGGGAATAAAGTTCAAGTTGTACAGCACCATTTAATACAAAAGGAGCTTTTACAAGATCAATTACATACACACACATAGATACACACGGAGACACATATACTGTACATAATTACATATATAACAACAATAATGTTAAGGGACAAGCAATGTTGGATTGTATATAAAAGTCTTTGGATTTCTTTTCAGGCTCTTCCATTCATTAGCAATTCTTTCTTTCATGTACATAAAAAGGTTCATTTATGTGCTTCTTAATGCACTTATGTGTGTGCAATCATGTGCTACCAAAGTCTACTTTATTTCAAATGAAAGAAAATCTAGCACTTTTGCAGCAAAGTGTAATTTTTCTTTTTCAGGATAATCACGTTCACTTTTAAACTTGCCTTACATGCTATGAATTGCTTGAGGAGGGAAATCCAATTCCTTGCTTGTATAATGCAGTAGTATTTGAACTGGCTGTCACTGTACACCGGCACATTAAGGTAGGAGCTGCTCTTCAACTCTTACTATTTACAAACGGATCAGTGTACATCACTTTTCTCTGGTTAATGTTGAATGTTATTCACAAGGTGGCTTACACTTGATGTACAGAATTAAAGTGTGACTCATGTAGTGGCTTTTATATGGTCTACCATCAAATGTCCTTCTTTTAGAGCATCATGTTTATGAAAAGTTAAGTAAAACAGCATATAAACCACATACTGTAGGCCTCGATGCAGGTTGTATAGTTTAATTGTTAACCCACATTTTCTACAGTACACAACAAAACAATAATGCAAGATGAAACTGTATGTAAGCGCATTAGTGCACATGAAAGATAGCATTACCTGCAGTTAGGAGGATGTTGAAGGCAGTTGGGTGCCAAGCTAGGATGCCCACCCTTTTACTGTGTCCCTCGAGGGTCACGATGGCCTCGGTCATAGGGCTTGTTAAGCCCCCGTCTGGGATCTGCCACACCTAAAAAACACCAAATCACAGCAGACGTTTGGTTTGACTGTCAGATCTACATCACAAATCATGTGAATGTCAGACGTTTAGAACTAGTAGCGGAAAAGCAAACATTCTATTTCTATTTATTTCTGCCACAGTGGAGACCCTGTGAGACCAAACTGGTTAGTGTTTTAAACCATCAAGCTCGAAAAAGAACATTTTTGTTTCTGTGTCCAAATCAGGCATCAGTGTAAGTGTTAAGAATGGTTTGAGGTTATATGTGACAACTGATAAATGGTCACAAACCACTTTCTCTTGTGTGTAGTAACTGTTGACTTACCTTTACTGTGCAGTCCTCCGAGGCACTTGCAATGATGTTGTCATCATGAGGAGACCACTGGATGTCCAGAACTGGCGCTGCATGGCCGCACACTGTTGGACAAGACTGATCGATCCTGCCGCTCTGTGGGAGAAAAAAAAAAGTGTCTGGATACATTTCAACACATCACAGGACTATAACCTTTGTCCATTATGTGTCTTGGAACTTTTAAAGTGCTGCACATGCATCTGCCAGACAGTGAAGCAAGACATCAAATAGTTGCTGATGCTTTTAGTAGCAGAGTGGACGATAAGATCGAGGCTTTTAAAAATATTGATCCAGCCTTTATCTGATGCTGGCTGTTTTTGCGATAATGGACATGCAGAAGAGGTCGAACCTTGTTGATCGGAACAACGAGGAAGCTCCCTCCTCCACCTGCTTCGATGATGACAGCGATGAATTTGGGGTTGACGGCGCAGAGCGGAGAATCCCAAGTCACCCGGGACACCCGGACGTCATCGATGCAGTGCTCGGCTTTCCACGCCTGGGCAAAGACGTGGCGGAACTTGCTCTGCCTGACCACACCTCGCCGAAAAGACATATCTTAAGTGGAAAAATATGTTATAAGTGAGTTGCACATCTTAGGAACTAGAGCTGAAACAATTAGTTAATTAACAGAAATTATTATGCAACAATTCGAACAAAAATGCTAAGAAATTCCTGCTCAGATGTGAGGATTTGTGTTTTTTTAGCCGAGCAATTTGAAAACGTCACCTTGGACTCTGGGAAATTATCATAATGACTACATTAAAACAGATGAGCTGCAGATGACAGAAACATTTGTTTGATCGTCCAATATTTTAAGCAATATTTACACTATTTCAGAATAAGAGAGGATATATTTAATGTGCCATGTACTGCTAAATAGAAATGAGTTTCATATTGTTTTCTATTCTCCATTTTACAAGGAACAACGCACTACTTGGTAGATTTTTTTCAACATGGATGATACACAAAGGCAGAGTGGGCTGTTCACATCTGAAACACATAAATTAACCAGTTACTTGGAAAAAGCCTTGGAGATGAGGAAAAAGTTCCTTTATCAGGATGCACGTTAGATTTGCTGCATTTATTTTCTTTCTTCTGCTAATCAGAGTAAAAATGTGTTTGAAATTTTGCACGTGAACGTCATTTGAAAGAACACATACGTGCATATAATGTCATACAGTAACCAGTGGTTTTCTTTTGGTTTTGTAGCTATGAGGCAGGAACAGGAAATGAATTTGGTTTTAGTCTTTTTGGATCCCCGAACAACAAATAAACTTTGCTATGGCTTTCTGCCTCTACGTCCAGGTAAAGATGATACACTTTTATTGTTTTACAGTTTATTCACTGAATCCCTGAATACCTTTAGACAGTCAGCAAGAGAGAGACAGAGAGAGGGGTTGGGGGGGATTGTCAAAACAGCAGGCAAATTCTTTCATACTGGGAGTCTGCCCTGAAAAGTACAGTCAGGCTTCAGTGGACAAAAGGGCATGATCCGCCTGAAACCAAAGCATGCAATGGCAGGGAGGGGAAGGGGGTTGGGCAGTAACTCCAGTAACTCTATATGCCATCTACCTAATGCTTCACAGTTGTCATAGCGTATTGTATTTTAGCAGGTATGCTGCCTGTAGTCTACCTTTTTTCCAAATCCATGCAGTTTTGCAAAGCAGAGGCCAAGACTATAACACTTGCATCGGTATTTATAGGTGTGTGTACTACTGAACAGTGGTCTCCTGTTGTATAATGGTGTTTCCACGATTGTAAAATATCCACACAATGTTTCTACACTCTATATGTCAGGCTTGCTATTGTTGTCTGACACACATTACGCGGAAATGTGGTTTTTGCAAACTACATGCGTGACCAACAAAGGAGCCTCTGCATTAACACGTAGTTAATACCGCGACGAGACATGTCAAGAAAACGGCGAGGTTATTGTTTTCGAATCATAACAACATACCTGGCTTTTTGAGCGACCTCTCTTAATTGGAAAAAGGATCACCACAGACAGACGCGGGCGTGACAGGAGGCCAATAAAATAATCCGCGACCAGCAGCAGCAGTAACTTAATCCTTTCCTGTGTCCAAGCAGGCGTTCACGTCGACTGCGCAGACCTACAACAAAATACATCCATTAGAGACGCAAAAAAGACCCATCCGTATAATTACCACATACTCAGTTAATCTCCAGGTGGTTTGTCTGTAATTACGCATGTCCGCTGTAGTAAAAGCCGAACCTGAGAGCGCATGTCCCGCGCTGATAAATGTGTAAATGGTGCGCCAGGCTGATGGAGGAGGTGGTGTGGGAATGCAAGAGAGATGCGAGACGGTGTTGTCGCTCCGTCTCCTTTTTTTTTTTTTTTTTTTTTACAAACGACTGTTTTGGATGGATGGGCTGAACAGAATATCCCAGACACTTCCGCTCACGGCAGGATACGTCAAAGACGCGCACGAGTCAAGAGCGATATCGCCCGTTTCCATCCAGATTCCCGTCCTGCTGGCCGGATGTCGTCATGCGTCTGCGAAAAATACACAGACAGCGAGTAAAATGTGTAAAGGAGCCAATTAAAGCAAGATTCGTAGTATTTGTCAGTGATTTCATCATGCCACGTATGTGGTAAAATGGATGCACATGCTTTTTCTTTTTTTTCTTTTCTTTTCTTTTTTTTTTGAGCTTAAGTTTTTTATTACATTTTAAAAGACAGATAGCAGTGATTCAACAACCACAGTGTTAACAGAAGTATTCAGAGGATATCAGACGATTTTATATAGCACCAAATCACAACAGAAGATATATTTTTCTCATAGAGCAGGTCTAGACTGTACTCTTTGTTTTAAAGAGTTCCTAACATTCCCCCACGGAGTAAGCAAGGAAAAACTCCCCTTCAATGGGCAGAAACCTCTAAGCAGAACCAGGCTATAAGCAAGACTAGATACACTGTATGATTATGAGCTGAACATTTCTTTGTCTTAACAAAAAGTCATTCACCTAGAGCCATCTGCCTTGACTGGTTGAAAGAGAGAGAAAGAGAGAGTGGGAGAGAGGAAAGAGACACATATAGCACAGCAACAATAATAACAAACAATAAGCAGTGTTAGCAGTGAGAAAATATGACTAATAATAGTAGTAGCAGTGGGTGTCAAGCAGGGCAAAGGGGACAACCGGCAGTCTGCATATGTAACACATCATGAAATATAATAATAATAATAATAATAATAATAACAATAACAATAATAATAATAATAATAATAATAATAATAATAATAATAATAATAATCATTATTATTATTATTAATATTAATATTAATAATAAAGAAGAATACATAATATAAATAAATGAGCAATGAATAAGGACAGTAATAATAATAATAATAATAATAATAATAATTATTATTATTATTATTATTATTATTATTATTATTATTATTATTATTGTTAGCATTATTATTATTATTATTATTATTATTATTATTATTAATAATAATAATAATAATAATAATAATAATAATAATAATAATAATAAATAATACATAATATAAATAAATGAGCAATGAATAAGAACCCTGCCTTTATGTATTCATTTAAGTGGTTTTGATGAGTCAGGAGATTTAACTGATTTCCAGTGTCACTGTGACCAAACTGTTGAGTGAGAATGAGTGAGGATACACACTTTGACATTTGAGATCTCTTCCCCCAACAGACACAAGCTGGATGTCAGAGGAATCATTAAACCAGATCCACATCATTCTCTTATAACTTCTACAATCCTTAATCCAGAGTGTTGTAACCAATGTGCGCTTGCATATACAATGCAGAACAATGTACATGCTGACTCAAGTTTCCACTGACTTGTTAATGATGAATAAGGCCATATGACTAAAAGCATTTAAGCAGAGGTGGATGTTGTCAGAAGTGAAACTTGCCTGGCATACCTTAGAGGGGACAAAGGGGGATTTTTTTTTGTCTTACTGCACTTCTGGTTGCTTATTAGCCCTATTGCATTCAAACTGTGGTGGAAGATGTATTCAGATCTTTTACTTAAGTTAAAGTAGAAATACTATAGTCTAAAATACTCCAATACAAGGAAAAGTAAAATTCAACAAAATGTACTTACTTGTTATATTATTATAGTATATTGTTTGTTTTTATTACTAACAAACACACATACGACCATTCTAATGCTGTAGTTCATCAATGTGAAGCCAATTTTTGTTATATTGGGTAGTTTCATAGTAATAGTATTTACTAGCATATGTCTTTTTTATAATAATAATACACTTTTTTATATATGGAATCTTTCACAAAGTAATGCAGCTAAAAGTCTATAACACTTTTTTTTTTAAGAAAAGAGCACACGATTTAAACAACAGAATATTAAAATATATTATTTAATGTAAAATCCTAATCTTTAAAAGTAACTACAAACTCTAAGTGTCAAATAAATGTAGTGAAGTAGAAAGTACAATATTTTCCTCTTAAATGTAGTGATGTAAAATGGAAATACTCAAGCGCAGAACAAGTACCTCAAATTTGTACTTAGGTACAATAGATTGAGTAAATATACTTGGTTACTTTCCACTACTTCATCCAAACATGTTTTACAGCCACATTAGCCGTGTTTCATTCAGGATTATTTAGAAGGATGACCCATAGACACGAACCCCCTCAAATATTAGTCAAAATAGAAAATTAAAATTATTATAATCACATCATACAATAAATGCAATAAAATATTCTTTGGAACCAAAATATTAACACGAGTTCCTCGATATATATCTATTTTATAATTTAGTAGATTTTCATTATTTGGCTTTTCATTGTTATTCTAAATATAGTAGGCTTCTTGTGTTTTTCTGGTAATTATTCCTACTGCTGGACATGCTGTGGCTCTTCAGGGCCACCCAGTGTTCAATATGACACAGGGCAGGCTCATCATTTGTTCCACATGTAGTTGCAATCTCAAATAGGTTAAATGAATAACCCATCCTCACTTCCAACTCGTCAAATACCGCCGTTTTGTCAGGACCCCTTGATGTCGCTGGGTACCTTTTAGTGTAAGTTATTTTTTCAAGCCACGCAACGTCCTAAATAGACGCCATGAGACATGATGTATACGAGGCGGATGGGCGGATGGCTGGATAGTTTTCGATGGCTGAATTTAGCTGCAGGTGACTGCTGTTGCTTTCACCCGCGAGTCGAGGCATTTAAAAAAAGAAGCTGTAACCACAATTGCCGAGGTGCTTATTGTTGCCATGACGACGAAGGTTGCGTAACCTAAAGGAAGTACATACCACGTTTCAAGCCATCATTTTATCACAAACCACGATATTTCCCTAAACAAGTGTTGTTTGTGCCTAATGATGTTGTTTATGAAACGTGTTGGCTTGGAAGTAGAAAGCCCGGTGCGTCTCTAACAATACGGATACCATAGGCCCTATAGTATAGGGCCGTGAAACATTACGTCGGTATCAGGCGCCGAGGGGCGTGGCAAAGCGGCGGTGTTTGGCGGCCTAGGAATGAGAACGGGTTTTCTCGTAGGAGAAGGCAAAACAGCCTCATACCCCAAAAATATTCGTTTAACCTTCATGATCAACCAATACATATCTAAGATCCTTTAAATACTGTGGATTGCCCTGTATGCAACAGGTGGCTCCGTGGCGCAATGGATAGCGCATTGGACTTCTAGGCATTGAAGCAGCAATTCAAAGGTTGTGGGTTCGAGTCCCACCGGAGTCGCACTTTTTTGCTTCATTGCAAAACGAGAGGCTATTATTTAGACAACATGAGAGTCATCTCTTTTATTGGTTCACGATAAAAAAAATTGAACTATTAAAAGGTCAACATTAGTACCTTGGTCTTTTAATTTGTGTCGTTAAGGAGCGAGTTTACAAACCACATCGACACAATAATTAACGTTAGTGCTTAAGGAGTGAACGCGTCCTAAATATAAGCATTGTCATTTTAATTAAATTTTTTTGGTCAACAAGAGTGCTATATGTAGATAACTATCATTACTGAATGTTTCAAGTTCTTGCTAGAATCAATCAAAGAAGCTTTATCTTTTTATCAACCCGCATTCGGTGAAGACCCGCCCTACTCTGCCTTTGATTGGCTAGTATTCGTTGCCTTCGTTGATGGGGATTGGTTATATTTAGGTACGATAAGTGGGAATATCAGAGTCAAAGCTAATCAAAGGCTAAGTAGGGCGGGTCTTCGCAGAATGCGGGTGGGTGACAAAACTCGGTAGCTTTAATGCAATCTAGCTTAGCTGTTGGTTTCTGGACGAGACGAAATAGCGTCTGCACCGGGGTGTAACCAACGAGCTAACGTTAGGCTAGTTAGATGTAGCCAGCTAGCTTTAGATTCTTGTCGGCGTACGTAGCTGTATTATGAACATTATACACAAGATTATCGAGAGATATTGATGAAAGTCGCTGGAGTCAGTTTAACTTAATGTCACACTGCTGTTGTCGTCGTCGACGTCTCCGGTTTTAGGTGTTTTCATCAGAGCTGTCCCGTTTCGGCTAGTTAGCCCCTTTAGCTAGGTAGCTTCAGCAGCGTATGGGTGTCAGAGTTAGCAGTGACTCCACCGGGTGTCTGGTTGCCTGAGCTCACATTTCGGACACGTCAAGGTAAACATTTAGCCATCGGCGAGTTTGAAAGCGAGCTAATAGGCTAACAATTGTTAAGCGTTGTGTTTTGCCTGTTCCACCTTGATAATTTGTGAGTGTCAAGCTTGTAAACTTCATCAATTGATTGGTTTTCTTTCATCGCCTGATGATGTTCTAATTCAAATTTCTGTTGTTATCATGTAGTTATTTTTGTTGTAATGACTGGATAACTGTAACACTTCCCTAAAGAGAAAATTACAGTCTTATGTTTTAAAATATATGATTCAACTAATATTCTTTATTACTTTATAGTTTATAAGATTACACAGTTACACAACGATGTTTTAATGACATGTGAGTCATTCTTTTAAGAACATCTAATTCAGATATAATTAACACAAGCTTTGAAAGTAAAATACGTCAGTAGTGAATCTGTATTGATCTCATAGTTTGACCTTTGATCACACTGCACTGTAAGATCAACATCAGCTACCGGTAATGAATCGTCATAGTATGTTAAAAATGTTGAGATAATGCAGTGTGGAATGTAGGACTGCAACATACAACTATTTAGATTATCAATTAAGTTACTGATTAAATTCCTTATTCATAGCAGAAATCATTTGGTCCATAAAGTGTCAGAAAACAAGGGGACAAGATGTCAGAACTGGGTTGTTGCAAAGCCAATTCAGATCTTTTCTGACCAGTAGTCCAAAGTCCAAAGATATTCAGTGTAATATTGTTGGATACTAAGAAATCCAGAAAAATATATTCATATTTCAGTGACTTTGTGTCTTTTTTTTTTTGCTAAAATATGACTTAAACAATGAATGTAATGACAAGAACAATGAATGAAATTATCAGAATAGTAGGTAATCAACTTATTGTTTATTTATGTATTTTTACTTTCACTTTTTTCAAGCTTCCTCAAACCTGTCTGGTGATTTTGGGGGCTGTGATGTCGGAGCCCAAGACGCCCACTCCAACCCCTGCTGGTGACACATACAAAGGATGGGTGTTCAAATGGACAAATTACATCAAGGGTTATCAGCGGAGGTGGTTTGTCCTGAGCAATGGCTTGTTGTCATACTACAGGTACGCTTTCCTGCAAAACACAGATAAAACAAAGGAAGTCTTTGATCATGTTAGCTGAGAAGTCAGTGCACTGTAACTACAGAACTGTAACTGCTGTTTAATGACACCCAGCAGCCTCACCTAATTAATATTACTTTCCTGTTTTAGTTGAATTTACATGTCAGATAAAAGCCAAGTTAATGTTGTAATGATTGAACAGAAATCCAGTGCTCTGCTGCAGTTGTAGTGATAACGTGGACATACATATGCATCTTGTCTTGATGGTCCTGTTCAACTCTTGCATTGAAATACATCCTGATGATCTAATTATAGGTGGACAGCTCTGTATTCCACCTTAAATGCATTCATGACATGTTGGGATATGATCATTTTTTTAAAGAACTTAACGCTGTCAATTCGCATGTGCTGCACAACATAGAAAAGGTTTTCAACTCAAGTGCATATGTGAGATAAATAGTCCCAAATACAGATGTGTTGTTTTTCCTCCGTTTCCTCACAAATAAAATCTAATGCTTCTGATTATTAGGACCCAGGCAGAAATGGGACACACATGTCGGGGCACGATCAACCTGGCCACGGCGACCATCACCGTGGACGACGCCTGCAACTTCGTCATCTCTAATGGCGGGGCGCAGACGTATCACCTGAAAGCCAGCTGTGAGGTGGAACGTCAGCGCTGGATCACTGCCCTGGAGCTGGCCAAAGCCAAAGCGGCCCGCATGCAGGCTGAGTCCGGTAATTTAAAAAAAAAAAAAAAAAGACACGAGCAGAGAGGAGAAACTTATGCAGTGAATTTTTTTTTTAAATACCGAGATGAAGCTGAAATCCTTTTTTAAGCTGATGTTTTGTGTTTGTTGTCAACAGATGACTCAGGGGACGACTTCTCACCGTCTTCCCCTCCTGCGGCGCCTGGACAAGGCGGCGGGGCGCAGAATTCAGAAGTACAGTCCGCTCTCAGAACTCTGGGAAGCAAGGTGGAAGATCTAAGCACGTGCAACGACCTCATCTCAAAACACGGCTCTGCCCTTCAGAGGTCAGACTTCAACGTGCTGCTACTGCTCTCTTTTTTTGCTTTACCGTTTACTCCTTAAGGCCAACTTTAATACGTTTCTCATGTCTCAAAACACACCATGCCAAAACATTCACTTACAAGCTTTTAAAAGCATAGAGAAGTCTTTGTTGAGTCCTAATTATCATATAAAGATACTGTAGCTTTGAAGTTCATTGCCAACTTTAGGTGTGGTGTCGCGCACGTGTAGATAAACAGCAGTTTATAAACTCATTAAATCTGGAGCTCATGACCTAATGATGATCTATTGTTCAAGCTGTTTATACATCTTCCCAACCACATTGTACACTTTAATATTTATTTCAGGTCTTTGTCAGAACTGGACAGTTTGCGTCTAACTGGAGAGGCGGGTGATAAGATCCGTCAGGTGACCGAAAGAGCCACATTGTTCCGCATCACCTCCAATGCCATGATTAATGTAAGTTTCACCTCTTCCTCTCTCAAACCACAAGTTTACACAAATCTCTTTTTTTTTTCTCCTTCTAAACCAAACAAAGCATCCAAACTCCACCCAATCTGTTTTAATGTTTTGCCCCAAAAGGCGTGCCGAGACTTCCTGACACTGGCTCAGGCCCACAGCAAGCGATGGCAGAAGGCCCTGCAGGCGGAGAGAGATCAGCGGGTGAGGCTGGAGGAGACTTTAGAGCAACTGGCTAAGCAACACAATCATCTGGAGCGAGCGTTCCGAGGGGCTTCGCAACCCAACACTGCCACAGATAATAAAAGTGAGACTTGACACTGATTACTCCCAAGTTACAATTCCCAACTCGCTTCCTTTCCCACTTCCTTTCTTCTCTTCTGCTCACATCATTAGCATTCTGGGAAATCCTATGCCCATTTAATTGCTGGTGTTTTTTTTAAGGCACTACTGGTCCAGGAAAAGGCGAGGCCAGCGACGAGGACGACGACAATGAGTTCTTTGATGCCATGGAAGAGGCTCCCGAGTTTATCACCGTACCTGCAGACCCTCAATTCCACAAGTCAGTAACCGTTACCAACATCCTCCCCGCTGTTACAAGGAAAAAAAGAAAACCCCTTAAATATGTGAAGTCTTTGTTTAATCAAGTTCCTTTCATGGCTAACACACACAAAGTGTCGTAATGTTATGTCAGTTTCTTCATACTTCCTGCACTTGTGCAATCGTTGATCGATTTATATGATATTTAGTAACAGTTTAACTAGTCTAATGCTTTTCCTTGTTTGTTATTCTTTATTTAACCATAAACATTCCAGACAATCACAGTCTCTCGATTTTTAGTTTTGTTTTTTTTAATCTTTTATTACAGGAGGTCGAGCAGTAATGTCAGCGGTTTCAACAGTGAAATGTGTCCTGATGATCAGTCGGTAGGTCTCATTCTGGCATCTGAGATGACCGTTAAAGGACTGGTTCACTGTTTTCCCAACTAAAACACAAAATGTTATTTACCATCATTTATGATGATTAAATGATTGCCTCGCTGCACTGTCACACTACGTACTTAGAGTCGAGATTGTGGTATCAGTTAATCCCTGTTTTTAGTGTCATTAATTCAAATGATTCAAAATTTTATGCTGTTTACTGACAGAAATGTCTTCCTTTTAGCTTAACGAGGAGCCTCTAGTGATGAACCAGGAGTCCCCCTCTCAGGAGCTGGTGCCTTTGAAGAAGAGGCGGACACGTATCCCAGACAAACCCAACTACTCTCTCAACCTGTGGAGTATCATGAAGAACTGCATCGGCAAAGAGCTTTCCAAGATCCCAATGCCTGTGAGTCTTTCTAGCAGAAGTTACTCAATGTCCATTCTGGCTTACAGGAAGTGGGTTTGTTAGCCTGGCCAGTAACGGCCTCAGGCAGTTTCACCTCCTCTTCTGGCTGCTCTTGACATGTCTGTGTGCGGTTACAACAAGCCAGTTACAGCCTGCCAGGTCACAACTCATGTTAGAGTATCAGACTTCTGATGGCAGCCTTGGTCTTGTGACGTGGGTTTAACCAAAACACCGTCCTCTCCACGTCTACTATACAGGTTTAACAACATTCTGTGAGAGCCAGCTGTGAGGAGCTAGCTAGGACTAGAGGAGCTCTGTTGACAGATTTACTGATCTTTTACTGAGTTGTGTTTGTTTGAAGAACTTCAGAAACCTAGATACATAAAATATTGGTTAATTTTATTTGTGTTTCTTTTATTTGGCATTTTTCCATTTCTTTCTTTCAATTAAAAAAATGCACCACTACAAACAAATGACAAAAAATACTTTAACTGGTCCAGTCTGCTTACAACATAGAACAGTTTGAATTTGTTATTTGTATTTGTTACTATTGTATTTCTCATTGTTGCGTGTGGATAAGCTGTCTTAGTAGCATGACTCAACTCAGTACTTGCCTAGCATTTATTTTTTGATAGTTATGTGTTAAAGGTAAGGGGAAAATTAAGAGTATTTTTATAGTGCTGTTTGTGATTTATTAGCAAACTATTTGGTTCTCCAGCTCTGGAGAAACTACTACAGTCATTACATTCTTTTTATGATTGAATTAAGTACATTAAAGTGCAGCAATAGTCGGGTTTGAACCTTGAACTCAGCTACAGCATATAATCCTGTAGCCTCACACGCACACAGCACAACACCACAACAGCACAAACAAAGCAGAAAAAGCTCACGTTTTACAGCTTCAAACTTGCATATTAACATTATTACTATAGTTTATTGACGTTTTTTTAATTCAATGTGAACACCTGATCTGTAAAATCCAAGTTGTTTTTTAATGCTATTGTGCCTATGCATGATTGTGCTCATGTGTTGAGATGAATAGGACCATTTAAACATCTGTCATTACAACCTTTTTCTTGCCATAAATAATAACACCATTTATGTTAATAATAATAAATATGAGGCTGGTTTGCTTTATCGACTTGATAAATGAATCCGCACAATCTTGATATCATGTTGCACTTTTGATAGATTGGAATTAGAATTTAATCTAAATGTTATCATCACTTCTCCAGGTGAACTTCAACGAGCCCATCTCCATGCTGCAGCGGTTGTCGGAGGACCTTGAGTACCATGAGCTGCTGGATAAGGCCGCCAAATGCCAGAGCACTCTGGAGCAGATGTGCTACGTGGCCGCCTTCTCTGTGTCCTCCTACTCAACTACCGTCCACCGCACGGGCAAGCCCTTCAACCCTCTGCTGGGCGAGACATTCGAGCTAGACCGCCGGAGAGAGAGCGGCTACCGCTCCCTCTGTGAGCAGGTGAGACAAAGAGAAACAAAGAGATTAAGAGGTTCCAGCAACACAGTGAAACCAAACAAAGAATGAATGTCAGGAAGGATGCCTTTTAAAAAAAAAAAAAATCCCATTGACTCAGCATTTTGAAAAAATCTTGCTTCCTTTTTTCTGGGTAGTACATGTTAGAAGGAACCAAAAAAAGGCAGTTTTATTCTAATCAAGGGTTAGACATGTGGTGTGTTGGTTAAAATACATGACTATGTCATTGTTTGCTACGTAATTCAACAATTTGAATACTTTTTATTAAAAACAATCGAGTAAATGTTATGCAATTCCTTGTTGTTGTGTGTAAAGACAGAAAAGGATTTGTGGAGGACACGGAGTGAAGGTTTAAGATTGGAAAATGAGGACAGCAAAGAGATTTCTTCTTGTGAACACCAAGAAAATATGTCCAGTCCAACAAACAGTTCAATAAATTGTGCTTTCAGGCAGCAAATCCGGTGATCAGGCAGCTGTGAAGAAAGCTGTATTTTAGAGTACAAGCTTTTATATACACCGATCAGCCACAACATTAAATCCACTGACAGATGAAGTGAATAACATTGATTATCTTGTTACAGTGGCACCTGTCAAGGGGTGGGAGATATGAGGCAACAACTGAACAGTCAGTTCTTGAAGTTGATTTTGTTGGAAGCTGGAAAAACAGGCAAGCGTATTTAGTATTTAGTGGTCAGTATCTTAATGAAAGTGGGCCAAGGAAGGACAACCTGGCGACAGTGTCATGGGTGCCCGAGGCTCACTGATGTGTATGGGAAGCGAAGGCTAGCGCATCTGGTCTGATCCCGCAGGAGAGCTACTGTAGCACAAATTGCTGAAAAAGTTAATGCTGGCTATGATAGACGGGTATCAGAACACACAGCGCATCGTGTCTTGCTGCGTCTGAGGCTGCGTAGCTGCAGACCGGTCAGAGTGTCCATGCTGACCACTGTCCACCACCAAAAGCGCCTACAATGGGCACGTTAGCATTAGAATTGGAGCACATGGAGCGCAGGAAGAGGTCTGGTCTGATGGATTACGTTTTCTTATAGATCATATGGACAGCCGGGTGCGTTTGCGACATTTACCTGAGGAAGATATGGTATCAGGATGCACTATGGGGAAAAATGAAAGCCTGCAGAGGCAGTGTGATGCTCTCTCCCGAGAAATGTGGATGTTACTTATTATTATTAGTATTTAGTATTGTTAAAATGTGCTGAAAATGTTCACAAAGTACTGACACACAAACACACTGAAATCAGTTCAACAAGTTTTATATTGAAAACCACAACTAAAATTAGCAGCACATATGTTGTGGTTGGTTTGCATAAACATGAAAATACTAAAGCAGCCGATACCTTCTGTAAACATGAAAACCACATCAAATGTGAATCAACATCGCCATCATGTGGCCATTTGAGGTAACTGCACTTTGCACTGCAGCAATCACCAATGACTGTCTCATCTATTGTATGTATGTATTGTATTCCTGTTCTCATTAAGCTGTCGCCTTTCTTTTTTTTTTTTTTTTTTTGACTTTTTGTTGTTTGCTCAGCAACATACAGGAACTCTTCGACTGCTCTCAGACTGAAAACAGTTCTGTGTAAAACAATACAAGAGGCTTTGTTGGCGTGTGTGTGTTGTTTGAAATGCTGGTGAGACAATGAAATACGTTCCAGCAAGTTATCACACTGCAACCTCGTTAACTTGGAACAAACACAGTAATCAAACACGGTTTTAATGATCATTAAAATTTGAGACAGTAATACTAACCGCTGGGAATTTCACTGTGGTTTATCGTGAGACTGGTAACTTTCATCCTCATTTGATATGTACCGCATTGTTGCAGACAAAATACACCCCTCCTTTCAGCAGTATAATAGCGCCCCTGCCAGACTGATAAAGAGTTCAAGGTGTTGCCTTGGCCTCCAAATTCCCCTCGATCTCAATCCGATCGAGTGTCTTTGAGATATCCTGGAATAATAATGGAGGCCCCCCTCGCAACTTAAAAGATCTGCTGCCAACATATTGGTGCCAGATACCAGAGGAGGCCTTCAGAGGTCATGTGGAGTCCATGCCTCCACAGGTCAGAGCTGTTTTGGCGACACAAGTGGGACCTACACGATATTAAGCAGGTGGTTTTGCTGTTGTGGCAGAGCCGTGTATATGTAGACTGGTTCAGTTCAGTCACAAAGGGTTTAAATAGGATTGAGCAAATAGGGGAAACTAGTAAATCCTATTGTAGATGAGTAATATAATTGGATTTGAGGTTTACAGCAGGGATTTTCATGCACTACAGTGTAATTATAACAACAACGGATTTTTTTTTCCCCCCTTGCGTTCGTGTCTGTGTTAATGCACAATGAGACTAAATATGAGTCATAATTATTAGGGAGGATGAGAACTAAACTACTAAACAATGCCAATCAAGATCTACATTTTGATGCTAAAAGTTCTGTTCTTTTTATTGAAGCCGATTGTAACTGCTTTTACTTCCTTCTCAGGTGAGCCATCACCCACCTGCAGCAGCACATCATGTGATCTCCGATCGTGGCTGGACCCTGAGGCAGGAAATCACTGTTGCCAGCAAGTTCAGGGGCAAATACCTCTCTATTATGCCTTTAGGTAAGAGATGTTTCGGTTCAGAGCATATTTTCAATGCCTTGCATGCTAATGATGAATCAGCTTGAGGGTGTGATATGAACATTAGGATTATTTCCTGACGGAGAACACCTAACAACCTGTTGTTTCCTTATGAGAGAGTAATGAGTAGATCTTGTGTAATGTATCTGCCACACCTTGTGGTTTATAGATGGTTATAAGTTACTGGTAATGAAATAATAAATTTTCCCCCGTCTGCATTTCCTCTTCCTCTCAGGCACAATTCACGCTATCTTTGAAAAGGGCAACAATCACTACACATGGAAGAAAGTTACCACCACAGTGCACAACATCATCGTAGGAAAACTATGGATCGATCAGGTGAGACGGAGTGGCCTGTGGGAAAACGGCTCAGTTTTAACAAGGGTTTAAATTAATAGCTGGTCCCTTCATTAGAGAGGAGACATGAAATGAGGGGAGAGAGAAATGGGAAATCACATGTAAAGATGGATTCTATTGATAATCTTGCATCAAAGCATATGAAACTTTATATTCCCGTACCGATTTATCACTTACCTATAATATCAGTTGTTGACTAAATTGCTTTAAATGAATACCTGACATATCAAGTTGCTCCATCGTATCAAAGCGAAACTCCTCCAATCCGGTTTTGCTGTAATGAGTACCTGCTCACTGGTGTGCAGCATTTCCTGCACTGAGATTAAAAGAAAAGCCTCCACTGAAGGAGCGCAGTATGAGTAAAATCAGACTGATATCTTGAAGTTATCTCCTGCAAAAATTGCCTCTCCAGGTTTAAAATAAGCACTGTTAAACTCAAATACTGAACCTGGAAAGACCGTCTCATCTCTGGCTGATGCTATACTTTTAGCCTTGGGTCTAGATTTTGATGTCTGTGGTTGTTTCCAGTGCTCTGTGTTTTTTTTTGTTGTTTTTTTTATATTCTTATGCCTGGCTATGCTTGTTTGCTTTGTCTTAGTTATAATCTCTCTTGGAAAAGAGAATATTGTAATTGCTGCATGCGTGACGACAACAATATGCAATACAAACGAAACACAGTCACAGCATAAAACCTACATACACATACACGTAGAAGCAAACAATATGGTAATAAATAGAATATCAATGTCCGTTGCATATTTTGCATATTTGCACTAAAGTGTGTACAAAACTTTATTGTACAGTTTGCACTACAATGGTTATGTTTGCTTTTGACAGTTTATTTACACACTGGGCCGCAATACACACTTTTAACACTTGAGTCTTTCCGTCTAGCTTTAATTCAACCACACACATCACTTGTGTACAGGGGGGGAAAAAACTCTTCTGAATCCTTTGAATTGATTCTGTTAACTGACCTGCTGACGTATCACAACATATTTATCGTCATATTGCCTAACCCTGAATTTGAAAATGTCTCCATAGTGTCGGTGATTTCCCTTCAAACCTTCTTTTTTTTTCCTGTTTCCCCTCCAGTCAGGAGAGATAGATGTAGTGAACCACACTACCGGAGACCGCTGCCATTTGAAGTTCGCCCCGTACAGCTACTTCTCCAGAGACGTCGCCAGGAAGGTGAGACACGTGCACAGAATGTTTCAGCTCGAGCGGCTCATCTTTTCTTTTGTTCGACTTTTACTCAGATATTGTTTGAATACACGCTTGAGGACTTATCTGTCTTCCAGTTTCACTACACTGTGACCCGTCTCTCGTGCTTCATGGATCATATCCCCCCCCCACTCCCCCTCTCTCTCGCTCCTGTTCTCAGGTGACAGGTGTGGTGATGGACAAGGATGGCAAAGCCCACTACGTGCTCTCAGGCACTTGGGATGAGAAGATGGAGTTCTCCAGAGTGATGCAGAGCAGCCGAGGGGGAGAGAACGGCACTGAGGGCAAACAGAAGACCGTCTACCAAACCCTGAAAGCCAGAGAGGTCTGGAGGAGGAACCCTTTACTGTGAGTATAATTACTGCATAGCTGCATGTGCGTAAACCTCAGTCTAAAAATAAACCACACAACACCAGTCCTTTGCAGATGAGCCAAACATTCCGATCTCACTCACTACAGCAAGTACTGTATCTCACAAGTTCAGTAAGGTTGGGCTGCATTGATTTAAAACTTTGTTAAAAACAAAGCTTTTACTTTCTACTTCATCAGCTACACAATCATCAGTGCTTGTTACAGTTGTTTTGATTTTCAAACGCACCAGAGCATGCACTCGAAAGATGATCGAGAAAATTTTTCATATTTGTTTATTTTATCAGAATGAAAACACTCATAGAATACCTCATCACTCACTCATCGCATTTTATTTTTAATGGCAGCCAGTAACTACCTGGAACTGACAATGGGATATTCACACTTGGATGAGAAAGTAAATAGGGTTCAACGTTCTCGCCCAAGCACTCCTTTTTCTTTCTTTACACAGCTATTTTTGGCACTTGTGCGACATGAACAACAACACTATGACGGCATTCTAAGAGATACTGTGTGAAATTGTGAGCTGTTTTCTTCATGTTTAAAGGATTATTGGCTTCTTGCCAATCTCTGTAACGGAAGACTTTCCACCCTGCCTTCAAATGTGGCCATTTGGAACAGTTATAAACACTTTTACCATGTTTAAAGCTAAAGTTTTATTTCATTTTTCCCCGTGAAGCAAAATTAACAGTCTTATTTAACATATCAGCTCTTAAATTCATATAGATTGTTACATCCATATCTAATAGATTCAAAGTGATTAGTATCACCAAATCACCAAGTTCTATTTTTCATCATTGCTCGTCCACAGCGATGGAGCAGAGGCCATGTACTTCTTCACCGCCTTGGCGCTGACCCTTAACGAGCCGGAGGACGCCGTAGCTCCAACCGACAGCCGGCGCCGGCCCGACCAGCGCCTGATGGAGGACGGTCGCTGGGAGGAGGCCAACGCCGAGAAGCAGCGGCTGGAGGAGAAGCAGCGCATCGCCCGTCGTGAGAGAGAAAGGGAGGCAGCCAGCCAACGCACCTCCAGCCAGTCAGAAGAAGGTGAGTGTGATGTTTATTTATGCTCCAACTCCAACTTCTGTGTTCCTCTCTTTCTTGCATGGAGAAAATCTTTGTAAGGGGTAAAAAAAAAAACAACTATTTCTGTGATCCCCCTTTTCTCTTCCAAAAGCTGTCGATGAGGATTCTCTTACTGATCCGTCCCTAAAAAGCAAGTATTCCTCCTTTTTAGTCTTTGTGTGTGTCACTTCCTTTCTTTTTAGTGTTTCTTCTAATCTTCTATTTTCTATTATTTTCTTTTTTTGGTAACACAAGTATTTTCTTTTCCAGGCGCACCTCATGACAACTACAGAGCACTTTGGTTCGATCGCTGCGAAGACAAGATTACAGGTGAGCCAGTGCATATCTATAAAGGCGGCTACTGGGAAAGCAAGGAACGTGGCAACTGGGAGGGCTGCCCGGACATATTTTGACCTCGGCATTGACTGTTAAGTGCCCTGATGAGACTGATCCATCAAAGCCCCCTGGTGGACAACTACCGCAAAGGCCTGCTTGTCCCTTACTTTGGACGGCTGCTTTCCCTCCAGCGGCTCTCTGTTCTAAGAGATCTCCAGGACGGTCACTGCTGTCTGATCCAGAGGGAGAGCAGGGTTTTCCCTCCGGACTCCCACATCCCCATTTTGGTTCCTTGTTTCCTTGCCCAGAGTCTTAGCATCTACGCCTTTGTTGCCGTCACACATCTGAGAGGACTGGAATGAAAAGTTTTGCGCTGTCGCGCTTTGACTCGAGTTAGACTGAGCATAAAAAGGGGAGGAAATGAAACAGGCAGTGCTTCCAAATCTATAGTAGATCTTTTTTTTTTTTTTTTTTTTTTTTAGTCCATCTGCTCAAGTCTGTTCAGTCTCTCTGATCATGAGCAGAAGAGGTTTTGTGCTGACAACACCCTGTGAGATAATGTAGTGTTCTTATTGTCATCTACAGCATCATGTGCTTTGGTAATAACTCTAAAAAAAAAAAAAAACAAAACAGGGGTAATACCTGGTTATATATACATTTATATATGATTAAAATAATTTCATTAAAATGTCAACTGGTGGCCTTCAAGAAGTTAGCTAAGATTTCTTGTTTCTCTCTGATTTAGTGTCTTAATGTAATGAAGTGAAGGTTCTAGTGTGCTTGTGTGTATGACTGCATATCTGCTCTTCCATCACTTTACAACACTGCCACTGTGCAGAATAGTGTGATTTAAAAAAAACAAAAACAAAACAAAACAAAAAAAAAAGATTTGTCCAAAATACTAGTTGACCCTCCACATTGTCATGTATTAGTAGTTGGAAGAGACTTTTTTTTCAAAAGCTGATGGAAATTATGATGGTGAAATATGATTTTTTTATTTTAATTTTTTAAACTTTCTCTTCGCCTTAGACACAAGCAACCTGCTCACACTTGTATTTACGTCCCATCTGAGTGGATATGAGGCTCCAATTTATTGATTTCTCTTGAAAAAGCTTTCAAGAACTAGTAAAGGAAATGGCTCTAAAGCTGCAAAATGGCTAAAGTCATGTTACAGTGCTGAGAAAACCTCACATTAGTGCAGTTTTAGTCAATAACAATTAATGAAATTACAACTTTTCACAGTATTGAAACAACATTTTACCATTTTGCAAATTAATTGAGAGGTAACTGAGTTACATGGCAGTAAAAATGAAATCCTTGCTGGGATTTCTGTGTTGTGAGTAAAACAGACAAATGAGCAAAGAAAACAAAAGTAAATGCAGTGGTGATAATAAATGTCACACTGCAGCTGAAGAGTTCATACATATGCAAGTTCATTATGACACCAAAAACACGGGATATAATGTGTGTGCGTGTGCATGTGTGTGTGTGTGTGTGTGTGTGAATTTCATAATTTTTGTTTGTAAGTGTACTTAAAAATGAAGAATAAAGAAACAAAGAATTTAAAAGCATTGCAAATAACTATGATTTTATAAATGTATAGAAATTCATATAGTATTGATAACTGTAAGGTAGTTTTTTTTTCATGTATTTTTGGTTCCTCTTGTATTATCGGAAGAGGATTGTCTTCATTTTCAGAAAAAAAGGGAGTTTCCATACTTGACTGAGAGGGAGACACATGACATTGTTCAGTATTTTGTATTAACAAAGAAAAGAAAATCTGTAATAAACAAATGCTGTGATGTCAAACAAATAGCTCTTCATACTGGTCTTTGATTACACTTGTTCAAATACTCCCAACATTTTCATCAGTTAATAATTACATAACACTAGTTGAAGGTTGTTTGCCAAGTCAGTTCTTAAGGAATTTCTGTCCCATTGTTCAGTATGAGCTCCGGATTAAACTACTTTTGTTGACAGTAAAATAATAAAGAAGCAATGAAAACACATTCCCATTAGTTTGTCTTCTAGTTTGTGTTGTTCATATTCACAGTAGTTTTACAAAATATTACAACTATTTTGATTATTTGATCAAGTCATTTTTCAAGCGAAAATACAAAACCTCTCTTAAGTTGCACCTCTCTCAAGTTTTGTTGGTTTTCTTAGTTTTTATATCACTGTAAATTGCACATCTTTTTATTCCATGCTGTTGGTTGGACAAATTTGAAGACATCACCTGAAGCTTTAGGAAATTATGATGCTGTTTTACACTATAAAAGTCCAAACAGAGACCAAACTGTTAATCTATTAAGTGATCACCAGATAAATCAAGAATGAATAATTAGTTGGAACCAGACCACAAGTTAAATTTCTAAATTTACCAACAAATTTTTAAGCATTTAATATAAGTAAATATAGAGCATTTTAAAGAGAAAACCACAAAGTGCTTTCCACATTTGAGAAAATAGACCATGACAAAAGGTAGCAGCATTAAAACAGCTGCATGAGGTAAAAATCTGAGCTAGACCAATATATCCAGGGCCAATATTAGCACATATATTAGTATTGGTGTGTACAGTATGTTACCCATTAAATAGCAAGAAATTGCAGTAGAGAAATTCAAAGATATGCCTTAGGCAGTTTTAAAAAAGTGTAGTTTGTGCAGTAGACAGCTGTGCTAGCATCATGGCGATGGCAGTCCAGACTCAAATACCTCCACAGATGGATTTTCATGAAATACTGTAAGAATTGTTCCCCACTGGATGAATTAATTACATTAGTGACCCTCTCAATTTTCATTAACTACCATCCTCAGGTCAAAATTGAAATGTGTCCAACATTTTAGTTTGTCTCAGTTTGGCCTCAGCTGTACTTTGAGTTTTGTGCTAATTAGCTACAGTTAGCATCCTGACAGGCCAAACCAAGATGATGAACATGGTAAACATCAGCATGTTTGTCATTGTCATTGTGAACAAGTGCCGTTGGGCCTTAGCCCTGCCTCACAGAGCCGTTGGCGTGGCTGTGGATTTGTTGTATCATGTCCTGCCAAGCACATATGTTGGTCACAATCCTTTTAGCAGTTAGATTGCTAAAAATTGTACGGGCAACTTTTTTTTTTTTTATCAAAGCTTGACTATGCAGATGTATTTTACATGCATGCTGCTGCCCATACCCTCAAACCCCTTGATGCTGTGTATCACAGTTCTCTTAGATTTATTACAGGTGACAGTTTTATGACCCATCACTGTATGCTCTATGAGAAGGTAGGGTGGTCGTCACTTACCACTGATAACACAGTCTTTTTTTATTTTTAAAGCCATCCTAAATAAACTATTTTATTTATCATCACTTTTAAGACTTAAACATATGGGATACCCTACCCATTCACAAGAATGCATTCTCTCTGAGTAAATAAAGGTATCTTATCTATCTAATCCCTTAAAACACTAATTTAAGAGTTAACCTCCATGTTTTTAATCCTTAAGCTTAATTCTGTGTTCTCTTTAAAACACCGGCTGGTTCTCTTGTTATTTGCGCTGTGAGAAGAGCCGTTTTCTTCTACTGTACACATCACAGGCGCCTCTTCTGCTGTGTCATGCCAGCAGATTTATTTTTAGCCAATTTTCTGAAAGGCAGACTGGAACCTACCATCCTATACATGGGGCAGAGAGAAACAGGGAGTTGGGGAAAGTTGGGGAGGGGCTTACGGTTCGGCTGACCTGACAGCTGTTAGGACTAAAGGAAGCAACCCATGGAAGCAGCCCACGCACCACATCACACTCAGGACACACCCTGCCTATGATACAGTGTAGTACAGTGCGGTGGACAAGAGGAGTTAGAGGGACGGTGGGAGTTTGCATAACAGTGTACAGGCAGCCACAGCCTGTACAGAGGGAGGGATGGGAATGCTGAATCAGTGAAAACTGCATGAAAGCCTGGGAGAGGGTGGAAGAGGGTAAACGGCAGGGGGAGAGGGAAGAGGAAAGGTAACAGCCAGGGTAGACTGGGTAAGATGTACAGTGTGATGCCTTGTCATTCATTTAATTTCTTATTTGTTAATGCGGAGCTTTAAATTCACCGTGTTATACCTCAAGAGCTTTCCACTTCAGTTAAGAGACTTTAAACAGACTTTTAATCTCAGTGCTGCTTGAGTACAGACAGTACACTTCTAGGTTTTAAAGCCGGAACTGCCCTGACAGTTTTCAGCAAGCCAGAAAAGCGAGGTAAGATTTCCTAAATCAATATCTCTGCTTTGTGTTGCAGTGTTGTCTACAATGTACCCGGTGACATCAGCACTGGAGAAACTGATACCTCCCACTGAGTGAAACAAGAGGGAAATCAAATTTGGTTTGACATCATTTGACATGGATGCATACTGAATAAAAAGAGATACAGATGGTGTATTAATAGAGGAAATGCAAACCAATCTGTGCATGTGATCTCTTCAGACTGGATGCATGATATATTATAGGGCTGAAAAATTACATAAATCAGCTGCATACACTTTTCTTGCACTTTTTCCTCTGCCAGCTCACAGTCAGATGGAGGTAGAGGAGGTGGTACGTCTGCCGAAGTTGACCCGGGTCGCTGTGTGTGGCGGTACCCATGGCAACGAGCTGTCCGGGGTGTACTTGGTAAGAGAGCTGCTGAAGGCGCAGCGGAAGGAGAAAGAGGAAGAGCCTATGTCAGTGATGATGGTGCTGTCGAACCCGCGGGCCATGCTGCAGTGCCGCAGATACATCGACACCGACCTGAACCGCTGCTTCACCCACGCCATCCTCAAGTAAGGCAGCAGTGATGAAGAGGTGAGGTGATGAAGCTCATGGTGACACTTCTGATGACGATAAGTTGTGATAGTGTCAGATTGTATCTCTTTCTCCTCAGCGGTCCTGAATCAGACATGGCCCCCTACGAGATGATCAGGTCCCGAGAACTGAACGCAACGCTGGGTCCCAAAGGGAGTCCTGAGGCGGTGGATTTTGTTTGCGACCTCCACAACACTACTGCCAACATGGGCCTGTGCCTCATTGCATACTCTGACAGTGACTGGATCTGCCTGCACATATTCAGATACCTGCAGGCAAGTGCAAGCAGTCCCTACACACTCAAGTAAACTCAAATCACCCTGCATTTTGGGGACGGGTAGTGCTAGAAAACTAAAGTTAAGTCTGACATCTCATTTTCAGAGGCAGATGCCAGATACACCAGTGAGGTACATCCATTTTGACGTCTCCCATAAAGAATCATATTCCCTAGATTCAGTTGGGAAACATGGATTTGGTAAGTTTTACATTTTTATTAGAAAATACTGGATCATCTGTGATATTTGTCATCTAAAAGCCATTTTCTGCAGCCATTGAGATCGGCCCTCAGGCCCATGGTGTGGTCAGGTCAAACGTCTACACAGCCATGAAACTCGGCGTCCAACACATGCTTGATTGGATCCGTTCATTCAACTCAGGTACATTTAAACACAAGTTAACTATTTACAAGTTACAAATTGATTTGTTCAGCTTCAAAGTGGTCCAAAAGTTGCAAACGTGGTCTTGCTTTAGGCAGTTTTTTCTTTTTTCTTGTTCAGGTGCTACTTTTGAAGGAGGATGCGTGGAGGTGTTCACCATGGTTAAACACATCGACTATCCAAGAGACAAAGAGACTCGATACATCACAGCAGCAATTCATCCTCAACTCCAGGTACAGTCTCAAACAGATCTGTGGCTTCAGAGATATAATTAAAGAAGTTGTCCATTGTCAGATTTAGATGCTACCTATATTTATGTCTTGTAATTTAAGCTTGAATTAACCAGGGAGTGGATAAAATAACAAAATACCTGACAATGAAGAGCAGAACAGCATCAATTACATAATGACCTGAACAAAGAAGAAGCCAGACCTTTTGTCCTAAGAAAAAAAGAAAAAGGTCATTGTTAATAACTAGCATGTGAACACACCTGCTGTGAAACGCGCGCTTTGTGTGTTTGTAGTGGCAGTCATCCTGGCATATAAAACTGTGTTTATGTTAAAGGGTGAGGCCTTGTCTTGTAAAAATGGCCTCGTATGTCATGAAGCTGCGTGACGTCCACAATATGTTTCTCATACCATTACAAATATAGTTTAATTGTAGCATCCGGTAAATGTCTTCAAACAGAAACTCCAATGGATGTTGGAAACTTTTAGTCATGAAATCTGTTTCTTTTGTATCCAGGTTGTGTATTTACACCAGCCTGATATAGAAGTCTAATATAAGATGTTATAAAAATAAAGACTTTATTCATCCTAAAGGATGTCCCATTTTACACCTCACTGAGCATGTTGTGGCCATTATGCAGACATAATATAAACATAGAATAATATACTACATATATATTAAAATAAAATATATTTATTCTGAAAAAGAATGAAATACAAGTAGTAATTGGAAAAAAAAATAAAGGGAGGTGCGAAGTGCAGATGATGGTGCAACATATTACAACATGTTACTATGGTACAAATGACAAACAATGAATAAACAATGGAGACAGGTGCGTCTATGGTATGTTACTATGTGGAAAACTGTACAACTGAAACTATGTAAATATGATGTAACTATATAAAGGGGCTATCGCACTGCAGGAAGTACATGGGATTAAAAAAAACAAGTAAAAAATAGAATTATAAACAGGTAGCTCAAGTTTGGTGAGTAAGATAATAGTACATGATAATAGTGCTTTGTCACTGTCCATGAATGGCATGAATGCCGGCCTTTACATGAATAACAAGCATGTGATTGTTGAAACCGTCACGAGTGCTGATAGAGATCTTTGGTCATTTTTTAAGGTTGTATGTTGGTGGTGTTTAGCAACAGGCGTTTTCTCCGCAGTACAGCACAGTGACACACCTTACAAAATCACTGCAACACTCTTTTAATGTTCTCAGTGAATAAATCCATATCAATCAGTTCTTAAGATAAACTCAGCAGATGTGTAAGTGATCCACTTTAAAAACCTGAAATGTTTTCAAAGTCATAATCTGACTAAATTTTGAAGGGCATAACTCTTAAAACTCAAAATGCTTTTATGTCAGAAAAACTCAAACCCCAAAATAGATGATTGTACTTTTACCAAAAGGCAAGTTGTGTTGTTTCAGGTTAGTAATACCATTTCTACCCAAAAAAAGGAGGAAAAAAGCTTTTTAGTTGATTGAACTCCCACACATTGTCAGCTCTAGGTTTATTAAAAACACCTTTGACACCTTGACCTGTTTAGGAACATTTTTGTACAGGTCATTAATGAATTTTTATCTTCTTTATTTAATCTGTACAAAACCTTAAGTGTGGCAATTTGGACAGAGCCACATTAGATGCCTGTTTCCCCCTGCTTCTAGTTTTTATGCTAAACTAAGCTAATAAAGTTTTATTGATACTCTTCTTTAGTTGGTATCTCAATCACAAAATGAATAAGTCATTTCCCAAAATGTCAAAATACTTCTTTTAAAAACTTTTTAATTGAACAATTTAGCAGTCATTTTAGAAATTAACCATAACTGTCTGCCTTTCCTCACAGGACCGAGACTTCTGCTTGCTCCACCCTGAAGACCCTCTGTTTCAGACTTTCTCAGGTGAAACGCTGAGGTATAAAGGGCGCGAACCTCTTTATCCCTTCTTCATCAATGAATGTGCTTATTACGAGAAGGGCATCGCTCTCTCCCTGGCAAGAAAGAGGTGTGTGATGATCCCTGCAATCCGGGTGCTGACAGAGCAGGAGCAACAACAAGCTAACGAACAGGGATTCGCATCAGAAGAAGAAGAAGAGGACTGAGAAACACCCGATATGGACAGTGTTTGATAGTGTGAGTCCACGTGATACAGGCGATACAGACTGATGTGACTATGAAATAAATTTTTAAAAAGCTTTTATTGAAATGACAGCAGTTGCTTGGGGAAACACACACAAATGCATGTGTTTAAGTTGGCGTACACTCACACACGATATTTAAGTGGACAATTAAACATTTCAGCTCTCAACTGGAGAATGTACGACACATTCACGGTAGATTCACAAAAGCACAGTCATAGAGCGATATTGTGACATTTAGCCGATTGAAAGACAGAACCATTTCTTGTATTTGAAGGCTGAATATGTAAAATACAATCTGATTTACCATTGACCTTTCAGACCACACATGGTGCATAATATCACAAGCATTCTCAAGTTTTATGAAACCTTGTGAGTGTTGGCGATTCATATATTTATGGAGACATATAGCATGGTTCTTTGGGTAATAATAGGGCTTTTTTTTCAAAATTCATTCAATAATTGGGACATTGTGATTGTCAAAAAATATAAACTCACTACTGACCACTACTGCAATATTTAGGATATGTTCAGAAATAATTTAAGTGCAAAGGAATACAGTAGCTTATCACAATATGGCCTTTAAAGTACATTCATAATGCCTAACAGGGAAAAATTGATCTCCCTTAAATCCTATTCTGTCAGTTCATTTGATTGTATTTTTTTTCCAAGAATGATGATAACAAATAGGAATTAATAAAAAAAACATCAAGGAACAAATACAAATCAAATAAATAACACTAAACACAACTGAATTCATATAAGGAAGTGGAAACTTGTACGAAATTAAAATTATACGAGCATGTGAGGTCAACAAAACACAAAATGGTAAAGGACTATGTTGAATAAATAAGGACTTTTTCATGTTTTCTACAAAAGCCTACAAAATCATTTAAAAATATGCTTAAATAAACAAAACAATGCATTGGGTACAAAAATTATAAACATGAACACAGTCTGACTTCAATAATCGTCAGAAATTAATAAATGTCACTTAAGTTTAAAAACAAATGTGAACAGGAATGTAAATCTTTTGTAATGACAGACACATATTAGTCATTGTCTCTCTCGCTGTACTCTTCATTGTTCCCATTATTTTAAAACCGTTGATGTAAAAGACTACACACAACGGAAAACCTCTGTCATAATAAATACCTTATGGTTGCGTAAAAGGTTTTTGTGTGCTCAGGGTGTCCGCTGCACCTGGACTTGTCTGGTATTTTTTCAGGTATGTCATCACACACCCGACTATGGGCGGGTTGTGATGACATATCAAGGTCAGAGAAAATTTCAACCAATACCAAGCACACCAATTGACGCACGTCCAATCAATTAGTGTCTTTAGAAGATAAGTGTGTGCTAAACTTAAAGACATGTTAAATGTTTTAAATATTTCATTTTTTGTTTTCCAAGTGTGCAAAATTTAATTAAATATTTTGAGCTGTGAGTAACTCCCCCAGTTTCTTTTTGGATAGCACTGTGGGACAAAAGCAGACACATTGAAAGCCCCCTGTGGCAAATTTGTGATCGAGCTATATAAAAAAAATTACTCAATTTGGCTTGACACCATATTCAGAAATCAAGTAAATTTAGGTGTATACTTAGCATAAATCTGATTTATTACAACTTTTGTTTTAGTTTCATACATCTGGCCATCATTTCTTCTAGTTATGATAACAAAAGGAGAGATAGAATTCCAAACCCCATATCTATAAACATATTTTTCAACACGTGTTGTTGATCTTTATCACCTGGAAATGTTTAAAAATAGGATCAGGGTATTTTTATTATGATAGCACTGTACTGTGAACAATGTACACACGCGACTAGACCGACTGGTAGGTCAATGTTGAAGCAGGGAGTCTGAAAACCAAGAGAGTTTTCAGTCTCTGAAAACTTTTGCTATTAAAAGATTCCTACAGAAACATTGAGGGACTTATAATAATATGTTGGTGATGTAAAATCAATGAACTAGTTAAAAACTTTTAAACACACATCTATTCTTTCTTCCTCATCCTTAAAGTCAGTGTATGCGCACTAGAGGTTTCAAATTTCCACATCATACTTATGTAAGTTGCATACTGGACCGCAATTGGCTCCAAGCTAGTTGTGATGTCTCAAATCCTGCTGACACATACATATTAAACTGAAATGTTTGATTCCCTTCATCAAATGAATGTGAAAACAGGTGTCAGATCATCCAAACACTTGTATTTCTTGCCTTGTTGGACTTCTCCCCCCCCCCAGATCTCAGCAATTAACTTTATGAGTACAATGTTACCATAACCAATAGAAATTATGGCCAAAACTGTAAAAATAAGACTCAAGTTGTAATCAACTGGAATTATCCTTTAATGTACCTTATCTTCAAGTGTGAAGGCATCGCATATTCAAAGCCTGGATTTAATTAGTGTGTAGTATGAAACTGGGACATAGCTGATGCTTTTCAGCTTAGTGTCAAGTTATTCTAAACTAAACATATGCTTAAGTCGACACATCTCTCTGGTTGACCTTTTTCGAACCAGTTCTATGACCCCTAGAGAGATAAAAATCAAATCTTTTAATGCAGCAGATAGGGTCATTACTATGGTGTACATGCACTTTAATCCATCAGAGGGCAAAACGCACAGATTAACCCACATCCCATTCCTCTGAGATCTTTATAAAATGCCACTTGGTGTCGTAGTGGGGTTTGAATTTAAACAGGGCAGAGATCCAGAACTGAATGTCAAGTCTACGCCACTCGGTAGGCGGTCATACGGTAGTAGTTCTGACTGTGGCTGCGTGCCGCCCATACTAGCAGCGCGGCAGCCATCATGTGGAGTGGGGAGGAAATGAGGGCCAAATAAAGGGACCAGCCCAGGGAGCCATCCACCTTGTCAGGCAGCATTGACACCCGGTGGAGCAGGTCCATTCCTGCCAGGTAGCAGCAAACTGTGGCTAAGGAGCAGAGACCTGCAGGACACAAGATGAGGGGGTGTAAACATTTTCAAGTTGAATTTTTTGTACTTGAAATTTTGTATGCATATTTCTTGACATGTCAAACACATACACACTCATCCAAGTATGATCATTTATGCAGCACTACTACTATATGTGCGTAAATATGACCACTGCCATATTTTTAATCTTCAAATCTGTTTTTCACACGACTGCAATAATTATCTATCGGGCTCTAAGCACTTCCAAAAGTCTTGTGACCTATATTGTGCCTGAACGCCTCCTGTGTAGACACACAGATGGAGCATTGGCTGCTGCTGCTGCTTTGCTAATGTCCTGCTCTGCTTACATGCTGATCATACTACGCCTCTTTTGCACATTTGGTGCTGAGTAGGTGAAGAAAAGAGTGTTTTTGTCTGCTGTGGCTGAAATCAAGGATGATAAGCAGTGAGCAGTGAGAGTGAACCGAAACAGTAAAGTTGTGGGCTGCAAAGCCAAAACAATGAACTGAAAGACACTAAAACTGTAAGAAGTACACGGTTGGGTAATAATTCTTTTTTTCTCTATCATTATGAGTGACCCCTTTTGCAATACACATTTTATCCACTAATAGAAAATTATTGGAATTGAAAGAAAATGTAAAACACGACTTGGGAAGACACATTGAAAAGTAAGATCTATGATCATGTTGCAGCCAGCTGACTTTATGCAGGCAAAATGTTAGAATTTAACATTATGTAGACAAGTAATTGTTTTCTTATTTAACTAAAGAATCCTTTAGAAATGAGCAACTGTTTGTTTTTTAGCTAGTGTGCACTAACCTATGGATTTAGGGAAAACTAAATATGATTTATGTTGATGCTTTTTTTTTGTTCAAGCCTCTGTGACTTTGACTTCAACATCAATAGCATGGCTCAGAACACAATGGCACAATTGCATCTGAGTTATCAGATGTAGGTCAGAGCAAACTCTTATTTCCTCAAGCTTTTAGTAACCCTTTGTTAACTGCTTAACACTGATTTCTTGCAAAAGGTGAAATTGGTCAGTTTTCAGCAAGCAGCCTGGTGGAGCTGAACAGGTCTTACCAGCCAGCAGGTGAAGGACTCCTATGCCAAGTGTGGGTGCAAGACTTCGGCAGAGGCAGGCACAGAACCCAGTCAGACCTGCCAAAACCACCAGGCCCAGAGACACCAGTGGCAGCAGGAACTGGCACCTCCACAGGTCTACACATACATGCATACACAGACACAGGAAGCAGGAATGAGTCAGGAGGCATCAGAGTAAATGACCTTCTTGTGCATTACAGAAGACAGCGCCCTGATTGGTGGCAATGTATTATTCAAAATGACATATTGGTCATAATTAATGCACTACCTTTAGAAGAGGCTGAATGTTTTTGCAGCTTTATGGGACTGGCATCATTCAAAAAGGATTAAATTGGTTGTGATTGAACTCACAGGTGCGCAGCATGTCCTCTCCACTGTTGTGGTTTCCTGGTTCCTTGTACTTAGGAATGAACTGCTGAGGTAGAGTGAAGCTTCGACATTCCAACACCATCTTGGCATCTGAAAGAGTTTTTTTTTTTTTTAATCAGACAGTCTTATTAAGATTAACATCTCTTTTCCAAGAAAGACTTGAGAACAAGAAACATTCATAAGACAAGAACACAATCAGCAAACAGAAACAACACAGTTAAGAGAATAATAATCAGATAATAAAGCTTTAAAATCTCCAAGAGGAATGAAGGCAGTTTACATTTCATTCATTTCATCTAAATGAGAGAAAATATGTGAGATAGTTTGGAAGCTTCAAATTTCAAAGCTTCACGTATGGACAATATGAGATTTTTTTTTTCTTGACTGTACAGCTTGATAAAGAGAACAATGAAGATACTATCTGTGATAACGCGATGTACTATGACACACAGGGTTTAAGTGCTGAAGTGTTGGTGAGGCAGCATGACAATTCAGAATATCTCCATAGTCAAGGACAGACATGAAGGTCGACTGCACAATAGCTTAATAATTGGAAGAAGAAACACAACCTCTAATTCTATACAAGAAGCCTATTTTGATTTTTAATTTTTTATTCAAATGTTGAATATGAATCTTGAATGATAGTCTTCTGTCAAGCCAAATTCCCAAGTATTTATATGACTCAACAAGAGTAATATGTATAATATATTTCCATAAAGCATCAGTGTTTATGAATGTACAAGTCGTTAATAAACTTTTTTCAAATGTTTCTTAGAATACAAACCTGCCTGTATTCAAGAATGACATTTTTATCAGTATCTAACAAAAGATTATTTCTATGATCATTTTCGTTGATATTAAAAAATTTTTTTTTTAAATTTCACTCCAATAGCCCCATACGAAGGAAACATTGTCACACCAAGTGGCAGTTTTTGTGAGATTTCCGCTGCCAGCTGAAATGTTACATATCACTAGAGCCAAAACACATCATTATGTTCCTTAAATAGCATTAATCACTGCTTTAATGTTATAGCTTGAAATGTATGTTTTTAAATGGATTTATGGAGATAGTGATATTTTATGTTCTGTGTGGACTAAGAAAACTTCTGCAGTGTTTTGTAGTGGCATGTATCTGTTAATACCATAAAACAATGACAGTTTGGTATAATATAACATTACCCTCAAATGTCAATATATTAAGTGTCCTTTAGGCCTAAACTACTAACTAAACTGGTGGCCTACCACCTCCATCACTAATACCTTCATAACAGTTGTACATTTTGTTAAACAATCTTCTGGATTTTTCAAAGATAGGTGGATATTTATTTATCATAAAACTAAATGCTTAGCTCTGTGGCTAGAATTGAATGATAATCCATGAGAGACACAAACTGGGGATAACAACACCCCTGATCCAAGGTGGCTAAACTCCTTCTTGCTGGGTAATGAGCCACACCTGGTGGCATTTACCTGTAACAAGGTGGGGCTTATAATGAGATAGCATCGCCATACTTGGAGTCTAAAGAGAGACTCACCTGTCTAAAGAAGTGTCAGATATGGTGTCATAGAGGTGAGGTCAGTTACGTAAAACATACCTGGCTCTTTGTACCAGTGGGTGTTGGCAGGAACGAGTACACATCGCCACCAGAGGCCCACAGTCCCGTTGAGACGGAACAAGGTGTCACTGTAGGTTTTCTCATCAAACTCTCCGTCAATGAACTCCTCATACAGGGAGCGCAGCTCAGACACGTTGGCCTCTCCGCGTACGGTGGGGCTGCTGTACTGGTACCAGTGCTGCGTCCCAATGGCCACCGACAGATACACGGTGGCCAGTATGCTCAGCACACAGGCGATGACCAGAGCTGTGGCGTAGCGGTTGTCAACCATTGTTCACCAACCCAGAGACACGTCAAAAGGGATTAAGTTGATGTCGTTGGCCGAGTCGCCGCGCATCCAATTTAGTCGATCTGCGATGCTTCCTGTCTCCCACTCCCCTCCAAGTCACTCTAGCATCCTTAAATCTGCAAAAAGATACCGCGCAACAGCCAACGACAGCCTTTTGTTTTAATGATTGATACTCATCTCTAGTGCTGTCCTAACAGTCAGCAGCCCTGCAGCCCGCTTTGGATGCGCCATCTGTTCCCTTGTCCCACTTCCACAGATGGTGGGTGGCCGGATACTGCGGCTGATATCACAGCAATAACGGTCCTCAGCAAAGAGAGAAGCCAAAAAACTGGCCTATATTGAAAGATGCGCTGTGTCGTTGGCAGCACCAGCCTGGTAATGCAAATTGTATGGGTCTGTTTTTGGACGGCAGGGTGATGCCGAGCGCACCCAGGATGATTTGAGTTGTAAACACACTAATCCATGCGTTTTCCTCTTCCGGTTCCGCTGATCAGCAGATATAAAAATAACCTTTTCTCAGCCAGTCTCTTTGTAGAGCACAAGCCACACAACACAAAGCGTTTTGGAGGGCAAGATGAGCGATCCAGCAGATGATTAAATGAAATACTGGCAGAGAAATTATTAGGGGGGAATCCCCAAAAGTTTAGAAATAAGCAATGCAGGTGATTTAAGAACAATGTTCTGTATGTCTAAGTCTGTTTTGATGGTATGTGAAGAAATAGGAATCCCATAGCCAAAGTAAAATATGTCCTCTCTTTTTGAACAAACCTGATTCACAGACAACAACAACAAAGGATAAGAACAGCTGATAGTATGACACTATTGTGTAATTTAATGATAACAAATCACACAGCAAGTTTGATTGTCTGTAAACATCCCTGACTTCAAATACTCCCCAATCAACCTTCTCCACCAAAGACAACAAAACATCACACAAGACAGATTCAATTCTTTAGAGATTTTGTATTCTGATCATTGTAAAATTCCTTACAAAAATTATACAACTACCAGGGAGCTCCCAGAGTGCATCTATGCATGGTTACATAAATACATCTTGTATAAATAAGAAAATTGACAGTGCATTGTTTTGACATATACATTATGTATACCATGGCCTTTGATACTAGTCTATACATAAGGTTAAGATTGCAGTGTGCAACCTGCTATTTAATTTAAGAAACTTAAATTAAATAAAATCTGTGCAGTCTATGCTTTATTGTGCTTTTTTAACCAAGTAAAACCTAAATGTTTCTTTTACTTGAAAATAGCAAATTTATTTACATGCATTTGGAGACAGCAGAAAGGTTCACATTACAGCATTTTGAATAATGTTTGGTTATACAAATCACAAAATAATCTATCTTGCTGTTAAAGAAGACTAACTTCATAATCCTGAGCAGCTCCACAAAAAAGCAAATATACACATGTATAATAACATAAATACATATAAATAAGTGACTGGACAATCATATAGGACATCATTCGGACTTCATAAATTTCATGTTGGGAGGGAGGTCGTCCCAACTTAAATTTCATATCTGGAACTTCTTCCCAAGCCATATAACAATTGATATCCTCATAAATCTAATGGAACATTAGATGTAATGAGAACAAGATTGTAGATTACCAAGCCTACTGGGAACTCCACTGAGGGAATAGCAATGAAAAAGACAAGAAAAATAAATAAAATAACTATAAATAAATGGTATAAATAAATAAGTTTATAAGTTATTTCTAGGGTGATGGGATATTTCGATTATACCCAGCCTTAGACAGTATAAGAAATAGCTGTGTTGAGTACATCAAACAGTAAAGAATGTTCAACAGCAGATCTGCTCATTCATAGCACATTCACATGAAAAGTATTGATGAACATTGGTATTCAGCTACAATATACATTATAGTTATTCCAAATCAAGATATTAAACTCTCTGTGCAACTATGAATTAAATCCATCTGTCCAGTAGATATGACTCATCACTTTCCTTGAACTGTAAGACCATAACTTCCCATGAATTACCCACATCAGTAGACAATGATAACAAAAACAAAAGATAGACATCCAGTACACACAAAATGAGCCTGAAAGAATAAATAACAATGACTCTATGAAACAACAAAGAAACAAAACATCCCATACCCAGAAATGCCCTCAATAGCAAATTCATGGTACAAAAAAAACAACAACCACAGACATAAAAGACAAAACACAATATATGCTAATTGAAGCTATACACATATAAACATACATATACATGTACATAGTCCATAGTATTAATAAAAAAAGGGTTTGGGAAAATGAGGTGGTTGAATAAGTGTTCTTTGAATGGGATTTCATATGGCTGTCATTACAGATATTCTTGCTCACTTGACAGTAACCATGACAGCAGCACCAGGCAGGATGCAGTGATGAGACTGGTCTTGTGGTTTACTCCACTTGAAACTTCTGTAAATGTTGAGAAAAGGAAAATGAACATTGTTTAAACAAAAAGTTTTATATTTTTGAATAATTAACACTCACTATTATTGACATGTCATCCAAAAAAATAGATGTGGTGTCAATATAGAAGGCTGCACTTAACAAAACATTTGCGATCTGAGGGTTAATAGGAATAGATGTGGATGCAAATTCAAGGTCTATGTTGTAGTGGGTGGTAGACTCACCAGCTGTTGTTGTTGATCCCTCAGTTGTAGTTGAACTTCCAGTTGTGGTAGACCCTACAGTTGTAGTTGAACCCTCAGTTGTCGTGACTAAGGTGATTGCTGTTGTTGATCCCTCAGCTGTAGTTAAAATATGCGTTGTGGTAGGCCCACCAGCTGTTGTTGTTGATCCCTCAGTCGTAGTTGAACTTCCAATTGTGGTAAAACCACCAGCTGTTGTTGTTGTTGATCGCTCAGTTGTAGTTGAACTTCCAGTTGTGGTAAGAGCACCAGCTGTTGTTGTTGATTCCTCAGTTATAATTAAACTTGCAGTTGTGGTAGAACCTGCAGTTGTAAATGTGAATCCCTCAGTTGTACTTGAACTTACAGCTGTGGTAGACCCACCAGCTGGTGTTGTTGATCCCTCAGTTGTAGTTGAACTTCCAGATGTGGTAGACCCTGCAGTTGTAGTTGTGGATCCTTCATTTGTAGTTGAAATTCCAGTTATGGTAGACCCACCAGCTGATGTTGAAGATCCCTCAATAGTAGTTGAACTTTCAGTCGTTGTAGACCCACCAGCTGTTGTTGTTGATCCCTCAGTTGTTGTTGAACGTCCAGTTGTGGTAGACCCTACAGTTGTAGTTGTGGGTCCTTCAGTTGTAGTTGAACTTCCAGTTGTGGTAGACCCACCAGCTGTTGTTGTCGATCTCTCAGTTGTTGTTGAACTTCCAGTCGTGGTAGACCCACCAGCTGCTGTTGTCGATCTCTCAGTTGTTGTTGAACTTCCAGTCGTGGTAGACCCACCAGCTGCTGTTGTCGATCTCTCAGTTGTTGTTGAACTTCCAGTCGTGGTAGACCCTGCAGTTGTAGTTGTGGATCCCACAGCTGTTGTAGCTGAACTTCCAGTTGTGGTAGACCCACCAGCTGATGTTGTTGATCGCTCAGTTGTAGTTGAAATTCCAGTTATGGTAGATGCATCAGCTGTTGTTGTGGATCCCTCAGTCATAGTTGAACTTCCAGTTGTGGTAGAACCACTAGCTGTTGTTGATCCCTCAGTTGTAGTTGAACTTCCAGTCGTGGTTGACCCACCAGCTGTTGTTGTCGATCTCTCAGTTGTTGTTGAACTTCCAGTCATGGTAGACCCTGCAGTTGTAGATGTGGATCCTTCAGTTGTAGTTGAACTTCCAGTTGTGGGAGACCCACCAGCTGTTGTTGTTGATCCCTCAGTTGTTGTTGAACGTCCAGTTGTGGTAGACCCTACAGTTGTAGTTGTGGGTCCTTCAGTTGTAGTTGAACTTCCAGTTGTGGTAGACCCACCAGCTGTTGTTGTCGATCTCTCAGTTGTTGTTGAACTTCCAGTCGTGGTAGACCCACCAGCTGCTGTTGTCGATCTCTCAGTTGTTGTTGAACTTCCAGTCGTGGTAGACCCTGCAGTTGTAGTTGTGGATCCCACAGCTGTTGTAGCTGAACTTCCAGTTGTGGTAGACCCACCAGCTGATGTTGTTGATCCCTCAGTTGTAGTTGAAATTCCAGTTATGGTAGATGCACCAGCTGCTGTTGTGGATCCCTCAGTCATAGTTGAACTTCCAGTTGTGGTCGAACCACTAGCTGTTGTTGATCCCTCAGTTGTAGTTGAACTTCCAGTCGTGGTTGACCCACCAGCTGTTGTTGTCGATCTCTCAGTTGTTGTTGAACTTCCAGTCATGGTAGACCCTGCAGTTGTAGTTGTGGATCCCTCAGCTGTTGTAGCTGAACTTCCAGTTGTGGTAGACCCTGCAGTTGTAGTTGTGGATCCTTCATTTGTAGTTGAAATTCCAGTTATGGTAGACCCACCAGCTGATATTGAAGATCCCTCAATAGTAGTTGAACTTTCAGTCGTTGTAGACCCACCAGCTGTTGTTGTTGATCCCTCAGTTGTTGTTGAACTTACACTTGTGGTAGACCCTGCAGTTGTAGATGTGGATCCTTCAGTTGTAGTTGAACTTCCAGTTATGGTAGATGCTGCAGTTGTAGTTGGGGATCCCTCAGTTGTAGTTGAACTTCCAGTTGTGGTAAGAGTGCCAGCTGTTGTTGTTGATCGCTCAGTTGTTGGAGATGCTGCAGTTGTAGTTGGGGATCCCTCAGTTGTGGTTGGACTTCCGGTTGTGGTAAGAGAGCCAGCTGTTGTTGTTGATCCCTCAGTTGTTGTTGAACTTCCAGTTGTGGTAGACCCTGCAGTTGTAGTTGTGGATCCCTCAGCTGTTGTAGCTGAACTTCCAGTTGTGGTAGACCCACCAGCTGATGTTGTTGATCCCTCAGTTGTAGTTGAAATTCCAGTTATGGTAGATGCACCAGCTGTTGTTGTGGATCCTTCAGACATAGTTGAACTTCCAGTTGTGGTAGAACCACTAGCTGTTGTTGATCCCTCAGTTGCAGTTGGACTTCCAGTCGTGGTAAGAGCGCCAGCTGTTGTTGTTGATCCCTCAGTTGTTGTTGAACTTGCAGTTATGGTAGACCCTGCAGTTGTAGATGTAGATCCTTCAGTTGTAGTTGAACTTCCAGTTGTGGTAAGACCACCAGCTGTTGTTGTTGATCCCTCAGTTGTAGTTGAACTTCCAGTTGTGGTAGACCCTACGGTTGTAGTTGTGGATCCCTTAGTTGTAGTTGAACTTCCAGTCGTGATCGACACACCAGCTGTTGTTGTTGATCCCTCAGTTGTAGTTGAACTTCCAGTCGTAGTAGACCCACCAACTGTTGTTGTTGATCCTTCAGTTGTTGTTGAACTTCCAGTCGTGATCGACACACCAGCTGTTGTTGTTGATCCCTCAGTTGTAGTTGAACGTACAGCTGTGGTAGACCCACCAGCTGGTGTTGTTGATCCCTCAGTTGTAGTCAAACTTCCAGTTGTGGTAGACGCACCAGCTGTTGTTTTCAATCCATCAGTGGTAATTGAACTTCCAGTTGTGGTCAAACCACCAGCTGTTGTTGATCCCTCAATTGTAGTTGAACTTCCAGTCATGATAGACACATCAGCTGTTGTTGACCCGTCAGTTGTAGTTGAACTTCCAGTCATGATAGACACATCAGCTGTTGTTGACCCGTCAGTTGTAGTTGAACTTCCAGTCGTGGTAGACCCACCAGCTGTTGTTGTTGAACTTCCAGTTGTGGTAGACGCACCAGCTGTTCTTGTTGTTGATCCCTCAGTTGTAGTTGAACTTCCAGTTGTGGTAGACTCACTAGCTGATGTTGTTGATACCTCAGTTGTAGTTGAACTTCCAGTCATGATAGACACATCAGCTGTTGTTGACCCGTCAGTTGTAGTTGAACTTCCAGTCGTGGTAGACCCACCAGCTGTTGTTGTTGAACTTCCAGTTGTGGTAGACACACCAGCTGTTCTTGTTGTTGATCCCTCAGTTGTAGTTGAACTTCCAGTTGTGGTAGACTCACTAGCTGATGTTGTTGATACCTCAGTTGTAGTTGAACTTCCAGTCGTGGTCGACATACCAGCTGATGTTGTTGATCGCTCAGTTGCAGTTGAAATTCCAGTTATGGTAGATGCACCAGCTGTTGTTGTGGATTGCTCAGTTGTAGTTGAAATTCCAGTTATGGTAGATGCACCAGCTGTTACTGTGGATCCCTCAGTCGTAGTTGAACTTCCAGTTGTGGTCGAACCACCAACTGTTGTTGATCCCTCAGTTGTAGTTGAACTTCCAGTCATGGTCGACACACCAGATGCTGTTGTTGATCCCACAGTTTTAGTTGAACTTCCATTCGTGGTTGACCCACCAACTATTGTTGTTGATCCCTCAGTTTTTGTTGAACTTCCAATTGTGGTAGACCCTGCAGTTGTAGTTGGGGATCCCTCTGTTGTGGTTGAACTTCCTGTTGTGGTAGGAAGACCAGCTGTTGTTGTTGATCCCTCAGTTGTAGTTGAACTTTCAGTCGTGGTAGACCCACCAGCTGTTGTTGTTGAACTCCCAGTTGTGGTAGACCCTGCAATTGTAGATTTGGATCCCTCAGTTGCAGTTGAACTTACAATTGTGGTAGACCCACCAGCTGGTGTTGTTGAACTTCCAGTTGTGATAGACCCTGCAGTTGTCGTTGTTGATCCCTCAGTTGTAGTTGAACTTCCAGTCATGGTAGACACACCAACTGTTGTTGTTGATCCCTCAGTTGTAGTTGAACTTCCAGTCGTGGTAGACCCACCATCTGTTGTTGTTGATCCCGCAGTTGTAGTTGAACTTGCAATTGTGATAGGAGCACCAGCTGTTGTTGTTGATTCCTCAGTTGTAGTTGAACTTCCAGTCGTGGTAGACACACCAGTTGTTGTTGTTGTTGATCCCTCAGTTGTAGTTGAACTTCCAGTTGTTTTAGGAGCACCAGCTGTTGTTGCTGATCCCTCAGTTGTAGTGGAACTCTCAGTCGTGGTAGACCCGCCATCTATTGTTGTTGATCCAGCAGTTGCAGTTGATCTTCCAGTTGTGGTAGACACACCAGTTGTTCGTGTTGTGGATCCCTCAGTTGTAGTTGAACTTCCAGTCGTGGTAGGAGCACCAGCTGTTGTTGTTGATCCCTCGGTTGTAGTTGAACTTCCTGTTGTTGTAGACCCACTAGCTGTTGTTGTTGATCCCGCAGTTGTAGTTGAACTTCCAGTTGTGATAGGAGCACCAGCTGTTGTAGTTGAACTTCCTGTTGTTGTAGACCCACTAGCTGTTGTTGTTGAGCCCTCAGTTGTAGTTGAACTTCCAGTTGTGGTAGACACACCAGCTGTTCTTGTTGTGGATCCCTCAGTTGTAGGTGAACTTCCAGTCGTGGTAGGAGCACCAGCTGTTGTTGTTGATCCCTCAGTTGTAGTTGAACTTCCAGTTGTGGTAGACACACCAGCTGTTCTTGTTGTGGATCCCTCAGTTGTAGTTGAACTTCCAGTCATGGTAGGAGCACCAGCTGTTGTTGTTGATCCCCCAGTTGTAGTTGAACTTCCAGTTGTGGTAGACACACCAGCTGTTCTTCTTGTGGATCCCTCAGTTGTAGTTGAACTTCCAGTCGTGGTAGACACACCAGCTGTCGTTGTTGTCGATCCCTCAGTTGTAGTTGAACTTCCAGTTATGGCAGGAGCACCAGCTGTTGTTGATCCCTCAGTTGTAGATGAACTTTCAATTGTGGTAGTCCCATCCACTGTTGTTGTTGATCCCTCGGTTGTAGTTGATCCTCCAGTTGTGGTAGACCCTGCAGTTGTGGTTGTGGATCCCTCGGTTGTAGTTGATTTTCCAGTTGTGGTAGACCCTGCAGTTGTAGTTGTGGAACCCTCAGTTGTAGTTGAACTTCCAGTTGTTGTAGACCCACCAGCTGTTGTTGTTGATCCCTCATTTGTAGTTGAACTCGCTATTGTGTTAGAACCACCATCTGTTGTTGATCCCTCAATTGTAGTTGAACTTCCAGTCGTGGTCGACATACCAGCTGATGTTGTTGATCGCTCAGTTGTAGTTGAAATTCCAGTTATGGTAGGTGCACCAGCTGTTGTTGTGGATCCCTCAGTCATAGTTAAACTTCCAGTTGTGGTCGAACCACCAGTTGTTGTTGATCCCTCAGTTGTCATTGAACTTCCAGTCGTGGCAGACCCTGCAGCTGTTGTTGTTGTCAATCCCTCAGTTGTCGTTGAACTTCCAGTTGTGATAGGAGCACCAGCTGTTGTTGTTGATCGCTCAGTTGTAGTTGAACTTCCAGTTATGGTAGACCCTACAGTTGTAGTTGTGGATCCTTCAGTTGTAGTTGAACTTCCAGTTGTGGTAGACCCACCAGCTGTTGTTGTCGATCTCTCAGTTGTTGTTGAACTTCCAGTCGTGGTAGACCCACCAGCTGTTGTTGTTGATCCCTCAATTGTAGTTGAACTTCCAGATGTGGTAGACACACCAGCTATTCTTGTTGTGGATCCCTCAGTCGTAGTTGAAGTTCCAGTCGTGATAGGAGCACCAGCTGTAGTTGTTGATCCCTCAGTTGTAGTTGAACTTCCTGTTGTGGTAGACCCACCAGCTGTTGTTGTTGATCCCTCACTTGTAGTTGAACTTCCAGTCGTGGTAGATACACCAGGTGTTGTTGTTGATCCCTCAGTCGTAGTTGAACTTCCAGTCGTGATAGGAGCACCCGTTGTTGTTTTTGATCGCTCAGTTGTAGTTGAACTTCCAATTGTGGTAGACCCACCAACTGTTGTTGTTGATCCCTCAGTTGTTGTTGAACTTCCAGTTGTGGTAGACCCACCAGCTGTTGTTGTTGAACTTCCAGTTGTGGCAGACCCCCCTGCTGATGTTGTTGAACCCTCAGTTATAGTTGATCTTCCAGTTGTGGTAGACCCTGCAGTTGTAGTTGTTGATCCCTCAGTTGTTGTCAAACTTCCAATTGTGGTAGACCCTGCAGTTGTAGTTGTGGATCCCTCAGTTGTAGTTGAACTTCCAGTCGTGGTAGGAGCACCAGCTGTTGTTGATCCCTCAGTTGTAGTTGAACTTCCTGTTGTTGTAGACCCACTAGCTGTTGTTGTTGATCCCTCAGTTGTAGTTGAACTTCCAGTTGTGGTAGGAGCACCAGCTGTTGTTGATCTCTCAGTTGTAGTTGAACTTCTGGTTGTGGTAGATACACCAGATGTTTTTGATCCCTCAGTTGTCGTTGAACTTCCAGTCGTGGCAGACCCTGCAGCTGTTGTTGTTGAACTTTCAGTTGTTGTTGAACTTCCAGTTGTGGTAGACCCACCAGCTGTTGTTGAACCTCCAGTTGTTGTTGAACTTCCAGTGGTGGTAGACCCACCAGCTGATGTTGTTGAACTCTCAGTTGTAGTTGAAGTTCGAGTTGTGGTAGACACATCAGCTGTTGTTGTTGTGGATCCCTCAGTTGTAGTTGAATGTCCAGTTGTGGTAGACACATCAGCTGTAGTTGCCAATCCCTCAGTTGTAGTCGAACTTCCAATTGTGACTGTAGCCATCGCTGTTGTCGGTTCAACAGTGGTGGATGGTAGTGTAGCAGCTGTTGTAATAGCAAGCTGATTGGCCACTATTGGTAAAGAACAGAATATGTTTTTACACACACATTAATTGTTTCAGGATACAAGAAAACCTTCATTACAGTAATCATTAACTTACCTGTTAGCATCAGCAAAGTTGGCAAGATTCGTACAACATCCATTGTGTCTGCTCTTGAACCTGCAAAATTTTACACGTCATTGACTCACTCACAAAAGTAGTATGTAAACATCTAACATTTTGATAAAATTAATGTTTAATTATTAAAAGTATCTGGAAGAATTCTTTATCTTTTAAAAAATTGTAAGTCAAACTGGATTATTTTGCATTTGCTTGCAGTAAAAGTATTTTCAACGAATGATTCAATCAATATAAGAGTTCCTCTTGCATATCTCATCCAGTTCCATTTCTCATCTTCAAGTACAGAATGTAATAATAATTCTGTTACAATATCCAATGTCTCTCATTCACTTCCACACTGCCAGACAAAGATTAATCAAACTGGAAGTGCCAGTAAATGTATTCAATTTATTTTAACAATTAACAAATTGTGTCAGAACAGCAAAAGGTAGGTATTTGAAATTGCTTAAACATGGTCACATATATAGTGCCATACCTAACTCCCCCACTCAAGTTTGTTCCTTCCACTGGGCAGAGCTTCTTACCACTAAATCATGTTAATTACTGGCTCTCTTCTGTAGTCTTTACCAGGCTAACTAATAACAGACCCTACACAGCCTGAATATTTTAGTTTATTATATTATATATTTTGCCATAGCAGTAATGCATAGAGGTAACTACCACCATTAATGATTACTTCATTCCATTCATGTGTGCCAGTAAGCCATAGTGAGATACCATGCACAATACCAGAGCCCTGAAACTAGAAAAACTACTTGTGATGATACTTGTATTAATGTTTAATTAAAGTTTGTGATATTTAACTCGTATATATCTAAGAGAAGACAGATATTAGTGATATCATATGGAAATTAACCATGGTATTTACTTTGGAGTGAAAGCATAAATAACATTTGCAGAAAACAGTTATATTTTAATTAATTTTCTTAGATATTATTTTTATTTTTTACTTTTAAAACAGCCAAAAGACCCTACAAGGGATACTACGATGTGAAGTGATTATAGACTAAATTAATACAAATTCATGCAAATCTTTGCTTTTGTTTTAAATCTTTATATTGTTTTGACATTAACAAATTAATGTCTTGCTTTGACAAATTACAATTTTGTCATAATAAACAAGGAAAGAGGTCAAATATTAAGTAATTATTACTGCCATAGCATGTGTAGCATTATACAGCCTCTATTTCACTCAGTTAATAATAATATTAGTTGACTATTGGATCATAATTTTATAAATGCAAATCATTTGTGAAGTATTGCCCCCAATTTTCATATTAACAAACTCAAAACAAAGGACACCCTCTGTATGTCTGTTTTATTTATCTAACTGCTCAGTCAATCATGCACACAATAAAATAAAGGTGTTGTTGACATAAGCTGCTAAAAGTGGTATACAATTCTTAACTAAAATGCTTTGATATAAACATGCTATATGCTAAATACATGTACGCATACAAAAGTAATGATTTCATTTAATTTAAAGTTGTCATGTAGTCATGGTTTTTGGACTCTTTGTGATTTTGGTCTTTTGGGTTCATGTGTTCACTCTCTATGTCTATTAATCGGCTCCCTGTAATCACCTCACTCCCCTCTCCAGAGTTTCTCCACTCATCTCCTCATCTGCACCTGATCTCCCTGTTAGTTTAGTTAACTTTTATGTCTTGATTTTCTGTTCAGTCTTTGGTGGATCATTTGTTCGGTTCGGTTGCCTGCCTGCACTTCTGTGTGCTATCCTGATTTAGTGAATAAATATGATATTCAGTTGCTTGTGCCTGCCAAGTCTCTGCATTTGGAAAACCTGCTCTGCAAATCCTTGAGACAAGTGCTGCAATGTTACATGTGACAGATGTTCTACAGATGTGTAGAAATGATAAAAGGTTAAAAATTATGATTTCACAAGAAATTGACAAAATAATAAATAACATGCAATAAAATATACATTATAGTGAAGCATAATTTACTATAAAAATATAGACACAAAAATATACTTACCCAAGCAATTGTCAGTTATGTTTTTTTAGAATAATGTATAAATATGAATAAATAATGTTAGCTCCTTATTTACTATCCTTGTGCTTGCCTGGTCCTCTGTTGCCACATTTGTTGAGGTCTTATATACATATTGCTGCAAACTAAAGGGAGGTGACGTTATAGGTGGGTCATGACTTTGAAATGTTTTTGCTCATCAATGACGAAAAAAAGTGATTCACACCCAAGACTATTGTGAACACTGCTATTGATGCATTCCACATAAGTTAAATAACTGGGTGTGTATTATTTATTCTCTTACGCAAGTTGAGCTGGTGGATACTAATGACATCCACAGGGATCCTGAAGGTACAAATTATTTAATTGTTCTACACAGATTTCTACATAAAAGAAAATTTGCTTATCTAAAGTAGTTATGTCTATGGCGTTCCTCTTAAGTAAACCAATTGGTTGTGTATGATCTATTCTCTTATGCAGGTTTGATTACTGGTTGATACTGTACACCATTTTATAATATATATAATAAATAATGCAGTTCTACAAGTTCTTACGGCTCTGGGAAAGCGGCACCTGGCAGGATTCAAAGGCAAGATCATAGATGAATACATTGATCCTAATGGTGCTAATTATTTAATTGTTTGACACAGATTTCTACATAAAGAAAATATGCTTTATCTAAAGTAGTTATGTCTCGTGTATGTTTTCTTTGGCATTATTAGAGTGTGTCAGGATCAAATGAATTGCATTCTGTTTTCACTCTTCCCTCTCCTCTTCCAAACCTCCACAGAGAATGTGTGCGTGGACCTCGACCTGGACAAAGACCCTTAGGCAGCGTGTGACCCTGAGGTGGTGTGTGAGTCTTGTGAGTTTGTTGTTCATCTCATCCCAGTGTAGCTCATGTCAATGGATGATTTAACATGGCTGGGGCTTTTCTCATGCCTGAGGTGGATCTGAGATGGACACAAAGAAAAGAGAAACCACAGAACATTTAGCCACAGTAATTGTTACAAGTTTCAGTGTCAAAATCTAGAGAGGAGAAGCACAAGCATACAAAAACATAAATTAAAAATATAAATTATCTATAAAATCAATTTGTGTCATGAGGATAGGTTATTTATGTCTGAACAGACCTTTGAGGCCTTAAAGGCAAGGTTGGTCTCTGTCCCAGTGCTGGCCTACGCAGACTTTTCATGCCTCTTCATTCTGGAGATTGAAGCTAGCCATAGTGGCCTTACAGCTATCCTAGGCTAGGTAGTTACTGGATTGTGTTCTGTAGTTAGATATGAACGAGTAGAGATAGTTTGGAAGCTTCAAATACTGAAACTTCAAGCTTCATGTATTTATAGATGTATAGAATAACATGAGACTTTTTCCCCTTCTTGACAGTAAGGAAGTACATCCAGCCATGTGATCAGAGAACAATGATTATTTGTACTTTGTCATAAAGCGTAAATTCTTACTACCAGTTTACCACCTCCACCACCAATACCTTCATAACACATTTTGTTAAACAGTCTTCTGAATGTAATGATAATCCATGACAGACACAAACTGGGGATAATACCACCCATGATCCAAGGTGGCTAAACTCCTGCCTGTTGGGTAATGAACCACACCTGGTGGCATTTACCTGTGACAAGGTGGGGCTTACAAATACATAGCAGCTCTATATTTGGGGACTATAGAGAGACTCATCTGTCTAAAGAAGTGTCAGGTATGGCATCATAGGGGTGAGGTCTGGAGCCTTCTTGTTGACGTTGGTTACTTGTTTTCATCCTAGCTGCAGTTTTGGCTGATTGCTTTTTTAGAATATGTTTTGGGCCGAATATTTGATGAGGTATGCACAAGTTACAATTTAGCTTGAGGTTGCTGTTCCTTAGACAAGAGTAGCTGCTGTTAAGCTTTTAAGAAATAAAAATGCAGGCTGTCACATAGTTCAGGCTCAAATTGTTCTTTCACAAAAAGCAGTTTTGCCTTCTATTCTTGACAACCATAAAGACAAAAAATGTGTTTTGTTATGTAGGGCTTAACTTTTAAACTAGCTTACAAGCATAGGTGCCATTATTGCAACATTCTTTGCTGATTTGCACTAAGTGAAGAAAAATATCATCTTTATTTACTTAAAAAAGACTGAAGCGAGATGAGTAGGTTAGTGAGGTATGAGGTATGAGCCGAAAGCCAGGGTTTTCAATGTCATGAAGGAGGCTCTCTATTAACCTGGCTACATCACTATGGTAACTTATACTGCAAAGTTAATGTGGTCCAGAGCAGGTAAATAAAAAAAGCAACATAAAAAAGAAAGAAATATTTTGATCCAAAATAAATAAATAAATATAACTGATTAGTCTACTGTTATTTATCACATATATTATTCAATTTATAATATTAATTTCACTTTGATTTGGCCAAAACCTAAAGTGATTTCCACTTATCCTTCATTGTGGTACAGAGTCAGAATTAAATGCACTTCTTTAGTATAATGTTTAAATCTGCAGCATCAAATTGAAAGTTTAAGAGTTCTGAATGTGGGAGGCACGGTAAGTGCATTGAGCAGTAAAATAGATATTAACAAATTAGTTTTTACACACCTTGTTTCAGGTAAATGCCACCAGATGTGGCCCATTACCCAACAGGCAGGATTTTAGCCACCTTGGATCATGGGTGGTATTATCCCCAGTTTGTGTATCTCATGGATTATCATTACATTCAGAAGACTGATTAATAAAATGTGTTATGAAGGTATTGGTGGTGGAGGTGGTAAGCTGGTGGTAAGAATTTGACTTGATAGCAAACTATCATTCAAGATTCATATTCAACATCTGCCTGAAAAATTACAAATCAAACTGGGCTTCTTGTATACAATTAAAGGCTATCTGTCTTCTTCCAACTGTTATGCTTATCCATTACACTTCATCACAAAGTACAAACAATCATTGTTCTCTAATCACATGGCTGGATGGACTTCCTTACAGTCAAGATGTATGTTATTCCATACATCTATAAATACATGAAGCTTGAAGTTTGACCATTTGAAGCTTCCAAACTATCTCACATCTCTTCTCATTCCAATCTAACTACAGAACATGATCCAGTAACTACTTAGTCTTAGATATCCGTCATGTTTGCACTAATGTTGGCAGAACTGGTTACAGCTACTGTGCACCTTTTAAATAGAATGAACTACAAATTGCCCCCAAACTTGAGTCTTTCATCCTTCTTGGAGATTTTAAAACTTTATTATCTGATTTTTTATGATACTTGTAACTGTGTTATTTCTGTTTGCTGATTGTATTATTGTCTTAAGAATGCTCTTGTTATCAGGTCTCTCTTGGACTGCCTGATTAAATGAACACTAAATTAAAAAATCTCACGCTTCCTCAGCAGTTCACTCCTAAATATAAAGAATCAGGAAACTGCAACAATGGAGAGGACATGCTGCACACGTGTTCAATCACAGCCGATTTAATCCTTTTTGAATGATACCAGTCCCATAAAGATGCAAAAAATTCATCCTCTCTCCTCTGTCAATTTCAATAATACAAACATACAATACCAACTTCATGGAACTATAGTTGGTCATGTTGCAGAATGCAAAATGCAGAATGCAATTCATTTCATCCTGACACACTCTAATAATGCAAAAAAAGACATGCATGAGATATAACTACTTTAGATAAGCAGATTTTCTTTTATGTAGAAATCTGATCTAATTAGCACCATTAGGATCAATGTGATCATCCAGGGTCTTGCCCTTGAATCCTGCTCGGTGCCGGATACATGAAATGGAGGATGCCCTCAAGAATCTGTACATATATATATATATATATATATATATATATATATATATATATATTAAAGGTATGCACAAGGATATTTTGAGTAATGGTCAACACCTGTGGAGTGGAGAAAAGCAGACACAAGCCTTTGATCTCTTAAAGCTGAAAATGTTTGAAGCAGCAAGCAAAGCAGCAAGCAGATTGAAGCATAGACCAAGTGAAGAACTGAAACAGTACACATCAATATCAAGATGCTGTCTCTTTCAGTTCTGCCCTCTGAAAGTCTGATCCCTAGTCTTAAAGCTAAGCAAATCAACCTACATTATGAAAATTAGTCTAATTGGTTCACTAGTTTCAAGGAACAAGGAATTGCATTTTACCCTTGTTAGTTCAGGTCATGTAGCATGGAACTTGGAGATCACTGACAGCACATTCACCTATCTGTGTTGTCTAGGAAGGCCCCTTCTGACCTTGGTAACCATGGCAATGCTGATTTATCCTTTATGAGAGAGGTTTCTGCCTTCCCCAAAACAGACACAGATGGCTGCATATCCAGGGAGAGGCAATGTCTCTCTGCAAGGCTTGATGTTGCTTACTCTGTGACCTCAAGGCCCAAGCTTAACCCAATGTAACCCACTTTGTAACCCCGAAAGATGGAAAATTCCATAACAAGTGGTATACAGTATAAACCAGCTCAACCTGCATAAGAGAATAGATAATACAAACATAGTTAGTTAACTTGAGTGGAATGCGTAGAATGTTATAGACATAACTACTTTAGATAAGCAGATTTTCTTTTAAGTAGAAATATGTGTAGCACAATTAAATAATTAGTACCTTCAGGATCAGTGTGGATGTCATCAGTATCCACCAGCTCAACCTGCGTAAGAGAATACAAAATACACACCCATTTGACTGCGTGTACAGTTATGTGGAATGCATCAATAACAGGGCTCACAATAGTCTAGGGAATGAATCACTTTTTTCCATCATTGATGCGTAAACACATTTCAATACAATTATGACCCACCTTTAACGTCACCTCCCTTTAGTTTGTAGCAATATGTATATAAGACCTCAACAAATGTGGCAACAGAGGACCAGCCAAGCACAAGGATAGTAAATAAGGAGCTAACATTATTTATTCATACTTATACATTATTCTAAAAAACATAATTGACTATTGCTTGGGGTAAGTACATTTTTGTGTCTATATTTGACTATGATGTATATTTGATTGTATTTGTTATTTGTTATTTTGTCAATTTATTGCTTCATAGATTATACTGTTAGTTTTAATTACATTCATCTCCAGTGTTTATCTCTTACAAAAACAAAAACAGGTTTGTTGGGAATAATCATAAAATCATAAAAGTTAGATAACTGTGCGTAAGTGCTGTTATTAATTTAACTTTTATTTAATCTCCATTTTACATTAAGTTGGTTAAAACTGTATTCAGAAAAATCCCTTGAACTTTGGCTGCATTACAATGTTATGTGATTTCTTTGTGAATTCATTTGTAACATTTTGTCATTTCTACACATCTGTAGAACATCCTTCACATGTAACATTGCGGCACTTGTGTCAAGCACTTGCAGAGCAGGTTTTCCTAATGCAGAGACTTGGCAATGCTGATACAGGGAGAGAGCAGGGCAGGAGTAAGGAGGCTAGATGCAACACAGGTGTGGAGAGAAAAACAGTCTGAGGAGGAGTGCAGAAACACAGACGGGAAATAGAACAAACTGAAAACCAAAACCCAGAAAACACAAACCTTTTAATAATACTGAGTAAGCTGTGTAAGTACAGACCAAAATGAAAACAAAGACAGTCAAAAAAATAAAGGCAACTTATTATCATGCCAGATCTTTTAGAGAAACAACTCAATGTAGTCCTCTCAACACAGTCCAGTCATAACATAACAGGGAGAAAGGCTGAGGTCTCTGGTAGAACAGAGGATAATAGCAACCAAGAATCATACTGACAAAAATCTTAACAAGCTCGACAACCATAAAGAAGAACTGGAATTAATATACACAGAGTGAACATAGGAACCCAAAAGAACAAAAACACAAAGAGTCCAAAAACCATGACACCATGACAGCTTGAAATGAAATGAAATCATTACTTTCGTATGCGTTTGTGTATTTAGCATTTAGCATGTTTATATCAAAGCATTTTAGTTAAGAATTGTATACCACTTTGAGGAGCTCATGTCAACAACAACTTTATTTGATTGAATACCTGGTTGACTGAGCAGTTAGAAAAATAAAACAGAGTACTCAAAATAATTTGCATCAATAAAACTATGAACCAATAATTCACAATTATTATTATTAGCTGAGAGAACTAGAAGCTGTAAAATGCTATGCATACTATAGTGGTCATAATTGCTTAATGTTTGACCTCTTTCATTGATTATTATGACAAAGCTGTAATTTATTAAAGCAAGACATTGATTTATTAATGTCAGAATAATATAAAGATTTAAAAAAAAGGCAAAGATTTACATGAATCTGTATTAATTGAGTCTATAATCACTTCACATCATAGTATCCCTTATAAGGACTTTTGGCTGTACTAAAAATATGTTTGTATCCGTATGATATCACTAATATTCATCTTCTCTTAGATATATGAGTTAAATTGAACAAACTCTACAGTAATTAAACATTAATACAAGTGTCTTCTCAAGTAGTTTTTCCAGTTTCAGGGCTCTGGTATCATGCATGGTATCTCACTATGGCTTACAGACACACATAAATGGAATGGAGTAATCATTAATGGTGGTACTTACCTCTGTGCATTACTGCTATGGCAAAATATATAATACAATAAGTTAACATATTCCTCTGTAAGGTCTATTGTTATTTAGGGTGAAATGGTAAAGGCTACAGAATAGCTCTAGCAATTAGCATGATTTAGTGGTAAGAAGATTCTACTCTCAGCTCTGCTCAGTGGAAGAAACAAACTCTAGCAGGGGAGTTAGGTATGGCACAATAAATGTGACCATGTTTAAGCAATGTAAAGCAAATACCTTACTTTTGCAGCTCTGACACAATTCGTTTCTTAATTCATTAACTGTTAAAGTAAATTAAATACATTCACTCTGAGGGACTTGTTTGCTCGGTCTTTGTCAGGTTATGTGGAAGTCAATGAGAGACATGGAATATTATAGCAGAATTGTTATTACATTCTGTGCATGAAGAGCAGAAACTGAACTATGACTGAAATATGTAATAGGAACTCTACTATTGATTGAATCAACCGTTCATCCTGCATGCAATTAGCCTTGTTTCATGTCATGTTCATGTCATTCTGTCAAATTTTGCAGGTAGAGCAGACACAATGGGTGTTGGATTAATCTTGTCAACTTTGCTGATGCTTACAGGTAAGTTAATGATTGCTATAATAAATAGTGGAGGTTTGCTTTGTGTCCTGGAAAAATAATGTGTGTGTAAGAACAAATTCTGTTCTTTATCAATAGTGGCCAATCAGCTTGCTATGACACCAGCTGCCGTACAAGCAACCACAACTGTTGAACCAACAACAACAATTACTGGAGTCACAACAACTGGAAGTTTAACTACAGCTGAGAGATCAACAACTACAACTGCAGGGTCTACCACACTTGGAAGTTCAACAACAACTGAGGGATCAACAACAACAGCTGGTGGGTCTACCACAACTGGAAGTTCAACAACAACTGAGGGCTCAACAACAACAACTGCAGGGTCTACCACAACTGGAAGTTTAACTACAACTGAGGGATCAACAACTACAGCTGGTGGGTCTACTACAACTGGAAGTTCAAGTACAACTGACGCATCAACAACAACAGCTGGTGGGTCTACCACAACTGCAAGTTCAACTACAACTGACGCACCAACAACTACACCTGCGGGGTCTACCACAACTGGAAGTTTAACTACAACTGAGGGATCAACAACTACAGCTGGTGGGTCTACCACAACTGGAAGTTCAACTACAACTGAGAGATCAACAACAACAGCTGGTGGGTCTACCACAACTGCAAGTTTAACTACTGCAAGTTCATCTACAACTGCAGGGTCTACCACAACTGGAAGTTTAACTACAACTGACGCATCAACAACTACAGCTGGTGGGTCTACCACAACTGGAAGTTCAACTACAACTGATGCATCAACAACAGCTGGTGGGTTTACCACAACTGCAAGTTTAACTACTGCAAGTTCATCTACAACTGCGGGGTCTACCACAACTGGAAGTTTAACTACGACTGAGGGATCAACAACAACAGCTGGTGGGTCTACCACAACTGGAAGTTTAACTACAACTGACGCATCAACAACAACAGCTGGTGGGTCTACCACAACTGCAAGTTTAACTACAACTGAGGGATCAACAACTACAGCTGGTGGGTCTACCACAACTGGAAGTTTAACTACAACTGAGAGATCAACAACTACAGCTGGTGGGTCTACCACAACTGGAAGTTCAACCACAACAGAGCAATCAACAACAACAGCTGGTGGGTCTACCACAACTGGAAGTTCAACTACAACTGAGAGATCAACAACTACACCTTCAGGGTCTACCACAACTGGAAGTTTAACTACAACTGAGGGATCAACAACAACAGCTGCTGGGTCTACCACACCTGGAAGTTCAACTACAACTGACACATCAACAACAACAGCTGGTGGGTCTACCACAACTGGAAGTTTAACTACTGCAAGTTCATCTACAACTGTGGGGTCTACCACAACTGGAAGTTTAACTACAGCTGAAGGATCAACAACAACAGCTGGTGGGTCTACCACACCTGGAAGTTCAACTACAACTGAGGCATCGACAACAACAGCTAGTGGGTCTACCACAACTGCAAGTTTAACTGCAACTGAGGGATCAACAACAACAGCTGGTGGGTCTACCACAACTAGAAGTTCATCTACAACTGCAGGGTCTACCACAACTGGAAGTTTAACTACAACTGATGCATCAACAACAGCTGTTGGGTCTACCACCACTGCAAGTTCATCTACAACCGCGGGGTCTACCACAACTGCAAGTTTAACTACAACTGAGAGATCAACAACAACAGCCGGTGGGTCTACCACAACTGGAAGTTCAACTACAACTGACGCATCAACAACAACAGCTGGTGGGTCTACCACAACTGCAAGTTTAACTACAGCTGAGAGATCAACAACTACAGCTGGTGCGTCTACCACAACTGGAAGTTCAACTACAACTGACGCATCAACAACTACAGCTGGTGGGTCTACCACAACTGGAAGTTCAACTACAACTGAGAGATCAACAACTACAGCTGGTGGGTCTACCACAACTGGAAGTTCAACTACAACTGACGCATCAACAACAGCTGGTGGGTCTACCACAACTGCAAGTTTAACTACTGCAAGTTCATCTACAACTGTGGGGTCTACCACAACTGGAAGTTTAACTACAGCTGAGGGATCAACAACAACAGCTGGTGGGTCTACCACAACTGGAAGTTTAACTACAACTGACGCATCAACAACAACAGCTGGTGGGTCTACCACATCTGGAAGTTCAACTACAACTGAGGCATCGACAACAACAGCTAGTGGGTCTACCACAACTGCAAGTTTAACTACAACTGAGGGATCAACAACAACAGCTGGTGGGTCTACCACAACTAGAAGTTCATCTACAACTGCAGGGTCTACCACAACTGGAAGTTTAACTACAACTGATGCATCAACAACAGCTGCTGGGTCTACCACAACTGCAAGTTTGACTACAACTGAGAGATCAACAACTACAGCTGGTGGGTCTACCACAACTGGAAGTTCAACTACAGCTGACGCATCGACAACAACAGCTGGTGGGTCTACCACAACTGCAAGTTTAACTACAGCTGAGAGATCAACAACTACAGCTGATGGGTCTACCACAACTGGAAGTTCAACTACAACTGACGCATCAACAACTACAGCTGGTGGGTCTACCACAACTGGAAGTTCAACTACAACTGAGAGATCAACAACTACAGCTGGTGGGTCTACTACCACTGGAAGTTCAACTACAACTGAGAGATCAACAACTACAGCTGGTGGGTCTACTACCACTGGAAGTTTAACTACAACTGAGAGATCAACAACTACAGCTGGTGGGTCTATCACAACTGGAAGTTCAACTACAACTGAGAGATCAAGAACTACAACTGCAAGGTCTACCACAATTGGAAGCTCAACTACAACTGAAGGATCATCAACAACAGCTGGTGAGTCTTGCATCCATATCCATTCCTAGTAACACTCAGATTGCAAATGTTTTGTTAAGTGCAGCTTCATCTTCGTATCACAGCTTTCAACAGTGACACCACATCTATCTTTGTGGATTGCACATGTAAACAATAGTGAGATTTATAAAAAAATATCACAGAACTTTTTGTTTAAGTAATGTCCCTTTTCCTTTTCTCAACATTTACAGAAGTTTCAAGTGGAGTAAGCCACAAGACCAGTCTCATCACTGCGTCCTGCCTGGTACTGTTGTCATGGCTACTGTCAAGTCAGCAATAATGTCTGTACTGTGGTCCATATGAAATCCCATTAACAAAACATTGGTTTTTGCCTTGACCTCATTCCCCCTAACATAACCCTTTCAAATAATACTATAGGCTATGTACATGTATGTGTATGTTTGTATGTGTATATCTTCACTTAGCATATATTGTGTTTTCTCTGTTATGTTTGAAGTTGTTTATTATTGTGGATTTGCTATTGAGGGCAGTTCTGGGTATGGAGTATTTTGTTTCTTTGTACATTTACAATGAGTCATTATTTTTTATTCTATTTCAGGATGTCTCTGTTGCATATGTTATCTTTGTCTACTGACGTGGGTAATTCATGGAAAGTTAAGGTATTATAGTTCAAGGGAAGTAATGGATCATATATGTTGGACAGATAGATTTGATTCCCAGTTTTTGATATATAGGTTTGGAATAACTATATTGTATATTGTAGCAGAATACTAATGTTTATCAATACTTTTAGATATGTGAATATGCTTTGAATGAGCTGATCTGCTGCTAAACGTTGTTAATTGTTTGATGTACTCAACATAGATACTTCTTATACTTCCTCTAAGGCTGGGTATAACCGAAATACCCTGTCACCCCAGAAATAACGTATAAACTTATTTATTTATATAATTTATTTATATAATGTATTTATAGTTATTTTATTTATTTCTCTCATCTTTTTCATCCCTCTTACCTATTGCATTTCACCAACAGGTTTGGTAAAATGCAATCTTGTTACCATCAAATCTAATGCTCCATTAGATTTCTGAGGATCTCAATTGTTATATGGCTTGGAAAGAAGTTCAAGATATTAAATTCAAAGTTGGGATGACCTCCCTCCCAAAATGAAATGTTTGAAGTCTGAATGATGTCCTGTATGATTATCCAGTCACTTATTTATATGTATTTATATTATTATACATGTGTATATTTGCTTTTTTGTGGAGCTCCTCTTAACAAGAAGATAGATTATTTTGTGATTTATATAACAAAATATTATTCAAAATTCTGTAATGTGGATCTTTCTGTTGTCTCCAAATGCATGCAAATAAATTTATTATTTCATCAAATAAAACCTAAACTGTGGTTTTACGTGATAAAAAAGCATAATCAGTATTTTTGTTTTTATTAAAATTGATTTTTTATATAAAATTCACTCCAACAGCCCCATACTTGGTTGCACCAAACGGCAGTTTTTGTAACATCTCTGCTGCCAGCTGAAATGTTACATATCACTAGAGCTAAAACATAATTTTCCTTAAATAGCATTAATCACTGCATTCATGTTATAGCTTGAAAATGTATGTTTTTACATGGATTATATGAATTGATTTATGAAGATATTATGTTCTGTGTGAAATAAGAAAACTTCTGTAGTGTTCTGTATACATGTATCTGTTAATACCATAAAAATGAATACAGTTTGGTATAATATTACCCTCAAATGTCATTATATTAAGTTTATTGTTTAGACCTCTTCTACTAACTAAACTGATTATGAGACAGATCAGGATCTGGGTGGCTTACCACCTCCACCACCAATACCTTCATAACAGCTGTACATTTTGTTAAGCAATCTTCTGAATGTAATGATAATCCATGAGAGACACAAACTGGGGCTAACTCCATCCATGATCCAAGGTGGTTAAACTTTCACCTGTTGAATAATGAGCCACACTTGGTGGCCTTTTTCTGAAATAAGGTGGGGCTCATAATGAGATAGCATCTCCATAGTTGGAGAATATAGAGAGACTCACCTCTCTAAAGAAGTGTCAGACATGGTGTCATAGGGGAGAGGTCAGTTATGTAAACATACCTGGCTCTTTGTACCAGTGGGTGTTGGCAGGAACGAGTACACATCACCACCAAATACCCACTGTCCTGTTGAGATGGAACAAGGTTCAGACACGTTGGCCTCGGCGCACACGGTGGGGCTGCTGTACTGGTACCAGTACACTAATATGTTTTTGGACGACAGGGTGATGACGAGCGCAATCGGGTTGATTTGAGTTCTAAACACACTAATCCATGCATTTTCCTCTTCCGGTTCTGCTGATCAGCAATTACAAAAATAACCTTTCCTCAGCCAGAGCACAAGACACACAACACAAAGTATTTTTGAAGGCAAGATGAGCAATCTAGCAGCAGATGATTAAATAAAATCCTAGCAGAGAAATAATTAATAATTAATGTCTAATCCAGCAGTCATTTTTCATTAAAAATAACTGATTCATATCAAAAATTGTTGAGTTAATCAACAGCTTTCATCACATGGTCTTCTCATGAACGCAAATAATCTTGCTTTTTTTGTCAAGCTTTCATTATTAATTCCTAGTTGGCATTAAGGTTATGTGTGATGTGTTATTGTGTGTAGTTTTGTATTTTGTGTAATGTGTCTTGTGTGTTTTTTGTTTTGTACTTTTGTTATTGTGCTGTTATATGTTTTAGTTGTAAGGGATATGGAAATTATTCCCTATCTTCATTCAAGAGCGTAGTATATAAATTTGAGAGCAAACTTTATTGATTTTACATTCAAATTTTGTAATTTGTCCCTCAAAACCCTTCCCTCGCACTCAAACAGCCTCTGCTTGCGCTCAGATTTGCTCCGCTTGTGCTCAAACTGTGTGCTCGCACTCTAACTTCAACTTTTCTCCTCTCACTCAGGTTTCTTCTGCGCGCTCGCTAAGTTTCTGCACTGTGCTCTGATTTTTTTTGTGTAGCAACAAGCATAGCAACCACCCTGTCGGAATCATCCAATCAATAGAAGGCCTGGTTTTGGGTTGACCAATGAAATGGAGCCTGCCTCCTTGCGTTAGTCAAAGTGAAGGATCTCAAGTAAGTTTTTTTTTTTTTTTTTTTTTAACATTTTTTTATGCTGCTATTACTTCCTTCAGATACATCCAAATGGTGTTTACCCTTGCTATAATATAGTAAGTTCAACTGATTTAATTGTAAATATGCAGGTATGCAAATAGGGACGTGCTTAAGATATTAACATTATGTGAAATCCTTCTAATAGGGCAGAGTTTGACAGCAAGGGTAAACACCATTTGTTTACCTAATAAAAACAATTTTAACATACACACACAACATATTACACCAGTTGCGTTTTTTTAAATAGCAGCAGCTCTCACAGCTAAACACTAGCTAAAGCTAATCATATTATCATGGATGTATCTGAAGGAAGTAATAGCAGCATAAAAAAATGATTAAAAAAAAAAAAAAAAACTTACTTGAGATCCTTCACTTTGACTAACGCAAGGAGGCAGGCTCCATTTCATTGGTCAACCCAAAACCAGGCCTTCTATTGATTGGATGATTCTGACAGGGTGGTTGCTATGCTTGTTGCTACACAAAAAAATCCGAGCGCAGTGGAGAAATCCGTGAGCAGAAATTTAGTGAGCGTGCAGAAGAAACCTGAGTGCGAGGAGAAGAGTTGAAGTTTGAGCGCAGGAAATGTGCGCAAGCAACATTGTATCTGAGTGCAAGCACACAGTTTGAGCACAAGCAGAGCAAATCTGAGCACAAGCAGAGGCTGTTTGAGTGCAAGGGGAGGGTTTTGAGGGACAAATTACAAAAATGTAAAATCAATAAAGTTTGCTCTCAAATTTATATACTACGCTCTTGAATAAAGATAGGGAATAATCTCCATAAAGGGACTGCAGATGAAAATTAGCTTTAAGCTAACTCTGGTGCCGTACAACATTTATGTTTAACACTGTACATGGTCCCAATAAATACAACACAACACCTAATTGTTTAAGCTCTAGATCACTAGATGTGCTTTTTTCTGTAACATTTAAATTAAGGGCATTTAAAATGAATAAAGACTATTATCCTATTATTCATGCCAGACCTCGATAAACATGAATCACAGCAGACAACCAGCAGTGTAGCTGTTTTCATGATATTGCTTGGCCAGCAGATTAAAGCAAAAAAAAACAAAACAAAAAACAAAAAAGTTTAGAAATAAGCAATGCAATAGCCCCCTTGATCAATTCAAGACACCAGTAGCAGCCAGGATTTTAGAAATGCTGAGGTCATAAATCCTATAGGTCCCTCAGTACATCCCATCCACCTGAGAGTCTGATATGAAACCAAGAGGAAAGTCTCTCAAAAATATATTATTTGTATTTTTATATTTTATATATTAAGTGATCAATTATACTAAATACATAAAGGTCTAAATGAAGTTCAGGTAGGGAAATAGTGAATAATTAATCTACTTGTTTGTTCTCTTGGCTTAAAATTAGTCAAATGAACATATATCGAATTTAAAAACACTGGAATCAGAAAATTAAATACCCATCATGTGTTATTTTCCCTCATTCCCTCATTCCCAGAACTAATATGGACAGAATCAATGTTCACAATGGTGGCTTCAGTGATTTTCCTGCACCATTGCTAGGTCTGGAATGACCAATAGCTTAAGTGGCTAATGTTAGCTAAGATTTGCAAACATGCAAGCTATTGCTATGAAACATTATGAGTTAGTTTGCTGTCTTTGATGCAAAAATACTGCTACCTTGTGTTTTTAGTGTCTTTTTTTTCCTACAGTTTAGGATCCTTTTAATGTCTGGCTTTTTTGAAAGGTGCTCTACAAATAAAACATAATAATCTTTATTATTGCTATGTTAAGCATGAACCATTATCCCATAATTGTTAGCCACAGTGTCCACTGAACAACAAATGTTACATAGACTCCCTTTAAGTCAGTGCTGTAGAAAAAATCTGTGCCACTTTTGGCCTGTGTTGAGTCATAATGATATATCATTAGACAGAAATAAATGTAGCCATCTCGTTGATGTTGGTTACTTGTTTTCATCCCAGCTGCAGTTTAAGCTGATCATTTTTAAAAAATATTTTTGGGCTGAATATTTGATAAGGTATGTGCCAATTGCAATTTAGTTTGAGGTAGCTGTACCTTTGACAAGAGAAGTTGCCTTTAAGCTTGTACGTACTAAAGATGCATCCTGTCACATAATTCAGGCAAATTGTTCTTTCACTGAAAGGTGAAGCAGTTTTGCCTTCTATTATTGACAACCATAAAGACAAAAACTGTCCCTTGCTACACAGAACTCAGCTTTTTAGCTAGCTTGCAAGCATAGAGGTAATTTTGTTAAAGTCATCTGCAGCTTTATTTACTTCTTAATCAATTACAGCAATGTTCTTTGAATGACAAAAAAATGCCATCTTTACTTAAAAAAAGACTGACTGGAGAAATTGGTTTCTAGTTAGTTCTAGTTTGTAGTTAAAACCTGATTCACTGACACCAACAATAAAGGCTGAGAATAGCTAGATAGTAAGACACTATTGTGTGATTTAATTATAAAAAATCACACAGCAGGGTTTGATTGTCTGTAAACATCTTCGGTGTCTTCATAACATGCCTGAACTCAAACACTCCATGATCAAACTTCTCCACAAAGACAACAAAACATCACATGAGACAGATTCAATTCTTTAAAGATTTTGTATTCTGATCATTGTAAAGTTTCTTACAGAAATGTACAAATTACAAGGGATCTCCCAGAGTACAGCTATGCATATTGCATAAATACACTTGTATAAATAAGAAAAGTGAAAGTACATTGTTTTGACAGATATATATATATATTATGTATACCATGACCTTTGATACTAGTCTATGCATTAGGTTAAAATAGCAATATGCAGCCGCTCTGAGTATCATGTGTTCCTTCATTAATTTAAGACACTAGTTCACTTTAAAATACGTTGCCTGTGCAGTCTATGCTTTATATGGTTTTTTATCAAGTAAAACCAAAGTTTAGGTTTCACTTGATACAATAGCAAATTTATTTACATGCATTTGGAGACAGCAGAAAGGTTCACATTACAGCATTTTGAATAATATTTGTTTATACAAATCACAAAATAATCTATCTTGCTGTTAACCTCTTAACATTGCCTGGGTCGCTAGCGACCTGTTGAAGCCAGATGCAAGTGGCTTTGCATCACACAGTAATGAGTAAAGGCAACTGGCACAATTTGGCCAATTGAAGATGTTTTGGAGAGGTTTGGGGACACCAGTGACACCACAAACTTAAAACTCACTAGCTCCCTTAAGGTTAGGCCTAGAGGTATACAGGTGTGGTTGACAAGATGAAGAATGTATGTGGTGATTTGCATAATTCTGGCATGAATCATATCCTAGTTATTGGTATTCAAATATCACTCATTATAGACAGGGATGAAAAGCACTTTTTTGAGCCATATTTGAACTGATGTAATTTTGGTTGTGTTTTAGCAACATGCCAAACAAGCACATTTCCATAAATTGGAATGTGTTACTTTTACAATTAAGCTTAAAATGAAGCTTGTGTCTAATGAATTTTGGCCTTACAATTTTCCTTTTATATGCATTTCCATTTTGGTATGTCAAATGGATGAAAATTCCTATAATGGATGCTAAGAGGCTACAGAAGACAAACTTCACAATCCTGAGCAGCTCCATAAAAAGCAAATGTACACATGAATAATAATATAAATACATATAAATAAGTGAATGGATAATCATATAGGACATTGTTCAGACTTCATACATTTCATGTCACAACGTCGTTTTTCATACCAGTGGTTTTCTAAACGGCATATCACATAGATGTGGACGTCAGCAGAGACATTATTGCTGGCTTGACAGTAGCCATGACAGCAGCACCAGGCAGGAAGCAGTGATGAGACTTGTCTTATGGCTTACTCCACTTGAAACTTCTGTAAATGTTGAGGTAGGAAAGGAGACATTGTTTTAACAAAAAGTTCTGTAATATTTTATATTTTTGATGAAGTAGCTCTCAGTAGTGCTTACGTGCGCCATCCACAGAAATAGATGTGGTGTCAATATTGAAGGCTGTGACGTTTGAAGCTGCATTGACCAAAACATTTGCAATCTGAGTGTTACTAGGAACAGATGTGGATGCAAATCCAAGGTCTAAGTTGTTGATGATTGATCCATTACTGCAAAAGGAATGACAGAAAAATATTGTTTTAGTCATGTGAAATAATGGCCAATATTCCTTAAGATTCTATCAGTAGAACAATATCAAATTACCTGAATGAAATCACCATCAAGGAGCGAAATGAAGAGAATGTATTTTGGTAGAGAGGTTCGAGCTGTAGAAATACAAGCAAACAAACTATAAATACATATATATTTTCCACATTTTAATGGTTTGTGTTTCTTCACTTTTTCCACACTTTTTTCACTACCTTTTACTATCATGTCATTTGCAATATGTAATAATATTTCCTGTTCATCCAAATTCCAGTTTCTTTAATGACTACCACATGTGTAATCTATGTCCTTTTTACTGTATATGGAGAGCTGATTCACATTGTATTTTATCTTTGAAAACTCACCACCAAGAATGAAATGCCATCTCATAAAAAACAGGCTTTCCTCCCATTGTGAGACAAAAAACAATCTAGCATCCCATTGAGAGGTATTCGACGCACTTACCCTTAAATCTTAATTAGAAATGTGTTTGTATAAGACTGAGCTATTTTGAAACATGTATATAATTAAATTTAAGTTGGGAAAGTTTTTCTGTGCTTTACAGTATAGCCAAATTCCACAACACAACAATTTTCTTTGAACACATTTAAGGTATTTTACATTTTTAAATCTTAGATTTTAGAAAAGATTGCATATTGCAAAACACTGTTAGATATCTTAAAATGTAATGAGAGAGAGACTTACTTCTGATTTTATCATTGAGGCTCGACTTTGAAATGCTGCAGATGATGGATTCAACAAGTCACTTGTAAATGTCTCTCCAGCAGATCTGAAAGTCAACCGCCTTATTGTGATTGCCTCAACAGTTGTAGTTACAGGTGTGGTGGTTGTAGGAGTTGTTACAGTTGTAGTTGTAATTGAGGTCGTTTTAGTTGCAGTCTTGGTAGTTGTTGCAGCAGCTGTAGTAATAGCAGTATTTAAAGTGGGGGCTGCAGTTGAATTTCTTTCTGTGAAGAATAAATATGAAACAAAATGAAGAAATATGGAAAAAAAAGAAATTATGGTAACCAGAGCACCTTGTTTTGAACAAACAGCCCAATATCTGTTGTCTTGTGGATGTTTGTCATGGTTAACTTCACAGCAATTATGAGTGTGTGTGTTATTTGTTGACACTGCTATTTAAATGGTTCTGGAAAGGAATGAATTATAACTTTTATAGAAACATTAGAAATTATGTTAGAAGTGAAGATGTTCCTGTAAATCCCCATCCTTAACTGTTTTAGGACATCAAACTTGTGACCATTATTTTTAGATTAAATTTGAAGTATACCAGAAACCATCCTTGGAGAATTCAGAGTAATTGCTTTGGAATGTTAATTTAATCAATTAATTGTAGTTTATTTAAATACTCATGACACACACAGTGTGACAGATATGTTGATAAATGACAAATATCAACAGGTATATTTCCTTGTTCTTATGCTTAGTGGTGTGAAATGTAGGACTAGCTGAATACTTACGAACTATTTGGATAGAGTTGGCTTCAACAGTGAGGTTGAAGGTATTGTTGGGGTTAGAAACGGAGTCTACGAAGGTTTGGACAACATCAGCAGCCTGTGGTATTACTGCGGATGAAGCAGATTGATTGAACTCAATCCCCAGCTCTGCTTCAGTGTTTTCCATTCGTGTTGTGGCTGCAACTGGTCTGCATCAAAAAAGCATACTTCTTAATCAAATAATATTAACATGCAAAACATATGCATATGTGTAATTATTTCATTATTTACTGTCATTATTATAATTATATCTTACCTAAAGTCTATGACATAACAGCGGATAAAAAGCAAACCATATTTTGCCCGGTAGACAAAATCACACTGTGGGAAGAAATCAAGTGGAAAAATAAAAATGACTTAAAATGACATTGTTCTCTATATTGAATTAAAAAATCGTGAAAACGCATGACCTACACTGAAAAATAATGAGAAATGTGACCATTTAAAAACTGTACTCACCACTGCTACAACTTTTGCAGCAAGAGTTTGAAACTGTGGACTGTTGTGATCATAGAGTGCTTCTTCAAATGGATCTGCCAAGGTTGCCTCCAAATTATATAGAGCTGACTGGGGAGCTACAGTAGTAGTAGTAGTAGTAGCAATAGTAGTTGTAGTTGACACAGCAACTGCTGTTGATCCCTCAGTTGTAGGAGAACTTCCAGTTGTGGCAGACCCTGCTGTTGTATTTGTTGATCTCTCCATTGTAGCTGTTGTTGTCAATCCCTCAGTGATAGTTGAACTTCCAGTTGTGATAGACTCACCAGCTGTTGTTGTTGATCCCTCAGATGTGGTTGAAATTTCAGTTGAGGTAGAACCACCAGCTGTTGTTGTTAATCCCTCAGTTGTAGTTGAACTTTCAAATGTGGTAAAACCAACAGTTGTTGTTGTAGATACCTCAGTTGTAGGTGGACTTTCAGTTGTGGTAGGCCCATCAACTGTTGTTGTTGATTTCTCAGTTGTAGTCAAACTTCCAGTTGTGGTAGTCTCGCCTGCTATTGTTGGTGATCTCTCAGTTGTGGTAGACCCTATGGTTGTAGTTGTTGATCCCTCAGTTGTAGTTGAAGTTTCAGTTGTGGTTGTTGCACCTGCTGTTGTTGTTGATCCCTCAGTTGTAGTTGAACGTTCAATTGTGGTAGAACCAACAGTTGTTGTTGTTGATCCCTCAGCTGTGGTTGAACTTTCAGTTGTGATAGGCCCAGCAGCTCTTGATGTTGATCCCTCAGTTGTAGTTGAACTTTCAAATGTGGTAAAACCAACAGTTGTTGTTGTAGATACCTCAGTTGTAGGTGGACTTTCAGTTGTGGTAGGCCCATCAGCTGTTGTTGTTGATTTCTCAGTTGTAGTCAAACTTCCAGTTGTGGTAGTCTCGCCTGCTATTGTTGGTGATCTCTCAGTTGTGGTAGACCCTATGGTTGTAGTTGTTGATCCCTCAGTTGTAGTTGAAGTTTCAGTTGTGGTTGTCGCACCTGCTGTTGTTGTTGATCCCTCAGTTGTAGTTGAACGTTCAATTGTGGTAGAACCAACAGTTGTTGTTGTTGATCCCTCAGCTGTGGTTGAACTTTCAGTTGTGATAGGCCCAGCAGCTCTTGATGTTGATCCCTCAGTTGAAGTTGAACTTTCAACTGTTGTAGAACCAACAGTTGTTGTTGTTGATACCTCAGTTGTAGGTGGACTTTCAGTTGTGGTAGGCCCATCAGCTGTTGTTGTTGATTTCTCAGTTGTAGTCGAACTTCCAGTTGCGGTAGTCTCACCTGCTATTGTTGGTGATCTCTCAGTTGTGGTAGACCCTATGGTTGTAGTTGTTGATCCCTCAGTTGTGGTTGAACGTCCAGTTGTGGTTGTCGCACCTGCTGTTGTTGTTGATCCCTCAGTTGTAGTTGAACGTTCAATTGTGGTAGAACCAACAGTTGTTGTTGTTGATCCCTCAGCTGTGGTTGAACTTTCAGTTGTGATAGGCCCAGCAGCTCTTAATGTTGATCCCTCAGTTGAAGTTGAACTTTCAACTGTTGTAGAACCAACAGTTGTTGTTGATACCTCAGTTGTAGGTGGACTTTCAGTTGTGGTAGGCCCATCAGCTGTTGTTGTTGATTTCTCAGTTGTAGTCGAACTTCCAGTTGCGGTAGTCTCACCTGCTATTGTTGGTGATCTCTCAGTTGTGGTAGACCCTATGGTTGTAGTTGTTGATCCCTCAGTTGTAGTTGAACGTCCAGTTGTGGTTGTCGCACCTGCTGTTGTTGTTGATCCCTCGGTTGTAGTTGAACTTTCAGTTGTGGTAGGCCCAGCAGCTGTTGATGTTGATCTCTCAGTTGTAGTTGAGCTTCCAGTCTCACCAGCTGTTGTTGGAGATCTCTCAGCTGTGGTAGACACTATAGAGGTAGTTGTTGATCCCTCAGTTGTAGTAGAACTTTCAATTGTTGTAGAAACAGCAGTTGTTGCTGTTGATACCTCAGTTGTAGTTGAACTTTCAGTTGTGGTAGAACCAACAGTTGTTGTTGTTGATCCCTCAGTTGTAATTGAACTTCCAGTTGTAGTAGTCTCACCAGCTGTTGTTGGTGATCTCTCAGTTTTGGTAGACCATATAGTTGTAGTTGTTGATCCCTCAGTTGAAGTTGAACTATCAGTTGTGGTTGTTACTCCTGCTGTTGTTGTTGATTCCTCGGTTGTAGTTGAACTTTCAGCTGTGGTAGAACCAACAGTTGTTGTTGTTAATCCCTCAGTGGTAGATGAACTTCCAGTTGTTGTAGATACACCAGCTGAGGTTGTTGAACCCTCAATTGTAGTTGAGCTTTCCATAGTGGTAGATTCACCAGTTTTAGTGGTTTTTCCCTTAGTTGTAGTTGAACTTTCAGTTGTGGTAGACCCTGCAGTTGTAGTTGTTGCTCCCTCAGTTGTTAAACTTTCAGTTGTGGTAGATGCACGAGATGTTGTTGTCGATCCCTCAGTTGTAGTTGAACGTCCAGTTGTGGTAGGCTCACCAGCTGTTGTTGATCCGTCAGTTGTAGTTGAACTTCCAGTTGTGGTAGACCCACCAGCTGTAGTTGTTGTTCCCCCAGTTGTAGTTGAACTTCCAGTTGTGGCAGACCCTGCAATTGTAGTTGTTGATCCCTCAGTTATTGAACTTTCAGTTGTGGTAGGTGCATGAAGTGTTGTTGTCGAGCCCTCAGTTGTAGTTGAATGTCCACTTGTCGTAGACCCTCTAGTGGTAGTTGTTGATTCCTCAGTTGTAGTTGAACTTTCAATTGTGGTAAAACCTGCAGTGGTGGTTGTTGTTAATCCCTCAGTAGTAGTTGAACTTTCAGTTGTGGTAGAACCACCAATTGTTGTTGTCGATCCCTCAGCTGTCGTTGAAAGTCCATTTGTGGTAGATCCTGCAGTTGTAGTTGATCCCTCAGTTGTTGTTGATCTTTCAGTTGTGGCAGATGCTTCAGTTGTACCTGAGACCCAGGCTGTAGTTGATGCCTCAGTTATAAATGATCCGATAGCTTTTGATGTTAATCTCTCGGTTATAGTTGAACCTTCCTTTGTGGCAGAACCAAAAGACTCACCAGCTGTTGTTGACCCCTCAGCTGTAGTTGAACTTTGACCTGTCGTAGATGCGCCACCTGTTGTTGTTGATCCCTCAGTCGTAGTTGAACTTCCAGTTGTGGTAGCTTCACCAGCTGTTGTTGTTGATCCCTCAGTCGTAGTTGAACTTTCAGTTGTGGTCGGCCCACGAGTTGTTGTTGTTGATCTCTCAGTTTTGATTAAACTTTCAGTTGTAGTGGACTCACCAGCTGTTGTTGTTGATCCTTCAGTTGTAGTTGAACTTTCAGTTGTTGGAGACCTTGGAGTTGTAGTTGTTGATCCCTTAGTCGAAGTTGAACTTCTAATTGTGGTAGATTCATTTGCTGTTGTTGATTCCACAGATGTGGTTGAACTTCCAGTTGTGGTAGACCCTACAGCTATTGTTGATCCCTCAGATGTCGTTGAATGTTCTCTAGTGGTAGACATACCAGCTGCTGTTGTTGATACCTCGGTTGTAGTTGAACTTGCAGTTGTGGTAGTCTCACCAGCTGTTGTTGTTGATCTCTCAGTTGTAGATGAAATTCCAGTTGTGGTAGTCTCACCAGCTGTTGTTGGTGGTCGCTCAGTTGTGGTAGGCCCTATAGTTGTAGTTGTTGATCTCTCAGTTGTACTTGAACTTTCAGTTGTGGTTGAACCACCAGCAGTTGTTGATCCTCTAATAGTAGTTGAACTTGTTGTGGTAGAAGAAGCAGCTGTTGTTGTTGATCCCTTAGTTGTTGTTGAACTTCCAGTTGTGGTAGTCTCACCAGCTGTTGTTGGTGATCTCCCAGTTGTGGTAGACCCTACAGTTGTAGTTGTTGATCCCTCCGTTGTAGTTGAACTTCCAGTTGTGGTAGTCTCACCAGCTGTTGTTGTCAATGATGTCTCAGTTGTGGTAGATCCCTCAATTGTAGTTGAAGTTGAACTTTCAGCTGTGGTAGAACCAATAGTTGTTGTTGTTAATCCCTCAGTGGTAGATGAACTTCCAGTTGTTGTAGATACACCAGCTGAGGTTGTTGAACCCTCAATTGTAGTTGAGCTTTCCATAGTGGTAGATTCACCAGTTTTAGTGGTTTTTCCCTTAGTTGTAGTTGAACTTTCAGTCATGGTAGACCCTGCAGTTGTAGGTGTTGCTCCCTCAGTTGTTGAACTTTCAGTTGTGGTAGATGCACGAGATGTTGTTGTCGACCCCTCAGTTGTAGTTGAACGTCCAGTTGTGGTAGGCTCACCAGCTGTTGTTGATCCCTCAGTTGTAGTTGAACTTCCAGTTGTGGTAGACCCTATAGTTGCAGTTGTTGATCCCTCAATTGTAGTTGAACTTTCAGTTGTGGTAGAAGCACCAGGAGTTGTTTTTGATCCCTCAGTTTTAGTTGAAATTTCAGTAGTGGTAGATACACCAGCTGTTGTTGTTGATCCCTCAGTTGTAGTTGAACTTCCAATTGTGGTAGACCCTGCAGGTGTTGTTGTTGATGCCTCAGTTGCAGTTGAACTTTCAGTTGTGTTAGACCCACCAGTAGTAGTTGTTGATCCCTCAGTTGTAGTTAAACTTCCAGCTGTTGTTGTTGATGTCTCAGTTGTGGTAGACCCTATAGTTGTAGTTGTTGATCCCTCAGTTGTAGTTGATCTTTCAATTGTGGTTGTCACCCCTGATTTTGTTGTTGATACCTCAGTTGTAGTTGAACTTTCTGTCAAGGTTGAACCAACAGCAGTTGTTGTTGATCCCTCAGTGGTAGTTGAACTTTCAGTTGTGATAGAAGCACCAGCTGCTGTTGTTGATCCCTCAGTTGCAGTTGGACTTCCAGTTGTGGTACTCTCAGCAGCTGTTGTTGGTGATCTCTCAGTTGTGGTAGACCCTACAGTTATAGTTGTTGATCCCTCAGTTGTAGTTGAACTTTCAGTTGTGGTATATCCACCAGCTGTTGTTGTTGATCCCTCAATGGTAGTTGAACTTTCAGTTGTGGTAGAAGCACCAACTGTTATTGTGGATCCCTCAGTTGTAGTTGAACTCTCAGTTGTGGTTGATCCAGCAGCTGGTGTTGTCAACCCCTCAGTTGTAGTTGAAATTCCAGTTGTGGTAGTTTCACCAGCTGTTGCTGGTGATGTCTCAGTTGTGGGAGACCCTTTAGTTGTAGTTGTTGATACCTCAGTTGAACTTTCAGTGGTTGAAGATTCACCAGCTGTGGTTGTGAGTCCCTCAGTTGTAGTTGCACTTTCAGTAGTGGTAGATACAGCAGTTATTGTTGTTGAAATTCCAGTCGTGGTTGAACTTCCAGCTGTGGTAGTCTTACCAGCTGTTGTTATTGATCTAACAGGTGTGGTCGACCCTCTTGTTGTAGTTGTTGATCCCGCAGTTGTAGTTGAACTTTTAGTGGTGGTAGATTCACCAACTGTTGTTGTGAGTCCCTCAGTTGTAGTTGAAATTCCTGTTGTGGTAGACTCACCAGGTGTTGTTGTTCCCTCAGTTGTAGATGAACTTTCACTTGTAGCAGACCCTGCAGTTGTAGTTGAACTTCCAGTTGTGGTAAATTCAAAGGCTGCTGTTGGTGATCCCTCAGTTATGGTTGATCCTTCAGTTGTGGTAGACCCTGCAGTTGTAGTTGTTGATCCCCCAGTTGTAGTTGAAATTTCTGTTGTAGTAGACCCTGCAGTTGTTGTTGATCCCTCAGTTGTACCTAAACTTTCAGTTGTAGTTGATGATCCCTCAGTTGTAGTTAAACTTCCAGTTGTGGTGGACCCACCAGCTGTTGTTGTTGATCTCCTAGTTGTAGTGGAACTGTCAGTTGTGGCATACCCTGTCGTTGTAGATGTTGATCCCTCAGTTGTAGGTGATCTTCCAGTTGTCATAGACCCAGTAGTTGTTGTTCTCTCAGTGGTAGTTGAACTTTCAGTAGTGGTAGAACCTCCAGCTGTTGTTGATCCTTCAGTCGTACTTGATCTATCAGTTGTAGTTGAACTTCCAGTTGTGGTAGACTCACCAGCTGTTGTTATTGATTCCTCAGTTGTAGTTAAACTTCCAGTTGTGGTAATTTCACCAGTTGTAGTTGTTGATCCCTCAGTGGTAGTTGAACTTCCTGTTGTGGTAGACTCACCAGTCGTTGTTAGTGATTGCTCAGTTGTAGTTGAACTTGCACTTGTGGTAAACCCTGCAGTTGTTGTTGTTGATCCCTCAGTTGTAATTAAACCTTCAGTTGTAGTTGTGGATGTCTCAGTTGTAGTTGAACTTTCACTTGTGAAACTCCCTGTAGTTGATGTTGTTGAACTCCCAGTTGTAGTTGGACTATCAGTTGTGGTCGACCCAGCAGCTGTTGTTGTTGATTCCTCAGTTGTACTTGAACCTCCAGTCGTGGTAAACCCACCAGCTGTTGTTTTTCGTCCCTCTGTTGTAGTTGAGCTTGCAGTAGTGGTAGATACACCAGCTGTTGTTGTCGATCCCTTAGTTGTCGTTGAACTTCCAATCGTTGTGGACTCACCAGCTGTTGTTGTTGATACCTCAGTCGTAGTTGAACCTCCAGTTGTGGTAGACGCACCAGCTGTTGTTGTCAATCCCTCTGTTGTAGTTGAACTTGCAGTAGTGGTAGATACAGCAGCTGTTGTTGTCGACCCTTTAGTTGTTTTTGAACTTCCAGTTGTGGTGGACTCAGTAGATGCTGTTGTTGATACCTCAGTTGTAGTTGAAATTTCAGTTGTGGTAGGCCAAGTGGCTGTTGTTGTGAATCCCTGTGTTGTAGTTGGACTTCCAGTTGTCGTAGACTCACCAGATGTAGTTGTTGATCCCTCAGTTGTAGTTGACCTTTTAATCATCGTAGTCCCACCAATTGTTGTTGATTGCTCTGTTGTAGTTGAACTTCCAATTGTTGTAGACCCACCAGCTGTTGTCAATCCCTCAGTCCTAGTTGAACTTTCAGTTGTGGTAGGCCCACCAGTTGTAGTTGTTGATCCTACAGTTGTAGTTGAACTTGCAGTTGTGGTAGACCCACCAGCTGTTGTTGTTGTTCCCTCAGTTGTAGCTGAACTTTTAATTGTTGTCAACCCACCAGTTGTTGTAGTCAATCTCTCAGTTGTAGTTGAACTTCCAGTTGTGGTAGAGCCATCAGCGGATGTTGTTGTTCCCTCGTTCGTAGTTGAACCTTGAGTAGTCATAGACCCAGTAGTAGCAGTTGTTGATCCTTCTGTCCTAGTTGACCTTTCAGTTGAGGAAGACTCTCCCGATGTAGTTGTTGATCCCTTAGTTGTAGCTGATCCCTTAGTTGTCGTAGACCCACCAGGTGTTGTTATTGGTGCCTCAGTTGTAGTTGAACCTCCAGTTGTGGTGGACCCTGCAGTTGTTGTTGTTGATGCCTCAGTTGTAGTTGAACCTTCAGTTGTGGTAGACCCACCAGCTGTAGTTGTTGATCCCTCAGTTGTAGTTAAACTTCCAGTTGTGGTAGACCCTGCAGTTGTAGTTGTTGATCCCTCAGTTGTAGTTGAACTCCCTGTTGTGGTAGACCCACCAGCTGTTGTTGTTGATGCATCAGTTGTAGTTGAAATTCCAGTCGTGGTAGACCCACCAGCTGTAGTTGTAGATCCCTCAGCTTTTGTTGAACTTCCAATTGTGGTAGACCCTGCAGGTGTTGTTGTTGATGCCTCAATTGCAGTTGAACTTTCAGTTGTGGTAGACCCACCAGTAGTAGTTGTTGATCCCTCAGTTGTAGTTAAACTTCCAGTTGTCGTAGACTCTGCAGTTGTAGTTGTTGATCCCTCAGTTGTAGTTGAACTTCTGGTTGTGGTAGACCCACCAGCTGTTGTTGTTGATGCGTCAGTTGTAGTTAAACTTCCAGTTGTGGTAGACCCAGCAGCTGTTGTTGATGCATCAATTGTAGTTGAAATTCCAGTCATGGTAGACCCACCAGCTGTAGTTGTTGATCCCTCAGCTGTTGTTGAACTTCCAATTGTGGTAGACCCTGCAGGTGTAGTTGTTGATCCCTCAGTTGTAGTTAAACTTCCAGTTGTCGTAGACTCTGTAGTTGTAGTTGTTGATCCCTCAGTTGTAGTTGAACTTCCGGTTGTGGTAGACCCACCAGCTGTTGTTGTTGATGCGTCAGTTGTAGTTAAACTTCCTGTTGTGGTAGACCCAACAGCTGTTGTTATTGATGCATCAATTGTAGTTGAAATTCCAGTCGTGGTAGACCCACCAGCTGTAGTTGTTGATCCGTCAGCTGTTGTTGAACTTCCAATTGTGGTTGACCCTGCAGGTGTAGTCGTTGATCCCTCAGTTGTTGTTGAAATTCCAGTTTTGGTAGACCCTGCAGTTAAAGTTATTGATCCCTCAGTTGTTGTTGAACTTCCAATTGTGGTGGACCCTGCAGTTGTAGTTGTTGATGCATCAGTTGTAGTTGAACCCCCAGTCGTGGTAGACACACCAGCTGTTGTTTTTGATCCTTCAACTGTTGTTGAACTTCCAATTGTGGTAGACCATGCAGTTGTAGTTGTTGATGCATCAGTTGTAGTTGAACCTCCAGTTGTGGTAGACCCACCAGCTGTTGTTGTCGATCCCTCAGCTGTTGTTGAACTTGCAATTGTGGTAGATCCTGCAGGTGTAGTTGTTGATCCCTCAGTTGTTGTTGAACCTCCAGTTGTGGTAGACCCTACAGTTGTTGATGAACTTCCAGTTTTGATAGGTTCTGCAGTTGTAGTTGTTGATCCCCCAGTTGTAGTTGAACTTCCAGTTGTGGTAGACTCACCAGGTGTTGTTGTTGATCCCTCAGTTGTAGTTTGAATTTCAGTTGTGGTAGAACCAGCAGCTGTTGTTGTTGATCCCTCAGTTGTTGTTGAACTTCCAGTTGTGGTAGTCCCACCTGTTGTTGTTGTTGATATCCCAGTTATAGTTCCAGTTGTGGTAGACCCTGCAGTTGTAGTTGTTGATGCATCAGTTGTAGTTGAACCTCCAGTTGTGGTAGACCCACCAGCTGTTGTTGTTGATCCCTCAGCTGCTGTTGAACTTGCAATTGTGGTAGACCCTGCAGGTGTAGTTGTTGATCCCTCAGTTGTTGTTGAACCTCCTGTTGTGGTAGACCCTATAGTTGTTGATGAATTTCCAGTTGTGGTAGGTTCTGCAGTCGTAGTTTTTGATCCCCCAGTTGTAGTTGAACTTCCAGTTGTGGTCGACTCACCAGGCGTTGTTGTTGATCCCTCAGATGTAGTTTGAATTTCAGTTGTGGTAGAACCAGCAGCTGTTGTTGTTGATCCCTCAGTTGTAGTTGAACTTCCAGTTGTGGTAGTCCCACCTATTGTTGTTGTTGATCCCCCAGTCATAGTTCCAGTTGTGGTAGACCCTGCAGTTGCAGTTGTTGTGACTCCAGTTGTGGTCGATTGTGCAGCAGCTGGTGTATTAGCAAGCTGTTTGGCCACTATTGGTAAAGAATCGAATCTGTTCTTACACACATTATTTTCAAGGACACAGTTTTTATTCAGGACTCACTTTTTATTACAACAATCATTAACTTACCTATAAGCACCAGTAAAGTTGATAAGAGTGGTCCAACACCCATTGCGTCTGCTCTGTATCCTGCAAAATTTGACAGCACATTGACTCACTCACAAAAGCAGCATATGAACAAAATTTTAATAAAATAAATGTTTCACCTACAATGATGATTAAGGGTGTCTGGGTTATTTCTTTCAAAGAATTTGTAAATGAAATAATAAATGTCTTTAACAGATGATTCAATCAATAGAAGAATTACTCTTTCATATTTCATTCAGAATTTCTGCTCTTAAAGCACAGAATGTAACAATAATTCTGTTTTAATATCCCAGGTTTCTCAGTGACTTCCATGTGGCCTAACAAAGATGAATCAAACAAACTAGAAGTTCGTCTTTACAGTATTTCTGTCCTGCACTTCACAATAAATGTAGTGTTTTTACTTTAACAAAAGTGAGGTATTTGTTTTAAATTGTTTCAACATGATCATGTATTTAGTGCCACACCCAACTCCTCAGCAAGATTTTTTTTTTCACTGAGCACAGCTGAGAGTAGAATCCTCTTACCATTAATTCATGTTAATTGCTAGACCTCTTCTGTAGCCTTTACCATTTCGGCCTAATTAATAATAGACCTTACACAGCCTGAATATTTTAAGTTTTGATATTTTGTCATATCAGTAATGCTTAGAGGTAACTACCACAGTTAATGATTACTCCATTCTATTTATGTGTGTCAGTAAGCCATAGTGAGACACCATGCACAATACCAGAGCTCTGAAACAGGAAAAACTACTTGAGATGACACTTGTATTAATGTTGGCAATTCAAGAAGTCAGCCATAAAACAGTTCTATAGCATACAGCTACATCTATAGATACTGTAAAATCTTAAAATTATTGTAGAGTTTTTGATATTTAACTTGTGTATCTATGAAAAGGCAGACATTAGAGATATCATACGGAAATTAACCCTGATATTTACTTTGGACTGAGTCCAAACAGAAAGAACATTTGTAGAGAATGGTCATATGTTTATGGATTTTCTTAGATATTCATCCTTTTTTAGTACAGCCAAAAGGCCCTATAAGGGATACTATGATGTTGAGTCAGTAACGATTAAATTAATACAAATTCATGTAAATTTCATGTTTTTGTTTTAAAGCTTTGTATTGTTATGACATTAGAAATTTTTTTTCTTTGACAAATTACAGTTTTGTAATTTGGAAAGAGGTGAAACATTAAGTAATTATGACCACTGTAGTGTGCATAACATTTTACAGCTTCTATTTCACACAGTCAAAAATAATAATATTAGTTAATTAGTGGTTCATAGTTTCATAAATGCACATAATTTGTGGGTTATTACCACTAATTTTCATACGGACAAACTCAAAACAAAGGATACCCTGTCTGTCTGTTTTATTTATCTTACTGCTCAGTCAATCAGGTATTCAATCGAATAAAGGTGTTGTTGATATAAAGTGCTCAAAATGGTCTACAGATCTCAACTAAAATGCTTTGATATAGATATTCTATACGTTAAATACACGCATGCAAAAGTAATGATTTCATGTCATTTCAAAATAGGATAAGAAGCAAAAATAACAGCTGAAAGTAATCTTATGAAGCAATATTTCACATGAAATTGCCAGAATAATACATAATATGCCAGCAAATATACATTATATTGAAGTATGATTTACAATTTAATAAAAAAATATATACTCAAAAATGTACTTACCCCAAGAAATAATCAATTATGATTTTTTAGAATAATGTATAAATATGAATAAATAATGTTAACTCCTTATTTACTACCCTGGTGCTTGTCTGGTCTTCTGTTGCCACATTTGTTGAGGTCTTGTATATATATCACTGCAAACTAAAGGGAGGTGACGTTACAGGTGGGTCATGAATTTTGTTGAAATGTTTTTACATATCAATGAATAAAATAAGTGGTTCACTCCCTAGACAATTGTGAGCACTATTGTTAATGCATTCCACTTCTGTGAACAAACTGGGTGTGTATTATGTATTCTCTTACACAGGTTGAGCTGGTTCATATTTACGAAATATTTATGATTAATTACTCACCGTATAATCTATATAATGCGATTATACTGTAGGGATGACCACCATCAGAATATGTCAATTTTCACACATTATTATTGGAAGCTGGGGTTTCTTGGCGCTCTTGCTAACATTGTGACTTACACAACTAACCACACAATTTTAACTCTGTGGTGTAAAAATGAGTGGTTGTTGCAGCACTTGCATAAAGAATTTTACATTCCCACCCACCTAACGTACCACTCACTTAAACTGTCAAAAAGGTAATCAAATGGACATTTATTATTATAGCTATAATATTTTATTAGCTTATTTCACAATTCACAATTGACAAATACATAGTTGGCCTGGGATCTTTATTGTAGTCAAACAATATACCATTCTTCTCAAAAGCATGATAATACAAGGATACAAAGGCAAGGACACGTCATGGTATTCTGGGTTTTGTTCTTTTTTGCTTGTTTGTTTTTTCAGTAGACAACATAGTTTCAGGAGAACTCAATCCAAATTTAGCATTGTTCAGGTTTACATTCACAGAAAGTGAAATTCATTTCTGGCAGGTCAGGATAAACCAAGACACACATGCGTCAACAAAACATAGTAAAAGATCAATCAAAGTCCACACCTAAATACATCTAGAACAATAAGATTGTACTGAAAACACTGCGTCATGTATTCATGAGTCAGTTGTAAGGCATTAATTACCAGACTACCAGAAAGGTAACCAGAGCACAATTGTGAGTACTACAGACATTCAAAAATGTAATATATTATTTGCAATATAACATTTATTGTATATTGGTGATGAAAGCTGAAATACGTTGGAAGCTTAAAGCTGAAAGAAATTGCTGAAGCAATGCTGAAAAGGGCTGAAAAATCAGCTGATATCAACTGGAATGCATTGCTTTGACAACTTGGAAGCTCAAATGTGAAACTGGAGCTGGGAGATGAAGTGCATTAGCTGAAGAAGATGAAACAGAGAGCTAAAACATATTGCTGAAACAGTTGAAAGGCAAATCATATAAGCTGCCAAAGCTGAAAGTAGAGATAAAATGCCTTAAAACTGTGAGAGAAGAAATTGTTTGTATTAATATCAGACAGATGAACTGCATGCTGAAACAGCTTAAGTAGCAAAGTTTTTCTCAACAGTTAAAACAGAAAGAAACAGATCTCAATTGTGTGAGAGAGTGTGTGTGTGTGTATTATTTTGAAGGTGGAGACGGTGTTTGTGTGCATGTGTGTGTTTCAGTAAAAATTCCCACAAAAATAGAAAAACGAGTTTGTGTGTGTGTGTGTATGTGTGTGTGTGTTTGTCTTTATCACATGGTGGGGTCCGTAAGCTGGTACAGTCACAGCATGGGGACCAAAAATTTTGTGTGGACCAAAAATCCGGTTCCCACACACACACACTCAAAAACCCCACAACTTCAATTCAATGAAAAGAAGTTCGGGGGATGCCCTATCAGCAAAAGTGTTGTGTGCTCAGGTGTTTAGTAAGGAGAACTCAGTACCAGGAGTACTGAGTACGACTTACTGCAACATAAACACACACTTTTCAGTAGTGAATAACAGACCAGCGCAATGCATCATCCTAGACACATTTTTCTGTATGTAACGCCTATGGAATAGAATGTATAGGTTGGAGCTATTAGCACGAAGCTTAAGTTTAAGTTTATGATACGATTGGACTGTGTGGTGAGGGCTGAATTGAGTTGTTTCTCTAAAATACAATCTGGCATGATATTAAATTGCCTCCCTTAGTTAGTTTGTTTTTATTTCAGCCCTACTCACACAGCTTACTCAGTCTTAGTTATTATGAGGTTTGTGCACTCTTCATGACATCTGGTGCCATTTTGGCTTCAAAGTGTTACTGTGTCCTCTGCTCTGACATGAGGGTATGTGTCAACCAAACCCTATAATGGTCAAAATAGTTAACATCTTTTGGGATTGGTGAATTATTTTAATATCAAAATTAACCAAACAGGACTAATACAATACTTGATATAATAAAGAGTGCTATCAATAAAGATCTCCAGTTTTCCTGCCTTTATATTTAATGAAGTTATGATAATAACTAAGTTCAGGAACACCACGCCCCGCTCGTCCTCACCAATTCACAACACCCGTGCCTCGTTAACCCTAACCAATCGTACCTCCGGCACACACACCTGCACGCACACATAAGCACACCTATCCTCCATCTCTCCCGTTCGCCTCAGTTCTCGCAAACCCCACCACCCCAAACCCCTTTCTCCTCTCAGCGGGCGACACGGTGGCTCAGTGGTTAGCACTGTAGCCTGACAGCAAGAAGGTCCCGGGCTACAAACCCAAGCAGGCCCGGGGCCTTTCTGTGGTGAGTTTGCATGTTCTCTCCGTGTTCGCGTGGGTTTTCACCGGGCACTCTGGTTTCCTCCCACCATAAAGACATGCACAGTAGGGCCTATCTTTTCTCATCAGTAATCCTACTCTCCTCCTCAATCATAGGAACCACGGGGGATGACGAAGCAAACGTAATTGCTCAGAGACGCGTCCCCCACCCAGAGTCTCCACCTCCGGGTTCCTAGATGCTCCAGCATCGACTCAACCTCCACCTGCTTACTATCATCCAACTCGATTCCTCCACGATCGGAGAACAACACTTCCCTGCGACATAACCTCACTCCGAACCAATCATGTTATTCTAAATAAACTACTTAAACTATACATAAATGGCGTGGTCTAAGTTAGTGAATCTCTTGTTCAAGTTCACCTGAAAACAAACAACACATTTCAGGATTAGTCCCTAACAATAATGGTACTTCTCTCAGACAAATTTTGTATGAGGATGGTTTTCAGGGAATCTTCCTCTGTGAATTTGATGACCAGATGTAGATGTCACTAGGTCCAAGAGAAGGTCAGGATAGGTTCTGTATGGACAACTCACTGTCCATACAGAATTTTGGAGATCGACGCTAGCCATAGTTGCCTCGGGACTGTCCTTTCCCAGGAAATGGAGGGTCCGTAGTTTATGCCAGCCAAGGCCTCTAACCCACTGAGTGAAACATGACCAACTATATTTTCATGAAGTTGGAATTTCTGGTGCTAAAGTGGACAATGATGGAGAAGTTCTGGGAGTATCTGCTGGAGCACAAGTGTTTGGTGACAACAATCACTGACAACAATCTGTTAAGTTATCTCCACTCAGTGACATTTGGTGACCTATTTTTTGATGTAGGTTAGAGCAAACTTATATTTCTTCAAGCTTTTAATAACCCTTTGTTAACTGCTTAAGCCTGATTTCTTGTAAAAGGTGAAATCGGTCAGTTCTTGGCAAGCAGCCTGGTGCAGCTGAACAGGTCTTCCCCATAGGAAAGCAAAATGCTAAATTACCTCAAGTAAGTATAATTTAAGTCTCCTGAACATGGATCAGAGAAAACTCATTTTTGTCTAAAGGACCCCAGTGTTACTCCTCATTCAGCCAAACAGACTGGAGTAAGTTAGCAGGTGCAGAGAGCGAGATTAGAAAAAGGCTGGCTCAGAAAAGAAAAGCGCACAGTGCCAATTAATGTCCTATTGGTCACGTAAGCTGTCACTTCACTTCAGCATTAACACCCTCAGTCTTTCTTGTAACTTAGCACTGCACATTATGTTCGTCATGTCTTGATTCAAGGCTCCTTTGTCATTTTTGTTTGTTTAGTAATGCTCCTGTTTGTTTACACATTTAGTAAGTGTTTTAAGTAAATAGAGTAACACTAACTCTGCTAGCTTTGCCATTTTTCTATGGGATTTCCCATTGTATTTATATGTTGATAGCATTATGCTAAGTAAGGATTATCGTCCTGTCAGCCAGTTTAGTTTGTGACGTAAAGTGTCATGTTGTGAAACAAATTTATGAAAGTAAAAGTCATGCATCCAAAACATGTAACAGTAAACATTTTTATCTGTTAAATATAGTGTAAAATCATCAGATAAAGTAATTTCCTACTGTACTTGTAAACATATTGTTAAATTTAACAGAGCCGAGCTTACTGGTAAACATCTACTCCCTCTAAAAGATCATTTACGATTTCTCATTAACTCATACTGTGAATGTTTCACATAATTCAATATTAATTTTAGCTCAATGTAAAGTGAATAAACATATTTCCCAGAGACGAGTGGTGAGTTATTTTTTATTTTTATTGCTATTACTTTTTACTTTCAACTTTGTGCTAAATAATTAAAGGATAGTAACTGTCCAATCAAATTTTTTTTTGTTATATTGCTTTCATTGGGGTCCCGCAGAGTAGTGTGGAAAAAATTATTCACTCTTATCCTTTACTCAAGTAAAAGTGTAAAAATGTGCTCAGATAAAAGTAAAAAGTAAGTCAGTTAAAATGTAAAAATGTACTCTGACTTAATGTTACTACATTACATTTTTAAGTGCACCACCTTTAGGCCACCAAATATATTGCATTAAGTGTAAATCCAACAAAACTGGTGGAGCAACATCACGCCACTGAGCCCTTGTGTCCAAATCAACAATAAATTCAATTTCACTATACAGCACTTTGCAGGCACTTTGCAGCCTGTGTATACAACTAATTATCAATTAAAATATACCACAGTCACTTAGCGTACTCATTGGGTGGTGCAATAAAACATTGATTAATTAAGGTAAATACCTTTTTTAAACAATTCTGAAGTACAATAATGCTAACCATACTCCATGATGATGTCATTCTTCATTTTATTGCATTATTGTGTGTTATTGTACTGTTCACAAACTGCGAGATCTAGCCCAGGTGTGACCCCCTGACACTTGGCCGGTGAACGTACCCAGTCAACATCTATGTTTTCCACAGTATCAGCTGATGGCAGTGTCGCCTCTCTCTATCAGTAAAATGAAATTCATTGCAGTGAAGTTAAACATAGTTTCATTCTAAATGCACTGAAAAAGCAAACATAATGCCAATGAAAACACAACATTTTTCAATATATTCTTGTAAAATGTATTGTTTAGAAGAATGATATGCTAACTTACATTGTTTTTGGTTTATTTTAGGGCTTTTTGCATTTGTGACCTTTGAAAATGGATTTATGGAGAAGTTGTTGAAAGTGTGGCACAGGGTAACAGAGGGTCCTGGCAGCCATGTGAGAAGTATAGTTCAGAGTTCATAAAATTTGTGAAGGAGAAGAAGAAGACGGAGGAATTCTTTCCAGCATAAGTAAGTTTATATTGTTAGCCATTGCCATGAGGGTTATACCATGTAGTGTCAACTTTTAAACAGTTAAATACATTATAATGAAATCATGTATACCTCACCAACTGAAAGTCACATAGCAACTTAATTTGGCAGGCGGGTTCCTATGTTAGTTTGACAGCAAGTCTATGCAACCCAGTTCACTTTTTACATTCCACCTTAGCTTAATGTACTGTTACAGCCTTTAAGTTAGGACATATGAGGATTATATTCTCCCAGTAGATGTTCAGAACTAAACTTGATCTAGTTACTAACATCATTAAATATTCTGTGATTCTGTCTATAAGTGTTTACATTTGTAGCTGTCCTGTTATATTTTCTGGCAGATGCCTGGGCCATTCTGTGTTGCAGCCTGTAGGCTATAAAATAACATTTGCATCAGTTGTGGGATATTTGGTTCTCAGTTAATTCCTGAGATTGTTTTTTTGTTTACTTGTTTAACAGAGATAGTCCTCAAACAAATTTAAGATATTGCCTAGCGACACCGTGCTCTGTGTCCGTGCCATGTCCTTGCCAGATTCAGTCTAGCCTGCCTGTAAACCTGACACAAATTTATCTAAACTTGACAGTGCACACCTGTGACAGTGCAATATAATGTCAGAATAAAGAGTGTTGTTGTGTTGTTTGTGTCAGATTCCAGGGGACTGTAAAGCATACATGATATTTGGGCCGAAGTGAACTTGCCATGCTCCAAAATTAATGTATAACTGTTGTAAAAACTAACATTTATAAACACCTCTACACTAATGTAATATGGTAAATCCAGCCCAACCATGTAACCCGGGGGATTGGGACCAGGGCCTGTGAGTTGATTTTTGGTATGTTGCAAAAAAATCTAGAAATACATAGGTGTTTATAGCCTTTGGTATAGATGCTTTTGTTTTGTGAAATACCTAATATTTGAAATATTTTTTAGGGGTTTAACCACAATATAAAAGAACAACTGTTTATAATCTTTGGTGTAGATTTTTGTTGAAATACTGAATATTTCAAATCTCAAGCCTTTATCTAATGATTAATCAAATTAGAATTGGAATAAAAATGGAAAATAAGTCATTTTTGGTGTCAAAGTTAATTCAGTTTATGCATCCATGTTGGGAGAATCATGAATATATATTTTTTAGCTGAATAGCTTGAATATAAAACAAACACTAACGTTGCAAGCAAAAGTTGCATGTAAATGCTGAGTTGGCTTCAAATTCTCAGAGTTTGTTAATGCTCCAACGCGTCATTCTCACCCTTGTCTTCATTTTTCTCCAAAGGGGGTTTTAGGAGAAACATTTAAGAATGAAGGGATCTCAAGGAAATATAGAATTAAGATCTTATTTATAACAAATTTCAAAGCTTCATGTATTTATAGTTGAATAGATTAGATGTTTTTGTGAGCTTGACTTTAGGTTAGTCCATTTAGCACCATGACATACAGAGTTTAACTGCTGAAGTGTTGCTGGGGCAGCATGAAAATACATGCACAATAGTTTAACAGTTGGAAGAAGACAGACAACCTTTGATTGTATACAAGAGGCCTAGTTTGATTTTTAATTTTTGAGTCAAATGTTGAATGTGAATCTTGAATGATAGTCTGCTGTCAAGCCAAATTCTTAAGTATTTGAATGATTCAGCAAAGAGTAATATGTAAAGTATATTTCCTTAGAGCACCAGTCTATAGACATGTATTACTACGAGTCACATTACCATTAATAAACAAACATTTCTTAGATTCTTCTTTGTATTTTCTAACTTCCATGGAGAAACTAGTTGTTTAAAATCCATAAAAATGTATATTATTTAAAAATATTTTGTGTGGCTAAGAAGCTACTTCCACAACAACTCCAAACCGACCTGTAGACATTACAGACATTTTTATCAGTATCAAACAAAAGATTATTCCCATGATCATTTTTGTTCATCTTGAAATTGATTTATTATTTCACCAGAACCAAAACACATCATTATGTTCCTGAAATAGTTTTAATCATTCCATTAATGTTATATCTTGAAAACGTATGTTTTTAATGGATTATATGAATTAATTTATGGAGATAGTGTTATTTTTTGTTCTGGGTGATTTGTCACCTCCACCAAACTATTTCCATTAAGAAAACACAATTCAATTTACCCAACACCTTCATAACAACTGCACATTTTTTTAAACAATCTTCTGACTTTTTCAAAGATAATGGTGGATTTGTAGAATCAGTGCCAAGGCTGAAGAACACCATTCTTCAAAAAGATATTTCCTCATTTGGTATTTTGATGATGGTGGTGAAGAGCGCTGTATAACACGTCAGTCCAAAATCTCCCATTGGTGTTCAATTGAGTTGAGATCTGATGATTGCGTGTTATTGTTAAATGTTATCGTGGAAGAGACCACTCTCATCAGGATAGAAATATTTCATCATAGGATAAAGGTGATCACTCAGAATTTGCAGTGACTCTTCCCTCTAAAGAGACAAGTGGATCCCAAACCATGCCAGCAAAGTGCCCCCCACAGCATTACAGAGTCATCAGATCCCTTCACTGTAGAAGTCAAGCACTTAGGCCTGTGCCAGTTTTTCCTTTAAATTGTCACCTGTCTATAGGACTTAGCTTTTAAGATAGCTTATAAACATAGGGGTGATTTTGTGAAGGTCATCCACAGCTTTATTGTCTTCTTAATCAATTATTGCAATGTTCTTTGCTTCTTTTTCCAATAACTGACTGACTTTGAGAACATTCTCACTCATTTAATGAGTGAACTGAAAGTTTGTAGTTAGATTTATGGTAAACATTATTTTTAACATGACAGTCTTTTAAAACTTCTTTCTTGTGTGGAAATATACTGACAATGTTTGATTCTTGCGCTGATGCTGGTGGTGACACTACATTTGAGTTGATTTAAGAGCAATGCTCTGTATCTCTCAGAGTGTTTTGATAGTATGTGAATAAATAGGAATCTCTTAGCCAAAGTAAAATATGTCCTCTCTTCCTGAACAAACCTGATTCACAGACATCAACAACAAAGGCTAAGAACAGCTGATAGTAAGACATTATTGTGTAATTTAATGATAACAAATCACACAGCAGGTTTTATTGTCTATAAACATCCCTGATGTCATCTTAAAACTCCTGACCTCAAACACTCCCCATTAAACCTTCTCCACCAAAGACAACAAAACATCACACAAGACAAATTTAATTCTTTAAAAGATTTGTATTCTGATCATTGCAAAGTTTCTTACAGAGATTATACAAATTACCAGGGAGCTCCCAGAGTACAGCTATGCATGGTTACATAAATACACTTTATATAAATAAGAAAATTGACAGTACATTGTTTTGACATATATATTATGTGTACCACAACATGTCTTTGCAGTCTATACTTTATTATGCTTTTTTTTCCAAGTAAAACCAATGTTTAGGTTTTACTTGATAAAAAAGCAAATTTATTTTTATGCATTTGGAGACAACAGAAAAGTTCACATTACAGCATTTTGAATAATGTTTGGTTATACAAATCACAAAATAATCTGTCTTGCTCTTAAAGAAGACTAACTTCACAGTCCACAAAAAGCAAATTAACACATGTATAATAATATAAATATATATAAATAAATGACTGGATAATCATACAGAACATCATTCAGACTTCATACATTTCATGTTGGGAGGAAGGTCATGCCAACTTTGAATTTAATGCCTAGAACTTCTTTCCAAGCCATGTAAGAATTGAGATCCTCAAAAAATCTAATGGAAAATTAGATGCAAGGGGAACAATGTCCTTTTTCATACCAATGGTTTTCTGATGAGATTTCACATGGACTTCAGCACAGACATTATTGCTGACTTGACAGTAGCCATGACAGCAGTACCAGGCAAGATGCAGTAATGAGACTGGTCTTATGGCTTACTCCACTTGAAACTTCTGTAAACATTGAGAAAAGGAAAGGAGACATTGTTTTAACACAAAGTTCTGTAATAGTTTATATTTTTGATTAAGTAGCTCTCTGTAGTGCTTACGTGCGCCATCCACAGAAATAGATGTGGTGTCAATGTTGAAGGCTGTGACGTTTGAAGCTGCACTGACCAAAACATCTGCAATCTGAGTGTCATTAGGAACAGATGTGGATGCAAATCCAAGGTCTATGTTGTTGATGATTGATCCATTACTGCAAGAGGAATTACAGAAAAATACTGATTTAGTCATATGAATTAATAGCTAATACTCTTTAAGATTCTATCAACAGAACAATATTTAATTACCTGAATGAAATCACTGTCAAGGAGCGGAATGAAGAGAATGTATTTTGGTAGAAAGGTTCAAGCTGCAGAAACACAAAAAAGAACTGTAAGTACATATTTGCCACATTTTCATGGCTTGTGTTTCTTCACTTTTTTCACTCTGTTTTCACTACTTACCATATGTGTAATCTGTGTGCTATTTACTGGATATGTATGGAGGGCTGATTCACATTATATTTTATCTTTAAAAACCCACCACCACGAATGAAATGCCATCTCATAAAAAACAGGGTTTCCTCCCATTGTGAGACAAAAAGCAATCTAGCGTCCCATTAAGAGGTATCTGAAGCACTTAGACTTAAGTTTTAAATTAGAAATGTGGCTGTTTGAGACTAAGCTATTTTGAAAAATGTATGTAATTAAAATTAAGTTGCACAAGTTTGTCTGTAGTCTACAGTATAACCAATTTCCACAACACAATTTTAGATTTTTTAAATTTTAGTTTTTAGGTAAATAAATGTGTTTGGAAACACAGTTAGATATCATATAAAAATGTCAAGAGATACTTACTTCTGATTTTATCATTGATGCTCGACTTTGAAATGCTGCAGATGATGGATTCGACAAGTCACTTGTAAATGTCTCTCCAGCAGATCTGAACGTCATCCTCCTTGTTGTGATTGGCTCAGCAGTTGTAGTAGTTGATATGGTGGTTGTAGGTGTTGTGACAGTTGTAGTAGTTGTGGGTAAAGATGTGGTGGTTGTAGGTGTCGTTACAGTTGTAGTAGTTGTAGGTACAGATGTGGTGGTTCTAAGAGTCGTTACAACTGTAGTAGTTGTAGGTACAGATGTGGTGGTTGTAGGAGTCATTACAGTTGTAGTACTTGTAGGTACATGTGTGGTGGTTGTAGGAGTCGTTACAGTTGAAGTTGTAATTGAGTTTGTTGTAGTTGCAATTTTGGTAGTTGTTGCAGCAGCAGTAGTAGTAGTATTAGCTGCTGTAGCATTAGTTGTGGTATTTAAAGAGGGGACTGCAGTTGTTGAGGTATTTCTTTCTGTAAAAAATGAATATGAAACAATATGAAGAAATATGGAAAAAACAAATTACGGTAACCAGAGGACCTTGTTTTCACCAAACATCACAATATCTGTTATCTTGTGGACGTGTGTCATAGATAACTTCATGGTAATTATGAGTGTGTATATTTTTTGTTGAATCTGCCATTTAAAAAAAAATGGTTCAGCAAAGGAATCAATAATAACTTTGATAGCAACATCAGAAATCATATTAGAAGTGAGAATATTCCTGTAAATCATCATCCATAACTATTTTAGGATATCAAACTTGGGACTTTTATTTTCAGATTAAATTCAGGAATATACCAGAAATGTTCTTTGGAGAATTCACAGAGCAATCGTTCTGGATGGTAAACTTAAAGAATTAATTGTATTTTAGACACTCGTGACACACACAGTGTGACAGATATATTGACAAATGACAAACATCAACATCAAGGTATATTTCGTTGCCCTAATGTGTAGTGGAGTGAAATGTAGGGTTAACTGTTTACTTACGAATTACTTGGATGGAGTTGGCTTCAACAGTGAGGTTGAAGGTGTTGTTGGGGTTAGACACTGATTCTACTAAGGTTTGTGCAACATCAGTAGCCTCTGGTATTTCTGCAGGTGAAGCAGTTTGATTGAACTCAATCCCCACTTCTGCTTCGGTGTTTTCCATTCGTGTTCTGGCTACAGCTTGTCTGCATCAAAAAAGCATATCTGTTAATAAATAACATTAACATGCATAACTGTATAATTATTCAATTATTTTTTGTCATTATTATCATAATATCTTACCTAAACTCTATAACAAAACTGCGGATGAAAAGTACACCATATTTTGCACTGTAGATGACATCATACTGTGGGAAGGAAGCAGATAGAAAATGTAAACAAATTCAAAGTACAATGTTCTCCAAATGAAATTAAGAAAACCTGAAAAACTCATGTAATACACTAAAAATAATGTAATGTGACCATTTAAAAACTGTACTCACCACTGCAACAACTTTTGCGGCAAGAGTTTGAAATTGTGGACTGCTGGAATTAGTGAGTTCTGGTACAAATGGTTCTTGCACAACTGCTGCGAGAACTACAACTGGTGGGGGAGCTGGAGTCGTAGTGGTAGGAGTAGGAGTAGTAGTCGTTGTAGTTGATCCTTCAAGTGTAATTGATCCTCCAGTGGTAGTTGAACTTCCAGTCGTGGTAGATGCACCAGCTGTTGTTGTCGATCCCTCAGTTGTAGTTGAACTTCCAGTTGTGGTAGACCCTACAGTTGTAGTTGTTGATGCCTCAGTTGTAGTTGAACTCCCAGTTGTGGTAGACACACCGGCTGTTGTTGTTGGTCGCTCAGTTGTGGTTGAACTTCCAGTCGTGGTAGACCCTGCAATTGTTGTTGTTGATCCCTCAGTTGTAGTTGGACTCCCAATTGTGGTAGACACACCAGCTGTTGTTGTTGCTCCCTCAGTTGTAGTTGAACTTCCAGCCATGGTAGACCCTGTAGTTGTTGTTGTTGATCCCTCAGTTGTAGTTGAACTTTCAGTTGTGGTAGACCCTGCAGTTGTTGTTGTTGATCCCTCAGTTGTAGTTGAACTTCCAATTGTGGTAGACCCACCAGCTGTTGTTGTTGATCCCTCAGTTGTGGTAGACTCACCAGCTGTTGTTGATCCCTCAGTTGTAGTTGAACTTTCACTTGTGATAGACCCTGCAGTTGTTGTTGTTGATCCCTCAGTTGTAGTTGAACTTCCAGTTGTGGTAGGCCCTGCAGTTGTAGTAGTTGTTGTTGTCAATCCCTCAGTTGTAGTTGAACTTCCAGTTGTGGTAGACTCGCCAGCTGTTGTTGTTGATCCATCAGTTGTAGTTGAACCTCCTGCTGTGGTAGATCCTGCAGTTGTTGTTGTTGATGCCTCAGTTGCAGTTGAACTTCCAGTTGTGGTAGACCCACCAGCTGTAGTTGTTGATCCCTCAGTTGTAGTTGAACTTCCAGTTGTGGTAGATGCACCAGCTGTTGTTGTCGATCCCTCAGTTGTAGTTATAATTGTAGTTGTTGTTGTAGTTGTTGATCCCTCAGTTGTAGTTGAACTTCCAGTTGTGGTAGACCCACCAGCTGTTGTTGTTGATGCATCAGTTGTAGTTGAACTTCCAGTCGTGGTAGACCCACCAGCTGTAGTTGTTGATCCCTCAGCTGTTGTTGAACTTCCAGTTGTGGTAGACCCTGCAGCTGTAGTTGTTGATCCCTCACTTGTTGTTGAACTTCCAGTTGTGGTAGACCCTGCAGTTGTAGTTGTTGATGCATCAGTTGTAGTTGAACCTCCAGTCGTGGTAGACCCACCAGCTGTTGTTGTTGATGCGTCAGTTGTAGTTGAACTTCCAGTTGTGGTAGACCCTGCAGGTGTAGTTGTTGATCCCTCGGTTGTTGTTGAACTTCCAGTTGTGGTAGACCCTGCAGTTGTAGTTGTTGATGCATCAGTTGTAGTTGAACCTCCAGTCGTGGTAGACCCACCAGCTGTTGTTGTTGATGCGTCAGTTGTAGTTGAACTTCCAGTTGTGGTAGACCCTGCAGGTGTAGTTGTTGATCCCTCGGTTGTTGTTGAACTTCCAGTTGTGGTAGACCCTGCAGTTGTAGTTGTTGATGCATCAGTTGTAGTTGAACCTCCAGTCGTGGTAGACCCACCAGCTGTTGTTGTTGATCCCCCAGCTGTTGTTGAACTTCCAATTGTGGTAGACCCTGCAGGTGTAGTTGTTGATCCCTCAGTTGTTGTTGAACCTCCAGTTGTGGTAGGTTCTGCAGTTGTAGTTGTTGATCCCCCAGTTGTAGTTGAACTTCCAGTTGTGGTAGACTCACCAGCTGTTGTTGTTGATCCCTCAGTTGTAGCTGAACTTCCAGTTGTGGTAGACCCACCAGCTGTTGTTGTCGATCCCTCAGTTGTAGTTGAAATCTCAGTTGTGGTAGAACCAGCAGCTGTTGTTGTTGATCCCTCAGTTGTAGTTGAACTTCCCGTTGTGGTAGTCCCACCAGCTGTTGTTGTTGATCCCCCAGTTATAGTTCCAGTTGTGGTAGCCCCTGCAGTTGCAGTTGTTGTGACTCCAGTTGTGGTCGATTGTGCAGCAGCTGGTGTATTAGCAAGCTGATTGGCCACTATTGGTAAAGAATAGAATCTGTTCTTCAACACATTATTTTTCAGGACACAGTTTTTATTCAGGACTCACTTTTTATTACAGCAATCATTAACTTACCTATAAGCACCAGTAAAGTTGATAAGATTGGTCCAACACCCATTGTGTATGCTCTGCAACCTGCAAAATTGGACAGCTCAGTGACTCACTCACAATAGCAATATATAAACTCCTCAGATTTTGATTGAAAATTTATGTTCAATCTACAATGATCATTAGTGTCTTGAAGAATTTCTTCTTAACATAAATGTATAAATGAGACTCAACTATTTTGTAAATGCATGCAGTAAAAGTCTTTTTAATGGATTGTTCAATCAATATAAGAGTTCCTCTTGTATACTTCATTCAGAGTTCAGTTTCTCATGTCAGTTTCTGCCTTTCAAGCACAGAATATAACAATAATTCTGTTTTAATATCCCATGTTTCTCATTGACTTCCACATGGCATGACAAAAATTAATCAAACAAACCAGAAGTCCCTCTTTACAGCATCTCTGATGTTTCGGGCCAGGCACCCTTCCTCAGTGTGTATAATGGCAATCAACACAATCCACAACAGGTGGACTAAATGATAGACATCCACAACTGACACAACAAGTTCGTCTCGGTAGAGGAAGCTACCCATATTATTCATCTTAATCAACAAATAATAAATTGAAAAAAATGACTTATGCCCAGCTCATAAGAAGACAAACAAAAGAACAAATCTCATTCATCTACCACATCACGGAGAACTAATTACAGATCACACAAAGAAAATATCCTGAGTCCACAAAAGGTATTGCCTATTCAATCCATTAAGAGCAAAGACACTCAGAGAGTGCATTTGACATGTCTCCCTCTATAGAAGAGTCATGTGTCAGCAGCCACCTCTCCCCTATAATAATAATAATAATAATAATAATAATAATAATCATCATCATCATCATCATCATCATAAAACATATATAATGCTAATCAAAAAATAATAAGACAAATCAAAATATAATCTAAAAAATGAATGAAAATTGCAGAGTGCAATAAATAAACCGAAATGTAAACACCTCAATCCTGTATCCGATTCTTCACATAAACTCAATGAAACAGATGATGAAATATTAACTTAAATTCATAAAAAACAAGAAAATGAAATCTTTTTATTGAACCCCTCAGAAATGAGAGTATTCACTGAGTTTATCCAGTATGTCTCCACCTGTAGGAGGATTCTGTCTCTGTTCCCCCCTCTCCTTGGCATATTGACAGTTTCAGTTCCCATGTCATTTAAGTTCGACAAACTATGTTTATGCTGTTAAAATGCCTAGCTACAGATGATTATTGATGGAATATTTGCGCTTGCAGATCCTAGTTTTTAACTCTCGTTTTGTTTTACCAACATAATATAAATTACATGGACATCTTAACAAATAAACAGCACATTTGATGTTGCATGTAATCCTGCCTTTAACCTTGATCTCCATACGACATTTTGGATGGGTGAAATGATTGCCCTTAATCATGGCATAACAATGTACACAGTTGTGACAAGGAAAGTTCCTACTGGGTGTTGTGAATATTTTGAATGATGGTCAGCATCTTCAGTGGAGAAAAGTGCATGCAAAATTTTGATGTCTTAAAGCTGAAAATGTTTATTGAAAGCACTGGGGCCAACCAGAGTGTTCTACTCCGGTGCTGTGTATTTCCAATTCTGAGCCTTCAGGGCAAGTCCGAGACTTGTCCTTAACCGAAGCAGAGATATTAATCTAACTGGTTCATCAGTTTCAGCTTCGGCTAGCAATGGCCTGCATTCTGGCCTTGGTTTGCCAGTAAAGCTCCTGCTTATCAACCATAGATGCCTCTATCTTCTGTTTAAGAAGACAGACGGTACAGCTTGACCTCTCTAACCCTGTCATCCTTTACTTATGGAAATTTCCATAACACTGGGGATATGAGACAAAAATGCATGTTACTCCTAAATAAATCAATCTTCACCAAGAGATCATGTAAATTGGCAGACCTCTTGTAAAAATACCTGGGTAGGACTTGGAATGTACTCGCAGCACCTGGCTTTTTTGATTGTTAGTTGAGCATGATGTATTCTATAATTAAATTTACTTTAACAATTAATTAATAAAGAAATTTATTGTGTCAGAACAGTAAAAGTGAGGTATTTGCTTTAAATTGCTTAAACATGGTCATATATATAGTGTCATACCTAACTCCCCTGCTATTTTTTTTTTTTTCACTGAGCAGAGCTGAGAGTAAAATATTCTTACCAAAAATTCATGTTAATTGCTGGAACTCTTCTGTAGCCTTTACCATTTCAGCCTAATTAATAATAGACCTTACAAAGCCTGAATATTTTAACTACAGATATTTCGCCATAGCAGTAATGCACAGAGGTAACTACCACAGTTAATGATTACTCCATTCCATTTATGTGTGCCAGTCAGCCATAGTTATACACCATGCACAATACCAGAGCTCTGAAAAAAACTAGAACTGAGATGACACTTGTTTTAATGCTGGCAATTCAAAAGTCAACCATAAAACATCTAACTACATCTATAGATACTGTAAAATCTTTAGATTATTGTAACTTTGTGATATTTAACTTGTATGTATAAGACAAGACAGATATTAGTGATATCATATGGAAATTAATCATAGTATTTACTTTTGACTGAGTCCAAGCAGAAATAACATTTGCAGAGAATGGTTATATTTTAGTGGATTTTATTAGATTTTTCTCAGTACAGCCAAAAGGCTTTATGAGGGATACTATGATGTAGATTAATTAACAATTAAATTAACAAAAATTCATGCAAACTATGTTTTTGTTACAAATCATTATATTGTTTTGACATTAGAAATGAATTTCTTTCTTTGACAAATTACAGTTTTATCACAATAACCAAGGAAAGAGGTCAAACATTAAGTAATTATGACCACTGTAGTGTGCATAATATTTTATAGCTTCTATTTCACTCAACTAATAATAATAATATTAGTAATTGGTTCATAGTTTTATAAATGCAAATAATTTGTGGGGTCTTACCCCTAATTTTCATACAGACAAACTCAAAACAAAGGACACCCTCTGTCTGTCTGTTTTATTAATCTTACTGCTCAGTCAATCAAGTATTCAATCAATTAAAGGTATTGTTGACATAAGGAGCTCAAAGTGGTATACAAGTCTCAACTAAAATGCTCTGATATAAACATTGTATATGCTAAATACACATATACATGCAAAAGTAATGATTTCATGTCATTTCAAGTGCCACAATGTTCACAATGTTACATCTGAAAGATGTTCTACAGATGTGTAGAAGTGAAAAAATATTTAAAAAATTAAATCACAATTAAGGAAATCACATAACATTTTAATGCAGCCCAAGTTCAAGGGGACTTAAACACAGTTACAGCACTTTTTGTAGTTTTAGTTCCTTAACCACAATTATTCTCAATAAACCTGTTTTTGTTCTTCTAAGAGTTAATATTTGATTTCATGAGATGGATGTTGTCAAAACTACATTTCCTTTTACACAATTTTGTTAACCTTGATGCTGATGTGACACACTAGGGCAGGATAAATGGACCGTACTTGTATAGCACTTTTCTAGTCTTCAGACTACTCAAAGCGCTTTTACACTACAAATCACATTCATCCATTCATACACTGAATGAGTACAGGGGCTACCATGCAAGGTCCCAACCTGCCCATCAGAGGAAACTAACCATTCATACTCATTCACACACTGATGGCATAGCCATCAGGAGCAATTTGGGGTTAAGTGTCTTGCCCAAGGACACATCGACATGCGGACCTGGAAGAGCCGGGAATCGAACCATCAATCTTCCGATTAGAGGATGACCCGCTCTACCTCCTGAGCCACAGCCGCCCCAAACAAGAAAAAAATAGTACAGTATATATTAAGTATAGTAATACAGAATGGTAGAGCCATTTGGAGTTCATAGAAGTACAATGCAGCCTTTAAGACCTGCTTCAAGCTCTAAAGTAATCTCAATGTGGAACGTATTTTACATTTTAATTTAAAGAGAGGTTAATGTTTATTTTATTCTTTGGCTGAAATATGCATCAATTTGGACAAATATTTTAAAATACAAAACTAACATATTTATTTTAAGGACATAGCTTTATTACATTTATTTACCTTTACACTGAATGAGGAGACTTCAATTAAACACTCAGTCAGTTCAACTGTTAAATGCTACCAACTACAGGGGTGTGACTAACAGACCTTGACACACTCTAAGATGTATGAAATCAAAATAAGGTAAGAAGCAAAAACAGCTGAATATAATCATATGAAGCAAGATTTCACAACAAATTGCCAAAATAATACATAACATGCAATCAAATATACATTAGTAAAGCATAATTTACAATTTAATAAAAACATAGACACAAAAATGTACTTACCCCAAGCAATAGTCAATTGTGTTTTTTAGAATAATTAATAAATATGAATAAATAATGTTAGGTCCTTATTTACTATCCTGGTGCTTTTCTGGTCTTCTGTTGCCACATTTTTTGAGGTCATATATATATCGCTGAAAACTAAAGGGAGGTGGCGTCACAGGTGGGTCATGAATTTTGTTGAAAGGTTTTTCCACATCAGTGAAGATAAAAAGAAGTTCACTTCTTAGACAATTGTGAGCATTATTGTTGATGCATTCCACTACTGTGTTCAAACTGGGTGTGTATTATGCATTCTCTTACACAGATTGAGCTGGTTGATATTGTCAAAATAATATATTTTTGATTAAATATCACTGTATAAAATATATAATGTAATTATACTGGAGGGATGACTACTATCAGAAAGTATGAATTTTGGGAATTTCCACACATTATTAGTAGAAGTTGTAGTTTCTTGGCAGTCTTACTAACATTGTGGCTGTTGCATCACTTGCATAAAGAGTGTGGTAGTACAGTAATACAAAGACAGGAAACGTCATATTGTTGTTGTTTTTTGTTCAAACAATTCAAAGTTAGCATTGAACCAACCTCTGTTCAGATTTACAATCACAGATAGTGAAATTCCTTTCTGGCAGGTGGGAATACACCAAGTCACACAGACAACAAAACATAGTAAAAGATCTAACAAAGCACACCATGTCATGTATTCATGAGTCAGTTGTAAGGCATTCATTACCAGACTACCAGAAAGGTGACCACAGCACAACTGTGAGTACTACAGGCATTTAAAAAATTGTAATACATTATTTATAATATATTATTGTCGTTGCAATGTTAATATATAATTATATATTGTATTGCTATTGTATAATGCAGATGAAAGCTGTACATTATCGATTAAAGCTGAAATACATTGAAAGCTTAAAGCTGAAAGAAAGTTGAATTGAATTGTTGAGTTGCATTAGCTGAAAAGGCTTAAACATGTTGTTGAAACAGCTAATAGGCAAATGGTATACAGCCAAAGCTGGAAATAGAAATAAAATGCCTCAACCTCTTATCATCCACCATTTTTGGGGCAATTTTTGCCTATTTGGCATATCGAAATGGAAAAAGCGTATATAACAGATAACTGTAAGGCCAAAATGCATGGATTTGGCTTCATTTGATAAGTAACATCTTCTAGTTTGTAGAAATGCGCTTGTCTAGTATAAGGCTATAACACAAATTACATCAGTTCAAATATGGCTCAAAAAAGTGTGTGTGTGTGTGTGTGTGTGTGTGTGTGTGTGTGTGTGTGTGTGTGTGTGTGTGTGTGTGTGTGTAAAAGTAAAAATCCCCAAAATGACATGGTCACCCCAAAAATTTTGTGTGGACCAAAAATCAGGTTCCCGTAGACACACAAAAAAACCCAACAATCTTCAATTCAACTAAAAGAAGGTCGGGGCATGCCCTGTTAGCAAAAGTGTTGTGTGCTTAGGTGTGCAAAGGAGGGGGAACTCAGTACCAGGAGAACAGTGTAGGAGTTGGTATAGCACAAACACTTTTCAGTAGCAGAACACACACTTGGCTCATCTGCACATGTACAAGCAGTCAGATAACTGCAAAGAAGGACTGTATCTGCACTGAATATTGGTTAAACATAGTTCATTATATATGCACTAACAATATTTCTTTCTTATTAATCGTTAATCATTTAATCTATTTATCAATTGTCAAATTGGAAAGTTTTAGGGTTTTTACATAAGTGCATTTCATTTTACATTTTAATTATCTTAAGTCATCTATCAAATTACCTTCCTTAATCAGAATATTTTCCTCTGTTAGTATATCTAAGTTGTTTTTCCTTTTTGCTTTTGTAATTGACTCAATGTCATTGTAAATGAGGGTTACCCCTCAATAAACTCTTAGTATAAATAAGTTTTGAATGAATATCCATTGTATTCACACATAAAATGAATGACTTTTAAAACCCTAAAGTTTTGAATAACTGACCAACAACACATCATCCAACACACATGTTGTTGTATGTAACTCCTGTGGAACAGAATGTGTTGGTCAGAGCTTCTAGCACAAAGCCAAAGCGTAGCCGTGCTAGGTTTGCCCTGCTTATAAACTATGCTAAATAAGCCAGGCTAACATTGATTAAGCTAGGCTAAGACAAGACAAGACAAGCTAGTGATTAGTTACCTTAACTTCACAGAAAAAAATCTTATATCCTATATTAATAAAGAACTTATATTAAAGAAAAATCTGTAAATACTCTTGTGTGTATGTTTGTAAGAAATGGCAACACGTTCTCATCCCTAACGCGTCAAATACTGCCGCTTGGTCAGTGGCCCGAAACTTCAAAATTTGACGCCCTAGGTACCCCTTTCGCGTCAGTTCTGCACACGCAGGGCTGTTCAACAAATTTCAACGGAGTAGTGACCCAGTCGAAATTATGCCGTCTATTCTTTCCCCTTGAAGTTCATACCAACATACCATACCAACGTAATAGCTTGTGGCCACTTTGTATTGATTTTTAGTGATCATTCCCTCTAAAGAGACAAGTGGACCCAAACCATGCTAGCAAACTACCCCCCACAGCATTACGGAGTCATCACATCTCCTCACTGTAGAAGTCAAACATTCAACAACTGAAAGTTTCTAGTTAGATTTATGTTTTCCGCAACATGGCAGTCTTTTAAAACTTTTTTTTTGTGTGGGCCATAATGGAATATACACTGATAATGTTTGATTCTTGTGTGGACGGTAGTGCTTACACTATATTTGAGGTGATTTAAGAGCAATGTTCTGTATCTCTCAGACTGTTTTGAAGGTATGTGAATAAATAGGAATCTCATAGTCAAAGTAAAATATCCCCTTTCTTCCTGAACAAACCTGATTCACAGACACCAACAACAAAGGCTGAGAACAGCTGATATTAAGACATTATTGTGTAATTTGATTATAACAAATCACTCAGCAAGTTTGATTATAACTTGCTGATCTGTAAACATCCATGGTGTCGTCTTGAAACTCCTGACCTCAAACCTTCACCAAAGATAGCAAAACATCACACAAGACAAATTCAGTTCTTTAAAAGATTTGTATTCTGATCATTGTAATGTTTCTTACAGAAATTATACAAATTAACAAAGTGTTCCCAGAGTACAGCTATGTATGATTATATAAATAAACTTGTATAAATAAGAAAATTGACAGTACATTGTTTTGACATATATATTATGTGTACCACAATATTTGATACTAGTCTATGCATAAGATTAAGATTGCAGTGTGCAGCCTGCTGCTGAGTAGCATGTGTTCCTTAATTTAATTTAAGACACTTGTTCACTTTAAAACATGCTGTCTGTGTAGTCTATACTTTATTATGCATTTTTATCAAGTAAAACCAACGTTTAGGTTTTACTTGATAAAATAGCAAATTTATTTTTATGAATTTGGAGACAACAGAAAGGTTAATATTACAGCATTTTGAATAATGCTTGGTTATACAACTCACAAAATAATCTGTCTTGCTCTTAAAGAAGACTAACTTCACAGTCTTGAGAAGCTCCACAAAAAGCAAATATACACATATATAATAATATAAATACATAGAAATAAGTGACTGGATAATCAGGCAGAACATTGTTCAGACTTAATATATTTCATGTTGGGAGGAAGGTCATCCGAACTTTGAATTTAATGTCTAGAACTTCATTCCAAGCCATATAAGAATTGAGATCCTCAAAAATCTAATGGAAAATTAGATGCAAGGGGAACAATGTCCTTTTTCATACCAATGGTTTTCTAATGAGATTTCACATGGACATCAGCACAGACATTATTGCTGACTTGACAGTAGCCATGACAGCAGTACCAGGCAAGATGCAGTGATGAGACTGGTCTTGTGGCTTACTCCACTTGAAACCTCTGCAAACATTGAGAAAAGGAAAGGAGACATTGTGTTAACACAAAGTTCTGTAATAGTTTATATTTTTGATTAAGTAGCTCTCTGTAGTGCTTACGTGCGCCATCCACAGAAATAGATGTGGTGTCAATGTTGAAGGCTGTGACGTTTGAAGCTGCATTGACCAAAACATCTGCAATCTGAGTGTCATTAGGAACAGATGTGGATGCAAATCCAAGGTCTATGTTGTTGATGATTGATCCATTACTGCAAGAGGAATTACAGAAAAATACTGATTTAGTCATATGAATTAATAGCTAATACTCTTTAAGATTCTATCAACAGAACAATATTTAATTACCTGAATGAAATCACTGTCAAGGAGCGGAATGAAGAGAATGTATTTTGGTAGAAAGGTTCAAGCTGCAGAAACACAAAAGAGAACTTTAGGTACATATTTGCCACATTTTAATGGTTTGTGTTTCTTCACTTTTTCACTCTGTTTTCATTACTTACCATATGTGTAATCTATGTCCTTTTTACTGTATATGGAGGGCTGATTCACATTACAAAAAACAATTTAGCGTCCCATTAAGAGGTATCTGAAGCACTTACACTTAAATTTTAAATGATAAATGTGGTTGCATTAGACTAAGCTATTTTGAAAAATGTATAGAATTAAAATTAAGTTGCATACGTTTTTCTGTAGTTTTATGGCCAATTTTCATAAAACAATTTTAGATTTTTTAAATTTTAGATTTTTTGGTGAAAATCATAAATAAATGTGTTTGGAAATGAAAAGTAAAGATTGCACACAGGAAAACACACATAGATATCTTGTAAAATGTAGAGAAAGAGAGATACTTACTTCTGATTTTATTGTTGATGCTCGACTTTGAAATGCTGCAGATGATGGATTCAACAAGTCACTTGTAAATGTCTCTCCAGCAGATCTGAAAGTAATCCTCTTTGTTGTGATTGCCTCAACGGTTGTAGTGGTTGATGTGGTGGTTGTAGGTGTTGTTACAGTTGTAGTAGTTGTGGGTACAGATGTGGTGGTTCTAGATGTTGTTACAACTGTAGTAGTTGTAGGTACAGATGTGGTGGTTGTAGGAGTAGTTACAGTTGTAGTACTTGTAGGCACAGGTGTGGTAGTTGTAGGAGTTGTTACAGTTGTAGCTGTAATTGAGATTGTTGTAGTTGCAATTTTGGTAGTTGTTGCAGCAGCAGTAGTAGTAGTATTAGCTGCAGTAACAGTTGTGGTATTTAAAGAGGGGACTGCAGTTGTTGAGGTATTTCTTTCTGTAAAAAATAAATTTGACATATGAAGAAATATGGAAAAAAGAAATTATGGTAACTAGAGTACCTTGTTTTGAACAAACATATCACAATATCTGTCTTGTGGATGTTTCTCATAGTTAACTTCGCAGTAATTGTATATGCTCTTTGTTGGCGCTGCATTTAAAAAAAAAAAGGACCATAAAAGGACATCAAACTTGGGACTGTTAATTTCACATTAAATCCGTAAGTATACCAGAAATCACCCTTGGAGAATTCACAGAGGAATTGCTTTGTATTGTTAATTTAAACATTTAATTGTAGTTCATTTAGACACTCATGACACACACAGTGTGAAAGATATGTTGATAAATGACAAATATCAACAGGTATATTTCATTGCCCTAATGCCTAGTGGAGTGAAATGTAGGGCTAACTATTTACTTACCAATAACTTGGATGGAGTTGGCTTCAACAGTGAGGTTGAAGGTATTGTTGGGGTTTGACACTGATTCTGCTAAGGTTTTTGCAACATCATCAGCATCTGGAATGACTGCAGATGAAGCAGTTTCATTGAATTCAATCCCCATTTCTGCTTCAGTGTTTTCCATTCGTGTTCCGGCTTCAGCTGGTCTGCATCAAAAAAGCACATTTGTTAATAAATAACATTAACATGCATAACTTAGGCATATGTTTAATTATTCCATTACTTTTTCTGTAATTATTATCATTATATCTTACCTAAACTCTATGACAAAACTGCGGATGAAAAGTACACCATATTCTGCGCTGTAGATGGCATCATACTGTGGGAAGGAATCAGATGGAAAAATATGAACAAATTAGAATAGTGTTGTCCAAATGAAATTAAGAGAACCTGAAAACTTATGTAACACACTAAAAATAATGTGAATTCATGTGACCATTTAGAAACAGTACTCACCACTGCTATAATTTTATTAGCAAGAGTTTGAAATTCTGGACTGCTGGAATTAGTGAGTTCTGATACAAATGGTTCAAGCACAACTGCTGCGAGAACTACAACTGGTTCGACAACAGCTGAGGTCGTAACAGTAGGAGTAGTAGTAGAAGTTGTGGTAGTTGATCCTTCAATTGTAATTGATCCTCCAGTCGCAGTTGAACCTCCAGTTGTTGTAGACCCACTAGCTGTTGTTGTTGATCCCTCAGTTGTAGTTGAACTTCCAGTTGTGGTAGACCCTGTAGTTGCAGTTGTTGATCCATCGGTTGTAGTTGAACTTCCAGTTGTGGTGGACCCACCAGCCGTTGTTGTTGATCCCTCAGTTGTAGTTGAAATTCCAGTTGTGGTAGTCCCTGTAGTTGTAGTTGAACTTCCAGTTGTGGTAGACCTTGTAGTTGTAGTTGTTGATCTATCAGTTGTAGTTGAACTTCCAGTTGTGGTAGACCCACCAGCTGTTGTTGTTGGTCCCTCAGTTGTTGTTGAACTTCCAGTTGTGGTAGACCCTGTAGTTGTAGTTGTTGATCCGTCAGTTGTAGTTGAACTTCCAGTTGTGGTAGATGCACCAGGTGTTGTTGTTGATCCCTCAGTTGTAGTTGAACTTTCAGTTGTGGTAGATCCAGCAGCTGTTGTTGTTGATCCCTCAGTTGTAGTTGAGCTTTCAGTTGTGGTAGATCCAGCAGCTGTTGTTGTCAACGCCTCAGTTGTAGTTGAACTTTCAGTTGTGGTAGATGCACCAGGCGTTGTTGTTGATCCCTCAGTTGTAGTTGAGCTTTCAGTTGTGGTAGATCCAGCAGCTGTTGTTGTCAACGCCTCAGTTGTAGTTGAACTTTCAGTTGTGGTAGATGCACCAGGCGTTGTTGTTGATCGCTCAGTTGTAGTTGAACTTTCAGTTGTGGTGGATCCAGCAGCTGTTGTTGTTGATCCCTCAGTTGTAGTTGAACTTTCAGTTGTGGTAGATGCACCAGGCGTTGTTGTTGATCGCTCAGTTGTAGTTGAACTTTCAGTTGTGGTGGATCCAGCAGCTGTTGTTGTTGATCCCTCAGTTGTAGTTGAACTTTCAGTTGTGGTAGATCCAGCAGCTGTTGTTGTCAACCCCTCAGTTGTAGTTGAACTTTCAGTTGTGGTAGATGCACCAGGCGTTGTTGTTGATCCCTCAGTTGTAGTTGAGCTTTCAGTTGTGGTAGATCCAGCAGCTGTTGTTGTCAACGCCTCAGTTGTAGTTGAACTTTCAGTTGTGGTAGATGCACCAGGCGTTGTTGTTGATCGCTCAGTTGTAGTTGAACTTTCAGTTGTGGTGGATCCAGCAGCTGTTGTTGTTGATCCCTCAGTTGTAGTTGAACTTTCAGTTGTGGTAGATCCAGCAGCTGTTGTTGTCAACCCCTCAGTTGTAGTTGAACTTTCAGATGTGGTAGATACAGCGGCTGTTGTTGTCAATTCCTCAGTTGAAGTTGAACTTTCAGTTGTGGTAGATGCACCATGCGCTGTTGTTGATCCCTCAATTGTAGTTGAACTTTCAGTTGTGGTAGATCCAGCAGCTGTAGTTGTCAACCCCTCAGTTGTAGTTGAACTTTCAGTTGTGGTAGATGCCCCAGGCGTTGTTGTTGATCCCTCAGTTGTAGTTGAACTTTCAGTTGTGGTAGATGCACCAGGCGTTGTTGTTGATCCCTCAGTTATAGTTGAACTTTCAATTGTGGTAGATGCACCAGGCGTTGTTGTTGATCCCTCAGTTGTAGTTGAACTTTCAGTTGTGGTAGGTCCAGCAGCTGTTGTTGTCAACCCCTCAGTTGTAGTTGAACTTTCAGTTGTGGTAGATGCCCCAGGCGTTGTTGTTGATCCCTCAGTTGTAGTTGAACTTTCAGTTGTGGTAGATCCAGCAGCTGTTGTTGTTGATCCCTCAGTTGTAGTTGAACTTCCAGTTGTGGTAGACCCTGTAGTTGTAGTTGTTGATCCATCAGTTGTAGTTGAAATTTCAGTTGTGGTAGATGCACCACGCATTGTTGTTGATCCCTCAGTTGTAGTTGAACTTTCAGTTGTGGTAGATCCAGCAGCTGTTGTTGTTGATCCCTCAGTTGTAGTTGAACTTTCAGTTGTGGTGGATCCAGCAGCTGTTGTTGTCAACCCCTCAGTTGTAGTTGAAATTTCAGTTGTAGTAGATGCACCAGGCATTGTTGTTGATCCCTCAGTTGTAGTTGAACTTTCAGTTGTGGTAGATCCAGCAGCTGTTGTTGTTGATCCCTCAGTTGTAGTTGAACTTCCAGTTGTGGTAGACCCTGTAGTTGTAGTTGTTGATCCATCAGTTGTAGTTGAAATTTCAGTTGTGGTAGATGCACCACGCATTGTTGTTGATCCCTCAGTTGTAGTTGAACTTTCAGTTGTGGTAGATCCAGCAGCTGTTGTTGTCAACCCCTCAGTTGTAGTTGAACTTTCAGTTGTGGTAGATGCACCAGGCGTTGTTGTTGATCCCTCAGTTGTAGTTGAACTTTCAGTTGTGGTAGATCCAGCAGCTGTTGTTGTTGATCCCTCAGTTGTAGTTGAACTTTCAGTTGTGGTGGATCCAGCAGCTGTTGTTGTCAACCCCTCAGTTGTAGTTGAAATTTCAGTTGTGGTAGATGCACCAGGCATTGTTGTTGATCCCTCAGTTGTAGTTGAACTTTCAGTTGTGGTAGATCCAGCAGCTGTTGTTGTCAACCCCTCAGTTGTAGTTGAACTTTCAGTTGTGGTAGATGCACCAGGCGTTGTTGTTGATCCCTCAGTTGTAGTTGAACTTTCAGTTGTGGTAGATCCAGCAGCTGTTGTTGTTGATCCCTCAGTTGTAGTTGAACTTTCAGTTGTGATAGATGCACCAGGCGTTGTTGTTGATCCCTCAGTTGTAGTTGAACTTTCAGTTGTGGTAGATCCAGCAGCTGTTGTTGTTGATCCCTCAGTTGTAGTTGAACTTTCAGTTGTGGTGGATCCAGCAGCTGTTGTTGTCAACGCCTCAGTTGTAGTTGAACTTTCAGTTGTGGTAGATGCTCCAGGCATTGTTGTTGATCTCTCTGTTGTCATTGAACTTTCAGTTGTGGTAGATCCAGCAGCTGTTGTTGTTGATCCCTCAGTTGTAATTGAACTTTCAGTTGTGGTGGATCCAGCAGCTGTTGTTGTCAACCCCTCAGTTGTAGTTGAAATTTCAGTTGTGGTAGATGCACCAGGCATTGTTGTTGATCCCTCAGTTGTAGTTGAACTTTCAGTTGTGGTAGATGCACCAGGCGTTGTTGTTGATCCCTCAGTTGTAGTTGAACTTTCAGTTGTGGTAGATCCAGCAGCTGTTGTTGTCAACCCCTCAGTTGTAGTTGAACTTTCAGTTGTGGTAGATGCACCAGGCGTTGTTGTAGATCCCTCAGTTGTTGTTGAACTTTCAGTTGTGGTAGATACACCAGGCGTTGTTGTTGTCAACCCCTCAGTTGTAGTTGAACTTTCAGTTGTGGTAGATGCACCAGGCGCTGTTGTTGATCCCTCAGTTGTAGTTGAACTTTCAGTTGTGGTAGATCCAGCAGCTGTTGTTGTCAACCCCTCAGTTGTAGTTGAACCTTCAGTTGTGGTAGATGCACCAGGTGTTGTTGTTGATCCCTCAGTTGTAGTTGAACTTTCAGTTGTGGTAGATCCAGCAGCTGTTGTTGTCAACCCCTCCGTTGTAGTTGAACTTCCAGTTGTGGTAGATGCACCAGGCGTTGTTGTTGTCAACCCCTCAGTTGTAGTTGAACTTTCAGTTGTGGTAGATCCAGCAGCTGTTGTTGTCAACCCCTCAGTTGTAGTTGAACTTTCAATTGTGGTAGATGCACCAGGCATTGTTGTTGATCCCACAGTTGTAGTTGAACTTTCAGTTGTGGTAGATCCAGCAGCTGTTGTTGTCAACCCCGCAGTTGCAGTTGAACTTCCAGTTGTGGTGGATCCATCAGCTGATGTTGTTGATCTCTCAGTTGTAATTGAACTCCCAGTTGTTGTGACTTCAGTTATCATTGTTGTTGGTTCAACAGTTGTGGTTGCAGCTGGTGTAGCAAGCTGATTGGCCACTATTGGTAAAGCATAAGATCTGTTCTTACTCACTCATTATTTTTCAGTATAGAAAGGAAATATTCACAGCAATCACTAACCTACCTGTAAGCACCAGTAAAATTGATAAGATCGGTCCAACTCCCATTGTGTCTGCTCTGCAAACTGTAAAATTTGACAGCACAGTTATTCATAAAAGCAGTATACAAACACTTAACATTTTGATATAATGAATGCTTAATCCACAATGATAATTAAAAGTGTCTGATTTTTGTCTTTCAAAATGTGTATAAATGAAACTAGAATAAATGCGTGTAAATGTATGTAGCAAAAAATGTTTTTTTAATGTATGATTGAATCAATATATGAGTTCCTCTTGCATATTTTGTTTGGAGTTCACTTTCTGAGGTCAGTTTTTGCTCTTCAAGCATAGAATCTAGAAATGATTCTGTTTTAATATCCCTTTTTTCTCACTGACTTAAACGCGACCTGACAAAGATTAATCAAAGAAACCAGAAGTCCCTCTTTACAGTGTCTCTGTCCTGCACTTCACAATAAATAAATTAGATTCACTTTAACAATTAATTAATTATGAAATGTATTGTGTCAGAACAGCAAAAAGTACATATTTGCTTTAAATTGCTTAAACATGGTCACATATATAGTGCCATACCCAACTCCCCTGCTAGAGTTGTTTTTTATTCACTGAGCAGAGCCAAGAGTAAAGTGTTCTTACCACTAATTCATGTTAATTGCTGGAACTCTTCTGTAGCCTTTACCATTTCAGCCTATCCACCACCATAGTGTGCATAACCCTTGACAGCTTGTATTTCACTCAGCTGATAATAATAATAATATTAGTTCAGAGTTCTATAAATGCAAATAATTTGTGGGGTCTTACCCCTAATTTTCATACAGACAAACTCAAAACTAAGGACACCCTCTGTCTGTCTGTTTTATTTATATTACTGCTCAGTCAATCAGGTATTCAATCAAATAAAGGTGTTGTTGACATAAGGTGCTCAAGTCTCAACAAAAATGCTTTGATATAAACATTGTATATGCTAAATACACATACACATGCAAAAGTAATAATTTCATATAATTTCAAGTGCCACAATGTTAAATATGAAAGATGCCCTACAGATGTGTAGAAATGACAAAACCACATAACCACAATTATTCTTATTAAACCTGTTTTTGTTTTTCTAAGAGTTAATATTTGATTTAATGGATATAAACACTGGAGGTGAATGGCATCAAAGCTACATTTCCTTTTACACAATTTTGTTAACCTTGACGCTGATGTGACACACTAGGGCAGGATAAACAAGAAAAAAGAATAATATAGTATATAGTAAGTATAGTAATACAGAATGGTAGAGCCATTTGGAGTTCATTGAAGTACCATGCAGCCTTTAAGACCTGCTTCAAGCTTTAAAGTGATCTCAGCATGGAACATATTTTACATTTCAATTTAGAGGTTAATGTTTATTTTATTCTTTGGCTGAAATATGCATCCATTTGGTCAAGTATTTTAAGATATAAAACTAACACATTTATCTTAAGGACAAAGCCTTATTACAGTTATTTACCTTTGCACTGAATGAGGATACCTCCATTAAACAATCAATCAGTTCAACTGTTAAATGCTACCAACTACAGGGGTGCAACTAGCAGACCTTGACCACTCACTTTGGAGCGGGGCAAGCAAAATCCAATAATCAATACGGTATTACATTGACACTTTATTACAGCTCCGGGATGTATGAAATCAAAATAAGATAAGGAGCAAAAATAACAGCTGAATATAATCTTATGAAGCAAGATTTCACCACATATTGCCAAAATAATACATAACATGCAATCAAATATACATTATTGTGAAGCGTTATTTACAATTTAATAAAAATATAGACACAAAAATGTACTTACCCCAAGCAATAGTCAATTATGTTTTTTAGAATAACGTATAAATATGAATAAATAATGTAAGCTCCGTATTTACTATCCTGGTGTTTTTCTGGTCTTCTGTTGCCACATTTGTTGAGGTCTTATATATATCGCTGAAAACTAAAGGGAGGTGACGTTACAGGTGGGTCATGAATTGTGTTGAAATGTTTTAACACATCAATGAAGAAAAAAAGTGATTCACTTCCTAGACAATTGTTAGCATTATTGTTGATGCATTCCACTAACACCCAAAACTGGGTGTGTATTATGTATTCTCTTAAACAGATTGAGCTGGTTGATATTGACAAAATAATATATTTTTGATTAATTACTACTGTATAATATATACAATGTGATCATACTGGGGGGATGACTAGCATCAAAAAGTATGAATTTTGGAAATTTCCACACATTATCAGTAGAAGTTGTAGTTTCTTGGCACTCTTGATAACATTGTGGCATTCGCAACTAAACTAAAAATAGTGGCTGTTGCATCACTTACAAGGAAACGTCATGTTTTTTTGTTTGTTGGATTATTGTTCAAACAATTCAAATTTAGCATTGAACCAAACTCTGTCCAGATTTACATTCACAGATAGTGAAATTCCTTTCTGGCAGGTGTGAATACACTAAGACACACGTCAACTAAACATAGTAAAAGATCAATGAAAGCCAATACCTAAACACGTCTAGAACAATAAGATTGTACTGAAAAGCATATCACGTCATGTATTCATGACTCAGTTGTAAGGCATTCATTACCAGACTACCAGAAAGGTGACCACAGCACAATTATGAGTACTACACCCAGATAGCAAAATTGCTGTGGTCCATATCAGTCCGCCTCTGTTGCCAGATCCAGGCCACAAAAAAAATCATAATAATGCCACATGTAAACCAAACAGTGACCTAATAAACCAGATCTGGCCCATATTTCATTCTTATTCTGACCCTGATCTGGCCCATGTTCCATATCCTCATTTGGCCCACATACCGCATGGAGGGGGTTAAATATCTTACCCAAGGACACATCTTCATGCTGGAGGAGCCGGGAACTGAACCACCGTGCTTCCGATTAGCGGACGAACCGCTCTACCTCCTGAGCCACACCCACCCAAGAACTGCATCTTGCAGAATCTGCATGGAATGGTGGCATTGTGATAAAGCATTTGCTATGTAGACCCAACATGGTGCTATAAGTTAATCAATTCAATTGGGTACATGTGATCTAAATGATCTCTGGAGAACAATTTATAAGAGGAGAAGGCCAGGGTACACTTTGCTGTAGAAAAATAATCTTCTGGGAGCATTTCCAAAAAAATCTTACCTTCCCAGTTATAAATTTTATCAGTGTGTATCATATCATATCATATCATATCATATCATATCATATCATATCATATCATATCATATCATATCATATCATATCATATCATATCATATCATATCATATCATATCACATCCAGATTAGCCAGTTCTGAGTGTCCCACATCTTGGCCAAAACAGGCCCAGGTATGTTTTAAGATGACCGGGCCACATTTGCTACATCATATGTTGTCCACCTCATGCTCACTTCCAGATTAACCAGTACCAATTGTGCCACACTTTTGCCTGAAGTGGCCCGATAATGTTCAGCAATATTTGGGCCATATTTACAATTTCAAATGTGGGCCACATTAGGCTCACACTATGACAGCCAGTGCTGACTGTACCATACAATTGCCAATAGTTTACACATCGCCGAAAGCACCACAGCTTTGCCAAAAATAGCCCACATTTGTTTTGGGATATTTGGGTCATATTTGTTATTTTACATGTAGGCCACTTCAGGCCCATATCCATTTTGTCTAGGCCAGAAGAAGGCCAGCAGTATCATATCATTGCCTGAAGTTGCCCACTTCTGCTATCTGGGCAGGAATTTTAAAAATGTAATACAATATTTATAATATATTATAGACGTTATAATTTAAATATATCATTGTATATTGTATTGTTATTGTATATTGTTGATGAAAGCTGAAATATACTGAAAACTTCAAGTTGAAAGAAACAGAAATTGGGTGAAAAAACAAGTGATATCAACTGAAATGCATTGCTTTGAAAACTTGGAAGCTCAAATGTAAAAGTGGAGCTGGGAGTTGAATTGCATTAGCTGAAGCTTAAACACATTGTTGAAACAGCTTATTTGCCATACCCAAATGGAAAAAGCTTATAACAGATAACTGTAAGGCCAAAATGTATGAATTAGGCTTCATTTGATAAGTAACATCTTCTAGTTTTTGGAAATGTGCTTGTTAAGCATGTGGCTATAACAAATTACATCAGTTCAAATATGGCTCAAAAAAGTGTTTTGTTCCTTGTCTATAATGAGTCATATTTGAATTTATACCAGAGCTATGCAAAACACCACATACCTTGTTCATCTTTCCAACCACACTTGTGTAAAATTCCAGACCTCTTGGCCTAACCTTAGGGGAGCGAGTTTTTAGTTTGTGGTGTAAATGGTGTCTCTGAACCTCCAAAATTTCTCCAAGTGGCCTACAACTGTATGATACTAAGCTGCTTACATCTGGCTTAAGCGCGTTGCTGGCAACCAAGTGGATGTTAAAAAGTTAAAATTTTGAGAATAGAAATTCTTTGTATTATTATCAGGTAACATCTTCTAGTTTCTGGAAATGTGCTTGTTTAGAATGTGGCTATAACACAAATTACATCAGATCAAATATGGCTCAAAAAAGTATGCATGTGTGTGCATGTGTGTGTCTGTGTGCGTGTTATTTTGACGATGGAGACAATGTTTGTGTATGTGTGTGTGTGTGTGTGTGTGTGTGTGTGTGTGTGTGTGTGTGTGTGTGTTTCCATAAAAACATAGGGACCAAAAATTTTGTGTGGACCAAATATCCAGTTCTCACAAGAAAACAAACCCACAACCTTGAATTCAGTGAAAAGAAGGTTGGGCGATGCACTGTCAAACTTTCAGGGGCCATCCCACAATGCACAAAAACCCAACTTTGTGTGCTTAGGAGTGGTAGTGGTAGGAGTTAGTACAGCACAAACACACACTTTTTGGTAGCAGAACACACACTTGGTTCATCTGCACATGGTGCAAGCAGTCAGCTAACTGCAAAGAAGGACTGTATTGGCACTGAATATTGGTTAAACATAATTTCATTGTATATGCAGTAACAATATTTATTAGTTTTTTATTAATCATTAATCATTTCATCTATTTTTCAATTATAAAATTGGAAAGATGCTGTCACCTGCAGTGCGCTGTCATACGGAAGTTAACATGGAGACCACTGAAGTCAATGTTTATGGTGTCATTTATAGGTTGATGTGCAGTACAGAGTAGGGAGGTCAATGATTAACCTTTAATCGTTTAACTGCAAAGAATATTTTGAGCTGTTATGCATGTCGGTCTATAGCATTGGAATTGGACAAAAAATTGCAATTGGTACAAAATTGCAACAGCACAACATTTCACTGCATATGAAAGTGAAAACTACAGTGTGTGAATGTGAAAAATTGGGCGCACCAGTGACTGACTGAGTTCTGACACTCAGCTAAAGATTGTTGTGAAGTAGCTCCACTCTGAAACACCACTGTACAATCAGAGTGGACTAAGTGTCATCTGCAATTCCAAAAAGGTATTCAGTATTTGGATCAAGTAGCTTGTGAAAAATACGGTGAGTCAGATTTGTATCAACAGATGTTATTTCAATGTTTCAGATACATATTTTTTCAATACTTAGGTAAACATAAGTGTCAGACTGGCCTCAATATCAGCAAATAATATTAAAGGAAACAAAAGCCTTGACTGGGACATCCATCAAGTAAATTGTGGTTGTCCTTGAATACATAAGCATTGTCAGATGTAGGCCACTTTTGTGTGCAGTCTGCAGCTGTGTATGAATGATTGTCTGTTCAAAGATTTAAAAAACTGTTATACAACATACAACACATTTGCAAATATTAGGATCTAAAGTCAATTAATGTTCTGTGTTCTTCTACACATCCAATAGGTCAGCTGTCACATACAGTCCAGGTTCATACTGTTTGGAGTAAAGCAAACGTCCTCCTGATAATCCTGAGCTCCATTATGTCGAGCAGTGCAGCAAAACTAAAAACTGCAGTTATCAACTTCTGAAATATTTTTTTTAGTCAGACAAGTGAAAAACGGGTTATTTTCTAGTTTTGGTTTAATTTCTATTCTAACTGTTGATTTGATTAGGAAAACATGTCAGGGGAATTGGAAAAACAGGAAAAAATGGGAGGTGTATTACATTTTTTTAAATTCACATGAAAAACAGAAAAACAAAATAATGTATTTCTTTATTCTGTTATCAAACAAGTTGAACACAGGACTAGTCATGCAGCCCAGACTACCTCCAAATGTAGTCTGAGGGATCGGATGTCAGTGCATCCTCAGTGCGTCCTGGGTGCATTCACACTTGTACTTAGAGCTGTCGAATTGTGATCAGCTCACCTGAGACACATGTTAATGCCAGGTGTAAACAGGGCCACAGACCTGAGCTGTCTCAGGTGGGTGTGCAGAAGCTGTGTGTGGTAATGTAAATTTTTCTCTGGAACCTGAAAACTGATCAGTGCTAGCCATAGTGTCGTCGGGGCTGTCCTTTCTCAGTAAACAGAAGGTGCTTAATGCTGATTTTTTGCAAAAGGTGAAATTGGTCAGTTTTTGGCAAACAGCCTGGTGCAGCTGAACAGGTCTAACCAGCCAGCAGGTGCAGGACTCCTATGCATGCATGCACACACAGACACAGGGAGCAGGAACAAGTCAGGAGACATCACACTAACTGACCTTCTTGTGCATGACAGTCGACGACACCCTGATTGGGGGCAATATATTATTTAAAATGACATATTGGTTATAATTAATGCACTATGTTTAGAAGAGGCTGAATTTTTTTGCAGCTTTATGGGACTGGCATAATTCAAAAAGGATTAAATTGGTTATGATTGAACTTACAGGTGCCCAGCATGTCCTCTCCACTGTTGTGGTTTCCTGGTTCCTTATATTTAGGAGTGAACTGCTGAGGTAGAGTGAAGTTTTGAAACTCCAGCACCATCTTTGCATCTGAGAGAGGGTTTTTTTTATTTAGTCTTTATTTAATCAGGCAGTCTCATTGAAATTAAGATCTCTTTTCCAAGAGAGACCTAAGAACAAGAAACATTCATAAGACAAGAACACAATAGTAGACAGAAATAACACAACTACACAATAAACAAGGAATTAATAAAAAAAAAGTCACAAGAATCATAAAAAACATCAAATAAGGATGCTTTAAATTTTCAGAGAGGCTCAAGTTTGAGGGCAGTTTGCTGTTCATGCCATTTAAAAGGTGCATAGTACCTGAAACCAGTTCTTCCAACATTAGTGCAAACATGAGGGATATCTAAGGTTCAGGAGTTACTCAATCATGTGCTGTAGTTTGATTTGAATGAGAGAAGAGATGTGAGATAGTTTGGAAGCTTCAAATGCTCAAACCTCAAAGTTTCATGTATGTATAGATGAATAACATGAGATGGTTTTTTTTCTTCTTGACTGTAAGGAAGTCCATCCAGCAGTGTGATCAGAGAACAATGATTATTTGTCCTTTGTAATAAAGCATAATGCACTATGACACACAGGGTTTAACTGCTGAAGTGTTGATGGGGCAGCAGGACAAGTATTTGTATGACTCAGCAAGAGTAATATGTTTAATATATTTTGCATGTATTACCACAAGTCACACAAAAATTATATTTATATTTTTATCTCCTTTGGGAAATAAGAAAACTTCTGCAGTGTTTTGATGTGATGTATGTCTGTTAATACCATTAAAATAATAATAATACACTTGCCTTATTTGCTACTGTCGACAGGCTAACAAATCCTCCTATGCCAGTAGCCCCTGAACTTCAACCCACCAAGGCTTGCAATGAATTTGCCTCATTCTTCAGTGACAAAATTGTTCGAATTAAAATAGCTAATAGCATTGTAGGAAAGCAAAGATATGTTGATTAAAGACATATTCGTGATACGTTACAAACAAACATAATCGCGGGCAAAATATGTTTTCGTAGAAACGTAATTGAGAATGCAGTTTGGTTGTGTGGGAACGTAATTTTGAGGAGACAGGGTTGCTTATTTCCTTTTTAGCTTCTTTTTTAAATTTTGTTTCCGAATGTCACACTTTTAAATTGTTTTTATATGTCTTTTTACTTGTCTTGCTTTTATATTCTGTTTTAATGCCTTTTATGGTCTATGTAAAGCACTTTGAATTGCCTTCTTGCTGAAATGTGCTATACAAATAAACTTGCCTTGCTTTGCCTTATATTAAGTGTATCATTTAGGTGTGTAGTGTATCATCTGCTAACTAAATTGATGAATTGATGATGAACTGAATTTTGAGACAGATTAGAATCTGGGTGACTTATCACCTCCACCAAACTATTTCCAGTGAGAAACATGTGAAAACACAATTTACCCAATACCTTCATAACAGCTGTACATATTGTTAAACAATCTTCTGGCTTTTTCAAAGCTAGCTGGGTATTTATTCATCAGAAATTAGATCAATTTAATAGAAAAATGGTGTTCATCCCTCCAGAAGAGTTCATGAAACTTGTAGAATCAATGCCAAGGCTGAGGAACACCATTCTTCCAGAAAATATTCCCTAATTTGGTGTTTTAATGATGGTGGTGGAAAGCATTGTCTAAAACGTCAGTCCAAAATCTCCAAAAGGTGTTTAATTGGGTTGAGATTTGGTCACTGCAAAGGACATAGCCTGTGATTCACATCATTTTTATACTCATCAAACCATTCAGTGACCAATTGTGCCCTATGGATGGGACATTGTCATCCTGGAAGAGACCACTCCCATCAGGATAGAAATGTTTCATCATAGGATAGAGGTGATCACTCAGAACAACGGTATTGATTTGTTCTAAAGGAACAAGTGGACCCAAACCATGCCAGAAAAATGCCCGCCACAGCATACCAGAGCCATTAATTTCCATTAATTTTTCACCCATCTGTAGGACTTATCTTTTAAGCTAGCTTATAAGCACAGGGGTGATTTTGTGAAAGTCATCTGCAGCTTTATTTTCTCCTTAATTGATTATTGTAATGTCCTTTGCTTCTTTTTCCACTAACTGAAGAAAAATGGAATCTTTATCTACTTAAAAAAAGACTGACTGGAGAACTTTCTCACTCATTCAATGAGTGAACTAAAAGTTTCTTTTAGATTTAAAGTATACATTTGTAAGTCTTTAGCAGCAGTCTTTTAAAACTTATTTTTTGTATGGGCCATAATGGAAAACACACTGAATTTGTTAGATTCTTGTGCTGATGCTGGTGCTGACACCACATTTAAGGTGATTTAAGAACAATATATTGTATCTCTCAGACTGTTTTGATGATATGTGAATAAATAGGAATCTCAAAGCAAAAATAAAATATGTCCTCTCTTCCTGAACAAACCTGATTCACAGCTAGTATTTGTGTAATTTATTTATAACAAATCACACAGCAGGTTTGATTGTCTATAAACATCCCTGGTGTCCTCATAAAACTCCTGACCTCAAACGCTCCCCGATCAACCTTCTCAACCAACAAAACATCACACAAGACAAATTCAATTCTTTGAAGGTTTTGTATTCTGATCATTGTAGTTTCTTACAGAAATCATACAAACTACCAGGGAGTTCACAGAATACAACTATGTATGGTTACATAAATACATTTTGTATGAATAAGAAAATTGATAGTACATTTTTTTGACATATATATTATGTATACCATGACCTTTGATACTAGTCTTTGTATAGGTTAAAACTGCAGTGTGCAGCGCGCTATGAGTAGCATGTGTTCCTTCATTTAATTTAAGACACTTGTTCACTTTATGCTGTCTTTGCAGTCTATGCTTTATTACGCTTTTTTATTAAGTAAAACCAATTTTTAGGTTTTACTTGATAAAATAGTAGATTTATTTACATGCATTTGGAGACAACAGAAAGCAAATATACACATGTATAATAATATAACTACACATAAATAAGTGACTGGATAATCATACAGGACATTGTTCAGACTTCATACATTTCATGTTGGGAGTAAGGTCATCCCAACTTTGAATTTAATATCTGCAACTTCTTTACAAGACATATAACAACTGAGATCCTCAGAAATCTAATGGAACATTAAATGTGTTGGGAACAATGTCGTTTCTCATACCAGTGGTTTTCTAAATGGCATATCACATGGATGTGGATGTCAGCACAGACATTTATTGCTGACTTGACAGTAGCCATGACAGCAGCACTGCACAGGAAGCAGTGATGAGAGTGGTCTTGTGGCTTACTCCACTTGAAACCTCTGTAAATGTTGAGATAGGAAAGGAGACATTGTTTTAACAAAAAGTTCTGTATTATTTTATCATTTTGATTATGTAGCTCTTAGTAGTGCTTACGTGTGCCATCCACAGAAATAGATGTGGTGTCAATGTTGAAGGCTGTGATGTTTGAAGCTGCACTGACCAAAACATCCGCAATCTGAGTGTTATTAGGAACAGATGTAGATGCAAATCCAAGGTCCATGGTGTTGATGATCGATCCAGCACTACAAAAGGAATGACAGAAAAATATTGTTTTAGACATATGAATTATTGGCCAATAATTTTGAGATTCTATCAACATAACAATATCAAATTACCTGAATGAAATCACTGTCAAGGAGCGGAATGAAACAAACGCATTTTGGTAGAAGAGTTCAAGCTGCAGAAATACAAGCAAATAAACTGTAAATACATATATATTTGCCACATTTCAAATTCTAGTGAAAAGAAAAATTACATATTGCAAAATATTGTTAGATATTTTTTTAAATGTAGAGAGAGAGAGACTTACTTCTGATTTTATCAGTATGGATCGATTTTGAAATGCTGCAGATGATGGATTCAACAAGTCACTTGTAAATGTCTCTCCTGCAGAGGTAAAAATCAATCTCCTCATTGCGATTGCCTCAACGGTTGTAGTAGTTGATGTGGTGGTTGTAGGAGTCGTGGTTGTAGGAGTTGTTACAGTTGTAATAGTTGTAGGTACAGGTGTGGTGGTTGTATGAGTCGTTACAGTTGTAGTTGTAATTGAGGTTGTTGTAGTTGCAGGTTTGGTAGTTGTTGCAGCAGCAGCAGTAGTAGTGTTACCTGCATTAGTTGTGGTATTTAAAGTGGGGACTGCGGTTGTTGAAGTATTTCTTTCTGTAAAAAATAAATATATGACGAAATATGGAAAAAAGAAATTATGATAATCAGAGGACCTCGTTTTGAACATTGTTAATAATACAATTGTTAATTTCACATTCAATTTGGAAATATACCAGAAATCACCCTTGGAAAATTCACAGAGTAATTGCTTTGTCTTGTTAATTTAAACATTTAATTGTAGTTCATTTAGACACTCATGACACACACAGTGTGAAAGATATGTTGATAAATGACAAATATCAACAGGTATATTTCATTGCTCTAATGCCTAGTGGAGTGAAATCTAGAGTTAACTGTTTACTTACGAATTACTTGGATGGAGTTGGGTTCAATAGTGAGGTTGAAGGTATTGTTGGGGTTAGACACAGCTTCTACTAAAGTTTGTGCAACGTCATCAGCATCTGGAATGACTGCAGATGAAGCAGTTTCATTGAATTCAATCCCCATTTCTGCTTCAGTGTTTTCCATTCGTGTTCCGGCTTCAGCTGGTCTGCATCAAAAAAGCACATTTGTTAATAAATAACATTAACATGCATAACTTAGGCATATGTTTAATTATTCCATTACTTTTTCTGTAATTATTATCATTATATCTTACCTAAACTCTATGACAAAACTGCGGATGAAAAGTACACCATATTCTGCGCTGTAGATGGCATCATACTGTGGGAAAGAATCAGATGGAAAAATATGAACAAATAAAAATAGTGTTGTCCAAATGAAATTAAGAAAACCTGAAAACTCATGTAATACACAAAAAAAATAATGAGTAATGTCACCATTTAAAAACTGTACTCACCACTGCTACAATTCGATTAGCAAGAATTTGAAATTCTGGACTGCTGGAATTACTGAGTTCTGATACAAATGGTTCAAGCACAACTGCTGCGAGAACTACAACTGGTTCGACAACAGCTGGTTGGGGAGCTGCAGTCATAGTTGTAGGAGTAGTAGTAGTAGTAGTATTAGCTGCAGTAACATTAGTTGTGGTATTTAAAGTGGGGACTGCAGTTGTTGAAGGATCTCTTTCTGTAAAAAATAAATATGAAACAATATGAAGAAATATGGAAAAAAGGAATGGTAACCAGAGGACCTTGTTTTGAACAAACATATCACAATATCTGTCTTGTGGATGTTTCTCATAGTTAACTTCATGGTAATTATGAATGTGTATGCTCTTTGTAAACTCTGCCATTTAAAAAAAAGGATAATAAAAGGACATCAAACTTGGGACTGTTAATTTCGCATTAAATTCGGAAGTATACCAGAAATCATCCTTGGAGAATTTACAGAGGAATTGCTTTGTATTGTTAATTTAAACATTTAATTGTAGTTCATTTAGACACTCATGACACACACAGTGTGAAAGATATGTTGATAAATGACAAATATCAACAGGTATATTTCATTGCTCTAATGCCTAGTGGAGTGAAATCTAGAGTTAACTGTTTACTTACGAATTACTTGGATGGAGTTGGGTTCAATAGTGAGGTTGAAGGTATTGTTGGGGTTAGACACAGCTTCTACTAAAGTTTGTGCAACGTCATCAGCATCTGGAATGACTGCAGATGAAGCAGTTTCATTGAATTCAATCCCCATTTCTGCTTCAGTGTTTTCCATTCGTGTTCCGGCTTCAGCTGGTCTGCATCAAAAAAGCACATTTGTTAATAAATAACATTAACATGCATAACTTAGGCATATGTTTAATTATTCCATTACTTTTTCTGTAATTATTATCATTATATCTTACCTAAACTCTATGACAAAACTGCGGATGAAAAGTACACCATATTCTGCGCTGTAGATGGCATCATACTGTGGGAAAGAATCAGATGGAAAAATATGAACAAATAAAAATAGTGTTGTCCAAATGAAATTAAGAAAACCTGAAAACTCATGTAATACACAAAAAAAATAATGAGTAATGTCACCATTTAAAAACTGTACTCACCACTGCTACAATTCGATTAGCAAGAATTTGAAATTCTGGACTGCTGGAATTACTGAGTTCTGATACAAATGGTTCAAGCACAACTGCTGCGAGAACTACAACTGGTTCGACAACAGCTGGTTGGGGAGCTGCAGTCATAGTTGTAGGAGTAGTAGTAGTAGTAGTATTAGCTGCAGTAACATTAGTTGTGGTATTTAAAGTGGGGACTGCAGTTGTTGAAGGATCTCTTTCTGTAAAAAATAAATATGAAACAATATGAAGAAATATGGAAAAAAGGAATGGTAACCAGAGGACCTTGTTTTGAACAAACATATCACAATATCTGTCTTGTGGATGTTTCTCATAGTTAACTTCATGGTAATTATGAATGTGTATGCTCTTTGTAAACTCTGCCATTTAAAAAAAAGGATAATAAAAGGACATCAAACTTGGGACTGTTAATTTCGCATTAAATTCGGAAGTATACCAGAAATCATCCTTGGAGAATTTACAGAGGAATTGCTTTGTATTGTTAATTTAAACATTTAATTGTAGTTCATTTAGACACTCATGACACGCAGTATGATGTTGATAAATGACAAATATCAACAGGTATATTTCATTGCCCTAATGCCTAGTGGAGTGAAATGTAGGGTTAACTGTTTACTTACGAATTACTTGGATGGAGTTGGCTTCAACAGTGAGGTTGAAGGTATTGTTGGGGTTAGACACAGCTTCTACTAAGGTTTGTGCAACATCAGCAGCCTCTGGTATTTCTGCAGGTGAAGCAGTTTCATTGAATTCAATCCCCATTTCTGCTTCAGTGTTTTCCATTCGTGTTCCGGCTTCAGCTGGTCTGCATCAAAAAAGCACATCTGTTAATAAATAACATTAACATGCATAACTTAGGCATATGTATAATTATTCCATTATTTTCTGTCATTATTATAATTATATCTTACCGAAACTCTATGACAAAACTGCGGATGAAAAGTACACCGAATTCTGTGCGGTAGATGATATCATACTGTGGGAAAGAATCGGATGGAAAATTATGAACAAATAAAAATAGTGTTCTCCAAATGAAATTAAGAAAACCTGAAAACTCATGTAATACACTAAAAAAATAATGAGTAATGTGACCATTTAAAAACTGTACTCACCACTGCAACAACTTTTGCGGCAAGAGTTTGAAATTGTGGACTGCTGGCATCAGTGAGTTCTGGTACAAATGGTTCTTGCACAACTGCTGCGAGAACTACAACTGGTGGGGGAGCTGGAGTCGTAGTGGTAGGAGTAGGAGTAGTAGTCGTTGTAGTTGATCCTTCAAGTGTAATTGATCCTCCTGTCGTAGTTGGACTTCCAGTTGTGGTAGATACACCAACTGTTGTTGTCGATCCCTCAGTTGTAGTTATAATTGTAGTTGTTGTAGTTGTTGATCCCTCAGTTGAAGTTGAGCCTCCAGCTGTGGTAGACCCAGCAGCTGTTGTTGTTGACCCCTCCGTTGTAGTTGAACTTCCAGTTGTGGTAGACCCACCAGCTGTCGTTATTGATCCCTCAGTTGTTGTTGAACTTCCAGTTATGGTAGACACACCAGCTGTTGTTGTTGATCTGTCAGTTGTAGTTGAACCTCTAGTTGAGGTGGACCCTGCAGTTGTAGTTGTTGATGCCTCAGTTGTAGTTGAGCCTCCAGTTGTGGTAGACCCTGCAGTTGTAATTGTTGATGCCTCAGTTGTAGTTGAGCTTCCAGTTGTGGTAGACCCACCAGCTGTTATTGTTGATCCGTCAGTTGTAGTTGAACCTCCAGTTGTGATAGACCCTGCAGTTGTAATTGTTGATGCCTCAGTTGTAGTTGAGCTTCCAGTTGTGGTAGACCCTCCAGCTGTTATTGTTGATCCATCAGTTGTAGTTGAACCTCCAGTTGTGATAGACCCCGCAGTTGTAATTGTTGATGCCTCAGTTGTAGTTGAGCTTCCAGTTGTGGTAGACCCACCAGCTGTTGTTGCTGATCCATCAGTTGTTGTTGAACTTTCAGTTGTGGTAGATACACCAGCTGTTATTGTTGATCCGTCAATTGTAGTTGAACCTCCTCCAGTTGTGGTAGACCCACCAGCTGTTGTTGCTGATCCATCAGTTGTTGTTGAACTTCCGATTGTGGTAGATACACCAGTTGTAATTGTTGATGCCTCAGTTGTAGGTAAGCTTCCAGTTGTGGTAGACCCACCAGCTGTTGTTGCTGATCCATCAGTTGTTGTTGAACTTTCAGTTGTGGTAGATACACCAGCTGTTATTGTTGATCCGTCAGTTGTAGTTGAACCTCCAGTTGTGATAGACTCTGCAGTTGTAATTGTTGATGCCTCAGTTGTAGTTGAGCTTCCAGTTGTGGTAGACCCACCAGCGGTTGTTGCTGATCCATCAGTTGTTGTTGAACTTTCAGTTGTGGTAGATACACCAGCTGTTATTGTTGATCCGTCAATTGTAGTTGAACCTCCTCCAGTTGTGGTAGACCCACTAGCTGTGGTTGTCGATGCCTCAGTTGTTGTTGAACCTCCAGTTGTGGTAGACCCGGCAGTTGTAGTTGCTGATCCCTCAGTTGTAGGTGAACTCCCAGTTGTTGTGCCTCCAATAATTGTTGTTGTTGGTACAACAGCTGAGGTTGATTGTGCAGCCGCTGGTGTAGTAAGCTGATTGGCCACTATTGGCAAAGAATAGAATTTATTCTTACACACACATTATTTTCCAGGTCACAAAGAAAACCCTCACTTTTTATTACAGTAATTAGTAACTTACCTGTAAGCATCAGCAAAGTTGATAAGATTGGTCCAACACCCATAGTGTCTGCTCTCGAACCTGCAAAATTTAACAGCACAGTGACTTACTCACAAAAGTAGTATATAAACACCTAACATTTTGATAAAAATGAAGGTTTATTCTACAATGATAATTAAAAGTGTCTGGAAGCATTCTTTCTTTCAAAAAATATATAATTAAAACTAGAATAATTTGTAAGTGCATGCAGCAAAAGTTTTTTTAATGGATGATTCAATCAATATAAGAGTTCCCCTTGCATATTTCATTCAGAGGTCAGTTTCTGAGGTCAGTTTCTGCTCTTCAAGCACAGAATATAACTATAATATTGCATTAATATTGTAATTGTATTATTAATTTTATTAATAAAACAAACCAGAAGTCCCTCTTTACAGTGTCTCTGTCATATAAGTACACATTTGACAGTAAATGCATTAAATTTACTTCAACAGTTAATTAATTAAGAAATTTATTGTGTCAGAACAGCTGACTTGAGGTGATTTACTTTATATTCCTTAAACATGGTCGCATATATAGTGCCATAACTAACTCCCCTGCTAGATTTTATTTTTTTCACTGAGCAGAGCTGAGAGTAGAATTCTTTTACCACTAATTCATGTTAGTTGCTGGAACTCTCCTGTAACATTTATCATGTCAGTCTAATTAATATTTGGCTTTACACAGCCTGAATATTTTAAGTTTTGATATTTTGCCATAGCAGTAATGTACAGAGGTAACTACCACAGTTAATGATTACTCCATTCCATTTATGTGTGCCAGTAAGTCATAGTGAGACACCATGCACGATACCAGAGCTCTGAAAGTGGAAAAACTATTTGAGATGATACTTGTATTAATGTTGGCATTCAAAAAGTCAGTTATGTGGCTCGAATATTGTAAAATCTTTTGTTTGTGATATTTAACTCATATATCTAAGACAGTTAGTGAGTTATATAACAGCAGATATAGCAGATATATAACAGTTATATTTTAATGGATTTTCTTAGATATCTTTTTTACTTCTAGTATAGCCAAAAGGGCTTATAAGGGATACTGTAGAGTGACTAATGATTAAATTAATACAAATTCATTTAAATCTTTGTTTTTGTTTTAAATCTTTATATTGCTTTGACAAGACATGTCTTGCTCTAATTTTGTCATAATAACCAAGAAAGAGGTCATACATTAAGCAAGTATGACCACTGTAGTGTGTATAACATTTTACAGCTTATGTTTCAGTCAGTTAATAATAATAATAATATTAGTTAAGTGTTGGTTAATAGTTTTATAAATGCAAATTATTTGTGGGGTATTTCCCTCCATCTGTCTGTTTTATTTATCACTGCTCAGTCAATCAGGTATTCAATCAAATAAAGGTGCTGTTGATCAAAATGGTATACAAATCTCATCTAAAATGGTTTGATATAAATATTATGTATGCTAAATACACATGGGCATACAAAAATAATGACTTTATTTCATTTCAAGTGCCACAATATTAAATCTGAAACATCTTTACAGATATGTAGAAATGACAAAATCACAGTTAAATCACAAAGAAAGCAAGTAATATTTTAATGCAACCAGCATTCAAGGCTAATTTAAAATGGAGATTAAATAAAAGTTAAATTAATATCAGCATTTCTACACAGTTACAGCACTTTTTGTTGTTTTAGTTCCTTAACCACAATTATACTCAATAAACCTGTTTTTGTTTTTCTAAGAGTTAATGTTTAATTTCAGGTTGTAGGATATAAACAATGTTGTATAAACAATGTTCAAAAATACATTTCCTTTTACACAATTTTGTTAACCATGACAGGTTATCAAAGGTTTGTTTCCTTGTTTTGTTTCAAAATTAAGGAAACAGAACAAAACAGAAAATAAACAGGTAAGAACCATTATCAGGTTCATAATGCAATCTCAAGACAGATCTAAGACTTGCTGTTCATGCATTCCACATAAGTGCCCTGGCAGGATGCCTCTTGTCCTGAATCAACCACCAAAAGTGATTTGAGGTCATATTAAATTGTATTTTCATTTTAAATAAAATTGATTAAAATATTTGATTGAATAAGACAGTAGTATAGTGATACAAAATGGTAGAGCCATTTCATGTTCAGCTTAAAGTAATCTTATGAACAACATATTGTCCAAATGATGCATAATATGCAAGCAAATATACATTATAGAGAAGCATAATTTACCGTGTAATAAAAATATAGACACATAAATGTACTTACCCCAAGCAACAGTCAATTATGTTTTTTTTAGAGTAATGTATGAATATGAATAAATAATGTTAGCTATTTATTTACTACCCTGCTGATTATCTGCTATTCTGTTGCCACATTTGTTGAAGTCTTGTATATATATCACTGCAAAGCGAAAGAATGTGACGTAACATGTGGGTCATGAATTTTGTTGAAATGTTTTGACACATCAAGGAAGAAAAAAACTGGTTCAGTCCCTAGACAATTATGAGCACTGTTGTTGATGCATTCCACTTAAGTTAAGTAACTGGTTGTGTAGTATCTATTCTCTTATGTAGGTTGAGCTAGTTGATTGCTGTATGAATACATGTACTGAATATGGAGTTTCTATGGAATATGGAAATGTCATGGCTTTATTTTCCAGTTTTTTTTTCCAGTAGACAACGTAGTTTCTGGATGACTAATCTCAAAATTTACAGATAGTGAGATTCCTTTCTGACAGGTGAGGATTATCAAGATACACACGTCAACAAAATGTAGTAAAAGATCTAACAAAGACAACATCTGAACACAATAAAATCACTGAAACATGTTACAATAAAGAAAAGTAATAGCATACATCTCCTGAAGAAGATGTACTTTCTGACAATTAAAAGAAGTTTAGACAACGAACAATACAGAAGTAGACACCAAGAAATAGTGAAATAAATAATAAATCTAGCCGCAAATGGCAATAAATGAGGTCCAAGCAGACTCCAAGAACTTGCAAAGCAGAAGAGCAGAAGACCAAATGCAGATGATTTGAGAGACTAAAATGATGAAAGAATTTTGACTCTAGGCCAAGCTGTTTTTGAGATAATTGCAAAAACATAAACTTTATTATTACATTGTCACCTTGAGGCCAATGAGTGTCATTATAAGTGCCTGAGTAGCAGGTGGAATTTGCAACCCACCTGTGAGTTTTTGATCTCTAGATCTTGTGTTTTTGCTGCACAAACACTTTAAGCAGAGAAAAACAATAATAATAAAAAGACTTAATTTGACCTCAATAAGCACTTGAAAACATAACACATGCATTACTTTCAAGGAGGACTTGCCCATCCGGGTATTCAACCTCGTACCTTTGTAACACAGTCAGCAGCTTAACACCTGGACTGTTGACTCTGCAGGTGAACATGCTGTCTTTTGTTTTCATGACCTCAAAGCTGAATATAACATAGGTCTAATGGATTTAATGAAGCTGAAGTTCAAATATTAACCAAAATTACAGATAAATAGCCGAAAGACTACCATAATTGAAGATAATAAAGATCAGATGATTGTTATCAACAAAGAAATCCATTTGTTATAGGCTAAATTTGAATCAATGACCTTACAGTTACAAAGCATGTGTTTAAACCACTAGACCATCAGGTGAGCACTGTCACTAATCACTGTTGATGGTAAACATTAACTTTGTTCTGAATATAGTAAGGTACTGCATACCTACTGTAATACCTAACCGATCTGACTGGTGGAGGCCTGGAAGGATGTTATAACAAGGAAGTCACAATTACCCAGGTGCAGGTAGTTTCCTGACGCCCTCTCCAACCCCGCCCACTGACTCCTGAGCTAGGAAGCCAAGCCAATCTCACATGCAGAAGGCAGGGAGAGGGACATTACAAAACTTTAAAAATTCACAACAATTTAACTTTTAGGATTACAATTCTGAACAAATTAAACATCTACCCACTTTTCTCAAGTGTATTTTCATATATTTTGATGAAATGTGTTCAAAAAGTGGATGAAATAGAAAATGTTTTGTTTACAGTACAAATTACATTAAGACACTTTATATCACTGTAGACTCACTGTTTGACTGATCTGAACACCATTTGGCATATGTGATATCTACTATCCAAAGAATGTCCAAGAGAATTTTGGTAGATAGTGAAAGACTTGTGGAGATATAGATTGATTAATAATTAATATATATAAATAATTGATTTTGCATATTTTGAAAAATATAGAGTGACAGACTTCTGAATAGACCATAACTTGCAGCAAGGCAAACTTTTGTCACAATTCAGTAGATGTGATGAAAAAATTTCAGCCCTGTAGGATGTATGGGTGGTTTATTTAGATTTTTTTAAGTTTGGAATGAACACAAATTTAGATTTGTTGTTAGATTTGTTGTAATAAGCCACACCCACTTGAATCAATCATTACCAAATGTTATGCTTTGACTGAGTCATGACCCTAGATCGTGCAAACCCAACTTCCTACGAATTTGTGCAGCGATTTTAAGATATAAACTCATTTCTAGCAGAATATCCCAGGACTGCGTAGCAAAGCTCAGACATAGCATCCAAGCATGTGTGCCAAGTTTTGTTACAGTAGCTTAAGCTGTCCTCCAACTCTTACATGTAATATTTGCATTTTCTGAAGAAAATGTGCATGAGAGCTGGGAGCTGTTAGCTGCTACTGTAAGCTGCTGTACCAGTATTTTAAAAAAATCTTTTAGTGCCACCTATAGGTGAAATTGCATCAAGTGCTACAAACTTGCTCAGCATCCCCCTCTGTACAACTTTGCTGAATTTGGTTACCATGGAATATTAGATAAAAGAGATAAGGCAGGTAACACTAAGGGCCCTATCTTACACCCTGTGCAGAGTGTCGCTAAGCGCTGCGCAAGTCTCTTTGCTATTTTAAGACAGGCGCAGTTGTCATTTTCCCATCCAGCACCCGCGTTGTTAAAATAGCAATAACACTTGCGCCCATTAGTGCGCCCATGGGCATGTTGGTTTAAAAATAAGGTGTGGTCAGGCGCATTGCTATCTTGAGGAAGCAGAGAACGATTGCACTTTTGATCAACAAAAACCTGGTCTAAAGTCAATGGCGCAATGTCTCATTGTTATTTTAAGGGTGCATTATGTAATATGGAACTACACACACAGGACGCACAGCAGCGCACACATGCAAAAGGTAACAAATAAAAGGGTTACAATGTGAAAGATTATTATTGTGTATATTAATATGATTAAAAAAAATACATGCCAGCCATAATATTTATCAGAATTAACTAATCGCAGTAATGATGGATTAAATTGTTTAATTATTTGACCAAATTATGACAATACACGTATTTAAACAGATGGACAACAACGGATCAGACACAGCAATCCGCCAAAGAGCAAGCGCATCTGGCTCTTAAAGGGAATGGGAGATGACACTGTGATTGTACGTTACGCCAAAAACACACCCATGATTAATTAGGAGACTAAATACAACCCCTTTGAACCATGCACCTGGCGCATTGACCATTTTTCCACCGTTAAAATAGCAAAAGTGGGTTTGGACACACCCTAAATGGAATTGCGCTATGCACTTTAGACCCTGCGCTTTAGATCGTTAAAATAGAGCCCTAATGGTCACATTTTGGGGCTATTGGTGCCATGCAATATGCCAAGAATATTATCACGGAAAACTTATGTACCAAGTTTCATTGTATTAAAGACAACAGAATTGAAAAAATATCATGTTATAATGTTACTTTAGCACCCCTTTGGGGTAGAATTGTAGAAATGTTACACACTCATTCAACTTGCAATGTCACTGTATGTATGTTTTTATTTTTATTATTTTTTATTATTAGCCAAAACATAGAACATGTATTAACTGACCATACAGTGGAACTGTAGATACCATAATTTAATATGTTAAACATTTCCACGTGGGACACCTGTCCATGAAGTATGAATACTTTAGCACTTTTAATTGAGTTATCAACTTTAAAAAAAAATCCTCCCATAGACTTTCCATGATTAATTTTAATATGAACAACACACAAAAATAATACATAAATTGTGCTGATAGATAACGTTACAGATCACAAAAAACATCAGAAGTCAATAATCGAAATGTAGTTAAAGTCATTCCTCCAATAATGTTAGATATGAAGCATGGACATCATATCAGACATCAGAGCAGAGAGGAGAAAGTTCTCTCTAATATTGCAAGACAGATAAAAAAAAAAGTGACATCTCAAGGTCTAAATAAAAGTAAGAATGACAACTTGAACTGAAATGGGAATCAAATGGGAATTGAACTCAGAAAGCAAAAACAAGTGTATATACACAAAGAAATTATAACTTAAACAATACAACAATACAACACAAAATCTTCCAAATATGTGAGATTTGTTAGGAGCACATATTTTTAGAATATTGTTTTTAAAGATAGGATTAGTATTTAAGTGTCATTTTTGAAAAGGGCAATGTTCTGAGATACAGTGATACACAGACAGAGTGATAAATGGTTACATAACTGGCATACCCACCACAAACATGTAAGAAGAAGCTCCTTGGACATCATTCAGTGCCTGGCTTACTTTTACAATCATTGTTATAACGATCCATGGAATTTGTAGCTGGGTTATATATCTATTTATAGCTGTAGACTGTGTACATAACAGCTATAGTGACAGTTACTGTTACTTTACAGTCTGTTGCACTTAATCAATGAACAGCTGAGCTAAGCAAATAAACATTCAGCCCGAGAAACCTCAAGTGTATCTCAGTTACGTCACATATGGTACATCGGTCTATCATTGTTGCTACACTGCTCTTCCACATACAATGAATTGAAGTGTTGTGTGGCTTACTAAAGGAAGGTTCAGACAATCATCAGTCAGACGGACACCCTTTCAAGGCTCCAGTGTCTAATTCACAATCATGGTGGCAATGTTGGGATCTGTGAAATTGTGAGAAATAGATCATTTATGACAAAGAAAATCTTGACACAATTAAAAACATCAGCCTGTCCAATGGTAACAGAATCTTCCTGCCAAGCTTACTAAGTACACTTGTGCTTTTGTACAGATTAAGCAAATTAGGTATACTATGTTAATTAGCAAACTTTGAGGCACTGAGGTGCATACTTTGTTACCTTTGGACAGACTAGCTGTTCCCCCACATTTCCATTTGTTATAAGCTAAGCTAATTCTAGCTGTAGCTTTATATGTACCATACAAAGATGGGACTGTTTTTTCATCTCACTCTTGGCAAAAAACCAAGTGTATTTCCAAAAACATTCTTTAAAACATTTATAATTACCTTACTTGTGCTGTTCTGCTTGTTCTGTTCATCCTGTTGCTCCTCAGAAACTGTGAACGTGGTCCAGATCACAATTGGGTGATCAAATACAAGGGGCCTCACAGTAGCAATTTTCGGACTATATTTGAAAAACATTATATTTCCCCTAGATAAGGGGACAGAAGTAGGATCAACTTTCTGCTGTGTTGTGTCTGTCGTGGCTGTCACAGGCTGAAAGACAGATTTTTGGGAGTCAGATAACGTGGTCTGAGGCACAAGTCCAGGTGATGGCAAAGAACTGGATAATACTGTTGCTACTGTAGTATTTGATGAAACAGGGGCAGCAGTTGACAATGTTGGAGTTGCTGTCATGTTTATTGGAGTATCTGTGAAAGAGCTGTTAACTTTTCCTTTGACAGTAATTCCTGTACTTTGGGTAGGTGTCCCATCTGTCAATACAGACATTGAGGTCATCTCCACACTTGTAGTCCTCTTGGCCTGAGGTGTTGTAAGGGTTGAATGCAATGTTGTAAGGGGTGTTGTGTTTGGACCAGTGCTACATGATGCATTGGGGGGAACAGATGAAACACTCTGCAGTCTTGAAGCAGAGGGGATGCCTGTTGATCGTGTAGTTTGTACTGCTGATCCATCAGTTGGCAGTGTATTGGGAAGCACTGATGAGTGTCCGTTTTGTGTATTAACTGAAGCACTCCTGAAGGATGGACTGATTGTGATGGGTGGAGCTGAACTCTGTGGAGTGGTGCTGATTACAGCTGGGGATGTTGTTCTTGGTTGCTTGGTAGACTCCCTGAAATGTCTCATTGATGTTGGTGGCACATATGTTGACAACGAGGTTACTGCATAAATAAAACCTTGAGTTTGTGATGTGACTGGATGTGTTGTTGTGGATGCTGTGGTTTGTTTCAGTGCTATGGATTCTGTTGCTATCAATGTGGGAGTTTGAACTACTATTGTGACAGAGTCCATAGTTTGTGTTGATATAGATTTCCTTTCACTTACAAAAAGTGTACTTTTTGTCAAAGTTGTGTGAATTGTTCTTGACACATTAGTTGATGCTTCTGTAGGTGATACTGTTGAAGCCACACTGAGTGTTGGTAAACTGACTGATTCTGTTGTTGCAGATGTTTTAGCTCTTACCAGAGTTGTTGATTGTGGGGTCACAACTGTAGTTGGTAGTGGTGTTAATAATGGGGACGTTTGCATTGGTATAGATTTCCTTTCGCTTTCAAAAGGTGTATTTTGTGTCAGAGTTGTGTTAATTGTTCTTGACACATTAGTTGATGCTTCTGTAGGTGATAATGTTGAAGCTGCACTGAGTGTTGGTAACCTGACTGATTCTGTCATTACAGATGCTGTAGTTTGTACTGGAGTTGTTGATTGTGTGGTCACAACTGTAGTTTGTAGTGATGTTAAGAATGGTGTAGTTTGTGTTGTTATACCTTCACTTACAAAAGGCATACTTTTTGTTGGAGTTGAGTGAATTGCTCTTGACACATTGGTTGATGCTTCTGTAGGTGATACTGTTGAAGCCACACTGAGTGTTGGTAAACTGACTGATTCTGTTGTTGCAGATGTTTTAGCTCTTACCAGAGTTGTTGATTGTGGGGTCACAACTGTAGTTCGTAGTGGTGTTAATAATGGGGTCGTTTGCATTGGTATAGATTTCCTTTCGCTTTCAAAAGGTGTACTTTGTGTCAGAGTTGTGTGAATTGTTCCTGACACATTAGTTGATGCTTCTGTAGATGATACTGTTGAAGTTGCACTGATTGTTGGTACACTGACTGGTTCTGTCATCAGAGATGCTATAGCTTGTGCTGGAGTTTTTGATCGTGTGGTCACAACTGTAGTTTGTAATGGTGTTAATATGGGTATAGCTTGTGTTGACATTGACATAGATTTCCCTTCACTTAAAAAAGGTGTACTTTGTGTCAGAGTTGTGTGAATTGTTCTTGACACATTAGTCGATGCTTCTCGAAGTGATGCTGCTGAAGCTGCACTGACTGATTCTGTCATTACAGATGCTGTAGCTTGTACTGGAGTTGTTGATTGTGGGGTCACAACTGTAGTTTGTAGTGGTGTTAAGAATGGTGTTGTTTGTAATGATATGCCTTTGCTTACAAAAGGTGTACTTTGTATTGGAGTTGTGTGAATTGTTCTTGACACATTAGTTGATGCTTCTGTAAGTGATACTTTTGAAGCTGCACTGAGTGTTGGTACCCTGATTGATTCTGTCGTTACAGATGCTGTAGCTTGTACTGGAGCTGTTGATTGTGTGCTCACAACTCTAGTTTGTAGTAGTGTTAAGAATGGTGTAGTTTGTGTTGACATAGATTTCCCTTCGCTTACAAAAGGCATACTTTTCGTTGGAGGTGTGGGAATTGTTCTTGACACATTAGTTGATGCTTCTCTAGATGATACTGTTGAAGTCGCACTGAGTGTTGATAACCTGACTGATTCTGTTGTTACAGATGCTATAGCTTGTACTGGAGTTGTTGATTGTGAGGTCACAACTGAAGTCTGTAGTGGTGGTAAGAATGGTGTAGTTTGTAATGATATACCTTTGCTTACAAAAGGCATACTTTGTGTCGGAGTTGTGTGAATTGTTCTTGACACATTAGTCGATACTTCTTGAAGTGATGATCTTGAAGCTGCACTGAGTGTTGGTACCCTGACTGGTTCTGTTGTTACAGATGCTGTAGCTTGTATTGGAGTTGATTGTGTGGTCACAACTGTAGTTTGTGTGGTTTGTAGTGGTGTTAAGAATGGTGTAGTTTGTGTTGTTGTTGATTTTATTGTAGATGAAATTATCTGTGTTGGTGTCGATCCACTGTGTTTTGGTGTTGGGCTGTGCTTTGCTGCTGCTGTTTTTAATGATGTTGACGCATGTGCTGGTGAAGTTGTTACATATACTGCATTTTGTGTTGATTTTGTCACTACTGTTTGATCAGATATAGGTTGTGGCGGTATTTTTACAGATGATGTAGTTTGTGTTGAAGTGAATTTTTGAGGTGTTGCAGTTGATTCTGCTGCTACAGACATTGCTCTGTCTGATTTATGTTTATTTGTTGTTGAAACCATAGTGTCTGTTGGTATTGGGAATCTTGTTTTTACAAACTGTGTTGGTCGCATTGTTATAGTTTCTCTTGTAGGTGCTATGGATTGAGTTGGGAATGCTGTGGATGCTGTTGTTATGGACACTGCAGTTTGCATGGATGTTATATGAGTTGGTGTAGATACATTAATTGAGATTTCTTTTGGTGATCCACCTGTTACAGAAGCTGTAGTTAGTGCTGGAGCTGTTGATTGTGGTGAATCTGTTGTGAGTGTGTTATATTTGGTTAAATCTGTGGTTGATGCAATTGTAGATGCTGTGGCCTTTGATTGAATATTTGTTGACCTGGTGTGTGATGGTGATGTACTGTGAAATGTTGCTTTGTTGTATTGTTTTAGTTCTGTTGATTTCAGTGTATGAATTGTTGCTTGTGATTCTGTTGTTCTTTGACTAACTCTAGTTTGTTGTGTTGCTACCACAGATGGTGCTCTTTCTGTTGCTGTTGTTTGTGTTGGCATAGTCACTGGTCCACTGTGTGTTGGTGTTGTGCTGTCAATCGTTGTTGTTCCAGTACTTTGTTTTGCAGCTGTTGATGATGCCGATATTTGTGACATGACTGAATTGGTTGTTGCAGATAGTGCAGCTTCTGCTGCAGCTGTTGGTTGTGTGGTTACAATTGTAGTTTGCATTGATCTTTGGGGGGGTGAAATCACAGATGTTTTAGTTTCTGTTGATGTTGTTGGTCCTATTGTGGGTGAAATAGATTGTGTTGGTGTACTTGTGAATATTGTTTCCACAGATCTTCTAGTTTGTGTTGTTGGTGCCATTGTGGCTTGTGCTGGTGTACTCACTGATCCACTATATGTTGGTGTTGTGGTGTGAATTGTTGTTCCAGTACTTTGTTTTACAGCTGTAGATGATACCAATGTTTGTGACATGACTGAACTGGTTGTTGTAGATGGTGCAACTTCTGCTTGTGTTGTTGGTTGTGTGGTTACAATTGTAGTGTGCATTGATCTTTGGGGTGGTGAAATCACAGATGTTTTAATTTCTGTTGATGTTGTTGATCCTATTGTGGGTGAAATAGATTGTGTTGGTGTACTTGTGGACATTGTTTCCACAGACCTTCTCGTTTGTGTTGTTGGCGCTATTGTGGCTTGTGTTGGTATAGTCAATGATCCACTGTATGTTGGTGTTGCGCTGTGAATTGTTGTTGTTCCAGTACTTTGTTTTACAGCTGTTGATGATGCTGATGTTTGTGACATGACTGAACTGGTTGTTGCAGATGGTGTAGCTTCTGCTGGAGCTGTTGCCTGTGTGGTTACAACTGTAGTTTGTGTTGATCTTTGGGGTGGTGAAATCACAGATATTTTAGTTTCTGTTGATGTTGTTGATCCTATTGTGGGTGAAATAGATTGTGTTGGTGTACTTGTGGACATTGTTTCCACAGATCTTCTCGTTTGTGTTGTTGGAGCTATTGTGGCTTGTGTTGGTGTAGTCAATGATCCACTGTATGTTAGTGTTGCGCTGTGAATTGTTGTTGTTCCAGTACTTTGTTTTACAGCTGTTGATGATGCTGATGTTTGTGACATGACTGAATTGGTTGTTGCAAGTGGTGTAGCTTCTGCTGGAGCTGTTGCCTGTGTGGTTACAATTGTAGTTTGTGTTGATCTTTGGGGTGGTGAAATTACAGCTGTTTTAGTTTCTGTTGATGATGTTGATCCTGTTGTGGGTGAAATATATTGTGTTTTTGTCCCTGCAGACATTATTTCCACAGATATTCTAGTTTTTGTTGTTGGTGCCATTGTAGTTTGTGTTGGTGTGGTCACTGATCCACTGTATGTTGGTGTTGTGCTGTGAATTTTTATTGTTCCAGTACTTTGTTTTATAGCTATGGATGATGCCAATGTTTGTGACATGACTGAATTGGTTGTTGCAGATGTTGCAGCTTCTGCTGGAGCTGCTGGTTGTGTGGTTAAAATTGTTGTTTGTGTTGTTCTTTGGGGTGGTGAAACCACAGTCGTTTTAGTTTCTGTTGATGTTATTGATCCTATTGTGGATGAAATAGATTGTGTTGGTGTACTTATGGATGTTGTTTCCACAGATCTTCTAATTTGTGTTGTTAGCATCATTGTAGTTGGTGTACTTACTGATCCATGGTATGTTGGTGGTGTGCTATGAATTTTTGTTGTTCCAGTACTTGGTTTTACAGCTGTGGATGGTACCATTGTTAATGATGTAGATGTTACTGGTTCTGTTGTTTCAGATATTGTACTTTGTGCTGTAGTTGCTGTTCCTATGGCTACAACTGTAGTTTGCTGTAGTGTTACCACCGGTGGTGTAGTTTGTGTTGATATTTGTGGTGGTGCTGCTGCAGATGGTGTAGTTTGCATTGATGTTGTTAATGATTCGGTTGTGGGTGAAATTGGTTGTATTGGTGTTGCTGTGTTTATTGTTTCTACAGATCCTTTTGTTTGTGTTGTAAATGCATTTTCCATGGATCGTGCTGTTTGTGTGGATTGTGCTGTTTGTGATGTAGTCACTGATCGACGGTGTGTTGGTGTTGTGCTGTGAATTGTTGTTGTTCCAGTAATTTGTTTTACAGCTATGGATGGTACCATTGTTAATGATGTAGATGTTACTGGTTCTGTTGTTACAGATACTGTACTTTGTGCTGGAGTTGCACCTGTAGTTTGCTGCGGTTTTACCACAGATGGTGTAATTTGTGTTGATGTTTGTTTTGGTGATATTGCAGATGGTGTAGTTTGTGTTGATGTTGTCAATAATTCTTGTGTGGGTGAAATTGGTTGTATTGGTGTTGATGTGGATATTGTTTCTACAGATCCTCTTGTTTGTGTCGAGAATGCATTTTCCATGGATTGTGCTGTTTGTATCGATATCTTCACAGCTCTGGATGGTACCATTGTTAATGATGTAGATATTACTGGTTCTGTTGTTTCAGATATTGTACTTTGTGTTGGAGTTTCTGATCTTGTGATTACAACTGTATTTTGCATCAATGTTACCACAGATGGTGTAATTTGTGGTGGTGATACTGCAGATGGTGTAGCTTGTATTGATGTTGTTAGCAATTCTGTTGTGGGTGAAATTGGTTGTATTGGTGTTGATGTGGATATTGTTTCTACAGATCCTCTTGTTTGTGTCGAGAATGCATTTTCCATGGATTGTGCTGTCCATGGTGGTTTAGTCACTCCATGGTGTGTTAGTATTGTGCTGTGAATTGGTGTCATTCCAATACTTGGTTTTTCAGCTGTGGATGGTACCATTGTTAATGATGTAGACATTACTGGTTTTGTTGTTACAGATATTGTACTTTGTGTTGGAGTTGCTGTCTTTGTGGTTACAACTGTAGTTTGCTGTGTTCTTACCACAGATGATGTAGTTTGTGTTGATGTTTTTGGTGGTGATATTGCAGATGGTGTAGTTTGTATTGATGTTGCTAACAATTCTGATGTGGGTGAAATTGGTTGTATTGGTGTTGACATAGATATTGTTTCTACAGCTCCTATTGTTTGTGTTGGGAATGCATTTTCCATGGATTGTGCTGTTTGTGTTGGTATAGTCACTGATCCACAGTGTGTTTGTGTTGTGCAGTCAATTGTTGATCCAGTACTTTGTTTTACAGCTGTGCTGGGTGGTACTTTTGTTAATGATGCTGATGTTTGTGATGTGGCCGATTCTGTTCTCACAGATGCAGTACTTAGTGGTGATTGCACAGTTCCAATTGTAATTTTTGTTGTTCCTCTCGCTATTTCATCAGCTGTAGCTTGTGACTCTGCTGTTACAGATGATGTAGTTTGTGTTGAAGTGATTTGTGATGGTGTTGTGACAGATGTTGCTTTTTCTCTTTTATTTGTTGTTGATACTATAGTGTCTGCTGGTGTTGTCAATACTGTTTCTGTTGTAGATGCCATGGATTGAGTTGGTATTTCGATGGATGCTGTTGTTGTTGACACTGGACTTTGCATAGATTTTGTGTGATTTGGTGACACATGAGTGTTGGCTGAGATTTCTTCTGGCGATCCATCTGTTACAGAAGCTGTAGTTTGTACTGGAGTTGATTGTCGTGAATTTGTTGTAGCTGTGTTATATTTGGTTGGTTTTGTGGGTGATACTGTTATGGATGCTGTTATTGGCTCTCTTGTAAATGGCATGCTGTGTTTTGGTGTTGTTGTGTCAGTTGTTACCACATCCATTTGTTTTTTTTCTGTTGATTGTGGTGTATGAAGCACAGTTTGTGATTCTGTTTTTTTGCTAACTGAAGTTTGTTGTGGTGTTACCAAAGTTGGTGTAGTTTCTGTGATGTTTGATTCTATCACAGGTTGTATGGATTTTGTTAGCATTGCTGTGGACAATGTTGGTACAGATCCTCTTGTTTGTGTTGATGTTTTAGTCAGTTGTGTTACTGTAGTTTCCGTTGGCTCTGTGGTGGATGCTGTAGTTTGTGATGCAGTTGAAATGGATTGAGTCATTTGAGACTCTGTGGCCTCTGCTGATGGTGCAGTGAGTGTTATTTTTATAAGCCCTGTGGTTTGTGTCAATGTTAAGGTAGATACTGGTGCCACCAACTCACTGCTTGGTGAAGAAGTTTTAGTGGATGTTGATGATGTAGAACTTTCTGATGATACAGCAGTTACAGTGGTCAGTGGTGTTGCGGCTTCGAAAGCTGGTGTTGTGTCAGGATCTGTTGTAGATTCTGTACTTTCTGTTGGTGTTCTGGTAAATCTTGTGATAGAGGTAGTAGGTTGTGTTGGTTGTTCAAGTGTGAGCAGTGCTATTGTTGATGATGCTGCTGTTTGGGATTTGCCCAATTCTGTTATTACAGATGTTGGACTTTGTGGTGGAGTTGATAATTGTGTTGTTATAACTCTGATTTCTGTTGCTGTTGTTCCTGCTCTTTTATTTTTTGTTGATGTGGTGGTGAATTCTGTTGCCACAGTTGATGTACTTGTGCTATGTGGTAAGATAGGCGAAGTTGTCATGGATGTAATCCCAGCTGGTTCTGTGGTATGACTTGTGGTTGTAGATCCTGATGCCAATGATGCTTTGATTTGTGTTGGCGTTGTAGTGTACTTTGTAGATAGAATAGCGTGAGGTGTTGTGACTGATGTTGTGGCTACAGATGGTGAACTCTGTGTTATGATTGGGTCCATTGTTACAAATTTGGTAGCTCGTGTTGTAGCTGTGGTTTTTGTCAACACATTATTTGACTCATCTGTCAAAGGTGCTCTGTGTGGTATTGTTGTGGAGTGCATTGTGGTTGATACAACTGTTTGTGGAGATGTTGTGCTAGACACTGCTGGCTCAGATTCAGTGATTTGTAGTTGTGATGATGAGGCGATAGTTGTGTGTATTGGTTTTGCCTCAAATAGTTTTGTTTGTGCTGAAGTTAGATCAGACATTGTTGTCACTGATATAGTATTTTGTGTTGGTAATGTGTTTTGTTTTGTAGCTACAGTTGCACTAGTCACTGAATTTGATTGTTTTCCAGTGGATTCAGAAGTTACTTCTGTTGCAAATGAACTTGAATTTATGGTTTTAAAGTTCATCAAAGCTGATGAATTCAGTGATGTCACGGTCTTAGATACGTTGCTTAATTTGGTGAAGGTTAAATTTGGCCCCTCTGTTTGTGTTTTGTCTGGGAATGCAAGTGCTGATGTACTTGGATCGGTTTGTGATAAATGTAGAATGCTGGTTGGTGTGCTGTGATCTGTGACATCTGGAGCCTTGGGTGTAGTTGGCACAGTAGTAGTAAGAATGTTTGTGAGTGGATTAACAATTTCTGTATTTTCTGCAGAGCTCAGGGTTGTAAATGTGGTAGTTTCATTCTCTGATGCAGAAGGGGTGTCACTGGGTACCACTGTATTTACCACAGTTGAGTTGGATGAAGGGGAGGTGATCTCTACCATTGTCAGAGCTTGGCTAGACTGAGCCTTGGGTGATCCTGAAAAAGCTTGTGTGGAGTCATTATAGATCTGAGTTGCAGTTGCTGAGACATTCTGCACCACTGTGGAAGTACCAGATCCAATGAAAATGCCATTTCCATCCATATGAGAAGTGCCAGGGTTTACCACTAATGATTCTGAAGCTGGTTTGCTTGTGGTCATATCATGTGACAGACTGGTTTGAGCAGATTCATGGTGAACAGTAATGTGAGAAACAGTGCTTTTTACATCAGTGATGGTTATATTTTGACTGAGAATTTCCACTGTTGATGTTATATTTATTTCCTGCACTGGTTCTAATGTTCCTCCATTGGCACCAGTTACATTTGCCATTACAGAAGCTCCTACTTTGCTGAATGTGGTTTCCCCAGCTGGAGTAAATGTATTTGCTTCCATTGGTGGAGTCACTGGAGTTGTCCATGCTTTTGGTGCAGGTGAATGTTGCCTGGTGAATGACTGAGGTGTTGAAAGTTCACTGACCTTTGGTACTATAGTGGTAAAAGCATCTGTTGAGTTAATTTCTGGAACCTCAGTAGAGGCTGTGACCCTGAAGTGAGGTGGGCAGAGGACTGTGTGAGAAGAAAAAAATAGAGGTTTTCATATCAGTTAATCTTACGCCAATGGCTTGACTTTATTATAAGCAATAGCAGTAATTAACATTAAAGTCATATTGAAATATAAACATATCTTTTGCTGAGAAATATGTATATGCAATTGGTGTTTGTTTTGGCTTGTGGACTTATTTCCTAAATAGGTAATTTTCAAAAAAAAAAAAGTTCAGTTCATCTAACCAGTTGCCCCATCTCTGATTTGAGCACTCCTTACATTACTCTGTATTTAACAATGCAGTAACTAGTCCCACTCCCTTGTAAGTGTAACAAGTGTTGTAATAACGTGTTTGAAAAAATAATGTGTAGCGTGAATCCATGCTAATTTAGCACGCTAGGCTCACTAGCTCCACTTTCCAAGTAGTAGTTCATTAGCCTAGCTTGCTAGCTTCCAGTTTCTGAGTGGAGCATGTCATAAAGGCATAGACATCTTAATGGTTGATAGCCAATGTGAGCTTGTTGAAAATGGAAGAAAACATTTTGTATCAATGTTTGTAGGCTATACAGCACAGTGTCATCATAGTTTATATTTCCTTATACAAAAAGTTATGGACTTACTAAGTGTTTATCATGGGAGTTGAGAATGGAGTGATTTGGAATTTTGATAATCTGCTAAATATATTCAACATCACATGGGATTTCCATAATAGTTATGAATTAGTCATGTCATGGAACAACTGATGGGCTGAAATCTGACTCACCTGCCAGCAGACTTAGAAAAAGTCCACAATTCATAGTGACAAGTGACTGATCCATGAGCAGCAAGCATATCTGATAACCAAAGACAAAAAGCAAAATATTCAAGGCATTTGTCTCCTACTATCTATGTAAGAGATAATGCCTGTTGAGGGGCATTATCCCACTGACCATGGTCACTTGACAAAGAAAAGAAAAATAAAACCATTAATTAATATTTTTGCAATCAAAATCTAAAGTTTTTCACAGTAACTGGAATGATCGGTTCTTATGCAATGGAAACATTGTTCACTACTCCAGTCAACAGGAAGAAACTTAGATATGACATGGCAATGGGAGATATTTATAGTCCACTCAGCTCATAGAAACTCTTTGGCTCTGCCATGATCCAGAAAGGTAACAATGTTAGCTAGATGTTAGTTTGTTAATGTGTTGCAATAAGTTGTAAACAAAGGCTTTGACTGCATCCCTGTCATTGTGGTTACTCATTTTAGCCAGAACACTTATTTTGAACAGTGACTAGAACTACTAGTAGTTGTCCATTATTAGTAATTAACGGACACTCTGCAGCCAATCAGAATATAATATTTACCCATTTATTCTTGCAAACTTAGTTTCTGTGCCTTTTTGTCTGTGTGCCATACTTACTCAGCTTGTAAAATGCATAAGATGATATGTTGCAGAATGCATGGAAAACTGGCACAATATTATTCCTGATTCTGTCTATAGATAATCAGCATACATGGAGGAACCAGGGCTAATTTATCACTTTTCTCAACTTTACTGACATTCATTATTGTCATTATTGCATGATGTGTATAAAACTACCTGCAGTGTCATTCTGCTTACTGAGTCAGTTGTATTTTAAAACTAAATAATATGACATGAAAAACAACTGTGTGGAAATGTAATTACAGGCAAAAGGCAAAATAACAAAAACACCTTACTGTGGTATTCAGTCTAATGCAACAGCTCAGTACTTCTAGACATTTTGTCATGGCAAGAGAAGCACAGGTGTTATTAAAAACTTAACAGCTAAGCTAATTTGCATGCATCAATGGTATGTTGGTATGAGCCAGTATGCTCACTGGCAGACTTCAATGTCACACAGCTATTGTTAATGTTATATGTCTTTCTCGCAAAGACAGGACTGGAAAGTAAGTACCGGAAAGTCCCTGTAGCTGTGTAGGTTTTTTGAAGTCAATTTATTTGTTAAGTTTGGCAGTCGTGGCATTTTGCACGACAGTAACTATGATCTGTTTTGTAAGTCCCATATGAGGAAGTGATATATTTAATACTGCTTTTAATGCCTTCACTGAAGCAACACATGATAAAACGGAGAAATGTGATGCAAATAACATATCAAGGAGAGTTTGTCATTTTTCCATTAAGAGAAATCACTCCTTAAATGATTGTGTGAAATTTCATGTATGTCAGAATCAGTCTACTACAGTATATTGCTTTGATTCTTCCTGCTTTAACTCCACACCTACAATATAGAAAATATGATGTGGTGATATTAAGTGATAGTGATACTACTGTAAATAATTATAAAATTCATAATTTATTTCTGAAATGATATGATAAACAAAACTGCTACGAACAGGCTGAACTAAAATGTCAAGACTTTCAAGAAGCAAAAGAAAATAGTAACATTCAGGCAATCAAAACATGTTTAGCAATCGACAGACTATCAAATAACTTATCACTTTAATTTCTATTCAAACACAGTCGACCAGGACTGCACCTATGTACTTATCAACATGCACTCTCTTGCGCTACAATCCGGTCTGGGACCTTTGTGACAGCCCCCTGACAGATGAAGGAATTCAAATGAGTCCAATGAATCTAAAGATTGTGTGTCACAAAATCTGAAAATCAAACTCACCTATCAACACCAAGATCTGGCGTCTTGCATGAATCTTCAGTACAATGATAAGAGTAAACAAAAATAACAAAGGAGGGCATCATACGTAGGTTGTCTCCTGAAACCAGTTCTACCTGCTATAACTGCCAGCCCACTTAAGGGAAGTGACGAACAACGTGACAAGCAAAGGCTGTTGTATGTAGGTTAGGGATGATCAAGTAGAAAGGAAGCTTTCCAGTGTGTGCATATTTATTATTTCTTATAAAAGTGACTGCATCATATGGCTTGTTTATCTGGGTTTTTTTTTTTTCATTTGCTTACTTTCAGCCCAGCACCTGCCCTTTTGGGTTTGGATGTGTGTGCATACTCCTAGCTTATTTCATATAATAGCCATTAATAGCTATTATAATTATAAAAGCTATTAATTTGATAACTGTTGTATGACTTATTTCTCTTTGGTAAAAATGACAAAACAAGTAAGTATTTCTTGAGGAAGCTGTAACCATTCCTCACTATTTAAAATGTTCAGTTTGCTATAAGCATGTTCTGATGGTAGCTGATAGTAGCAAGAAATATGAGGTGCATCCTTCTCAGGAACAATTGTATCTGTGCTACTTTGTTTCATTTTGACACATGCCCCACACCAAAAAAAAAAAAAAAAAAAAAAGCCTATGAATTAACCCTGATATGACGCACTCATCGGATTTCACTGTTCTGTGGCTGATAGCTGTTGACATTTCATGTAATTCATGACATTTTTTCAGCATTAACAAGTTTAGAAACAACAAAAATACATTTTACAATACTATACAATACATCACAATACATCTTTTTTGTTAGGGTGTTTCTTGTTTTGTTTCTTTGCTGCTTTTTCCAAGAATACCCACTCACAACACTCACAAAGACACCTGGAAGCTGCCCAGTGCAACCACATTTTGATCTGTTGGCCACTGAGCAGCACCACTGGAGCAGTCGGGGTTCTAGGCAAGGCAAGTTTATTTGTGTAGGACCTTTTGACAACAACTGTAGCAAATAAGTGATTTACAGAAGACATGAAATGAGGATTACAAAAATAAAAGAGAATGACAGTCGGCTAAAATGGAATAAAACAACAAACAAATATGTGGAAGATGACAATGCAGATATATTGCATTACAAGATTTTAGACTTAACACAGATATGTGTGTATAAAGAACAATAGTTCTGTTTTGTTTCGGCCCTTGGAACTGTGAGCTAATCTGAACATGGGTGGTTCACAACATAGCAGCAGAACATAAATGTATTTTGTCCCTAAACCATTAAGTTCTTTATAAACTAATAAATTAATTACCTTTTTGATCTCAAGGGAGGACCCTAGCACCACCTTTCATGACACATGTTTCTAAGTCATGCTGAGACATAAATCCTTTAATTTTGCTGTTTTTAAAGGTGATGGCAGGCAGATTTTGTAATTGTCTTAGTGTATATGTTAGAATTTAGGTCTGAGTCCATGAATATTTCTGGCTTGGTTGGGTCTTTAACATGAGGGAGTCACATTGACACTGACTTTTAATCATTCTTCTTTGGCACCAAAAATAATCCTAAATCTGTTGTATCTTTAAGGCTGGAGGGAACTTGGCAAATCCGTGCATTTGCCAAGTTCCATGCTTCTCAATAAAGCACCTTGGTATTAGTAATTCCTTGAATTGCTGCAGTTCATTAACTAACTCATGATTACTTTAGTCATAAGTTTCATTAGATGACAGTTGCATTTATAAAAAGGTGTGCTCAAACCTGAAAAACAAGAGTGATCACATGTGTGCCCTGTGAAGAATACAAAAGTTAATTATAGAATTTTAATAACATAATACTGGCACTAAGGAGAAAGGGGAAGTCTACATTTTCCCAACCGTCAAATCTTAGGATCTGTACCACACCTAAACCTTCCACATTGTTGTCATTCATGTGTTGAGTGTGTCTTAATTATCATTTCATCCACCATGCAGTCCCCTTACTCTTGACCTTTTGTGACACAGCCACACCTCGGGTAAAACCTTATTTATCAGCTGACGCTATCTTGCCCAGCTTTATAGATAACCTGAGAAGATCATTGACTGCAAACTCGCTTCCACCACTTGATCAGCTGCATTCTTCCAGGGTCAGGAGGCGCCTAAGCAAATTATCTAACAAGTTATCAAAGTGGAGTTTACATTTAATATCCCTTGTTTTATTTCGGCACTTGCCACTTTCATATATTTAATCAAGCTGGACTTAACATGGTACATTTCATTCAACTTGCACTGTTGAATAATTTAATTATTTTTAGCATGGATCCCATTTCATTTTCGCACTTGTCACTATTTCTTGGTCCATAGTGCAGTCCATATTTCCTTTGTGAATATTTTATTTCAAATTTTACATCCCATTTCAAAACTATTGTTACTACATTCTGTAAATATATTTTAATATTTTTTCTTTCATTTTGTTTTGTTTTTGTCTTTGTCTCAGCTTGCCATTGTTGTTTGTTTCATTTTGGATTCTTTTTTTTTTCTTTTAAGGCCTCTTTTAAGGAGGAAAGAGGGAATTGTAATAGAAAGCAAAAATATGGATTTATGGAATACTGCAGGCAGATTTTCAAATGTGAAATAGGATCAAGGATGTTTTTCTATGAATTCGGTATTACTATAACATATTGTTTAATTTAAATTTGTATTGCAAATACTGTCATTATCTATTTATTTATTATCTTATTTTATTGTATCATGTATGAGTGACAAACCTACACACGTCATTTATGTATGTCATTAAAAACATGTTGTCATCATTACATAGGTTACATAACATGGGTAAGATGTATAAAATGCGATGATGACAATAAAATTTTAAAAAGTATTAAAGAAAGATTTTAAAATTTTGATTTAATATTAGTTCTACTTTATTTATTTCATTATTATTATTACCAAGCTCTTGTTATGTTTTCTTCTATGTTGCATTTGTGGGAGTAAACGCCAAGACACATTCTTTGTATGCTTACATACTTGAATAATAATAAGATTTCAATTCTTATTCAGATTCTGATCCCTCTTTTGCATTTTTTTTAAATGACATTATTTAAAAATATAATTTATGTGTGCCATATAATAAAAGAGGCTATAGCCTAATCCTATTAATACTAGTATTACTTATTCATAGAGCCAAATAACTGAGACAGATTAATGTCATTACAGGTTTAGTAAACTGCGTAAATGTGAAAAGCGTTTATGGAGTTACGCATTTGATAACTACATTTCCCACAACCAGCTTTGTGATTAGTATGGAAGCCCGTGAGTTCAAACATAACGTTTTCGCATAACCGCGCTATTGCTGCTAGTCTTAAAGGAGACGCTTCCCAAACAGTCCTTACATCGGCCAAAGAAATTTGAGGTTTGCTATAGCTTTAAGAAGTATATTGCGCTGAATGTTTGTAAAATGTTATTCCTCATACAACGCAACTTTTATCTTAATAAGTTAGCTAATGAAATGCTTTCGTAGTGACTGAAAATTCACTCTTGACCGAGCTAACAAAACTGGTCTGACTGGGGCCTTCAACGGTCTTCATACATTTTCAAATGTTCATTACTAATTAATACCCAAAGTTAGTAAGGGTCAGAACAATTTGTTAAGAGCGGCATGGACTCGGGTGACGACGACGTTTCAGGCACTCGTCCTGGGACAGAGGAAACCGGAGACACCGGTGTTCGTCCTACAGAGGCCGCAAACCCATCCCCGGACTCGACTGAACCGCCCAGCGGGAGAAGGGGAAGCAGGAGACGGGTAAAAACTGCGGCGTCCTCCCTGGACTCCGGTGACCCCCGGTCAGATGCCGGGGGTCCTGTGCGTGTTTTGCGAGCCAGGGGGGCTGTAGCTGGCAGGACTGATGAGTCCAAGAGTGCCACTTGCCAGAAAAAACCTGCAAGTGTGCAACGTGGACGAGGAAGACCTGCAGGATCTCGCTCCAAAAACGCACCTGTCATGCAGTAAGTGCGTGCACAAAGGTATCTGAACTTATGAACCTGGTGTGCACTTCCTTTGCAGCGAGATAGCTTATCTACATCACAGTCAAGAGACTTGTCTGAGGCAATAGCCATTACTGGGTGCTATTGAGGTTGCACTTCAAGGCTTGGGGCTGTGATTGTCGGAAGTGTTTTATATCACTGGGGTTTCTTAAAGCTATAGGTAAACCAGATCTTGAAACCAAAACAAATAAGTTGTATGCATTGTTTTCCCGTCTGTGCCCTTGTTATACCACTCTTGTCATTGTTAAAGGTCATATTGTGTATTCAAGTTAATCTAGATTTGTTCTTATTTGTATGAGGCTTCCTCTTAATGTAGTGTTTCTCACACACAGTGCCACCGTGAAGAAATCCACATCCAGAAAAGGTACAAAAAGACACCAATTTTTAGTCTGTCCCACCTATGAGTTGTGTCATGGCAATTTTAATTCAGCTGTCACTAATACATGCTGACTGTTTCAGCTTCCAAACGCACTCTCGGACCAAAGCTGTCTAAGTCTAGAAGGGGCAATCAGAAACCTCCAACCCGAGCTCCACGCACCTCAGCAGCAACAGCAACAGCATGCAAACCTGAAGCAGAGATTGAGACTTCATCGTGTGGTAAGAAAATTAATTACATTTTATATGCAAACTATTGCAAATGTCATGAAATTACGTAATTAGGTAACAGTAATCAAAAGCAAAATCTGTACATCTGTTTTTCAGTGGAGGAAACGGGTGCTTTGAACGGAAATGACAAGTGAGTGCTATACAATTTTAAACAATGAGGCGTAGAGGAAATGTTGGATTTCTGTTTGATTTGGTTACGTGAATGTCATTATGGTCATTATGGTGTTGATGTCCATATTAGCGTTGCAGACCCAGAGGTGGCTCTCGATGAGGACTCGCTATTCAGAGATGACCCAAATGATGTCATCTGTCAACCTGAGACAAAGACGTACGTTGAGATCATTGCTTTTCCATAATGATGATTAGTCTTGAGTGTCACTTTGTCAACATCAGAATCTCAAGTAAATTATACTTTATTTTCTTTACTCCTCAGGGAAAAATCGAGGCGACGAGCACTGTTACAACAGAAGGAGGTCAAGAAAGAGGAATCGGACAAGGATGAACAAGGAAATGACATTAAGATGGAGGAATCTTCTGAGGTCATTCTGCAAAGTGAAGAAGAAGTGGAAGATAACACAGAACCACCAAAGAAGTACGTAAAGTGTGGACGGATTTTATATGCAAACTAGTTTAAGGAAAGCGCAGAATGAGTAAACACACGAAAAAAAGGTGTGAAGAAAATAATAGATTCTTAGAAAGACCTCGATTCTCCTTTGAACAATTCAGCATCAATGCACATCACTCTTAGGTCTAAGTCTGACACAACGTCAGTCAACACAGTGCATTCTTTTCCTTGATCTCATTGTGCAATTGTGTGTCATTACAAAATCACCTTCATCACCTTCACCGTGAAGGAAGTAACAATACACAGGCGTGACGTGTAACTGCGTCAGCTCTCTTGTCCATTTCACATTCCTGGGTTGAACAGCCAGTTTCTACTGATAAGTTGATGTATGATAGGTTTCACTTACCTCCTTTTTTGTGAGTTAGACTGAAGTCTACTTTTTTTCTACTACTATTTTATTTTGAAAATCCACATAATCATATTTGAGATTTTGTGAAGTTGAAGGACAGGTTCATGATTTTTCAAGTCTGTCTTAAAACAAGTCAAGTGTCCATATACGCTCTTACTGGCTATTAAAAGATCACCTTCAAATGTGCTTTCAGTGAATGTAATGGACAATGTAAATGACAAAATCCACAGTGTGTCCACAAAAATGCATCTAAAAGTTTACCTGAAACTTATGTGAGACTTCAGCAGGTGTGAGTTAGTCATAGGAAGTGGATATCTGCTTCAGCTTCAGATAAACTTTTAAATACATTTTTGCAGAGAAGGAGGACTGTTCAATTAAACAAAGACAAAACTGAAGTAAGAACAATTAAAAGTCAGCGCTCAGCTTCGATCAGTAATGTTAAAAACCACATACCAAGTCAGAAACCTTGGTGTAATCATGGACTCATACCTGAATTTCAACAGCCACCTTAAGACAATTACAAAGTCAGCCTACTACCACCTGAAGAATATATCAAGAATTAAAGTACATGTGTCTCAGCAGGATTTGGAAAAACTTGTCCATACATTTATCTTCAGTAAGACTCCACTGCTCTAACAGTAACCTTTCAAGTCTCCCTCAAAAATCCATCAGACAGCTGCTGCTGTTCGAGTCGTCACTAAGACCAAGAAAGTGGTTCACATCACTCCAGTTCTCAGATCTTTACGCTGTCTTCCCATCTGTCAGAGTTGATTTTTAAAATACTGGTGTTGGTTATAAAGCACTGAATGGTTTACAGCCAAACGACATTTCTGATTTGCTGCTACGTTATGAACCATCCAGACCTCTCAGGACTTTTCTGTTTGCCGCTGCCTTTAATTAAATGAAATAACTCTTCATTTCATATTCTCCTGTTTTATGTCTTATTCCTATTTAGCTTCTTTTCATTTCCAAATTCAACACTTTTTAATTGTATTTAAATGTCTTTTTACTTGTCTTGTTACCTTTTTACGCTTTCTACAAAGCACTTTGAATCACCTCATTGTTGAAATTTGCTATACAAATAAACATGCCTTGGCTTTTGTTGTCGATTTTGGCCCACATCACTTATATTGTAATTAGTGGCCGGTATGAACAGGAGGAATGATGGTGGCAAGAAAAACCTATTTCAACGTTCAGTTGGGCACCTGACTGTTTGCAGACAGACAATATTGTGAATGGAAGAAAAATAAATAAATTAAACATTTTAGGCATTACAGTTAACACACAAAATCACAAAACATGTTGCCAGCTAGAGAAAAAGCCACCTGTCGGATTTGATTCCAAACACTGAACTCTCTCATTCACGGTGACCTGCTCACCCATGTAACCTCAGTCTGAGTCATCTGATCTTACTTGCAACTTTTTTTTTAAAAATAACTATGTAATTTTTTTTTTAACATTTAACTTGTGACTGTCATTGCAGTTCATTATTGTTTTGTGATGGAATCATAGCGACCTGAATTTGATTGTGCGCCCCCTAAAGATGAAGGTTTCTGACCCTAATTGAATTTGTTTTCATTTTAGGCGAGGTAGACAACAAAAAGATGACAAAACACCTCGGCCGCCTAAACGAAGGTAAGAGGTTTAGTTATGTTATTGACTAGAGATGACCAATATTACTTAGTTATTTAAGATATTTCCTCTTTTTATTTTTTATTTTTTGTGATCACAGGAAGAAGCCCCCAGTGCAGTATGTCCGTTGTGAAATGGAGGGCTGTGGTACTGTCTTAGCTCACCCGCGCTACCTACAGGTCTGCCATCATGTCAAGTCTAGACATAACAACCCTAAATATTTTTTAAAGGCGCTGTCTGGCATTTGGCGCTGTAACAAGGAAATAAAATGGATATTCATTATTGCATGCTATTTTATAACTTACTTGAACTTACCTCAAGGTGCAAAGAATCAGAGGCAGAGATTGTTTCCTGTAATTTAACCAGTAAATGTCACCTATAAAAGAATGAGTGTCATTGTACCTGCTACTCATTTTCTCTCATCTTTTCATTTCAGCACCATATAAAATACCAGCACTTGCTGAAAAAGAAGTATGTGTGTGATCACCCATCGTGTGGGCGATTGTTCCGTCTACAGAAACAGCTATTGCGCCACGCTAAGCACCACACAGGTGATGTTTTTTTTGGCACAGGTGTTCATTTGGAAATTGTTGAGACTGGGACTGCACGTTGTGTTTATTTGCATGTGGTTATGAAAATAATGAGATCAGCTGCTTTAAATGTCGAGTAGGGCATATCAAGCCAAGAGATGGTAATTAAAAACCTTTCCGCCTCTTTCCCATCATGTAATTTGCTCATATCTGTTTGTAAAATGTCTTTCAGATCAAAGGGACTACATCTGTGAGTTTTGTGCACGTGCCTTCAAGAGTTCCCATAACCTGGCGGTGCACAGGATGATCCACACAGGAGAGAAGCCAATACAGTGAGTAGGAAGGAGGCTTAATTTTTTTTTGCAATGTCATGCTGTGAACCAGGATGATCTTTTAACGGTAAGACTTGATGGTTTGGCTTGTGTCCAATATTGAAAGGAGGTAGCACGTAACTTTGTTTGCTGAGTTATTAAAATAGCCCTAGAATAAAAATTCTCTTTAATTCTTCCTTTTAATGTTAACTACAAACATTTTAAGTGTTGCTTGGATTTTTATGTTTTGGGGTTTTTTGAGTTTTTTTTTTTGTTTTTTTTTGCAAGACTACATAAAAATACAGATTTTTCAGAAAAGATAATCAACACATCTAACTTTGACCTCATTGTTTCTTATTGAAGCCTTTCCGGTCACCACACCATTTACCGTAAAACAGCCTTACCAAGCAAGGACCCATTACATTAATCCATTTCAGTTCCTGTTATTGTTTCGTAATATTTTGTTGTTTTTGTTAATCCTTAATGAGTTTCGGTGTTGGTTTAGGCCAAGTGTCACATATGAGACATGAACTTCAAGTCACTTTGGATTATAACATGTTCTTTGTCTCCACCCTGTGGCAGATGTGAGATCTGTGGCTTCACCTGCCGTCAGAAGGCCTCCTTGAACTGGCACATGAAGAAGCATGATGCGGAAGCCTCCTACCAGTTCTCTTGCTCCATTTGCAACAGAAAGTTTGAGAAAAAGGACTCTGTTGTTGCTCACAAGGCTAAAAGCCACCCTGAGGTGCTCATAGCTGAAGCCCTGGCAGCTAATGGGGGCGCAGTAATAAATTGTCCCACCTCAATCCCAGAGACAGTCCCAGAGACAGTCCCAGAGACAGTTTCAGAGACTCTCCCAGAGACTCTCCCAGAGACTCTCCCAGATACTGTCTCAGAGACTGTCCCAGTGCTCACCTCTGCTGACCAGCCCTCTGTCAGCCAGGAGAGTCAGAAAGCGATGGGTGGCACGCTCACTCCGCTGCAGCAAGTGGTGCTCCCGCTCGCTCCACAGACTCAGATTAATGTATCTCAGGGCCAGTTCCTCCAACTGCCCACGCATCACGTGGTGCGGGTGGCGCATGAGCAGCAAGCCCCCACCTTGCTCCATCTGACCGCCGCTCCTCCCTCTCACCTCTCCAGCACCAGCCACCCTCAGCTCATCCAGCTCTCCACCTTTCCTGCCAACACTGTCACACCCATGGCCCCCACGTACTCCCAGAGCACCCTCCTCACCCTGAGCTCCGTCACCACTCTGGCCTCCACAGCCACCCTGGCTCCCCAGCAGGCTGTGCAGTGGGGCAGGGAGGCTGACGAAGACGTACAGTTGCCCGGAGAGGGTGAGCTGTGGGACAGGGTGGTGGTTGGCGATAACCATCAGGATGTAGGGGAAATGATGTGGGAGGGTAACGGGGAGAGGAGGAAGGAAGATGAGGGGATCGTTTGGGAGAGAGAAAGCGAGAGACAGATTCTGTTACAGTGCGCCGAGGTTCAAGGTGATAGTTTAATGTAGATGCACGGGCCACAAAAGTTGTACAGTAAACAGAAGGAGACGCAAATAAGAAGACTGTTTTGATTTAAGGAAGGGACAAAAGACTGAGGGACCTGTCAAAAGTTGATAAGCTGACAAATATTTGATATAATAGAATTTGTTTTAATGTAGTCACTTATATAGCTACAATACACAGAGCTACTTTTTATCAGGGAGTATGATTTATAATATTGTAGATAACATACACTTCTATTACCACTTGATGAATATTTTATAACTCTTTGGCTTTGTCACCCTGTGTTTGTATATGTGTTTCCATTACAGATGAGACATTTTTAGAGATTAAGAAGACTGAAAGATAAAAAGGAAAGTTACTGTATGTGCCCATAGTATCCCTGTTGTGTTTATATGCTTCTCTTTGCTAAGTGAACGGATGAGTATCATTGACATCATTTTTTAGATTGTTTCTGCTATTTATGTTAAATGTATTAGAGGCACCAACTACAAACAAACAAGGGAGTCTGTAAAAGAGCCTTTGTAGCAAGGGAACCCAAATAACACGTTTTATTGATTTTATATTTTGTATTTTTACACAAATTTATTTTTTCTGTCTCTCTCTCTCGGCAAAGATTTCAACAAGGATTACATCCACAATCTGAAATTTTCTACATTTTCTAAACTTGATTTCAACATTTTCTAAACCAAGCTAAACCACCTATATAATAAGCAATTTACAGGAGGCTCCGATAAACATCTATTGGATACATTTACTATACCCAACAAATCAAAGCAATGAAGTCACTGTATTTTTGTAAAGCAAAGATCTAAATCGCCTTCCTTGTTTGGTTGTGGTTGTTCACCTTCCTCAACCTCAGTCGTGTCACTTCCACTTTGTATTTCTGGACATACAGATCCTTGATTTCATTTTTTTCATAGTCAAGATTATGCAGGTAGAAGTATTATGATCAGAAATCGTAGTGTAACTGTCTAAATCAACAAGAAAATGCCAGTTTTCGTTTGAAGCAATGTTTGAGAATAAAATATACCTCTGTACACTGCCACTACTACTGAGCACTCATAAGCTTACAATCCTAATTTATCAGGAAATGTGTTCAGAATAACTATAATAAACAAATTATGTTCTAAAGTCTTTGTTGATTATTTTCACAAATCATTTTGTTAAGATGATACAGTTTTCGTTTATTCATGTGTCAGGGACATTACTCACTAAATAACATTAATGTGATGTAATATATGCCAGATTTAGCCAATCTGCAGTCATTGGGCAGGTTGATGTTATACTTTGAAAGAAACAAGTTTAGAATAGAGGTGATAACATAAATGAAAAAAAAACATTACAGAACAGACATACAACCACAAATGACTTCTAAAGGACTTAATCTCATGTCATGAGCAAATAATACAAATTGTGACAAACATCAAAAAGGTATACAAGGCAACCAATATTAGATAAATAAGGCATGCAGACTAAAAACACACTAATTGTCACATTTTGTAAGCACTCATCCCCAGGACTTTCATACATAATCTATTCTACCTCTACAGATCAACTGAGGTTGGTAATGATATCAATTCATGAGTTAGAAAAAAAGCTGATAAGATATTAACCAGTGGTCATTCTTTTCTACACAGACATTTTTAGTAAAAACCTATTACTAAAATATATAGTGAGCAGGATATTATTGCTCAAAAATAGATTATTAATATTGTTTCATATATTGACTCAGCTGATTTATCAGTCTCCATCTAGAGAAAGATGGTGACTATCAATATAATCAAACAATTATTCAATATGCATAATCAACTAAATATGAAAACTATACACCTAAATAATGCACATTTCTATGAGGAGCTTCAGATGGTTGTGGTTTGTTGATATGCCAGACATGACAATCATTCTGTTTACGTAATTGAAGAGAGGAGAGGTAATGTTTGATGATGTGTGTCTGGATAGAGCTCTGCTATGGACGCCATCTCTGGTTGGAGAGGAGCTCTGTGGCAGAGATGCTTCCGGCTGCCCCATGAGGAAAAGAGTAGGTGGAACAGGACCATGACCAGGAACAGGTGTGGCTCGGGTAGGTAAAATGATATATCTAATATAATATTAATGATAATGCATTTAGTTTGAACTGTGCATTGCATTCACAGTTAATCTCATAGTGCTACAGTGTTAAAAACTCAGAACATAAAGAAAAAGACAAGAGTTAAGATGTCTGTTCCTTTTCTACACCCACAACAGGAAGGCAGGTATTTAAGAGTAACTTATAATCTTTCCACCTCCACTGAAGGAGGTTTTCAAGATGAGCACCTTCATCAGGAGTGTAGTTAGGAGGCTTGGTGGTTGAAAAGGAACAGAATTGTGGCTTTTTGTTTTCATCTGGTTATGGATTTCTTGCTCTAATATGGGAAATGACTTACACAGAACTACTCTCCTGAGACTGAAAATGTGATCACTGTTATTAGTGACATCCTGATGGAGATCAGACTTCATGGTCTGGATTTCCGCTTCAGGATGGAAGGAGTTATGGTCTGGGGGGTCAGCAGAGAGGCGTGTAGGACCTTGGAGACCCCAGCCTAAGTAGAGCCATCGCATGGACCAAGACAAACCTTCTCAGTGGTACAGAGAAGGTGAGGGTGACCTCAGTCTATAAGCGAGACAGGCTGGACTCTGTTGAGTGGCTTAATAGGAATACCCTGACTTTGACTGAAGCAATGGAAAACCTGTGTAGGACGTTTCATTCAGCTAGGCCAAACTGGTTTGCTGTAAAGGCATCCTTTATCGAGAGATAAAGGATGCCTTTCTCCTCGGGAGTAGAGGCAGAGGATATATGAAAGAGTACCTTTCTGTGGTTAGTCTCATGCAGAATTCGGAGATGTTTTCACATTACATTTCAGACAGAGTTTCCCAAGGTTGCAACTGGACGCTCTGTGGTAATGACCACATTGCCAGCAGCAAGTTTTTACAAGGTCAGGAGGAAGATGGTGGAAATCAGAATAGACACATTTCCCTTTAAGTTGTGAGGTGGCTACTGGAGAAACTAGAGTCTTCTGTGAATTTGCTCCATGTAAAATAGTAGCAGTCAGATAGCTCTGCTTAATAGGTGTTGTCTTCCTTGGGTTTCGATTTCACTATAAATGTCTGCTGCTATTTACATGTGTACCTACCATCTGACACCCAGCTCCTGCCTCTAACCAGGAAACAAAGTTCAGAAGGTTGTAAAGAGAACCAGGATGGGCGGAGCGTGCGTACCTAGCATAACTGGCAACTTGATCAGGTGGTAACCTGACCAAAAGGTTGAGAACATGAGAAGCTCAGGGTAAGTCTGCATGTCGTGCTCCGCTGCCGAAGGACACACTCACCAGTGCTCTGGTACTGATGGCAAACTCACTGAAGTGAGTCTCCAGCATCAAGAGATGGAAGGGCTGAGATTTCATGAAGCGCGAATGTGCACAGAAAAGGGCAAGGCGACAAGCAGTCTCCAACTTTAGGTGGTCAAGTCAGACCATGTGGTAGGAGATTAAGATTGAGGTGATTAAATATACAAAGCTACAACTAACTAAGGAAGATATAATAGAAAGTAACATAATTTATACACAGCCTTATTGTCAAATAATTAAATTTAACAACTTTGAACATTATTACAAGGCTTCAAGCTACTTTAAACATATAAAAGTCAAGGCAAGTCTCAACTCTTTGGTGGGGCAGGTAAAAATACAAAAAAAAAGAAAAGGAAAAAGAAACAAAATCTAGGATGTCTTGCTTGATATTTGTCCTTATGTGGTACAGACCTCTCCATCCAACACATAAGGCCTTATACATATCCAGTGGAGGGCGCTAAAACAATAGCATGGGCCCCATACATGCATATATGCCAAAGAAATGTGAATCTACAATGAGGCATAATAACAATAAGTTATTTACTTTAAATGGAAATATGTTAAATACTGAAAATACTCAAGAAATACTAATGATCAATGATATTTAAAAAATGAAAAAAAGATATGTCCATACCCCAAGATGTGTGAAACCAACTTCCCATATTATTAATGAATTAAATTAATTTTAATGAAGAACTAAAACAAAACAAGCAAAAATATTATATAAATAAATATATGTACAAAAAGATTTGCAATGAAGCAATATGTTACAGTAAGTGCTTTTGCACCAATAAAGGAAATTACATTAAGTTTAAGTGTAGATAAACAAATCTCAGTTTCACAATTAGTTATTTGATCCTCCTGCAGAATGGCCAAATAATAAAAGCAAGTGTCAGAGTGTCACAGTGTATTGCAAATCAAAGTTGGCATGTATAAGGATTGAACAAGCATATACAAATGTGCCAGATCAAAGAATATTACATTATGCTCCCCAAGTCTGTCTTCAAATCTCCTTTCTGTTCTCACCACATAGAACAGTCCATAAGGGCATTCAAGGTGATATACAAGGAAGGAAGTGTTGCAGCTGTCGAAGTGATTTATTTTATTGGGCTTATTGGTAAACACATCCACAAATCTGTCAGTTTTAGAAATATTGCTGCAAAGGCAACCATTACCACAGGGGATGTTGCCTACAGGTTTGTGAAACCAAGAAGACTTTGGCAATAGATAGCTGTTGACCAGCTTGTCTTGTAGGATGGGAGCCCTTCTAAAGACAAAAGTAAGAGATTCAGAGAACAATTTCTGCAAGGATGGGTCACTTTGTAATATTTTCCAGTTTCGTTTGATGATATTGTGGATCTGAGCAGACTGTTTACTATAAGTTGACATGAAATAGGTACTTGAATTACACATGTTTTTGATTTTTGCACAAGAGACTCCTATCCATTGATTTAACTTAAAGGTATTATGTTTCCAAATCCTCATGTTTATACCCATGCACTACAAACCATAGCTTCATTTCTGCAGCTTTTAGATCAAAGTCCTCCTCGTGATAACAAATGAAGATGCTGAAATTGTCCAAACAGGATGTTATTGATAAGATGAGGGGGATAGAAACTGTCAGTATGTGAAAAATTGTAGTATCCCCCAAAGATATTTTTGTGATTTTGAGATCCAGAGGTTTATTTCCCTCTGGCTGTACTCTAAAGTTAGTTTCATATTATCACTACTAGAGGTGAGTTGGATGTGAAATTCCTTAGGGTCTTGTAAGTCACCACTGTAGAAGAATATTAAGTCATTGTTATATTTTCCACACCAGATAATTTTGTCTCAATGAAGGTTAGAAGGGCCTAGGATAAACTTTTCCTCCCAGAATCTGAGGAAGAGACAGGCATAGTTATGAGGTTTTTGCCTGAACAGTTTGTCCTGGAACACAAATACATTGTTGTTGAGAGTCTACTCTGTTAACATCAAAATGAATTCATTATGTGGATTGTGATCTGTTCTGGCTATAAAAAATGGTTCACTGCTTCAAAACCTTCCTAGTATTTGATGTTACTATATAAGGATGTAACATCCATGATGACCATGAAATGCATCACTAGTGTTTTTAATCACATCAATCCTGGTAAGGACATTTGTAGTGACTTGTATATAGAGTGGAGGAGTGCTTTAATTTTTTTGCCATGTTTGTGTCCACCTCTTAAGGACAAATATGTGATGGAAGTATAGTAACAAAAAGAGGGACATTGACACTAAAGAGAGTGTAATGTTGAAAGATTCCTATTTTATTTGATTGATTTGGACAACTGAAGCTTCATATTAGCTTCAGATAAACCTTACAGTACATCATGAAGGGAACTTCTACCATATCTAAAGACCTGTATGAACAGGAGGAGGGATTATGGCAAGAAAAACCTATTACAGTGTTAATTTGGACAGCTGACTGTTGTTTTAAGACTCACTTGAAAAATTGTGAACTTGTCCTTTAAAACATCAACCAGAAGCAGCGTTAGCTTTTAATTTTAGCTTTTAATTTGTACGTATAATTTAATTTGTGGGTGTGCTATTTTGCCACACCAACATAAGAAATTTGCTCAAATACATATCTTTTAAGTTAATGTTTTAATCAAATTTATAGAAACTAAATAGCACAATTCCTAGACCTAGACTACATTATCAGTTATTATGAATGTCATAATATCTTTCCATTAAAAACATTTGCATAATAATAATGTAAAGCAACAAAATTACCCTTCTGCTAAAAACTCTAAAAACTGCATCCTACAAAAAGAAAGCAGTTTGCAAAAAAGTATTGAAAAAAGTATTCCTCTAAACAGCGTTTTAACTGCATTACTAAAGGATAATATACAAACATTCAGGTAAACAGTACCAGCACACACAAATCAGATTTAAATAACATAAATACATATGAAGAATATAAAATGAAAATATTTTGACAATTACATAAATTTTTTAAAAAAGAAGTACACACACACATCAAATACAAAGATATTCAGTCAGACGTTTCGGGGGGAAAGTTCCTCGTTTTTATTATTTATGGAAGGATGGGTGGGCCCCATGGTGACGTTTTTTTGGGAGCAAAAGCAAAAAGAAAAAAAAAAAAAAGGTCCCCCTGTACGTCCCCGTAAAAACGCCCCTGAAGCTTACTGCGGAACCAATTAAATCCCCTGCCGTCGCGTGCATGCCAACATGAACACCGACATAAACACGTGTTTAAACCGCTAAAGTATCCACACAAAAAAAGAAAAAAGATTCGTGTTTTAAATACGTTGTTTCAGTGCCAACATTGACGACGTTGTGGGGGGTGGGAGGTGGGTGGTGGGGTGGATTTATTTTTACGTCCAGTTCACTGCTAACCCACCGCTACAAACAGGACCGGAGTACAAATGGCAGAGCAAGAGGAGCAGCAGCAGATAACCGTGCTGGGCTCGCCGGTGTCTGACCGGTCGCGGACGGGACGAGCGGCGGAACTTGCTCGACTACTACACCGGGAATGCACTGATCTGCTCCAGCTTTACGTGAGTTATCAGTTCACCCACTATTTATGTTGACCTCGTACTCGTCAGGCGGGGAAACACACTCCCCTTCCCGTTACTTGTGGCTTTAGTGCGAACATGTTTATATATCGGGGCAGCTAGCTACTTGTCGAATTACAGTTATATATTTGATTTTGACCGTATATATACATTTAAAACCCACCAGTATGCACTTTTGTATTGTTAAACGGGATGATGTGGTGCAGAGTGTAATCATACTGAAAGACCCACCCCCCACACCCCTCCATTTTCCCAGGGGTGCCTAATGGATAGAGTGTATTGGATTTTTTCCTGCTGTCATGCTTCTGTGCCTCTACTTCCTTTTAGAACACCTTTTAAATTGATCAGTATAATCAATACGGTTGTCACTTAGTGTTAGATTTATTATTGATCTAAACTAAGATTAAAGGCGCAAGTGCAAGGCCAGTGGTACCTTGTATCTGCTGTGCACTCAGCATCCGCCCCCCCCCTCTTTCACCCTTTCAGAAAGCGAAGGAGACCTTTTTGTTGGACCACACCCCAGATGGCGGACGCATTGTATCCCCAACCCCAGACACGGAGGAACCCAGCACGGAGGAGCAGGTGCAGCTGCTGCACGCAGCTCTGCGGCAGTGCCTGGGCCTGCTCCACTGTCTCATCATGAAGGAAGAGGAGGAATGGGGTGAGTTGGAGGGCGACTACGAGACCATGAGGAAGAACGTCCGGGTCCGGCTGGAACACTTGCTCCACAGTACCAAAGCTCTGGCTGAGACTGAGGACAAGACCCTGGAAGTCACCCCAGATCACCAGTGTAACGAGGTACACTGTTTGTTATAGTTAGTTGCCACATTGGATCACAAGACTGCTTTTATCAAACATAAAAAAAACTTTAATTTTCCACTAATGCATACAAAACCAAAATAAGAAAATACCAATTACAGCATTATATGTACTTCTGTGTACCTTCAAATCACTTCAAATATGCCCCTCTGTCATACAGGTGGCAGAGGAGCACCCCTTCTCCACAAAATTCAGTTTTGTCACCTACATGTTAAAATTAAATGCATTTATCATGACATCATAACAAGATTTAAAATATCTACAACAAATCTGAAACAGACATACAGCACAAAAGGACTCAACGAAGTAGGGTACTTCCAATCCTCCAGCCCTCAACTACACCTTAATGACATAATAGTAAAACGGAAAACTTCAGTCTTCAGCAAGGATGTGACTAAACCCTGTATTACACAAATAACACCTTTATGTGAAAATCACTAATGTTTGAGGACAAAGATTCAATTCATTAACTTAACGGACCATTGTGTAGGATTTAGTGGCATCTAGCGCTGAGGTTGCTGATTGCAACCAGCTGACAACTCCTCCCCCTTCACCTCTAAGCATGTAGGAGAACCTACAGTGGACACAAAACTCACAAAAAACACAAAAGGCCCTCTCTAGAGCCAGAGTTTGGTTCGTCTGTTCTTGGCTACTGTAGAAACATGGCGGTGCAACGTGGTGGGCTCCCCATGTAGAACCATGTAGATATAAAGGGCTCATTCTAAGGTAACAACACAACAATTGTTAGTTTTAGGTGATTATACACTAATGAAAATATACTTACAACACAACAATTATATCCTCCTAAATGTTACACACTGGTCCTTTTAATATTTAGATATCCCAGAAAATCTTTAGAAAAAAGCGGCCCTATTCTCTGTGAACCTGCATATTTTTGTTGTTCCACCTCTCTTTGTTGCTTTGTACATTGAGGGTTTTACCTGATTTCACTGATTTTTGTGAAAGAGTGAAGATAACCCTCCATTTTGTCAGATTTTTGATGTAATACAAAAGAACTGGTCAACATCTTTTTTTTTTTTTACCAAACACCTTCTCTTACTCTTTTTTTTTAACTGTATCTGGGTACAGTGAGAAGCGCTAGGTGTTAACTTGCTCTCTCCTGTGTAGGAAGTCGATGGTGCCGGGGGAGTTTTCGCCCTCAAAATGTGGACCTACCGAGTGCTGCTGGAGCTCATCCACTGGGCTGACCACGCTGCGCAGACCCTCCACGTTTTACACAAAGAGAGGGAAGGAACAGAAGAGATCTAATCTTTTCTTCCAACCCAGCATCATCAATGAATGAACTCACTCGACACTAACAGCCAGCTTTCCATTTGACTTATTCCATATTAAATACTCTGTGAACACTAGAGGTTAAAACACGCACTGCTTAACTAAAATCACAACTAAGCTCCTTTAACAAAGCCCAGTAGACAGCTTTTCCCAGACGTTGGTATTTCCACAGCAAGTGCTAAAATGACCTCTAGTTTGCCACAGTTGCTATTTCCTTTGACAAAAAAAAGCAAGTGTGAACTTTTAACTGCATAAAGGTTGGTTTGCTTTGTGCAGTGGCAGAGTTAGACTGTTTGAAAATGACTTTTTTTGTATACAGTATTTTAATTTATTTTATTTAAGTGGATTTACCTTTTGATGACTAATTATCTGCTGTTCATAACACTCCAACTAACCGCTAGAATGTAGCCAAAAATACATGACTGATAAACTGTGACTGTTGTGCAGCTGAATCTGTAGACGTTTGCTATTTTAATAGGTCACATAGCTTTCAATGTATCACCTTTATTAACACGTAAATAATTCCAAACAGAATACATTTTTTGTTCTTGTGTATAGACTGAATGCTTGTGTTGTTTTTGGTTTGGCACAATCCGTGATGATCAAGTGTCATGTTTGCTGCTCTGGTCACCAAGTTCTCCTGATGTTATACTTGAATGTGCTGCTACACTGTTGATGATTTTGAATTAATAGAGCAGCGTTTCTCAAACTTTTTCTGTCATGCCCCTCTTTTGGAAGCTGAAAAGAACGTTTGCCCGGATTAAAATGTTATCAAATATTCACGACAATGGGGGAAACCCGTGACAAAATTAGCAAAAGGGGGGCCTGAACCAAATTTGAGAAGCGTTGTATTAAGCACTAGACTGATATTTTATAGTAGGATTGTGCTGTCTGTAGCCGAAAGTATCAAACACTCACACTCCGCACCACAGCAACTTCACTGTAGTGTTAAATGCTTGACACAGCATGAACTCACTGAGTGAATGAGCTGTGACTTCCAGACTTGCTGGTATTGTGAATTTCTTAATGCCATGCTTTTCTTTTATCACAGTGATGAATAACTGGATGTGCATTGATGATTAAAACCCAATATTAACCCTTGTGATTTGTGGACATTATTTTTGTGGGCTTTATTTATTGTGTGCACTGTACTGTATGTGTGGAAAATTATAATAATTGGAAAATCAACCAATCTTTTTCTTTCCAAATATTACTTAAATATGTGTATATGTAGAAAAGTATTGAAACCTTCTTCTTGCCACAAACTCAACTTGCACATTTGAAAAGAGTGACAAAATACAGACATTACATAAAGCACTGTTATTACAACAAATAAGGAAATATGACATATAACATATGTTATATGTGCTATCCATTTATTAATTATTTTTGGTTCCAAAAATGTTGATCAAATGTAAATGTGCTGTAAGCTGTAGCAGCGTCCTGCCTGGCTTGTGAACCCTCACAAAAAAATAGTCTTTCAGAGAATACTTTTTTTCCACAGAATGTGTACTTCTATGTTTGATACTTTACATTTTGCTGATTATACCCTTTTACTTTAATATATTGTGTGTTATATGAATATGATTTTGAATGCAGGACTTTTACTTGGAATGTTTTCACATAAATGTACTGGGACTTATATTTAAAGGATCTGAATACTTCTTCCACCCCTGGTTCTACAGCTTAGTTCTAACTAGGCTAAGTGTAATTTTCTGTAACTGACTTATGAAACATGTTATCAGTGCAAAAATCATGCTTACAAGGAATTTTCACAATTAGAAACAGATTTATTCACCAAGTAACAAGTACAAGGAATTCAATATGATCCAGATGTCAACAGAAAAAGCAATAAATATGAACATCAAACAATAAATATAAACACACACATACTTGCATATTGACATGATAAAAAAACTGTGCAAGAAAAGCAGAATACATGTAGAAGTATGAATACTAATGTAGATATAAACATAAATTTAAGTGTAAATAAACTGTGTGTATATTAACAGGATATATAAGTACAGTTAACAATTAGAAAAATAAAATCTATTTACATCTACACACTGCAGGGCAGACAAAGACACAGTAAACATACACTTTGAATTAGAATGAGATATGGAGGTGAAGTGAAGTTGTTATGTTTATAGACTTTTCTTTTTTAAAGATGTTTATTGCCAGGGGAAATGTAAACATAAACTTCTATGTAAATTGAACATTTTTTATCAATTTTGTATTATTGTTTAGTCTTGAATCTTCAATTATGAAATCATTGTTTTCTTTCTTTCTTTCTTTCTTTCTTTCTTTCTTTCTTTTTTAATAGGGAAGGTATCTTCACAAGCCATTTTTGGCTTCCAACTTCTCCTTCACAATGTTCAAACTAAAAATTTTTACTGTCTTTTTTATATATAGTCTATATAGACCCAACAGAACATCAGGGTAATAATTAATTAAACAATCAATCAAACTTATACAGGTTACTGCAGTTCAGAGTGCTTCACAGATGACTTACAAGCTGATAATAAGATAGAACGAGTGTAGACCATAAAACGGAATAAATAAATAAATAAAAACAGTGAGACCAATGCATACAAGAAATAAAAATGATGAATGTAATAAAATAAAATATATTTAAAAGCTATAATAGTAGTAGTAGTAGTAGTAGTAGTAGTAAAATAGAGTAAAAATAAAAACTAGATTACAAAACTAGATAAAATGGATTAAAAAAGACCAAACAAAAATAAAAATAACAAAAATGAAATCAAATCAAATAGATTTAAGCTATAATAATTATAACAACAACAACAACAACAACAACAACAATAATAATAATAATAAAATAGTGAAATAAAAGACTAAAGAAGACTAGACTAAAAAAACAGATAAAGACAAAAACAAAGAACATGAATACAATAAAATAAAAGAATAAAATAAAGTAAATAATGTCTATAAACCATTCTTAATCAAAAGCCTGGCTGAAGAGGTTTTTAAGTTTATATTCAAAGATTTCAACACTTCCTGCTGCTCTCCAATCCTCAGGCAGATTGTTCCAGCAGCTTGGAGCATAAAAGCCAAAAGCTGCCTCGCCAAAAGTTTCTTAGTCCTGCAACAGCCGCCGTGCTGGTCCATAGGGTGAATTAGTGTAATGTGGGATACCTAAACTCAAATGTATCTATCTCCTTTCTCTACCAAATTCTAATGAATAGGACTACTGTCAAATTAAACCTGTGTGTCATGTAATTGACATCACATGACTCTACTCATGTGATGCCATAGATTGGGGCGGGGCAATCTTCCAACAGGAAGTACTTGCAGTGAAGTCCAGTCAAAGGTCAGTGACAAAGCAATATAAATTTGTCATAAATGAATATTGTCAGTTGTTCTCAGATTGTATATATATACCTGAAAATATGCTGTCATATGATAACATGATCAACTTTTCATTGTCTCACTTTAAAAAATGTGGTTTTGAATGTGGGACAGCCAGTTTTACTGATGTGAGACAGTTATATATGGTGTTAAATTGGTGAATTATGTATTGAAGTATAAAAAATGTGCAATACCAATAGTTATTCAAGGGTCTTATTTTAGGCAATTGTATTATTACTAATATTAATACATAATACATAATATAATACATTACTATACTATACTATCTGTAATAGCAAAAGCACTGTAATTACTGAAATGACCAAATGTCTGCATGCACTTTAGCCTTGAGTGTCATTGACCAAAAGTTGTTGGGGTTTTTTTTTTTGTATGAATTAAAGTGATTTAGACCTTTCAGTCTCCCAGTGGGCATCCCAGATTTCAGTCTGAACTGTCCCACATTAGGAAATGCAAATGATTTGGAACAATTTGTTACAAGGAACACATTTCTTCTTTTTATATATTTTGTGTATTCTCTTTTCTGAGTAGAAAACATCGTGGGGATTTCAGAATGGTATTGGGTGCTACTATAACATATTTGCTCCATATTGCTGAAGTGCCAATTGCAGAAATTGTCCCACATTACTTCAATTCACCCTACACTATAAGCATGTGAGACATGTAGGCTGGTGCAAGACAATAAAGTGCTTTAAAACAAGTAAAAGAAAATAAGTGTGACTAAATGTTGTATTTATTTCACTAAGTGAGCAGCAACCAGGATTTCAGTGTTGATTTCTAGTTGAAAACTGGGTGGTTTGAACATTTAAGACCTCTTTTCACCTTCTCTTCAACCAGATAAAATGTGGTTACAACATAAATGTGTTGCAACACACAAATTTGTTTAATCATTTTGGTAATGTGTTCAGTTGTAGCTCGAAAGAGGGATGATATGATTAGTGTGAAGATATTTCTCATCATATTGCATTGGTAGGCGAAATGTGGTCTACATAAAGATGTAATTTCAACACATTTAATGTTACATATAAAATGTCAAATATGGAGCTAGTAGGGGTGAGGCCAAATCTGAATATGGTAATTGGAAAAGCACAAATAGTAAAAAAAAAAAAAAAAAAAAAAAAAAAAAGTGCACAGGTCGGGATTTGTAGTATAGCGAGGTAACATTGCTGTCTCCATCCCTATTCTCTGCTCTGTTCTACTGTATGTTTCTGTGTCATGGCTGTATAAAGAGCTACAGGTCTCTGTGTCTGGTGGAGCTGAGCTTTGGCTGAGTGGTCAGTGCAGTTGTCTGTGGGCTGAGAGACTGGGGTTTGAGATCTGATGTGGGAACCATCCTTTGCCAGACCATATTTCACTAGAATGTGCAATAGTGAAATTTCATCCTCTACAATGTGCAAATAATAGCCTATCGTCATTTTGGCACCTAAGTGAGTCAACCACATCTAAATTTGTCAGGTGAAAGCCACTATTGCAAATCCTGGTGAAATATCATCTAAATGTGAATGTTTAATCAACGTCTTTAAATAGTGAGTTAATCTTTCACTTTTGAACCTTTTTTGAATGTCTTTTCAACAGGAAAATGCTTACTGTGCAGTTTCAAACAGCCCAACTTGCAAAGCATTTGATTTACTGCTCTTCCAGGTGAACACCTCATTCAGGGAGTTTTCTTTTTGTTTATTTAGCTAGGCCTATTCTTAAGATTTTCATTTTTTGTCTTTTACCTATATTTCTATTCATTGATTGCATTGAACTTATTCTAATTTGTAATTGCACTGTGTTTTCTCCTTTTTATGTATGTGAAGCACTTTGTAAATTGTTTCTGAAAAGTGTTATATAAATAAAGTTTATTATTATTATCACATAGCTGCACTAATAATTTTCAGGTGATGCATACTGCACACTTTGATGTTGAGGTTGCAGTAGGGTGTTTATTGTCTTTAGAGGGGGGGGTGCACCCCATTTCACCATTTTACCATTAGAGCCCCAAAGGATGTTGTGCACATGCGCGTTGTGCAATCTACCGGAGCGAAAGAGGTAGGGAAGGGAGTCTTAATGGCGGAGAATGTACGGTCGCCTTTTGACTACCGGGAGCCACCGACCCTCGACAGCGACGGGGATGGGAGTAAACCGCCGCCGCCGCGGGGGTGAGTGAGCGCGGCGCGGGGGTGTTTTTTTCGCCGGGGGTTTGTGAGCTAAATGCAAGACGCGCTGTTAGCGTGCACGTTTGTTTGGTTAGCCTTTATTCGCGTGCATGATTTCAGCGTTATATTGCAGAAAAACGCAGTCCTGAAAGTGATTTTTTTTGTTTGGTTTTGTTTGGTTTTGGAGTTGCAACAGTGATGACATGTGAGCCTGAGTCTTATTCGGGTGGCATTTAATCTCAAGCTCCTTTTTTAATTTTTGATGTTTTGACGCGACCGAAGCGTAGCGTTAGCTGCTGGGAGCTAACTGGCTAGCAGTGGTTTAGCATTAATGTTAGCACGCACCCATCAGTAATCATATCATCAGTTCTGCAACAAGCTGCTTAGTGATCTGCTGTCTTGGAGATGACCCCTGTCATGTGTGTGATTGTTCACTTTGTAGATCCTTGTAAATATTATTCATAACAGTATGTCAGTATTACTAACGTGATGCTCTCAGCTGCTGCAGGTCAGGACTCGTGGCTGCTGGGCTTTGAGTAAACAAAGTTGCTGACCACGAGCTAAAATCAACCTGAAAACAGTTGACTTGTCACCAGGGTGAATGAATTAACGATGCTTTGTTATGCTGATCAGAGTTCAGTAAATCCATTTATGCAGTCTGACGTGATTGGATAAAGGGGTGGGGCTATTTTCAATATTTTGATTGAAAAATACCAACGATAACCAACAAAGTTGAAATCACCTTTCTCACTAGCTCCCTGTTTTTAGTACAACAGTGTTTAGTGGTCAACTATAACAAAGAGTCTGCTGTTTTCTTTCTTGCTATCTAAATTAATTAGGGATTTATTTACACCTGGATTGCCAGGTAAACTTGAAAAGAGCAGTGATGTAGTACTGAAGTAAATTGATTGTAAATCCAAGGATGATGCTTTGGCTAAAATCACTGTAGAGCCAGTAAAATATATTTTCAGTGGGCTACAGCTGAAACAGTTAGTTGTTTAGTACATTGGTAGGTTGTCACAAAATTATTTGGGGGGTATTTTGATAATTGATTTTATGTGGTACTAAACTGAATCTTTTAACTGACTATTGAACAAACAAACAAAACAAGCACATTTTTGGTCTTGCTGTGCATTGTTTTGACATTATTATATACTAAAGGGCAGTTGATATAGCTAGAACATAATTTGCAGTTAAATTAATACTGAAAATAATAGTTTGCAGCTCTAAAGTCAGCCACCATGAACTTACACCTGTGTGCTGTCTTCAGTGAAATAATAAACATCTATCTGACTGTACACAACAACACCTGTAGCTGAAATGTAGTCCCCTTGGATCTTATATATATATTTTTGATGTCTGTTTTTCCTCTGCTAAACACCATATACCAAAACCAACGATATAGGTTTTGCAAAATTTCCAAATGTCTCTGTTTTGATTGCTTATTGAATCAAACACTCAAATTTTTCTTAAGTGGGAAGATAACAAATACATTGTCGTCACAACTGTTACCACCATCCCTAGTAAAGTGGTTCATAGCCTTATTATTGTTGTGGATGAGTCACCTACCTGGTAAAAGTGTTTACAGATTAAAGTGTTGCTTTGCCACAGGTCTCACATGCTCAGCTCATTTTTGTTGCCCTCCATCTGAATCTTTACAGGAGCAAAGTTCTCTTTGTCTGAGTGTATCATTACGCTAAATGAAATCCTGGTTTTGTTTTTGCAGTCGCGTGTGTGGGAGAAAAAGGAAGGGGACACCTGTGAAAGTGTGTGACCGAGCGTATGTAACAGAAGATGAGGAGGAGGAAAGCATGTCAGAACACAGCTACAGCCCTGGTATATATAGAAACATACACACTCAGATACACACATTTTTATCACCTGGTCTTGGTGTTTTTTTTTCTACTCTTGTGCTCATGAAAAACAAGTATACCCTGTTATACTTAGAAGGATATTGTAGTGAGGAGAGCCACCTTCATGCTTTCATAACATAAGGCCCGTGTGATTCTCACTGTCCGCTCTGTCCCAGGTGATGGACAGTACCCAGAGGGCGCTGAAGATCATCTTCCTCCACCTGGCAGTCCCTACTACCTGCCGGATCCTGCTCAGCTCTGGTAAGGAGGACTCATTACCATGGTAACAACTCAGACGCTTTTTTTTTCTTTTCTTTTTTTTTTTTTTTTAAATTTAGGTAAGGGATACACATTCCTAATATATGTTTCTTTTCCAGTGTGCCAGAGCTGGGGGAGGAGGGGGCGAGTGGCGTTCGCGGCCCGGTGCTTTTCCATCCGCCACCCAACTGCCGGATTCGTGAAGTCCACTGTGGGACCCAGGTGCGATTAGTTGTCATAGCGATCCGAGACATCGCTAAAGGGGAGGAAATCACAGTGGACTACAGCCTGACGGACTGGGGCGAGAACGCCATGGTGAGCAGCGACGTGACTTGAATAATAATGCGTATGCTGACATGTGTAAAGTTAGTTAATGAGATTCTTTTAATGTGTGTCTCACCAGGAGGAAGAGGCCGGCCCCCACCCGCTGTCCCTCTCGGTTTCCGATTACCTTACCCCCTCCTGGTCATTATCACCCTCATCCTCCCCTCTCACCCATTCTGAGCCCAGTGACTCAGACCGTGAGGAGGACGAAGAGGAGGAAGACGACGATGATGACGACGACGACGAAGAGGAGGAAATGGAGGAGATAAGAGGCAGGATGCTTCGCCGCCGGAAGAAGCGCAAGATGCCTGCGGTAGTCAATTCGAAGAAAAAGACCGTGCCCCCCTCCTCTAGAGGACCCGGGCGTCCCTGCTCATCCTTTTCCCGCCCAGCACCTGTTGCATCCCCAGTCAGATCCCAGTCCCAGGCCCCAGTCAGCGCCCTGGCATCCCCAACCACAAACATTAACAACAACATTAACATAAACATTGGCAGCTCTAGCGGCGCCACAGTGAGCCGGCGGCAGCACTGCCCATACTGCGGCCGACACTATCGCTCTCTGGCACGCCATCTGGAGAAGCACCACGCCAACCAGCCAGAGGTCAGAACAGCCATGGAGTTGGCACACCTCCAGACGCACAACTCCTCTAACGGCAGCGCCACACACCCCCCTCATCCCTCATCGTCCTCCACCGCCGCTACTCACAGTCATTCCTTTGCTGTCCCTCAGCCATCTGCCTCCAACCCCGCACCACCCTCTCTCTTCTCCAGGGAGAGGGAATCACCAGCTACCCGCTCGAGCACAGGCAGCGTTTCATTCTCGCTCTCGCTTTCCCCGCCGCCTTCAGCTCAGCCTGCAGCCACCAAGAAGGCGCCTAGCTTACCACTGCCCAACACGAAACGCTCAGCATCCCCGTTGGTGTCCCGGGTTAAAAGTCCGTCACCACCTCCCCCATCTACTCCCAGAAGAGGTCGGAGGATGAAGAGAGAAAAGCATGAAGAGCAGCAAAAAGTGGAGGTGGAGAGCTTGAGGAGTCAAGAAGAGCTGGTTCCACCTCCTACTCCAGAGCCAGACATAGATCCAGATGAAGATCTAGAGCTGAGTGGAGAAGGAGAAGATGAAGCAGCAGAGGAGAAGAATGGAGAGATTGTAAGGTGTGCTTGGATAACTTAAACAGTTACACCTCTAACACAGTTTTCTTCTTTCTTTCAGTTAGATATTTATTGGTTATGTTTTTGGATGTTGGTTGACATATTATGATCTGCTTCTATTTGAAAATAAGTTGGTTTTTTTACTCTTTCCATTTCCAGCTCACAAAGGCATCAGATGTCTCCGTTGCTCTCGTCCCTCTCCTGTTTGGTCCTCTACCTCCGCCAGCAGCAGCACGCCTCTTACCTTTCTTTAACCTGCTCTCCACACTCTGCCGAGTCTTGGCGCCAGCTCTGTCATTCCAGCCTATCCCTGCTCATCCTCTACAACCGCCACCGTGAATGTGAGGTAGCCAAGCTCACTGTCGAGGACTACCACAAGCGAATCACCCCCCAGGCTAACTCCAGCAACAGCCTCCCCTCTGGCATGGAAGCCCTCCTGTCCCCATTCGAGCGCCAGGTCCTCTGTCAGCTTCCGCGGGCTGGTGTTTTGGGGAAGCGTGGTCGTATCCAGCCGCTTATTCTTCCACCACACTGTGAGTCCTGCTTGGACCTACTTCTTCAAACTAGCCCTAATGTGGGTGTGGACCCGGAGAGCCCCTACGTCTTCTCCCGACCCTACCATTCTCCTGCCACCCCGCTCCGGGGCACGGACCTGCTGAGAAACCTGGCCCGGGCCAGCGGGGCCAAGAACCCCGGAACAATGACTGCGACGCGTGTGCGTCGGCAGGTAGCCATCCTTACCCAACTGCTACTATTAGAAGAGGGTGAGAGTCAGGGTGCTGCAACCAAACGCTTGGAGGATTTCCTGGAGCGGGAGTACCACGTCACCCAGAACTGCTCCACTATCATTCGGGATCCAGCACTGATGGGTCGTGTGGGTCGTGTTGTTCTTTATGGAGAGAAGGAAGGTGTGCTTTTCCGTGGGATGAGCCTGAAGCACATCTGCCTTGAGCTGGATGGTAAGGAGATAAATCTTGCACTTTGCTTCTTCAGTAGGAAATGGTGAAGAGGCTGATTAGCAGATATTTGATGCATGCAGTGCATCTTCCACCTTCATAGAGGAGGAACGACCATCTGTGTTTTGAATGACACCAAGTTTTGAGTGTTTATGAACTGATATTTTTTATGTGCATTAGAGTATGTGTGGAAATAGGGATGCACCATCAGTATCAGCCGGTAAAGGCTTTGAATGAAATGTTGGCATCGGCCCGAAATGAACGTTTCTGCCGATATGATTCAAGGCCTTCTCCTCCACCACCTGGCTGTGCTTCCCTCCAGCTCTCAATGTGGATCCAACCAGAGCACCCAGCCCAAGTTTGTTATTCAAGTTAAAGTGGGAAGAAGCAGCAGGGCTGTTGGGCAGCTGAGGGAAGTGGATCCTCAGCACTCAGCAGCCACATATTTCTCCGTTCTCCATTTCTAGTTTAGCATCATCAGGTTAGGCTGACCCACTGTTTCTATCTTTCCTTTTCCAGCATTTGGGGGAAGCGACAGACATGACTTTTCTTTGTTTTGATAAGCTGCCGCATTTATTAACTGGCACACTGTAGTCTGTACTGTACATTTACTGCCAGATTGGCAACTTACTGCTAACCTTTTCCTCTGCTCCTCTCACATTCACTGTCACTTTTCTGCCTCTTGCTCTCTCACTTGACCACTCACTCGATATACACACTCATCATGCACTGCCCTATTCCTTAAAAGGAGCTACCAAGAGTTTTCCAGGCAACAACACAAATGTTCACTCGCGTTTGAGAACAGCACTAAACAGGGACTCCCAAATACTATTGATTTCCAAATGAATGGATATTGGGTGTTATTTTTGGCATTAAAAATTTTTTTTGGCCTGGAATGGGTTCTTGTTGGCTTGGCGGCCTGCCATGCCTACACAATTATAGGGGAAACACTGCTACACATCAATCCTGTCTGTCTAATAAACTCATTGAATAGTAGTAATAGTCTCCTCAGCCAGGTGCATATATCACCATCAACAATCAGCCAAAATGAGATGGAAAATATAATCAAAAAATACAATATTGTGCATCCCTGGCATTTTAGTTACTTGAATGATATTAAAAGTATTATATTAAGTAATATTAAGAAATACACAAAAATAGCAAATGAAGCCATCAGCACTCTCAAATAAGCATAAGCAACACTTTTATGCACAGCAGCAGAAGGAAACTGACATTTCCTTCAGTGGCTCAGCCCTCAGAAAAGCATCCATTTCCTCCTGCTACTGTGCATCATTTAAAGTGTTGCATACTTCTTTGATAGTGCTGATGACTTCATTTCCTATTATAAAATTGGTACTGGATTGGTCCTGGGTAAAGACAGATACTCTGAGTTTAGCTATCAGAATCAGTATCAGGAGATAGTTGGATCAGAACAGAAGTCTCAGTAGCAGATATCTCAACATGTGCAAAAAAAACCTCAAGATTACTGTATTTCCAGATCACACCTGGAGTAAGTGGTGAATGGATTTGTCTGTGATTTTATATATTTAAATGAACCAAAACCTTTTTATTTTTTTAAAAAAGTTAACCAAATTAATTGATTTGAAGGCATCTAACAGTCTCCTTCCTGTATGAGAATAACAAATTGAGGGGGAGGAAGTGGAGTGCTCTGCTGTGTTATTAACATCATTTCTCTAGCAGTTGAGAGCAGCCTCTCTGCTGTACCGTTAACTCCACGGAAAGACATTGTTGTCAAAAGACGCTGAGTGGGCGCAGGGATGTTGAAGTGAAACAGGCTGAGCACTGAGTTATTTTCTTTGTACCAAAGATGGTTATTCAGTGCTGCAGTGTGTGTGTGTGTGTTGGCCAGCCAGTCTCATTCGTTACTACTGGAGATTGCTGCTCCGCTCTGTTAACGTTAAAGTCTTCAAGTGACGGTGTAGAAAGTATTCACAATATACTTCATGTTCGTCTCGCAGGAAGGTGATTTATTTAGATTTGAATCAAAACATGCCTGCAGTTGCTGCCTTTTTGCGATGATCAACTGTAGTGTGTGCGTGCTGTAGAGTGTTCAAGTGTCTGTGACTGTTGAGTGTCTTCTAGTGTCTACACTTCATTGAAGCTATTACAGTCTTTACTTGATGGGAATATTTCAAGGTTCTTCACAGTTGAGAAAATCTTGTTCACTATTAGTTTGTAATAATTAACAGTTTAACGAGTGTATAATTAACAGCAAGGCAGTTCTCCATAACTCCTCCCTGAAAACGTTGTTATCTCTGTCCTACAGTGATGTCCGGCAACTCGGCGGACTCCTTTTCAGAAGAATCGGGGGCAGAAGAAGAGAAGGAGGAAGTGAAGGAGAAGGCTGAGGTGATGGTGAAGAAGAAAGGACCAGGGCGACCCCCAGGGAAGAAGAGAGCACCTATTCCTTCACCAGTAGGCCCATCACTAGCCAATGTTCATAAGAGGAGATGCATTCCACCCAAATCAGGTAAATAACAGTCTGTGACTAATTTAAGTTCAAAATATATTTCCATTCAGATACACTTTGAAATACCTCCCTGTCCATCTCACAGGGAAGCGTGGCGTGCTGAAGCGTCCCTGGTCAGAGGCGGAGCGTGTGGCAGTGGAGACTCACCTCAAGAGAAACCTCATGGAACTGCGTGTCCCTGCGAAGGCGGACTGCGAGCGCTGTCTGGAACTCTGCCCTCTGCTGGTGAGCAACCAGAGAGACTGGAGGGCTATCAAGTTTTACGTGCACAACCGCATCCAGCTGCTGAAGAAGCAGGGAAGGAGGGAAAGCGCCGCCTCGGTCTGCTAGGCCAGAGACTGAGGACCCAAAAGAGGACACATACCATAATGTATAAACCACCAGCAATCACAAAGAAGAGACAAAACTCTTGGTCATGGTGGAGTGCAGCTTCTCCTTTTCCTTTCTTTCAAGGGTGCAGTTAGGTGCATTCCCAGTCTCATCACCCTGGTTGTAAGGGATTAGTGTAATAAAACCGATTAAGCTAAAAAAAAAAACAAACAGCTTTCTCCAATTGAGGAACATTTGTGTTCAATGTTGGGGAATCCCTTTGTTTGTTTTTAACATCTATTGTTAAGCATTTGGACAAGATGTACGTGAAAGTGTGAATATGAGTTCAGACAGTGAATCCTTTTTTTTAAAGATTATTTTTATGTCTTTTTTAACTTTATTAAATAGCTGACAGTGGAGAGTGGTAGGAAATATGGGAGAAGGTGACGTGCAACAAAGGTCTCCGGTGTGATGAGGTATGCGCTTTACACCACCAGACCACCAGGACATGCTACAACAAACAGTCCTGAGTCTAGTGTTGTTGCTTCCACTGAAGGCTGATGACCAAACATGAATGTGTAAAGCTTTTGGAAGAAGAAACCAATGGTTCCAATCTTTAAAAATCCCCACAGATAGACTACATGTCGTCTGAACTCAGACATGTATGAACCTGTATAGTTTGTGTTGATACTGACTGACATTGTGCCCCCAGCCCATGGCTCCCAACTGACAAGTGTATTATTAAAAAGTATTCTTCAAAGTCCTGGACCATGATGCACCTGTGAAGGGGTTCTTGCATACCTCTATACCATGATCATAGTCTAGTATGTATCAAGGCACGCTTACTTGAATTTATTGCGTATCAGAATGGAAAAAAAGACATTATTTCAGAGTCAACAATATGGTCTTATTCACAATGTAAATACTTAATAATCTATGAAAAGTATACAGTAGTGATTAGAAATTAGTATTGTGTTATTGTGTACATACTGTAAATACTACCTGTACTTATTAAAGTGAATGACATTTTGCTGTGTTTTCTTAAACTGGATTGTAAAGTGAATTTTACATTGTGGACACAGAGTGATGCAAAGAAAATAGAAAAAAAAAACCAAATAAATACAGGATCCCGTATTGATTGCCTTTATTCAAAATGCTACCAGTCACAGAAATTACACACAGTCATTGTAAAATCATTATGACAAAAATAATCACATATCAAAGGTGATCACAACAAAACCCAGACATGAACAATAGTAATCAGTGGTGCCAACAGAATTAATCTTTTGTAATTAGACTTTCAAAAATTGAATTCATGCGTCAGGTTTAGCCTGTTTTACTGCAAAAAGGAAAACAGACAAACTTAGAATAGGCTGGGAGCATTTTTAAAAAGCTGCTGCAGGAGGTCCGAAGTTGGTATTTTAAGTAGGAATCAGAAGTTCAGATGTTAAAACTTTAAGCTAATGGAAACACTTCTGCTCACAACAGCAATAGAAAATACACCTGACCATTTCAGCTCACCACTGTGTTAATGCTGCCTTCACAGATCCTCAGTCCACTTTCCACCTTGTGCTTAATAAGTCAAAATGTCAATACCAGACAACATGAGTGACCTAGACATGTTTTAATATGTAGAGTATATTGATGTAACAAACTCCTGAGAACCTCAAGAGAAAGATCTTGAAAGTAAAGTCTAAATTTCACATGGTGGCAGCAAAGCTTTTTAAGAATGAAGTGCCTGTCTTCATGTAAGTGTTAACAGCCTGGTTACAGGGATAAAATCACACAAAAGAGAGAAAATAACTTAAACGATAACTTCCTATCAGAACTGGCCAGTTAGACTGTTAGAGTTTGCTACTTCAAAGGCAAAACAGCAGGAGCAATGGTAACTTTATCATATCTACACATTATAATTAATGTGTAAATTAAATGCGCATAAATGTCAGTGCATATTTACTTATAGTAGCATAAAAATCAAAAACACTCTGAGGTACAAAACTCAACAAAAATTAAAAACAGCAAAACTATATTTATGTTAATATGGAGGTTATATATATCACATATGTTAAGGCAATTAGCATTTAGTGGCCATGTGGACTCTCACCAAGACTGATTAAAATACACTTAACGGTATATTTACAACAATCAAGCTGAATTATCACACCATACAACCATGACGAAATAAATAAATAAAAAAACAATATGACCTTTATAAAATGACTTAGTACTGCAGATTTAATATAAAATCCATGAAGATTTGGAACTGATATTTTTGAGATAGTTTCACCATTTACCTTTTAGCTTTAACATTAACTAGGCTAGTCATATTTTATAAAAGTTGGGTGGACAACACCCCTTTTAGTCGCTCATCAAAACTCCTTGAACTGGATAAAACCATAAAGTAAAAGCAAAACTGCAAATTTTGAATCATTTTTCCCTTCAGTACAGGATACAAGTACCATGCTGAAATGTAAAACAGATCTTAAGTGTTATCATCTTAATTTCTTACAACCGTTGTTGAAATTAAGATTATTATTCTGCCTCTGGTGTTCTTAGGTCTGCAGAGTTTGTCATGTCACTAAACTGACTCTGTACTGTACTGTGCTGCAATATCTCCATAGGTACAGGGTCATCTATACCAGGATTGAAAAAGGGAAAGACTTCACCTGTGAATGAAGCTGTTAAACTGCCAATGAGACTCTTTTCTTCCACATTATAAAATGAAAGCTCTCCGCTGTCATAATTCAGAAACACACCAACCGTCCGCGGTCTTGAAGAGGGCAGCAATACATTTGGTTCTGTGTTAAACTGAAAGCTCTCTGCTCTGTCAGGGGAAGAGGACAGGAACCAGAAACCATTAGATGCAGTGAGGGGAACATCACACTCGTGAGGGTTGATAGTTGCACTTGTAACCCCGACCCACCAGGACTGTTTGAAGCCTACTTTTGTTTTCCACAAAGAAACCTCCCAGTAGTGCTGTCCAGAAGAGAAGCCAGGTGTTCCTTTAATAGCTGTGAGACGAGTAGCCTTTTGTCCATCAGCAAACTGATCATGTTTGTCTCTCAGTATACCACCCTTGATCATGAGATTTGGATTTCCACTCTCCTCAAGTTTAACATTTTCTGTTGAGGATTGAAAATGAGAATAACATTTTTAAAAAGTAATGTTAGAGCAACATTAAATAAATAAGTGTGATTCTTATTAGTTATTACCATAATGCTTGATACATGTTGATAGATCTGTTGGCTGGACCGCATCTAAGACAAAGACAAAGTAAAGATAAGACACATCACACTCCAGCAACTATGAGAACAAGTATCTGTTCCTATTAAAATTCAACAGCAAGTACTTTGAACAATGACAGAGAGAGTTACTCTTTACTTTTTGGTAAAAGTATCTGGTTCTCTGTCAGTAAAAAAAAAAAGTTAACCCATATTTTATTTTATTCCACATATTAATCATGAAATGATGTGTTATATGTGACCATGTGGTCTTTCTCACCCTCAGCTTGAACACTCCCTGGTTTGTCCCCTTTCCCCAAAAATAGAGCTGAAATGATAAGTTGATTCATCAAAAGAAAATTAATTACAAAGTGTTTTCATACTCAATCAGTTCTTTAAGTAATTCTTCAAGCAAAAATACAAAACATTCCTTACTTCCAGTTTCTCAATTGTGAAGATTTGCTGCAATCTTTTTTCATATGTGAGAGTGAGTAAAGTAGTTTCATGCCTACCTAAAACACCAAAGAAACAATTAAAAATGCATTTTATTTAGTATTAATATCTATTGATACATCAGCCTTTTTTTTTTTACTTTATTCTGGTGAGAACGTTTCCCTCTCTTTTTGAAATACAGCACTCCAAGTAAAACTAACACAGCAATCAGGAGCAGAGTGAGGGCCACCCCTCCAGCTGCTGAGGATCCTGACTCTGAATAAAAAGAAAAATTTTATTTTTGTAGGGGAAAAAAAAGAAAAAGGACAATGTGTTGCACAAATGCAAACAACTTTCTTTACCTTGTTTTGAAGGTTGAGGAGGGCATTCCAGGTGTGGTCTTGCCTCTTTCACCTAACCAGCGTACCTCCAGATCCTCTGCATTATGTGATGGAATGAGCCAGCATGGTAATGTGACCAGATAAGGGGTTATGGAGTGACAGTGAGGACACAAACTGTCATGATTTCTTTTATTTAAGAACATGCGCAGCTGGCTAGTTCTTTTCTCATTTCAAGTAAAATAAGGGCTGCATTTAAAAATAAAATAATGTGCACCCTAAAATAAAATGAATTGATCATATTGGGCTCTTAGATCAGTCCTATTTTCTGTGCCTTTAGTTCAGATTTCAGTGAGTATGTTTGCTCATAAGTTTTGTGCTTTTCTGTAGTGGTGCTTCAAAATCACCAAGGTCTTGGAGCATATGAAAAACTGCTTTTGAACTGCCCACGGAAAGTATTTGCTCTGTTTTAGGCACCTAAAACCATGTGTCCATTCTTGATTAAAAGCCCTGAAGCTCCGCCCTGCCCCTGCACAGAGTGGAGCAGCTAATTGAGTGCTGGTCTATTAAAAGTTTATTAATGTTATACTTATTACATGTGTCACCTCTCCAGTCTCACAGTCTTGAACCATAGTTTGGCAGCCACTGGTGTGACGCTAGCTCACTTAGGTTAGCCTGGCTCGCAGCTGGCACAACACATGTCCAAATTTAACACTGCACTTTGTTCCCCAGCAACGCTCCCACCGAGTGTGGGGTCAATCTGATGAACGGTTCAAGAGATAAGCAAAGGACATAGAGAAATACAGACATGCACACAAAAGGTTCCCTCCTTTACTAGTGCAGTACCCATTCAAAACATGAATGAAAACATCAGAACAGGCAAATTGCTTATTATTTCTTGACTACAAACATATCAATTAAAACAATAAGGCTAGTTAGGGCTAGCTATTGACTAGTTTTACTGTCTGCGCTTCTGTTTTTTTCCTTCTGTGTATGCTCCTTCTTCTTTCTCGGGCAGTTTAATTGAGTGGGGCGCCTGCGTTTGTCCTGCTCAGCAAGTCAGAGCCCAGAAGCCCCACCCTGATGTGATGGTGTTTGAGCAGCTCACTCTTCACTTGTTTATTCAAAGTTTATTAAAGGTGTCATATGTCCAAATAACTTCACATTCGAAACTGCACTTCCTTGGGTCCACTGCAGTACACCCACCAAGTGTGAAGTGAGTCAGAGCCCAGAAGCCCCATTGTGATGTGATAGTGTTTATATCAAACAGTCCTGCTGCACTCAGACACAGAGCTGAGCAGCTCGCTGTTCACTTGTTTCTTCAAATTTTATTAATATTAAATGTGTCATGTGTCCAAATTGCACCAAAAGAGCATCTGTCTCCACAGTAAATCACCTGTTGACTGTTTGATGGTGGTTTACATGTGCTTTAGAATGTAATCACTATGAAACAATCAGAAAATAATGTTGTATTTCTGTCATTCACAGGCTCTCTCCCAGAGAAAACTTTCCAGACTGTCTCTGACCTCACTCATGCTCTGCACTCACCATCTCTCTCTTTTTTCCGTCTTTTTTAAAATGAGTCGGAAACCCACAACAAAGCCTAACTTTTAATGACAGCAAACGAAGAGTAATGTCCTCCCCTCCTCTTTTTCATTGCATAGTTGTAACCCTCTGATTGTGGCATGCAGTAACAGGGCCCAGAAGCTGCCCGCTGCCACAGAGCTGAGTGGCTGATGGCTTGTTTAGTCAGAGTTTAAATTTATTAATATTTATCGTGTCACGTCCAAACTGCACCAAATTTGACATCACACTTGCCATGTCTTCCCTGGCAATGTATGTGCCAAGTGTGGAGTCGATCTGATGAATGGTTCAAGAGAAACGTGAAGGACACACAGACACACAGAGATTCTTTTCTTTAGTAGATAGATATGAAGTATGGAAGATCATTTCTGCCAGAAAAAAATGGGAAAAAGATGAAAAGTTACATTTTTAGGAAGTGGTTATTTGGAGGGATTACTCCCTGTCAATAGTCCATTTCTTGTTGGTATGGAAATATTATGCATGTGCATTGGTATTGATTGCACAAGATCACATGATCAAATTCAAATTATATAAAAATGAAGGAATGTCTTTGCCTGCAGGTGAAACACCAATCTTTCCCATGGTTTGGGTTAAAATGGTTAGATTTAGGCACAAAGAAATCTTGGTTAGATTTTTTTTTCTATTAATAATTACTCTTGTTAATCTCCTGATTTCATTATCACAGCATGTTTCTCGCACCGTACAGCGTGTGTGCATAGCTGCTGTCTGTACAGGCAGTTCTTCATCCTGCCCTCTGTCCTTTGCTGCTGATATGATTCACTGCTTTCCAGATATGTTGGCAAGTATGAGCACACTTGAGTGTGCTGCGTCGAAGTGAACAGTAAACACCAGGATGGACCCAGATGTTAAACAAATGTTGCTACAAAATAAATGCGTAGAGTTTGCCATGGTTGAAAAGTAAAATTCAATGATCTGGTTGACTTTAAAACTGCACAAAAATGTACAAAGTAAAAAACAAACTTGTTTACTGACTGTCTACAAAACATGTTTAAAATCAGAGATCAGAACTTATTGGAATATGTATGTTTAAAAACACAAGGCTAGGGCAAAGATAAAGAATAGATGTACAACTGCTAAGGGGTTTCATTTATGGAATAACTGTGACAGGTAATTAAAAATGTATAGTACACTTTATGAATTTAAAAAATGTTCAAAATCAGTAAACAAATATAAATTTGAGGTAGGAGCATGATGATGAATTAAATGTGATTGTTTTGTTGTATTTTGGGACTATTGTTTTGTATTGTTTGTTTTTCGTAGAGGTAAAAACTGTAGGTGTAACAAGTTAAAGCTGCACCTTTTTCAGTCAATAATGTTTCTTTCTCTATTTCTTTGATTGTAATTTGTTATGGTTTATCTACAGTCTGTTTATGTGCATTCTTTTGCAACACTGTTGAAATAAGACCTAATAAATTAAAATAAAAAATGAGCGGAGATTTCTCGGACTGTTATGTTAATATAACCAAAATTGCAAAGGCATTTGGTTATATTGTGAAGTGCTCATTGTGAAATTAAAATAATAATAATAAAAAAAATTAAATTCCATTACGTTTAATTCTGTAGTATCTTAAAAAAAAAAACCGGAATATGTCGTTACCACTTTGTTTGACTTGATGGTGACCTAATCATTTTATAGCCATTATCGCGGTGGTAACGTCTAGAGGTGTCTTTGGTACTATATTCCAATTTTGTAAGTTTTTTGTTTGTTTTTTCAACATTATGTGTGGTATTAGTTATTTTAACGTGTATATGAGAATGTACAATGCTTTAAACGATTGTTAAAATGATTTCACTGTCGTAGACAAATTTCCAATTTCAGAATAAAATAATGACAGTTTTGCTGGAGTTGTGGCGTGCTCCCTGTAAACTCCATCGTTTGGTCAGCTGTCTCGTATTTGTCTTGTCTTGACGTTCCGATAAAATAAAACACGTTTAATATTATCATGAGTCTCCAGCCCTGGCTCATCCAAATAGTGAGGTTCAATGACGTTGACATTTGTCAACCACCAGGGGCATTCTCTTCAGAACCAACCGATAGGTAGCAAACCCAGTAGTTACTATAAAGGCATGTGGGACATGTGTTTTTGCGGATACGTTAAATGTTAATATGTCATATTTCTTAAAGGGAGTTCGGCGTAATATTTTCCCCGGAGAGTGCAGGGAGCTTCGATTTAATTCAAACTGCCAATATGTAGAGGAGAACGGGGTAACATCAGCCACTTTTTACATTTGGTGATTTTGTGTGGACCCATGGAAATTAAAACAAGTTATCTAATTATTGTGGTTTTAGGACGATGACCCATAAAAAAGTTAGTCCAATGACACACCTTACCCCAAGGTAGGGATAAAATGAGCATGGGGATGGAGTAAACAGTGCTAACATTAAATACTGATATAAAAATGACACAAAATCAAACAAATTTGATATAATTTTGAACTTCATAAATGCCTTCAATTTAACCAAGGCAAAAACTAAACTGTGATCTTTGAGTGTTAGCTACAGAAAAAATGAGTGTAAAAGTGTGTTTTTGCATATACAGACAGGTGACAAATTAAAGGAAAAACTGGTACAGGCCTGAATGCTTGACTCTTAGAGTGAGGGGGTCTGGTGGCTCTGTTATGTTGTGGGGGGCATTTTGCTGGCATGGTTTGGGTCCACTGGTCAACTTAGAGGGAAGGGTCACTGCTAATCAATACAAAGTTGTTCTGAGTGATCACCTTTATCCTATGATGAAATATTTCTATTCTGATGGGAGTGGTCTCTTCCAAGATGACAATGCCCCATCCACAGGGCACAAGGGGTCAAATGAGGGAATATCTTTTGGAAGAATAGTGTTCATCCTTCCAGAAGTGTTTCAGAGACTGTAGAATCAATGCCAAGGTGTATTGATGCTGTTCCAGTGGCAGATTGGTGGCCCAACACCTTACTAAGACACTTTATGTTGGTTTTTCCTTTAATTTGTGACCCATAAATGTACAGCATGTTTGTGTGAGGCTTAAACTTAACATTAGTCAACAATTAAGTATTTATTCATCATAATTGTAACATTTGTAACAGGGATCAATCATAAACAGCATCTCTAGTCTCTAGAATATCAGAAAATAATTTTTGGGGGTAAATTGAGTCATTGACTCAACTTGCGCCAACATCACTGGCACGTTTTACTCCACACTATTTCTCATTGAGGCTCAGATCCACAGTTATACTAAGTTCATGACCTTGTTTTGTAGCGTACACTGACTTAAATTAACATGTAATCATTTTACCCATTGGCTCTGTTTACCCCGTTCTTCCCTATATATATTTTTGACAGTTTGTCGCCACCACAGACAAACTAGGTAACTAGGATAGGATACTAGTATACTTTCTTAACATGATGTGCTTGATGGTTTTATTAATGGTCGGCATTAACAACACTGCTCTACATCTCCAGCCTCTACAACACCATCATATTTTTGCTGGGTTGCTGTTTTTAGCAAAAAAAAAAATGCCACAACTTGGTGACTCTGATGAAACCACTCCATTGCTCAGGGATAATGCAAGCAGGTGAGTGCAGAGTTCATAGACGTTGACTTGACAAATTAACCACCATTAACTCCAGGTAAACTAAACATTCAACAGGGAGCTTTACAAGTACAAACAGGTACTTGCCAAACAGGTTTATGAAAGCTGCACCAGCACCTGTACTGTATCTGAACCATGCATTATGCAAACCATTTAGGTTCACGTTAATTTACTGTCTTTTTCTGTCATGTTTATCAGCCCACATGAATAACCTCAAATCACGTTCTCTTCCTTGTGTGTAGTGATGACTCTCAGGATGAAGATTACAAGAGTCGGTGGAGGTCTATCCGAGTCATGTACTTCACCATGTTCCTCAGCAGTGTGGGTGAGGATGCCTATTTGTTACAGTGAATTTAGACTTCATTAGAGTCTCACAATGTCTCACACTTTTTTTGCCTGTGTTTAACCTCATATGCCCAGTAGCTGATACAGTAGTAGCTTTTTTGAACATTTTTTCCAGTAAACATTGTAATTGTGTATATGGTCCACCATATTAATCACCAATCATCTATGGTTTATTGGCCCCTTTAGGTTTCACTATTGTCATCACATCACTGTGGCCCTATTTGCAAAAGGTATGTATGACTTACCATATGAAGTTAACTGCAGGGTCTTCTGGATCTTCTTTCAAACCTTGTTTTCTTTTGATACTGTCTGTCTCGTAGATTGATGATAGTGCCGATGCAAGCTTCCTGGGCTGGGTAGTGGCAGCCTACAGCCTCAGTCAGATGGTAGCTTCACCCATTTTTGGCCTCTGGTCCAATTATCGACCACGCAGGGAGCCTCTGGTGTGCTCCATTTTCATTGTCCTGTCAGCCAACATCTACTACGCCTACGCATACCTGCCTGGGACCAATAATAGGTTCCACATTCTCATATCCAGAGCCTTCATTGGCTTTGGAGCAGGTGCCTTGTTTGCTCTTAAATTGTTTGTTTGGCTCTGTTGCAACATATGATGTGGTAATTGACACACATCTCAAGATTGAATCTCATGCTAGGTAATGTTGCTGTGGTGCGGTCGTATGTAGCTGAAGCTACATCACTGAAGGAGAGGACCAGTGCCATGGCGAATATGAGTGCCTGTCAAGCCCTGGGTTTCATCCTAGGACCAGGTAAAGATGATTATATTCTTCCTGTCATGTAAAGCTTACTGAGGTCCCAGTCAAAGGAAAAATGTCAATGTGCAGTATAGAGAGCAATGCTGCAAGTGTGTTTAATTTCTGACATTTGCATATCTTTTTATATGGTCAGCTCTGCAGGCAGTCCTGTCATTCATCGGTGAGCGTGATATCACTGTGAAGATCATTGAACTGCAGCTCAACATGTACACTGCCCCAGCTTTACTGGCTGCAGTCTTTGGCCTCATTAACATCCTGCTGATTCTCTTGGTGCTGAGGTAAGGCTTTCCCCTTCATGTATAAACAATTTTTATTGTTTATTTTTTAGATTTTTTAATTTTAGTACATCAAATCCAGATCACTGTACTGTGAATTTCAAAATGCCAATAATTAAGTGGACAGCAGTCAAATTATCTTTTTAATTTCCACACTGATATAAATTAAGAGAACTTAAGATAAAGCTAAGTTGTCTGTCATTTTCACTAATAGAGAGCACCGTGTTGACGACCATGGAAGACCAATTCAAGCCATCAACTACACATCAGAAGGTATTTATTGCCCTACTTGCAATGTTAATGTTTATTAAGTTGATCAAAAACAGATAGTGGTGAACTGTACAAACAAACTAGGTGTCAGCTGTAGAGACCCATATCAGTTATCTACTGAGGAAACCGAAAAATGGTTTGGGCTCAGAAATGGACAGTGGACAGTGTCTGCACTGTAGTACTAATGTCTTTAGAGACGTATGGAATTAAGATATTACAGTAAATTTGTAGTATTTTCAGTGCTTGTTGCAGGTTATTGGTTAAGTGTTTTTTCAGTTGAAGTCTTTGTTCTCCTCTCTTGCAGGCAGAGCTGACATTGATGAAGAAACTGAAGAAACCATTGACCAAGTAGCGGTCGTGACTTCCAATGTCCTCTTGTTTGCCATCATGTTCATCTCTGCCGTCTTTGAGACGTATGTATTTAATAACAATATTGACGCAGCCAGGTTAGAATAAATTTTATCCTTACTTTGCCTATTTGTATGTTTGTCATTTTCAGAATTGCCACTCCTTTGTCTATGGACATGTTCGCCTGGACGAGGAAGGAAGCTGTGTTGTACAATGGCATCATCCTTGGTTGCATTGGATTTGAAACCTTCCTTGTGTTTCTGGTTGTAAAAGTGGCCTCCCAAAGGTACCTACATGCATGTTTGGGTTACATAAAAGTTAGATAAAATGTATTTCAATTTCCAGTATTTGGTTTATCAGGCTCAATGGTTTCTTCCCTCTAGGGTTGGGGATCGTCCTGTGTTGCTTGTAGGCTTGGCCATCATATTCTGTGGCTTCTTTATTCTGCTTCCATGGGGAAACCATTACCCCAAAATCCAGTGGGCAGGTATGGATTGTTTCAATTGGACAGACTGGTCCATTATCCTATGTTGTTGTGATACAGAATTAATGTCAGTGTGGTTCTCTCTGCTCTTCTCTGACACAAGTGTATAGCATCATCTAGAATACTATTAAATGCACTCTTTCTTTTCAAAATGCAGACCTCAAAAACAACTCATTGGTCAGTCAAATGTCTGAAGCCACGATAGCCTCAAACAGCTCTTTAGAGCCAACAGGCTGTCCCTCTGTACAGACCTGGTGTCAGTATACTCCTGCCATCCACCTGGCCCAGTTCATTGTCTTTGATATCCTCATTGGGGTGGGGTACCCAGCCTGCAACGTGATGTCCTACACACTGTATTCGAAAATCCTTGGACCCAAGCCTCAGGTAAGAAGACTGAAAAGAAAGTTTGCAACTGATAGATCACAGGGTTGAATCCTAATGAGGGAAGATCTTATTTAAATATAACATAATTAAATAAATACCAATGTTTGGGAGCACTGAATATGTTGTTTTCTGCAGGGCGTGTACATGGGATGGCTGACAGCCTCGGGCAGCGCAGCGCGGACACTGGGCCCAGTGTTTGTCTCACAGGTGTATACCCTCTTGGGACCTCGTTGGGCCTTCAGTCTCATCTGTGGTATGATGGTAGGAGCCGTCATCCTGCTCAGTTCTGTTTACCACAGACTGATTGCATTTTCTGTACGTCATGGAAGGACTGTAGAGTGAAAAATGAAGACTTTCAGCCAACATCTGGCTACAGTGAAGACTTCTTGTTAATGTAACTTACGAATGTGGTAACTGACAAACAATGCTTTGGAAAGTTTGTAACTTAGCGAATGATGAGGCCAGGTTTTTTCCGATGACTTGACCAAATATGGCTTCTTCGGGAGTTAAAAGGGAGCCACCGCTTGCACTGAAGGTACACTTAGACTCACTTAATGTGAAAGAAGCCATGTGATGCATTGCCTTGTATGAGGTGGATTAATAATATCGAGACCAGATTGAAGTTGTAAATCAAAGAGTTACTAAACATTTATTAATAGAATATTGTAACTTATAGCACAAGTTTTATTTAATTTCATTGTTCGGTTTAAATATAAACTTAGACTACATTGAAAATTCTAACTTTTGGAATTCACAGGCTCATGGACTCTGGGAGCAACTATGACAATTAATGCTGCTTGAAATTTGAAACATTGTTTTTGATTCATAACTTAATATATTGTTTAATGCAATAAAACAAATGAAAATGGCATGGCCAAAATGTTGGAACTTTTAACTTAATATTCTGTAGCCTTTGGAGGCAATAACTACAATCAAGCACTTTCTGTAACTCTGAATAAAGTTTATACACTTCTTTGCTGGTAGTTCTTATTAGGCAAACTGCTCCATTTCTCTCAGGTTTGATGGGAGTCGTCTCCCAACAGCAAGTTTCAGCTCTTTCCACAGATGTTCAATGGGATTCAGATCATGACTCTTCAGAACAGTCCAACATTTTCTTTTCATTCGCACTCTTGGGTGATTTTTGACGTATATTTGGGGTCATTATCCTGTTGAAAGACCCATGACTTGCAACTAAGACACAGCTTTCTGACACTGGGCTGTATGTTTCGCTCTAAAATGCCTTGGTAGTTTTCTGATTTCATTCTGCCCTGCACAGATTCAAGGCACCCAGTGCCCGAGGCAGCAATGCAAACCCAAAACATCACTGAGCCTCCTCCATATTTCACAGTAGGCATTGTGTTCTTTTCTTTGAAGGCTTGATTTTTTATTTTGTGAACATAAGGTTGGCGTGATTTATCAAAAAGTTCTAATTTAGATTCATCTGTCCTAAACACAATCTCCCAGAAGGACTTTGTTTTACATGCATTTTGTAAAGTTTGGCTTTTTTGTGTCTCCCTCTTAGAAGTGGGGTCTTCTTGGTTCTTCTACCATGGAGCCCATTTTTATTCAGACAACAATGGATGGTGTGACTTCAAACTATTGTACCTTGAACTTGAAGATCAGCTTGGAACTGTACTGAAGTTTTCATTCAAGCAATCTTTCTGTTCAATCTCGGGCCAATTTTCCTCTTGCAACTACGTCCAGAGATGTTGGCTACAGTTCCATGGGCCTTAAACTTCTTAATAATATTGGCAACAGTGGTCAAAGGAACAGCAAGCTCTTTGGAGATGGTCTTGTAACCTTTATGTTGACTATGCTTGGCTATTACCTTTTTTCTAATGTCTTCAGACCTCTCTCTAGTTTTCCTTGTTGAATGTGATGCACACAGTGGCACAAAACAGCAGAGCGAGTAATTTTCTCCTTTTAAACTGACTGCATGCGTGCTTATAAGATTGAAAACACCTGTGATACTAATTAAAACTGCTTAAAGTATCACTACACAGTATCACTTATTTCTTACAACTTCTAAAGAGTACTAATAAATTTGTTTTTTGTAGAATAAGAATGAATTCAGTTATTTTCACAAGGTATTTGTTTTGTTCCACTGCAAACCAAACATAGACATGCATTGATATCTTTAAAATAAAATATATTTTAATTTCATCACTGTTCAGGATGAATGGTGCATTATTTTAATAAAATGAAAGGGTCCAATAATTTCAGCCACGTCTGTATATCATGGTGGAGTCAACCTTCTCCTTTATTTCATGGACAGTTAGGTGTATCACTGTTGTTGTAAGGGATTAGTGTAAAAAAAAAAAAACTGACTAAGCTATAAAAAAAACAAAAAAAACAAACCAAACACCTTTCTCCAATTGAGGAACATTTGTACTCAATGTTGGGGATGCTCTGTATTTCTTTTTAAGATCCATTGTTAGGCATTTGGTCAAGATGTATGTAAAAGTGTGAATATGAGTTCAGACTGAATCCTTTTTGATAAAGATGATTTTTTTTTTAAATTGTTTTTTCTTAAACTGGATTGTAAAGTCAGTTTTACATTGTGGACACAGAGTGATACAAAGAAAATAGAAAAAACAAATAAATACAGGAGACCATATTGATTGCTTTTATTAAAAATGACATGAAAATGACAGTGATTGTACATTATAACATAAATAATCTTTGGAAGGATTTTAAAAATAGTATGTAAAATATGAATGACAATCTCTACAATCATATTTCAAAGGTCATCACCACAAAAAACCCAAATACAACACATCAGCTCTTCAAAGTTCAGTTGCCTCCAACCAGACATGCACAACAGTCATCAGTGGTACCACCAGAATTTAGCTTTTGTAATTAGTGTTATTAGACTTTCTTCCAAAATTGAACTCACATATCAGCTAGAAACATAACACAAAAGTTTTCTTCTTCCAAAAAGGAAAACAGGCAAACTTACAACAGATGGAAGCGTTTTTAAAAAGCTGCTGCAGCTGGTTCAAGGTTGGTATTTTTTTAAGTTGGAAACAGAAGTTCAGACATTAAAACCTTAAGGTAACACTTGACCATTTCAGCTAACCACTGTGTTAATGCTGCCTTCAGAGATCCTCATTCCACCTTCCACCTTGTGCTTAATTCAGAACATCAGTATGACTTAGGATATGTGTATGTTGAGGTAACAGACCACTGAGAACCTCAAGAGAATCAAGAGAAAGATCTTGAAAGTAAAGTCTAAATTTCACATGATGGCAGCAAAGCTTTTTAAGAATGGAGCACCTGTCTTGTAAGTGTTTAACATAAGATCACACAAAGGCAAGAAAATAAATAACTAAAATGAGAATTCCTGTCAGAACTGGCCAGTTAAACTGTTGGAGTTTGCTATTTCAGAAGCAGGAGCAATGATAACTTTATCAGATCTACACATTATAATTAGTGTATAAATTAAATGCATATAAATGTCAGTGCATATTTACTTATAGTAGAATAAAAATGAAAAACACTCAACTAAGAAATTACAAACAGCAAAACTATATATGTTAATATGGCGGTTATGTATATCATATATATTAAGGCAATTAGCATTTAGTGGCCATGTGTACACCAAGACTGATTAAAATACACTTAACGGTATATTTACAACAATCAAACTGAATTATCACACCATACAACCATGACGAAAAAAAAACAAAACAAAAAAAACAATATGACCTTTATAAAATGACCTAGTACTGCAGATTTAATATAAAATCCATGTAGATTTGGAACTGATATTTTTGAGATAGTTTCACCATTTACCTTTTAGCTTTAACATTAACTAGGCTAGTCATATTTTATAACAGTTGGGTGGACAACACCCATTTTAGTCACTTATCAAAACTCCTTGAACTGAATAAAACCATAAAGTAAAAGCAAAACTGCAAATTTTGAATCATTTTCCCTTCAGTACAGGATACAAGTACCATGCTGAAATGTAAAACAGATCTTAAGTGTTATCATCTTAATTTCTTACAACCGTTGTTGAAATTAAGATTATTATTCTGCCTCTGGTGTTCTTAGGTCTGCAGAGTTTGTCATGTCACTAAACTAACTCTGTACTGTACTGTGCTGCAATATCTCCATAGGTACAGGGTCATCTATACCAGGATTGAAAAAGGGAAAGACTTCACCTGTGAATGAAGCTGTTAAACTGCCAATGAGACTCTTTTCTTCCACATTATAAAATGAAAGCTCTCCGCTGTCATAATTCAGAAACACACCAACCGTCCGCAGTCTTGAAGAGGGCAGCAATACATTTGGTTCTGTGTTAAACTGAAAGCTCTCTGCTCTGTCAGGGGAAGAGGACAGGAACCAGAAACCATTAGATGCAGTGAGGGGAACATCACACTCGTGAGGGTTGATAGTTGCACTTGTAACCCCGACCCACCAGGACTGTTTGAAGCCTACTTTTGTTTTCCACAAAGAAACCTCCCAGTAGTGCTGTCCAGAAGAGAAGCCAGGTGTTCCTTTAATAGCTGTGAGACCAGTAACCTTTTGTCCATCAGCAAACTGATCATGTTTGTCTCTCAGTATACCACCCTTGATCATGAGATTTGGATTTCCACTCTCCTCAAGTTTAACATTTTCTGTTGAGGATTGAAAATGAGAATAACATTTTTAAAAAGTAATGTTAGAGCAACATTAAATAAATAAGTGTGATTCTTATTAGTTATTACCATAATGCTTGATAAATGTTGATAGATCTGTTGGCTGGACCGCATCTAAGACAAAGACAAAGTAAAGATAAGACACATCACACTCCAGCAACTATGAGAACAAGTATCTGTTCCTATTAAAAGTCATAACAGCAAGTAGTTTTTGTGCTTCAGTAATGATCTGCTTTGATTATCAAACAATGACAGAGAGAGTTACTCCTTACGTTTTGGTAAAAGTCCCTGGTTTTCTGTGAGGGAAAAACAAAGTTAACCCATATTTTATTTTATTCCACATATTAATCATGAAATGATGTGTTATATGTGACCATGTGGTCTTTCTCACCCTCAGCTTGAACACTCCCTGGTTTGTCCCCCTTCCCCAAAAATAGAGCTGAAATGATAAGTTGAATAATCAACAGAAAATTAATTACAAGGTGTTTTCATAGTCAGTTCTTTAAGTAATTCTTCAAGCAAAAATACAAAACATTCCTTACTTCCATTTTTTCGATTGTGAAGTTTTGCTGCAATCTTTTTTCATATGTGAGAGTAAATTTAATGTTTTTGGCTTTAGAAAATTGTGACTTTCACTATTTTTTGGCATTTTATAGACCAAAGGATTACTGATTAATTAAAAGAACAAACCACAGATTAAACAAAAATGGAAATAATCATTAGTTGCAATCACATACAACTAACTAACTAATACAACCTTTGGTAACTAAAACACCAAAGGAACAATTAAGGATATATTTGATTTAGCATTCATATCTATGGATGCATCAGTCTTTTTTAAAATTTGACTTTATTCTGGTGCTGAAATGATGTATGTCAGTGAAAACATTTACCTCTCTTTTTGAAATACAGCACTCCAAGTAAAGCTAACACAGCAATCAGGAGCAGAGAGAAGGCCACCCATCCAGCTGCTGAGGAAAAAAATGTATTTTTGTAAGAAAAATAAGAAAAAAGACAATGTTTTGCACACATGCAAATAACTTTCTTTACTCTGTTTTGGAGGTTGAGGAGGGCTTTCCAGACGCACTCTTGCCCCTTTTGCCTCTTCATCAGGGAGGCCTACTGAGCAGGAAACATCGGAGGAGTCGGGGACAAGAATCCAGCTGTGGACTGACAGAAGACCTGAAGCATCAGTACTGTGCTCCAGGCCTTTTGGGGTCAAATCCTGTTTCTGGTCTGACCAGCGCAGGCGAGGCTGTGGATACCAGCCATCAGACTCACAGCTCACATTCACCATGTTATCTTTCCACACAGCTGACAGAATAGGGGCGGTTCCCGTTGCTGGGAAGAGGAAGAGAGACAGAGGAGGAAGATGAAGAAAATTTGATTTCAAGGTGGATTGATAATCTAGTGTTGTGTATTTTTTCCACTTTGATGATACTCACCAGTCACAGTGAGTCTGACACTTGAACTGTCATAACCCTGATCACTGCTGACATAACAAGTATAATCTCCTGCGTCCTTAACCGTGACATTTGACAGCTCCAGGCTCACATCACCTGTCTTCAGCCCGCCAGATGTGGCATCCTTTAAGCCAAACACTGCTCTGCCCACATATGAGGGTTCCTTGGATGCCACTTCCACCTTTTTTGCCTGGTAAAGCATGATTGGGGCATCAAAGTGATCACCAAGGTACCAGCGTATCTCCAGATCCTCTGCATTTTGTGATGGACTGACCCAGCATGGTAATGTGGCCATATGGCCGCCACCCACTGAGATTGGGGTCCTCACCAAAACCACAAGACTATTTGAAACTGTAAAACAAGCAACATTCATTTTAGCTAATGTTTTTGTAATTTTCTCTGTTTTTTAACTGACAATTAAGATCAAACCTATGATGAAACTCACTATTATCTTTCAATTTGTTTTCGATTCATCATTTTGGTCTATAAAACATCAACTGTGGAAAATGGCCATCACACTTTCCTAGTTTAATTTTCATTATGAAACATTTTTCCAACGTGAAGTCATCTAGTCTCATATTGTCTGGCCAACAGTCTGAAAGATATCCAACCATCAAATATTTGGCGTTTTTGCTGAAAAAATGACTTTATTCAATTATCAAAGTAGTCTCCAGTCAATTTTCTGTCAATCAACTAATGTGATGAGCTATAGATCAAACCCAGGATGTTGCAGCAGTTAGGTACAAAGTGGAGATGCATTATTCCCCTCTAGTGCCCCCATCTGTTGAATTTTTTTTTCGATGATCCCTCACAATAAATCATACTTTGCTCAGTTATAACACAAAGCTGCTCTTTAGTGGAAAAAATAAGTAAGTTTCCATAATCATATCGATGAAAAAGGGTGAGAATGGAGAGTAAAACATATGAAAATAATAGATCAGGAAAGTGATACGTATAAAATAGATGTGAAGAATACTTACCACGGAGAGAACTAGACAGAAATGCACAAAGAGCCACCACAAGGCACACTTCTATCACTGGTAACGTTACACCTATAAAACAGGAGGGAATACACATAGCACAACTGATTATGTGTTAAATGAACTGTCTACGTCAGGAAGTAGTCTGCAAACCACACTGCACCCTGCAATCAAGCCTAATATAACATTATCTAACAATAATGATAAAAACGGCAGGATAAAGGCTGATTTTATGATTTTAGAACCGACCAAATTAAAATCTCGGCCCACCCATTGTATCCTGTTGCAAATCCAGTGCGAAATATCCTTCACGCAAACTCGAGGTCAAGTCCTGAATACAGAAATGAAATTTATATTAAGATATCGTATGTCGTCGGATGCGGCTGTATTTTCGTGTAATTTCTTTATAAATCTGGGGAAAATAAACGAATCCTCGCACGGCTTCCTTTGGCTCGAGTTATTTTCAGTTTCAGTTTTCCAAGTGCGCATGTATCATACGCACCACCAGATAAGGGGTTATGGAATGAGAGGGGGAATAAACCCACCATGAGTTCTTCATGGATGTATTGGAGTTCTTTCATTCAGGCACTCGCCCATAGTAGGCTATGGAAGATCACTTCCGCCAGAAAAAGAGAAAAGTTAATTTAAAAAATAATAATAATCAGGAAGCACTTATTGGTACAGATTCCTCTGTGTCAATATACTGTTTCTTGTTGGAACGGAGTTATTAAGCATGTCCATTTCTATTAATTGTGCATGATCAGTAATAAAATTCAATTTGTTTCAAAATGGTTTAGGCACAAAAACCACTTGGTTATGGTTAAGGAAAGATCATGGTTTGGGTTAAGACAGTACAATGTGGTAAAAATGCCCCTTTAAAAGGCACTACAATGTCTGACGCGATGGTCAAAATGTCCGGTAAAAGTGTCCAAATTAATGGCACTAAAATGCCTGACGTGACAGTAAAAAATGTTCAGTTAGTGGTCTGCAAGAGGTCCAACAAACAAACCTGCAGCAAACACATATTCACGTCATAAAATTCAAATATTTGTCTGGGCCAACAATCTGTGGACTATTGTCACAGGATCCTCAGTAAATTGGGATACTTCTGTTAATAAACATTTCCAATAAATCTGATCTTAATCTGCTAAACTAATATAGGCTATAAACGGAGTGTTTCAAAGTTAGGATTTTAATAAAGTATTCCTGATCCTGATTTCCTCACAAAGATAATAGGTAGATGATGTTAAACACAGATGCGCCAGATGTGCTAACAGACAGTGTGTTGTTATGAGGTTTGTGAATCTCACGTGAGTGTGCTGAGTCAAGGTGAATAGTAAACACCAAGATGCACCCGGATGTTAAACGATAGTAGCTACAAAATAAATGCGTAAAGTTCATTGATCTGGTTGACTTTAACACCGCACAAATAATGTACAAAGTAAAAAAAAAATGCTTCCTGACTGTTCACAAAACATGTTTAAAATCAGAGAGAGTCAATATGGATTTAGGGAATATGTATGTTTTAAAAAAACAAGGACTAGGACAAATATAAAGAATAGATGTACAACTATTAAAGGGGATGATTTATATAACTGCGACAGGGAATTAAACATGAATAAACATTAAAATAAGAAAAAATAAAAATTGAGCAGATATTCCTAGAACAGTTAAATTTTCATATAACCAAAATTACACAAGGCATTTGGTCATATTGTGAACTACTCATTGTGAAAACAAACTATTAAATAAATAAATATAATAATAAAAAAAATCCATTATATTTCATTCTGATATACCTTATTTAGAAAAAAATTAACCGGAATATGCTGTTGCCACTTTGCTGAACTTGACGGTAGGGACATTATTTTTTTCCTAGGAAGGCGAAGTTATGACACGCCCTACTCTGCCTATGATTGGCTAATACTCGTTGTCCTCGTTGGTTGGATTGGTTAGCTTTAGGAGTGAGGCGTGAGATTGGTTACGATTAGGGTAAAAATATCAAGTTAAGCCAATCAGAGGCAGAGTAGGGCAGGTCATGACTTCACCATCCTAGGAAAAATATTTCGCTGACGCTAGTCACGTCTAGAGCTGTCTTTGGTCTCATAGTCCAATTTTGTAAGTTTTTGTGTGGCGCATTGTCGTATATGGACTTCACCGTCGGCTGGAAACAACTCAACTTAACATTATGTGTGGTATTAGTTAGGTTGACGTGTATATAAGAAAGCACAATGTTAGTTTAAGCTGCTGTCGTTAGCTGATACTATTGCTAGCTCTCCATAGCCTCTCGGAAGAGTTGTAACGTCAAGTCTAGCTAGTTCATTGACCCAGCTAGATGGCAACGTAACAACACTACGTTACTGTGCATCTCCAGCGTCTACGACACCGTCAAATTTTAGCCGGGTTGCTGTTTTTTTTTTTTTTTTTTTTAGCAAAAAAATGCCTCATCTTGTTGACTCTGATGATACCACTCCATTGCTCAGGGATGATGCAAGCAGGTGAGTGCAGAGTTCGTAGCCGTTGACTTGACAAATTAATCACTGTAACCTCAGGTGAGGTAAACATTCAACAGGGAGATTTACAAGTACAAAGCTTGCCAAACAGGTTTATGGAAGCTGCACAAGCCCTGCACGGTATATGGACTATGCGTTATGCAAACCATTTGGGTTCACATTAGTTTACTGTCTTTTTCTCAGTCTGTCATGTTTATCAGCCCACATGAATAACCTCAAAACACCTTCTCTTCCTTGTGTGTAGTGATGACTCTCAGGATGAAGATTACAAGAGTAGGTGGAGGTCTATCCGAGTCATGTACTTCACCATGTTCCTCAGCAGTGTGGGTGAGGATGCCTATTTGTTACAGTGAATATAGACTTCATTAGAGTCTCATAATGTTAACATGACACACACTAAAACACAGCAGATATGAGACGCTCTTAATGCACACTTTTTATTGCCTGCGTTCAACCTCATAAGCCCAGCAGCTGATACAGCAGTACCTTTTCTGAGCATTTTTTCCCCATAAACATTGTCAATGTGTATATGGTGCACTATATCATTCACCAATCATCTATGGTTTATTGCCCCCTTTAGGTTTCACTATTGTCATCACATCACTGTGGCCCTATTTGCAAAAGGTATGTATGACTTACCATTTTTTTGGTTTAGAGATGTTGGTTGTTTCTGCCGTTGTTGTTAATACAAATTGTTACAAGTGTAACAAATTGGTATTACAAGTGTTTTTCGGCGTTCAGAGGAAGTGAAAGAAGCATCAAAGAAGAAGGACTTAATTTTGGATTTGCAGAAGTGCTCCTGAGACTGATTAATAGTGCACAGCATATTCTCGTTATTGTCAAATGTCAATTGTAAATGCACGTAGCGAAACCTTCCTCAACCGTGTCATATGTTTGTTTGTAGCCTTTTTATGATAATGTCATATGAAGTTAACTGCAGGGTCTTCTGGATCATCTCTTAAACCTTGCTTTCTTTTGATACTGTCTGTCTCGTAGATTGATGATAGCGCCAATGCAAGCTTCCTGGGCTGGGTAGTGGCAGCCTACAGCCTCGGTCAGATGGTGGCCTCACCCATTTTTGGCCTGTGGTCCAATTATCGGCCACGCAGGGAGCCTCTGGTGTGCTCCATTTTTATCAACTTGTCGGCTAACATCTACTACGCCTACGCATACCTGCCCAGGACCAATAATAAGTTCCACATGCTCATGTCCAGAGCCTTTGTTGGCTTCGGAGCAGGTACTGTGTGCTCGCCTTATTTGCTCTCAAGTTGTTCATGTGGCTTGTTGCAACATATGATGTGGTAAGTGACACACATCTCCTCAGATTAAATCTGTTCTTGTCATGGCAGGTAATGTAGCTGTGGTGCGGTCATATGTAGCAGGAGCTACATCACTGAAGGAGAGGACCAGTGCCATGGCGAATATGAGTGCCTGTCAAGCCCTGGGTTTCATCCTAGGACCAGGTAAAGATGATTATATTCTTCCTGTCATGTAAAGCTTACTGAGCTCCCAGTCAAAGAAAAAATGTCAGTGTGCAGTATAGAGAGCAATGCTGCAAGTGTGTTGAATTCCTGACATTTGCGTATCTTTGTATATGGTCAGCTCTGCAGGCAGCCCTGTCATTCATCGGTGAGCGTGGTATCACAGTGAAGATCATCGACCTGCAGCTCAACATGTACACTGCCCCAGCTTTACTGGCTGCAGTCTTTGGCTTCATCAACATCCTGCTGGTTCTCCTGGTGCTGAGGTAAGGCTTTCCCCTTCATGTATAAACAATTTTTATTGTTTATTTTTTAGATTTTTTTTTTTTTTTAAGCAATTTTAGTCGGCTAAGTTGTCTGTCATTTTCACTAACAGAGAGCACCGTGTTGATGACCATGGAAGACAAATTCGAGCCATCAACTACACATCAGAAGGTATTTATTGCCCTACTTGCAATGTTTATGTTTATTAAGTTTATCAAAAACAGGCAGTGATGAAATGTACAAACAAACTAGGAGTTGCCTGTAGAGACCCATGTCGGTTATCTACTGAGGAAACCAGAAAGTGGTTTAGCTACAGAAATGGACAGTGGACAGTGTCTGCACTGTAGCACTAATGTCTTTAGAGACGTATGGAATTAAGATATTACAGTAAATTTGTAGTATTTTCAGTGCTCGTTGCAGGATATTGGTTAAGTGTTTCTCAGTTGAAGCCTTTGTTCTCCTCTCTTGCAGACAGAGCTGACATTAATGAAGAAACTGAAGAAACCATCGACCAAGTAGCGGTCGTGACTTCCAACGTCCTCTTCTTCATCGTCATGTTCATCTTTGCCGTCTTTGAGACGTATGTATTTCATGTCAGTGTTGACGCAGGCAGGTTAGGATACATTTTATCCTTAATTTACCTCTTTGTATGTTTGTCATTTTTCAGAATTGCCACTCCTTTGTCCATGGACATGTTCGCCTGGACGAGGAAGGAAGCTGTGTTGTACAATGGCATCATCATTTGCTGCATTGGTTTTGAATCCATTCTGGTGTTTCTGGTTGTAAAAGTGGCCTCTCAAAGGTACCTACATGCATGTTTGGGTTACATATAAGATGCAGTGTTTCCTCTACATTCATTCATTTTAGGATTGGTGGACCACCGCAGCTATATCAAATGGGAATTTGAACATTATAATCTAGAATATTTGATTTATCAGGCTCAATGGTTTCTTCCCTCTAGGGTTGGGGATCGTCCTGTGTTGCTTGTAGGATTGGCCATCATATTCTGTGGCTTCTTTATTCTGCTTCCATGGGGAAACCATTATCCCAAAATCCAGTGGGCAGGTATGGATTGTTTCAATTGTACAGACTGGTCCATTATACCGTATTGATGAGATACAGATTGAATGTCAGTTTGGTTTTCTGCTCTTTTTCATTGACACAAGTGTATAGCATCATCTAGAATACTATTAAATGCACTCTTTCTTTTCAAAATGCAGACCTCAAAAACAACTCATTGGTCAGTCAAATGTCTGAAGCCACGTTGGCCTCCAACAGCTCATTGGAACCAACAGGCTGTCCCTCTGAACAGACCTGGTGTCAGTATACTCCCGCCATCAACTTGGCCCAGTACATCACCTCTGACTTCCTCATTGGGGTGGGGTACCCAGCCTGCAACGTAATGTCCTACACACTGTATTCCAAAATCCTTGGACCCAAGCCTCAGGTAAGAAGACTAAAAAGCCTTCCTCATGAGCGAAGATCTTATTTGAACTTAACAAAATCAAATAAATACCAATGTTTGGGAGAACTGAATATGTTGTTTTCTGCAGGGCGTGTACATGGGATGGCTGACAGCCTCAGGGAGCGGGGCGCGGACACTGGGCCCAGTGTTTGTCTCACAGGTGTATACCCTTCTGGGACCTCGTTGGGCCTTCAGCCTCATCTGTGGTATGGTGGTAGGGGCCGTCATCCTCCTCAGCTCCATTTACAAAAGAATGATCGCCTTTTCTGTACGTCATGGAAGGACTGTAGAGTGAAAACTGAAGATCCCCCCCTGCTGAAGGGACTGATGCCAGCTCTCCCAGTTTCTATTTTTAAAAGACTTTTAGCCAACATCTGGCTACAGTGAAGACTTTTTGTTGCTGTTACTTAAGAATGTGGTAACTGACAAACAATGCCTTGGAAAGTTTGTGACTCAGGGTTGACCTTTAAACTCTCAAGCGAATGATGGCGCCGGGTTATTTCCAGTGACTTGACCAAATATGGCTGCTTTGCGAGTTAAAAGGGAGCTACTGCTTGCACTGAAGCTACACTTAGACTCACTTAATGTGAAAGAAGCCATGTGATGCATATCGATGCACACCAGATTGAATTTTTAAATCAAAGTGTTACTAAACTTTTATTACTGGAATATTGTAACTTATAGCACAAGTTTTATTTTATTTAATTGTTGGTTTTAAAGATAAATTACATACACAGACTACTTTGGCAATCCTAACTTTTGGAATTCACAGGCGCATGGACTCTGGTAGCAACCATGGCTTAATTAATACTATCTGAAAATATATACTATCAAATTGTTTGATATTTTGTTTTTACAGACAGAAAATATGCTTACCACTGAATAATGTTTTATTAATTAAATATGGCATTCCCTATACTGTATAGAACACCTTCGAAGTTTCTATTTTACTGTTTAGATTGAGATCATGAGAAATTTCAGTTTTAATGTACATTGATTGTCATTCAAGAGACTTTGGAGAGATAAGCCAACTTTATAGGGGCTATAAAGGAAACATTTGCACATTCAACTATTTTCCTTTCCATTAATGCTGTACTTTGTTTAAAACTGCAGATTTTTGTTTACCTGAAAATATTTGGATAAATGGTGTGTGAATGTGTCTGTGTGCTACTGATTAACTGAGTGATGCATTAAAGAATTAACACGATCTTAGTTTCTCAGTGTCACTATTAAGACCGCATAACATCCTCTAATTTTAAATATATTCAGTATTAATAAAGCAGTAGATGATAATGCTTTTTTAGATGTAGAGTACAAGGTAATATATGAGATAAGAAAATAATTTATCCTCAGAGTGGAAAGTAGGCTATAAAGAAAAAAGGAGTCTGCTGTAGAGAAGATTATATAAAGAAATATAGTATACATGATAAATAGATAGAGGCATAAAAACACTGGACAGACTGAACATAAAAGTACATCTGTACGCACATTACAAATACATTTTCTTTGTTTTTCTGTTATTAATACAGAATCACTGTGAATTTCACAATGAATCAAAAGTGGTATAAATTTATTGTATTATTGTTATTGTTGTTGGTAGTAGTGGCCACAATAGTAGTAGCAATCGTGTAAGTCCAGTAGGGAGCAGCAAGGGAGCTTTGGCACTGGAGCGCGCATGCGTGCAATATATCCCAAGTAACGTCCGGGTTCACGCGAGGTAGCGCGACTTGTTGAGAGCGCGCAGACAACACGCACGCAACAGCAGTAAGAAGATGGTGACTTTAGCGCTTAGTGTGTAATTAACTCCAATTTAAGAGTATATGAAGCGGTGGAAAGGCACATATTACTAAACATGGAGATATTTAGAGACGACACAGGTAAGAAATGCCATTTTCTGCATCTTCTAAGAAGTTGGTGGCGAGTTTAGCAAACAAGCTAGCGTCGCTCGTAACTTAATAGTTAGATATATTGCTAAAAATCGCCCCGTTAGGTTTTAATTTGTCGTTTGTTTGTCTTTCTCTTTTTCAGAGTATACAGATATCCGAATGGTTGTAAGTACACCTTTTAAAATGATCATCTTTCATGTTTGCGTGTGCGCAGAAAAGTTGAGACGTGGGAAGCGCCCACATGTTTTCTTTTGTAGATAATGTAACTTTAGCCAACATGATATGATATGCACTCAAAGTAGCAGCAGCAGCCTTATAAACTTGTACGTTTGTAAAGGATTCATCAGCCTAAACTTTGATCGCAGTGTTTGCTGACTAACGTACGTTTGAAGACACTTATAATGGTGCACGTAGTCACTTCCTGCGTGTGGTCTTTGCGTAGCTACTTTTCATATAAAACAATGATTCATTTTACATTTTACCACGCAAGAGGCGAGTTATTTTCATAACTCCATAATATGAGCGACACTCGCATGAGTTTGAAAGTACCGATATATATTCAGGCCTAAATAAAAATGATAAAATGGCAGTTGTTTCCTGTGAAATATTGTTTCTATTTTTTTGTCAAATAAGGAAAGTTCCATTATCGGACATTTGTGCTAAACTGCATGTAGAGATTTGAAACACACCCTTCGCTGTTAATGTTGTTTACATTCAGCATTTAACATTCGCAGAGCGCAGTTTTCTAGGTTGAGCCCTACATTGTTTACATTGGCTTTTGCCATCTTTACTTTGGATATTGGGACCTATTTTTTTTTTATGCAGCTGCCATCCATTGTCATCTGTGCAGTTTACTTTTGGTTTTCGTGTTTATCTCCAGTCACTCCTGGAAGAGCGCCAGATACAAGAAATACACTGCAGGAACTTGTTATTAAAATATTACCTTCCAGTGCCAAGTGAAAACAAAACTTAAGACCATAAAACCTTTGCACGTCATGACACATCTCTGTAAAGTTCAAATCGTGTAACCTGGAAAATAAACTTTTATTATCCAAAAAAAAAAAAAGATTAGCACGAGTTTGTTTACATGATCAGTTGGTTCACTTCCTCTCATCTTGTAGCTTTGTTTTGTCCACATTTACAGTTGCTGACATAGTTAATAGGTCCTCTACTGCGAACTACCTCTTTGTTTTTCCCTTTTCATATGGAAAATAACCCCAAATTAGGTGCAAACTCCACGGTTGTTGACTTCCTGTGTATTTATTGCTGTGCCAGTCTCTTGTTGTTGAGCCTGTGAGTCAGATTGTCTTACAAGGTAACGGAAAGTGAAACTTAAATGCCTCAGTTAACTCTCTGCAACTCGAAGTCTCGGTCAGTACTTGAGCTGACATACAGATTTAGACAGCTGTTGGGAACATGCCAACCTTTTTCTTTTTTTTCTTCTTTTCGGTGTAGAGTATAGTGGGGCCTAAATAAGGAAAGTGCAAGTTTCAAGGCTGAAGCTGCTGAGCTAATCTGAGGGGTTGCACACAGCTATGTGGAACTGACATCCATTTATCTCTTTCTCTCATCTCTAGCAGAGGGTTGTGGATATGTTTGAGAGACGTCCTCGTATGCAAAGGATAGTAAAATTTGGCCTTCTTGGTAAGAAAATATCACACGACACAAGCCAGTTTTCAGTGTTTTTTATTTTCATTTGTGAAATTGCATTAAATGTAAGACTTATTATGCAGGAATTCAGTTCATGAAATGTGTTGCGTTCTTTTTTTTCCTGACAGGTATGGAATATGATGACGATCTAGATGCTGTATGTGATGACGACGACGATGATTACGACGTTGAGCATTGGGTACAACATCATAGACATTTACACGGATACCCGGTGCTCACTGACAGGAACGATAGAGGATTAGGTGGGAACCATACAAGATCACCCGGCTCCGCTTTTCAGCATTCAATGCATTTCTACACTTCAGCCTATGACCGTCGTCTTCTCTCACCTTCTGTAAAAGTTCAGGCAAAAGAAAGTGTAAGTTCACCTCCTTTACCTCCATCATGTCAAGTCAAGTGGCTTTATTAGTGACTGTGCACATTTCAAATGATTGAAATCAATGTAACAGTAGTTTTACGACTCCTGTCTTTTTTTTTCTTTTTTTTAGGATACTGAAAGAAAAGCCAGATTATTACAAGAGGCGAAAAAAAGCAAAGAAAAGACTGAGAAGAAGCGGCTTAAGAAACAGGTAAATAAAAATGTGTTGTTTTCCTGAGAGCTGTGTCCAAAAGTAGGCTTCACTGTGATTGGACGAAGTTAAATTTCATTGTGTGTATTGTTGTGCAACAGAAACAGAAGGAAAGAAGACGTCTTGAGAGGATGGAGAAGGAAAAACAGAACCCTGTGAAAAATGTAGAGGTAATGATCTTTTTTTTTTTTTTTTTTTTTTTTTTTTGAAAGTTTGGCAAGTGAGTCTTGTCTCATACTTGTGTTTTGACATGTTTGTTTTGTTTTGTTTTTACAGGGAACAGATGATCCGCAACAATCTAAAGCAAACGAGAGTAAACCAGTAAATGCTAAATCTAAAGACGGCACCAATACCAGCGTTCAAGAGTCGGCTCAAGCTAAAGATACAGAGAGCAGTGATAGTAGTGAAGACGAATCCAGTGAGAAAGATAGCGACAAGGAGGACTCGGGAGACTCTGAGGTAACAACTGCTCGTATTATTATGAAGTTTATGATTCCATCTCACATTGTTAAGCAAAATGCTTATGCTAAAAATAACTGCATTTGGCTCCATTATGAGTTGCTTAATGGTATCGTCGTAATGCACTTCTCTACTTAAAATGGAAAAAATTTTAAATGAAATCATCATTTCAAAAGTTACTATGCAGTTTGTCTAAAATGTAATCACAGCATGACGTTACAAAAATAGAGCAAAACTTAATTTGAATCTTTGTCCAAGTTTATTTGGTGAATATTATAAAGGATGGACTTTGTATGCCAACATGAATTCAGTACATTACAGTAACACAGTTCAAATGAGACATAAAATAATAAAAACCCAAAATTAGATTTTATAGAACTTGGCTGACATATTGAATTTAATCACTTTTGACATCAGTACTTACAAAGGTTAGGTGACTAATTGCATTTCTCCTAATTGTCTCTCCTAAATTATCTTTTTTTTTTTTTTTTTCAAAGGAACTGGACTTGACAAGTACTTTTGTGAGTAAAGCTGCTCTTATAGCCAGGCGTAAATTGGAGCAGAAGTCCCGGCCTGAGAGGAAGGAGAAAAAGAAAATCCCAGTTAAAGAAACTAAAACACTTCCTGTAAAACGTAATGAAGACCAGGATGTTGACAAGAAGGTGAAGCCTTGCATTTAGATCGCCTACAGAGATAATACACTAACACTGATTTGTGCTTTTTAAAGTAAGGTTGCTCATCTAATGTTTCTCTTTATTTTTCTCAGAAGGACTCTGCCACATCTAGCAGCCCCACGTTTGAAGATAATATAAAAATGAGTACAGATCTTGCAGGTTAGTTATTTTTCCATCTCAAGCGCATTAACTCTGTCAGTTAAGTTGATAATTTTCACTAAAGTTCCTCCTTTTTTTTTTTTCTTTTCTTCCTGCAGTTATTGGAAATCAGTTTGCAAGTACAGGAGAATATAATATGGCTGTGAAGTATTTCACAGATGCAATTAGGTACAACCCTAAAGAGTTTAAGTAAGTCCTTTTTCCAAATTTTCCCATCATGTTTACACCATCCGGTTACTTTTAAACAACATTTTAACTGTCTTTTCTCTTCTCTGGCAGGTTGTTTGGCAATCGTTCCTTCTGTTTTGAAAAGATGCAAGAATATGAGAAGGCTCTGACTGATGCAGAGCTGTCTCTCAGCATGTTTCCAGGCTGGGTTAAAGGCCTTTATAGGAAGGGCAGAGCTCTGGCTGGTTTAAAGGTAAATAGTCTCCCCTCAGAAATGCACCCATTCATATGTGCCTTTTTATTTTCATTCACTTAATCATCATATGCAAGTTAGTTTTGTCGTAAAGGTGTATTGCCTATGACCTTCTGTTAAGTGTTGACCTTTCTACTGTACATTGAGCTATGACCCATAAATAATGCTGTGAATTTTGCTTACCGTGACACCCTTAAACATGACCTGCCTTTCTCCAGTTTTACATAAAGTCTAACTTTCCTGAGTCAAAGACTTTTTCATTAGTGTTTATATTGTTTTTTTTTTTCCCCCCTCAGCAGTTCAAGTTGGAATGACTTTGTCACATCACTTTGGCCTTGTTGCAACGGCACTGAATGAATTCCAAGTGTCATTGAGCTGCCCGGGCCCCCGATATTTACTCAGACTTGTTTTGACTAGCTGTTGCCGTAAACATTTATAAACGGGGTTGATTAGTCCAGCAGCATGGCAGCCAGTGAACCTGAACTTTGATTTAGCCCTGAGGTTTGCGTGTCGGGAAAGCTTATCTTTTTTTTTCCCTCTCTCTCTCTCTCTCTCTGTCTCTCTCTCTATCTGTCTCTCTTCCTGCAGAGGTATGAAGAGGCTTCTCAGGCCTTCAGGGAGGTTCTCAAGCTGGACAGTGCCTGCACAGAAGCTGCTCAGGAACTGATGAGAGTACAGATAACACAACTAATGGTGTGTAGCAGTTACACATCATCATGTGTAACCCCAGTAGTTTTTCTTTTTTTTTTTTTTTTTATTAAAACACATCACACAAGAAAATCAAGCACCAACATTAGGCGAGCTGATGGTGATCATTCATCGAAGGTCTTTCTTGGAACTGGAAGTCTTGTGTTTTTGTTTCAGGAGTACGGTTTCAGTCGGGAGCAGAGCTCAAATGCTTTAATTATTCACGGAACAGTAAATAGAGCGCTGGAGGTGCTGTCCAAATTAAATCAACTACCAGGTGAGTGTCATCTGATTTCACTATCAAAAGATTGAAATGCTGCTATAGCCTGTCTGTGTAGAGTACGTTCCCTAAACTCATGTCACAGCTTCAGTTGAGACATCACGCTGTCAGTGACGAGCCTAAATGTCATCTGTCACTTTAGAATTTGTGTTTGTCTGTGTAACATTTTAAAACACAATGTCTTTTGTGTTTTTTTTAGGAGCCGTTCAAAATGGAACTCATCCAACGGTCCAAGTAGCGAATGTCACCGGAACCTCTCCAGTCCTTTCAGCCAACGCAAACCCTCCTCCTCATCATCATCATCCTCGTCCTCAATCCCAAGAGGCACCAAAAATACCACTGAAGAATAAACCTTTAGGCCCAGCCCACAATATGTCGAATGTCCCCAGTGAGCCAAAGCTAGTTAGCAATCATGCCTCGAAGACCAACAGTGAAGACAAACGACCACCACCGTGAGTATAGATCCAGTCACATGTTCCTGTTTGAAACGTCGATACTCGTTTGGCGAATCTAACCAACCGTTAATACTGACGGCTGTAGAGTGTGATCCTATGTTTTATTGATGGTGACAAAATGTTGCTAGGCTTCAACTTAATGTTTTGAACATTTGCAACACTGAATATTTTAAAGCCTTAAATGATTTTAAATTATTTCTGAGCTTACATTTGGTTTTATGTTCATGACAAAGCTGCTGAGATCTGCTCTGTGCACACACTGCTCATCACAATTATAACTAACCGTACCCTTAACAATCACCGGTTAGCTAGATTATCTGTGCACAGTGTAATTTGGCCAAACTCGTCACAGGTTATTTAGCATTGAAGTGACAGCTATTTACTTTTTAATGAATGTGATGACTTTGTGATGCTTCAATAGTCTGTTATGTAGAAATCAGTGCAGATCCAGCTCTCCATGACACTGATGTGGCACTTTTAATAACGCTTTTGGTTAATTGGATGACACTCAATCAGTTCTCATATTGGACAAGCTTAATGAAGTGCTCCACTTACAGTTTACTTATGGTTATTGGTTTCCTTTCCGGAAAATTGGTATTTTGCTGCACCTTTTAATTAAACAGTAAATTCCAAGAGAGCAGAAAATCATTGGATGCTTTGATGCAGTTCAAACTGGGTTATGAATGATGGTGTGCTGATGTTGAAGATGGTGTCCTCTCAAAATTACATCAGAGTCTCAACACTTTTTTTTTTTTTATTAAAGAGAAATCTTTAAATAACCCTGATATTTTCTTTCAACAGGGAACTGTTTCCAGTTTGGGTGGGAAACTTGTTTCACCCCGTGACAGAGTCCTCGATAACCGACATGTTTAGCAAGTAAGACGACATAAGTTCAGCAAGAAACGGAACAACCAAATGGTTTTTCTTCAACATATTTTTCATTTAGCTTCTCATTCTTAACATACAACAAATTTATTTAAAATCAACTCCTCCGCAGGGTTGGAAACGTCTATAGTACGAAGCTTCTGTCTTCCAAACGATGTGCCTTCGTAAACTTTACAAAACAAGAGTATTGTGATGAAGCAATTCGACGTTTTAATGTAAGTGGACTTAAATGTTTACAGTGTGACCACGAGACTTGCTTTCGCTCAATTCAGCTGCACTTCTTGTAAAACTGTAATTGTTCAGCACTCATCTGATAGGACGTCCGGTGAGGTTGGGTGTGTGTTTGGTTTAAATGTTGATGGTGAAGGATGAAATTGTAAAACTAAGTCTTAATTTTCAAGTAAGAAGTTGATTTTTATTCTCAAACTGTCACATTTCGGTTACTATTTCAATCTAATCCTAATGGATCAGGCTTTTGCTACTTTCCATTGAAGATATTTGCTAACACTGTCTGTGTTCACTTCTTCAGGGCTTTGAGCTGATGGGCACCAAGATAGCTGTGAGATACCCAGATAGGATCCCTCAAGGCATGGGCATTTCAAAATCTGCCCTCAAAGCTGAAGACCTGCAAGATGAGAATTTGCGGTGAGTGATTTTTATACCCAACTTTTTTTATTTTTTTTTAAAAAAAAAAGGAACCGTTCCAACATTTTTGAAAATATGCTTAGTTGTTTCTTGCCAAATTAGATGAGGTGTGTAATAAGTATGGAGCGGTAGGCGATCAAGCTTACCGCTCCATACTAGGGTTCGACCGTCTACTCAGCACTTCTGCGCAACGTCTCCACTGGTTGTCTGGCAACCCTACGGTGATGACAAATCTCAGGAAGTCAGCGCGCCCTGCTGTTTGCTTAGAAATGGTTGCAGCTCGGAACGCCTTCAAAGTCAACAAATACATCCAGGTTCATTAATCAGGGAGTTGTTTGTGTATTTCTGAGCGTTTAGACAGACCAACAATTGCCTCCTGACTCATATTGGCCACACACACACACACACACACGGCTGAAAATCCTCTTATCTCAACAAGAAAGCAAATTAGCATATTTCCTAAAATATTGAACCATTCCTTTTGATTATCTGATGTAAACCAACCCATGATCATTTAAAGTAGTAACTGTAACCCATCCTACTTCAAGTATTGTGTGTGTGTGTGTATCGAAAGTCTTCCCTTTGCTATTGACCTCTGTTGTTGCCACACTGTTGCACTGGGTGACATGTTCGTTGCTCTGAAGGCCATGGCTACCGTAGTTTGTTCAGAGAAGACTAATAATGATAAGATAGTGAATGTCAGGAGAGACGTTCCTTGTTCAGCAGATGTCACTGACCATGTCGGAGCTTCACTAAGCTATATATCGCAACCGCTTGACTTTGAACTTCACTGTAAATTTTTCAGAAGTTCAGTACATGATGTGGGTGGGTGAATGAATCCAGTGCAACAGTGTGGCTCATCAGACGTCTGCAGTACAGAGGAATGAGATATCAGGCTTTGGATACACACACACAATACTTAAAAGTAGGATGAGTTCATTGTTTGGTTTTGCAAGAATGACAAAAAAAATATAGAAAATCAGCAGCTTGATCCTTTTTATGAGGGATAAGTTCACAAGTCCATCTTAAAACAACAGTCAGGCGCCCACATGAACATCATTCCTCCCGTTCATACTGACCTTTTAGAAGATCCCTTTATAATGTGTCCTTGTTTTGTGCAAAAATGCATTTAAAAGTTTTATCTGATGCCAATATGAAGCCTTAGTCATCTAAATTAATCAAACCAAGATGATATCTTTCAACACTTCTTCTTTGTGCTTCCTCAGACTGTTTCCTGCTTAAATCTAGTATTAAAAAGACGGAAATTTCCACTAAAACAGCATTTTCTTCCTGATCACTTACATTGAAACATCCTGTAATATAAGATAGCCTGACTATCGTTTAAGGACAGACTTGAAAAATTGTGAACTTATCCTTTTTTAAAGATGAACAACTGGCTCATTAAAGTAGTTTGTAGTTATGCTGTTTTTTCATTTTAATAAAATATTGGCATCTTACATTGAACGCAGCCTAATCCTGTGATTACAGGCAGAAAGAATACGCTGACGGGGGGATTGCAGGTGGAAGCAGGAGACCTATTCGCCCTTACAGACATGTCCCTGACCACAGAGGCCCCAACAAGTACTAAAAGGAAACCAGATGCCTTTAAGCTGCCTGAGGTCTGACTGTCTCCTTAATAAAAGCAGATCACCTCTTGAAGTAATATCATTTTTTTTTATTTCTCTTTTTTTAATGGACCACAGAAACAAATGCTTATTTGGTAGCAAAATTTTAAGCAGGAATGTAAGTATTAGTCACTGAAAAGTGATCTAAAGAAATCTTTTATGCTTCTGACCAAAAGCAAATGTGGTTTAAATATTTTGTAATTTTTTTTTCTCCAAGTATTACTGATGGCCAATATTACAGGTTGTTTTAACAAGTGTATGCCAATATGCAAACTTTTTTTTTTTTTTGTTTGTTTACAATTGACATGCACAGTGAGGTGCAAGAGTCCTTATATCCTTTTATAAAACTCACCTTATTGTTACGTACTTAATTACTGTTTAATGGCTCATTATGCTGATTTGTCTCAAACAATACAGTACTATCAAAGGTTAATGATGAGGTGATATATCCTCTGTTATCATATGGAGATGACCTCGTTTATAATGGAATTTATGTTCTTAAATCAAGAATTAAAGATTCTTTCATATTCTGAGTGACTGTCTCATGATGTACACATAACTGCATTAAACCACTCTGGGTGTCCAGGATGTTGCATTCAAGTACACTGCACACAATAGAGGAATTAACCAACCAGCTCCCATGTAGAAATACCAGGTTTACTGTGTAGTAATATGTTCCATGCAAGCACCTTTTATAAATTCAATTAAAAAAAAAGGTGTTAAAACTAGATTTTGACACTTCAAGATGTTGTTAGATCAGGTATTAATTCACCTTGAGGTTAATTAATAGTAAAGCGGTCAATACATTTCCAATAAATCATAACCAACTGACATATAGTAGAGGCAGGGAAACCCATCTTTGTTTTTTTCCAAATGTAACATTGAAGTATATCTGCCAATAGATGGCAGCACAAGCTAAATATTGCACAACAGTAGATGGAAACTGTTCTTACAGTATAACTTATAGATTGTTTGGATTTATAAACATACCATAATATGCAACATGAAGCTGAGGTCTTGAACTGTGCAATTACGTCTTCTGCAGCACCTGGAGAAAAAAAATCACACAAAATAAAGTGATTATCTGTAATTTACTACACAGGGTTTCTTCAGCTAATGTGACACTAATAATATACAGCAATAAACACTGATAACACTACAGGTGTGTTTACTTGCTACATAATTAAAGCTGCAGGGAAATTCCAATCGCACAAACTTTCCCCCCCCCCCAACAGCAGTAAGGTGATCAATGTGCTTAAAACTGATAATATTCTAGTGTTTTACATGAAGCATTTGTAACATTTATGCCATAAAAAGATACATCAGTTACATTCAAGATATTTCTGCCTTAAACAGAAATACTAAACCTGACTTTCACAACTGTACATGTACACCGCCACATCTTTCCATTTCTGATGCAAACACACTTTCATAAATGTTATTATTGAATCATAAAGTACCACTGAGGATGTGGCCTTGGTGTTTATGTCAAAATGATACCTCAAGGTCACAGTGGATTTATCCAAAACTAAGATTTAAAATATATATATATATGTATACCAACCGTGACACAAATGAGTCATTTTAATTAACTAAACTCAAACAAAGAGCTACATGCGCAGTTCTGTTTATCTCAAATCGGGTACATGAATGAAACCTGATATGTCACTAAGACGTTTGCAGAGAGTCTGACTACATTTGCCTTAATTTAATAAAAACCTTCAAGCTTTGGCACAACCTTTTCCAGGATCTCAATAAACTATTATATACATTCACTTTTTGATATGCATATAAAAGGCATAAAAACAGCCACAATCTCTGAGGCCTTAAGCATCTGCTGTCTGTCGGAACCAAATAAATGATTCAGCGCTATCAGAAATGCAAAAAAAAAAAAAACAACCAAAAAAACGGAGGTCTTTAGCCAGCAGCAAAGACTTTTCAGCTCCCTCGTGTGCGCTGATGATTGGATTTGTTAGTCTCCGACACCTTTCACCTGTCATTTCACTCACTAGGAACGGGAGTTTGTGTATTATTACAGATGGAGGGGACTGGATTATTAGTTCAGGGATTTGACGCTACTTTCTGAAAAGCCCACAAGTCATGCAAATGTGCAGAACAAACCTTTTTGTCTCAGAGTTAATTACGTGACTTATCGAAGAAAACAAACCGCTGTGAGACCAGTAGCAGGGTCACGAGCTCGAGCACAAGTTAAGTCCCGTCTTAAGTATCCGCTCTGTAATAGTGAACGTGATATTGCTGAACTGATTTCAAGTGTACAACTAAAACTTGGTCGGTGTTGCTTGCTCATAACTCCTTATCAACTACCTTTTAAACACCTGCTGCTGCGGAACCATTCCACATGTTTCTTGGAAAATGAGATTAAAATACAACATCGAGTTCTTTTTTTTTTTTTTTTTTTTTTTAAAAAAAGCAACTTTGGGCTTAATTAGAGCCAGAAAATGTGTGATACGCGCCCAGCCATGACTGTGCACCAGCAGGCTGCGATAATATCTGTATATCTTACTCCTGTGTCTATAATAGTCTCCTCGGGCCAGTTCTTTTCAGATTGCCCGTGGCCATGGAAAGCCTTCATCATGTTCCAGCCCCCACCAGGTGAAACGCTGAAGCATCTGTCCTGTATGAGATGCGCATCAGCGCTGCAGGAAAAGAGGGGATAATGACACACACTTGCAGATAAAATGTTTAAGAGCTTTGGCATAAATATATTTAGACGTACATAGATTATGTGATCTGTTAAAGCACCATGATTCAAAACACTTCTCTACAGTGCAACTTTGAAGCTGGTTTAAGAAAAAAACAAAAAAAAAGCAATGCCACTTAAGAAAAACGCAGTGAGCAGGTAGCGTTCAGGGCAGCTAAGCTCTTTGTTAGAATGCCATCATGGTTTTTACCGTCTGATGATGATGGAGGATGAGGAAACGGAGTGGAGAGCGAGACTTTGCACTCCAGCAGGTCTGCTGACACATGGCTGCCTGCTTTTTGCTCTCAGCTGCCGCGCCAAGGTCAGCCAGCCTCTCGTGTCCAACTCCACGGTGGATCGCTGCTGCGGAGAGAAGTACAGTTCACACTCTGATTGGAGGGATTTATGTACAAGAGTTACAAGCACTATAAACATGTATTAAAACCTAAATAGATACAAGATAGAGAATTTACTGAAATATTTTTTGCAATATTTAATAATGTGTTCTCAATCAACAGCAGTTGAGAAGAACTCTTAAGAAAAAGGGTTCATTTAGTAGTTCTACAGCTTTTGATCATATCACATGATCTTCAGGAGATTGAGTTTTTGCAGTTGTAGCAGCTCTTTTTTTTTGTTCAAGACTTTATGTTCATGTAGAAGATCATGTGATATGATCAAAAGCTGCAGAAGAGCTACTAAATGGAGCTTGAAGTGAGATTATTGTTAAACCAACATGGACAAGAAGTCCTTTAAGTGCTAAAAAAACAACAACAAAACAAAACAGGAAATTTGATCATTTACAATGACAACTGGGCAAACTCTGTCTCCTGATGAAGATCTTGTGATATAATCGAAAGCTCCAGCACAGCTACTAAACGGATCTTGCAGTGAGGTTATTTTCTCAACTGATTTTCCCTGTGCACTATCAACATCATCAAGAAAAGGTAGAATATTTACCTTAAAGCGGAGAAGTCTTGTCAACTTTTACCTGAACATTAAAAACCACATGTTTACAGTGTTCGACTCGTACGACATGTCCCACATAAAAACATGTTTAATTTGAAATTAAACAGCTGCTAACAGTGGAAAAAAAAGCTAAAATATCTATTGAGATTACTCAAAAAATGTCTAAAATCTGGACTTTTTTGGGGGGGGAAACATGACAGAATTGTGCTTACATCACTTTCTACCATTACAACTTCAAACACCACTGACTATCTCACTCTGATGGCACACAGAGGTTCAGTATTAGTCACAATATGACTTCTTTCACAGCTGAAGGCACCTGTGTTTAATCTTTTTCCCATCTGTTCTTTCCTAATCCTGAAGGCAGTCACTGCATGTCTACAATAAACCTAGAGTAGAAAAATAAAAAGATATAAGGTAGTGGAAATGTTCCTGTTCGTAGGAGATATTCCTGATTTCAGAGAGCTGCTCTGGCTGCCCTTCTTCCTTCAACTGTCAGTGTTACAAGAGTCCCGATCTCCATGAGACCACTGCAGGAAGAGGACTTGGATGCTTCTGTGCTAATCTGAACTCAAGTGTCAAGTTTGAGCTCCATCTTAGCGCCGGTGAGTTCCCGACGGAGGAGTCCCCCCGCCCCCCCGTCTCAAACTCGGCAGCTCCAGAGCAGATGCTGAACGTGTCCCTGACCGACCTACGCTGGTCCCAGGTCAGCTCCAGAGACAGATGTTGCTCATGGCCTGGCAGGTGGAGCTGCTCTCTGCAGGAGAGAGGTAGATCTTGCCGCTGGGGCAGACGCACAGTTCGTACAGGGCTTGTTCCTGGGAGGCCTCGCTGGGAGATGCTGTGTAGACGCCCAGTGGAAGGCTCCCCAGCTGGATGGTGTTGGCATCTAAGAGTATCTAGGAGGAAAAAAAAAAAAAATCAGATGTGCTGGAAGTCATTACACAACATCGCCAGAGGTGCCCTGAAGTGATGTATTACCATCTTGAACTGATAAATGACTGTGGTGCAATCAGTAAATACAACGTGACAGGTAGAGTGAAACAGCACTGATCTGGTGAGTGAGGATAAGCAGTGAAGGAGAAACTTTTTGCTCAACATTTTTATTTAGAGCACAAAATTGTCCATTTTTTTTTAGAACTGTGAGAGCAACTGTTAGTGTTATATTTTAAAAACATCAGGGGGGAGCCCATGTAGAGACAGGCACTGCAAACTAGTTTAGGCTATGCTGTGGTATTTTGCATGAGCTCATGCTTTGTAGTTGTCGCTATAAAAATAAGCAATAAATAAAAGAATAAAGAAGAAAGGGGAAAATGTCCTGCATGAAAATGGAGCAAATATTAATTAACAATCGAACAAATATTTAAAATTTAGGTTTAAAATAAGTTTTAAGTGAACAACAAGGAGGATAAAAATGAATAAGGACATGAAAAAGGAACTTTTAACTAGGCCAATTAGTGCAATTTTGATAATCAATGAATGGTGTAATTTAATTGGTTACTTATTAAGCAAAAAAAGCCAAGCAGCTTCTCAAATGTGAGGATTAGCTGATTTTATCTGTTTTATATCATTTTAAAATGGATATCTTTGGGGTTTTTGGTGATGATGATGGACATTTTTCACTCTTTTCAGACAAAATGTTTACTCAATAATTGAATAAATAATGACTGTTTAATTGACAATGGAACCGATCGTTGATTGCAGCCCTACCTTTAAACTCAGAGTACATTTGAAATCCTTCTCACCTCTCCCTCTGTGGACTCGAGCTGTAGGTCCTTTCGACCGCTGACCTTCAGCGGCCCCTTGGATGCGCTGACTTCTACCCCTCTGGGAGCCTCCATGGTCAGTGTCCGTGTTGGAGATTCCAGCCTGACAGAGAGAGAGTGAGAGAGAGAGAGAGAGTGAGGGGGAAAAAGCAGAAGCTAAGAGATTTAGTGCATGAACTCATCGATTTATTCAGTTTACACTTTCCGGATGTTTGTAGTATTAAAACTTTGCCTTTCAGTGTGACTTAATAGCACATCACTAAGGATACAAGATGCATTCAAGGTTAAATTGATTGTTATTCAGTTCATAGTTTATGAATGTCTCTATGTAATTACTTATTTAGGGCAGGTTGATGGAATTCAATCATATTGTTAGTTTCATAACAGACCCAAGGCAGTGAGGCATTTAAAAAAAAAAAAAAGTCTCACAGTTGGAAAAAAAAAGCAACTCATTGATATTTCTCTTTGACTCTTGCTATATAAATGTATTCTGGTGCTAGTTAGACTAATGACTTCTCCACCTGTGGAATAGTTAAAGCTGCTGTTCATATTTAAGGAACTCCTCTCATTATTCTAATCCAGCATGGCTCCTAAACAGCCCGTAATTGTATCAGCTGATTTTGACCTTCAGCAACACTGAGGCAAATGCAATTTGCATTTTCCTCCCGTGGACTATTTGTTTACACGGGGAAAGATAAGTGCAAGAGCCAATCAATGTGGAATTTGTTTTCATAACTCATAACCGTTTCAAATTGATTTTCTCCCCCCTCCATCTTCCCCAAATCTGTTTTCAATGAATTTTAAATGGAAGACTTCAAGAAGCCGTCTTGAAATCGCTTAAATCTCCCCTACCCTCTGAAAGTGACACACATTTCGGATTATGCTCTATTGGAATAAGAAGGGGGGGGGGGGGGGGGGGGGGGAAGAAAGGCAAATGAATTTCATCTGCATTTGAAGAGCCTCTTTGACTTTAAATCAGCTTTCAGTAGATACAGTTTGGAGAGGATCTGTGAAATGTGCCTTTGACCCGGGGCTGTTTGTGCCATAGACCTGTAGAGAATAGAGAAGATAGCTGTCTTCTCACAGTTTGTTTCTTTTTTTAACTCATCTGCTGCTCATTTTTCTCCCTAAAAGCTGTTCAAACAAAGAGTGTTATTAGGACATGCTGTTATGATTGAGTGCATTTCATCATTTGTTGTGAATAAGTGAGAAGAAACTGATTGTAAAAAGTATATCTAATGGTATAATTATTTAAAAAAACAAAAACAAAAACAAAAAAAAAACCCCAGTCCATCTCCCGTAGCAACACAACATACCATCTCTCCTCCTGAAACCCAGTCGTTCATTAGACAGCCAAAAGAATCAGTGTTCGAGTGCTCCTCAGCTTAGCATGTTTCAATAATTATGTCTCAAGCATTCACTGATTATCTATGGCTGGGATAGATGAGTCATTAAAAGACCCATTTAAAAACACTCTGCACTGAGCTATGCAGTGAGGAGTTAGTGATATGTGATGTGTTTCTGATATTTCACTCCTTTCAAAGCAGTTCTGTCGTCTCCCGACACACACAAACACAGACTGGTCAGTTCTGCCAGAAGACAAAGTGCTCAATTTTCAAAAGTGCTTATTTCACATGGTCCAAAAATAAAGCAATAAATGAATTGAATTAAATTAAAAATGTCTCTTGGGTTTTATTACTCAGACTACTTCCATGTCCATGTACAGACAGCTTATGTTCTAGTGCTGCTTACTGCTGACTGGTAAAACAGTAACCATTACTATTAATGAGATATAATTTAAACTACAGCTGTGGCTGCTCAGCATCACATAGAAATTGGTTTCATTGGATGTGGGAGTGTCGGTAGCTCCAATTATTCTGAAAGTCGGCTCTTTAACAGATTTCTAAAATAACAGAAATTGTTCCCATTGAAGACAAATTGTGTTTGTTACATATTTACCCTTAAAGTTGTATAATACTTTTGCTTGGGTAAAGCTTCTGGGATGTACATTTTATCTTTTTAATCATTTTTTCCTATGTAATTAGTTATTTATATGCTTTTTTGTGTGTTACAGGCATATTACTGGCCAAGTGAGAGGATTCTTGTGAATGTTTAGAAATGTTGCTGTATGTTTTTTTCTACATGAACACAAAACAAAAAAAAGGCAATGCTACATAACTTCCTAGAACGTAACGTCAAAGGATTTTAGTTAGTTGTGTTAGTTGAAAGAACTTCTGAAAGGAAAAAAACTGACAGTTATCCATTTAAATCACAGTAAATTATCATTTATTATTGAAAACCTGTGTACAAATGGAGGAACTGCCATCCACCGACAAGACTCTAAGTTCGTGTCAACTAGTAGGTCAAACCCAATTGAACATTCTCCCTATAATTAGTACCAAATTGTAGTTCTTTCCAGAAAATGACTATGTAATTCTAAATAATTTTCAGTAACATATCAGTTGATTTGTCAGAAATCTAAAAGGACCTGTTAAACTTTATACATTAGGACACAAAATGAACAAGACCATTTTGATTTGAGTGGAGTGGCATCCATTTTCAATTAAAAAAACTTGTTTGATGTCTTGAATTTGCTTGTTTTGTCTGACTAACAGTCAGATATTCAATTTACTGTCATATATAATAAAGAAAAACAGCAACACATAATATGTTGGGCTTATTTGCTTTAAAAATGATTAAAACAATTGTTTGATGATCAAAATAGTTTCCAATTAATCTTCTGTTAATCAATTAGTCGTTGCAGCTCTAGATTTGAGACATGAGCCTAATTCAGTTTGTTGTAAAATGTCACAGTGTTCAGAAACACTCAGATCATTAGACATAACAGAGTTTGATGAAGCAAACTCAGCCCTCCTCAGTACCAAGGAGCTTGTTGTACCCAGAATACCTCGGAGTTTCTGGCTCCATCCAGAAAACACTGATATGAAAAGCCCTCACTACAGATAACCAATGTGGTATTTGCAGTCATAAAGGCTGTTTACGACAGCCTCTCTTCCATTCTCTGAGAAATCTGACCAGCTTTTCTTGTTGCATTCAGGATGACCTTTACGTCCACAGAAAGGTCACCGTATCGCAGAGCTATGGGGGGAAAGAGCTGTGCCCGACCAAATGTGCTGATGGCTGTAGTTGATGTCACAGTGGATGAGGTTGGTTTAAATACTGCATATCTACTCTGTTGGCTGAGAGGATTCCAGAGGTGACAGTCGAGTTTATTTTTATGGGCCACTATCACAGACAGTATAAAGTTTCATATTCCTGCAATAATGGGAAATTTAACAACAAAAGTTTCTTGGAAGCGTTCAGTTCCTCTTTTGCCATTTTAAAACATAACTTAAAGCTGCTCTAATTGGAATTGTTATATCAACAATTAATAATTGAAATCAATTGACTCTGTTAGGTGATGAGCTTGCAGCGACTCTGCAGTTCCCCTCAGTTCTACATAGCTTTTTAGCATCTTTTAGCTCATTGTTTTGGTTTTCCAGCCCATAACTTTATTTTTGATGCTTTTCATGCTCTGGAAACACCGCCACCTTGAACCGGAGTGAATGTTAGCCATACCGCACTGACTTCAGCCTCATGCCGTGGTGGTTGCTGCTGGGTCTGCACTTTGTGAAATAACGATAGGTGTTGTTTAATTATAATGACAGATGGAGGAGCGAGTGAGACAGTAAATGAGCCTCCCTCCCAAAATTTAAACCAATTATTTCCATTGTATCTATGTGTCTGTCCAGATATTTCTCTCGCAGCCAAATAGGATCATTGAACAAAGAAACAACACATTTTTCTGCTGCAGTCAGAATGATAAAAAAAATAAAACAATACACCCCTGCTACACAACATTTCAATCCCACCAAATTGGAGGTAGCAAAGTCTGACCAGAGTTAAATGGGACAAAAAAAAAGAGTTGTTCTGTTCTGCCTTTATCTTCTTAATGAACCTGTCACTCTCACGCAGACACGGCTACCGCGGAGACTGTCCTGAAAGCAGCTTGGATCAACTAGAGAGTGGTATGTTGCTGGCCGCACTGCAAACAAGAAGAGGGCTCGAGTAGCTGAAGTTGTAGAGAAAATAAAATGAAAAGCTGTTTTTCCTGCTCTCTGATGCCGGGCCTTGAAATGCCCCATGTGATGTCTGCACTGTAAAGAAAGCGGAACGCCTTCAAATTGCTGTCTGGTCTGTTTTTGCCTCTTAATGTCAGACTTGTCTCGCAACAAATTCCCATGGGCCTTTAAAGCAGCAATTTGAGTTACAGCCTGCGAGACGTCTGTTCTTGACATGATTGAGATCTGGACTCTTTCTGTCGTGTTGATCACAAGTCCATCTGCCATCTTCGCCTCATACGTGTCAAGAAAATAGACAGTCTACAGAAGTAACACGGGGGTTATTGCGGGAGTAATATCACAGTATTATTCACATATATTCCCTGACTGTTCAGACTGATTTGGGACATGTGCATCAGGAACCAGGACACCATCCATGAGAATGATAATCTGATTATGTAATTGACAGAAATATTTACATATTTGGGCCTCTATTTCTAGTTGCAAGCTGCTCTTATCAAACTGCATGGGAAGCTAGCGGCGGAGTCAAAACATGCAAATCTGAGCCAAATATCCAACAGTTAACATGAATCTTGATATCTATCCTCAGACAGACGCAGCACCGGAGAGACATTTTGAGAAGTGACTGTTCTGATTGCAGAGGTCGCTGTGAGGTGATGAGAGCCCGACAACAGCTCGGACTAAAGTTAATGAAGCTTTGAGCTGAGCTAAGGTGAGAGCAGGAAATGACAAACTGATACATCTCTCCACATTTTTAAACTGCCCTCCACTTGTTTCATAGACTCCTTGAAAAGTTCAGTAATTCACAAGCCAACACATTCAATCATGCTCCTTAGTTTTAAGCAGCTCTGTAGAAGCAGTATGTAGAAATATTGAGCACATAAGTCCAAGCAGAGGCCTGAAAATATTACAAAATGTAGTTAATCTGGATACTTTTACATGATCAATTCAATTATTCAATTACATTTTGAGACATTTTTATTCATTAATAATAAAAGGTCTTTAAGTGTTCTCTACTCCACAAAGAATGAATTCTGGTGGGAAAGTGTGTCAGTGTTGTATTTTTTCATTTATGTATATCTTAATGCTTTGGTGACCTAAAAATCATCATATTTCAGGAGAATGCATCTCAACAAATACTGGTATTCTCCTTCAGGTCTGAAAAAAATCACCACACAAAAACAGAGGACTTGATATCTGTCCTCCATTTTAATGACTACAGTGGGTTTTCATACTTCATTTCATAATCATGCCTTTAATTTCTTTGAAAAAGTCCAAAAATGAGGGAAAAAAGGATTTGCTGCATACAAAATTAGCTCTGGACACTCACTTCACTTCATTATTCTAAAATAAATGTAACTGTAATGAAATTTTAACATCTGTAACCAGCTGGGAGAACAGAACAGCTACTAATGAACCTTCTGGTGAGATTAGTGTTTTGCAGGCAAAATAAATGTAGTTTTTTAAAGTTCTCACTTTCAGGCCCACACAATGTTTTATTTATTTAAGCACAATTCTTGCATATTTCAAACCTGTTTCTAGTTTTTTATTCTCTCGCATTACACCTACATCTGACCAGCACCAGACTGAATAATACCACTGTGCAGCTGTTTTCTGCTTTCTTCATTGCGTCTAAAAGTCCTTCTAAACTTTCTTTCATTTGGTGTATTTTAAGTAGTTCATTTAGTCTCTTTTAAGGAAATATAAACTTGTACATCATCTTCAGTTTACTAATCGGTTGCAACTACAAGGTTGATGCAAACATGGATTAAATGTCTATGATTAATAACGACTGAAACATCCAAGTTAACTTTAAAACATTTTTTAAATCATGTAAAATAATGAATAAATGCCTTGCGGAACTATTTCTACTCAGTATATTAAATTATTCAGAGGCAGCATGGTGGTGACAAATGAAGACAAACTTGAGTGCTCGTGTACACAGATAGAGCGCTAAGGGAGAAGAACAGGTGCTTCCAAGAAGAGGAAGATCTCAGGTGGGTTTGTTTGATTTCGTCTCCGCTCTGTTCCTCTCCCAGATCACCGTTGGCTTGCAGAGAAATGAAACACACCGCAAAGACAACTTTCTTTAGAGAAATGGCTCTTTAAAGGAGAAAAGAAGGACGACATGGACGTGAGCCAAGCCATATCTTTATCATCCAGAGAGGTTTACTGACGAGGTGGCGAGTAGTTTGCAAAGTGGGGTTTTTAACATGTCACATTTCCAAAGAAGAATTATTTCTACATTTAATTTTTTAGGACTTCATAGCCTAAAAACATAGCTGGGTCCATTTTTTTTCAATACTGTCACCCTAATTATACAGTATGATGTCATAATATTGGATGAGACATCAGATTTACACATGTGTAATCAATCAGCAGCTATTCTGGCTCATAATTTACTGTCTAGCTGAATAATGAGAAAATGTCTGCTTTGGTACCATTAAAAGGAAACAGTGCAGAGAGAGAGAGAGTTATTCGTGTTTCTGGTCCGTGATGGTGACTGGCTGTTTATGTCAAATCACATTAAATAGGGGTGTCAACTAATAGTCACACTCTGTGGTTCGCAGCTTTATTTGTCTTATTTGTGTGCCAGTTTGTAATCATATTTGTGTGTCTTTTATTCTTCCTTAACACAAATGCGGTGGATATATATATATATATTATTACAAAGTCCTAATTTATATTTTTTCAAATTAGCCGAGTTACTCCACAGTTCTTCCATTTACCTATCTGGGAACTGCAGCAGTGTCTCCTGGGATACAAGTGCCTCTTGTTGGAAATCACTTTCTAACTGAATGCAGTTTCACTGAATACAAAAGCATTGATGTTTGGATTAATCACGGTCAAAAATCGCCCTCTACAGCAGAGGACTATCATTTATGTGAGTGTGGATGTTATTCAGTCTCAAAACGATAGTCTGAAATTGGTTACATCACTTGGGAGTGAACAAAAAAAAAACATTAAAAGGCCACCACTTCTGTTGGAGCCCCACAGAATGGATGTGGAGTGCTGTGTAGCGATCAAACCCCAGCCTCCTAGCTGCTTCACTTTTCAGAATTTGCAAGCTTATGAATCATTTCTCGCAATGAGGTTTAATAAAAAAATCTGAAATATAACAAAATCAGTAAGGTGTGGAGTGTGGTTTTGACAACATCTAGGTATCTATTAAATCAGGGACAACATAATGTTCTAAAGCCTTTTTAAAGTTGTCTAGATTACATATAATCATTTATCAACAGTATTTTATTGATTATACTTTAACATGTAGCAAGTTCTACAGGACCAATTGTATGTAAATATGTAAAAGCTGCTGAAAAGTGGTTAAAATGTGTCAGCTTTTACAAATACTACAACATTATTGAACAGGTTTACAAGTGACATGCCACCGCAGCAATGGCAGCTTGTTTACTTCTACATACAACTGAGATTATAGAACTGCAACATGACAACAAAAATGTTATTATGCTTGGATTTATGCCATTAATGGTCCAAATTATTCTACTATCTCACCATTCTGTTTATATTTATGCTACTTTTGGGCTCAAAAATAAATTCTTTGACATGGTGTTTGGGAAATCAATAGGGTTTTAGATAAAATGAGCATTTATTTAAAAACAAAAAACAATTTCAGTAATTTGTTGAAGGAAGCTGGTCATGATGGTGGTGCTTTTCTGAAAAAGTCTGTAAAAGTGATTGATTTCTGAAATATGGTAATAAATTGAGCCAATCAAACGGAATAAAACTTTGAAAATGTGCAAATTAAATATCCTTGATCAAATATACATTTAAATCAAGGAATCCAATTCAAGTAAACGTCATGTTGGAGATTTTGTAACTTAAACGTTCCCTGTTCGGTTGCCTCTTGTTAAGATTTTGACCACATTGCAGATGGTCACCTCTGAGCTAAGCCTGTGTGTGTGTGTGTGTGTGTTTGTATGTGTGTGTGTGTGTACGTGTGCCTGCTTTAAAGTGAGCCTCATCAGTATTCCACTCACTCTGAAGGAATTAGCTGCCAGAACACTGCTTTTTCTGCCAACTTTGATCCCAGCCCTCCCTTCAGGACCAGTAAGGTGGACAACAAACCGCACTCGTTATAGCTCGTTAATGGACCGACACAGGGCTCAGAGCCTCAGGCAGTGTGCAGTGGGGATCACATGCATGGGAATATATATACGTGTCTCCAACCTTGCCCACTTTTCTCCATGCCCTCCCGACGCTTTAATCAATTCCTGACTGCTAAAGAGAATAACTAACAAATTAGCTCACCCCTCGGCTGTGAAATTAATATAGTGGTCAAATCTTCTTTTAAATTTGTGTGATAATGAGCTGACCAGTGGTTGCTTGAGTTTACAAGAAGGTGCTTGAGAATAATGATACTGGTGAATAATGGTTCCTGCCACGTGTGTGTGTTTTTTCGGGTGCGGGCGTTGACTTTGAAATGCCACGGAACATTTATCATCATTATTTAAAGATCTTCATTTTAATTGAACAGGATATGAACATGTGACATTAAGCTTTAATGAATTTCTGTAAAGTCAATGAATATGAACTTACTTCAGGTCTTCAGAAGCCTTGGCCTGGATCAGCGGAGTTTCTACTGAATGTCCGAAAACAGCACCCTCCGAGCCTGTCGATAAAGTTCACTTTTATAATTTACAAAACTACAGGCCAGGATGTGTTTAACAGGGCTGGGTATCAAATCACCAAACCGCAGTAGTTATTGATACCGAGCGAAGTAACAAAAACAGTTATGTTCTGAAAGTTGGCATCGAATACTTGCTCTTCAGGCAGTTGAAGGAAAAAGCATTGTTTTGGAATCAAACTCAAGTGTTTTCTCTGCAGTATTGATCATTTTAAAATGATACCCAGCCTTGATGTTTACAGTTTTGTCCGTGGTAACTGTTGTTTCAGACAGATGAATATAAAAAGAGTAGCAGCTGAGACTGCAGCATATTTTACCTGTAACAGTGAATTTCTCTGTTGTCATGATGACCTCCTCCTCATCTGCAGTGAAAAGCAGTCTGCCTCCATCTCTACTTCGTACTTCTAGCCTCTGACACTGAGCTTCCACAGCCTCAGGTCCTGAAAAAAGACAAGTCCAAGCTGTAGATTCTGGCTTTCAATGAACACCTACAATAAACACTGCTGAAGGCACTGGAAATAAAACACTTGCATGTTTAAAATTCTATTTATGTTCGTTTTAGACCAACTGTGTTGTTTCCAGGATTTAATATAGAGGATTTTCATAATTAACATGAATTAATTTCACTTAATTCAAATGAACAATTAATTTCACTGCATAAGAGAAAACTTTGATCTACTGGTGGAGTGAAAAATCAGAGGATCACCAAAGCCTTTAGAAGTCATCCTCTTGAATATCTGTAGCAAATTTCATGACAATTCAGCTGATTGTTGTCAAAATATTTCTCTCTGAATTACAAATGGGAACCTCATGGTGGCGCTAGAGGGGGAAAGTGGGGGAATCATCAAAATCAGTAGGATTTATCCTCTGGGGACCGTTAATGTCTGTAAAACATGTTTGATCAATTCATCCAATAGCTGTTGAAATATTTCAGTCCGGACCGACATTGCCATGCTGCTAAGTGTGTCTAAAAGGCACTAGAGAACAGATTCCAACCTAAAAAGTTTCATTAGTCTGCAATGCTAACAATAATTCTCTTTCTTTCAAATGAAGGCTGCCTTATGTGTTTCTCTCCTTGAAAATCAACTTTTGGAAACTATGTTTTGGGCATGTAAGACAATTAGCAATCTCAAATACTTTGCGGAGTGCTTGCTCTGCAAATGAAAAGCGCCCAACAAAGCTGGATCAGCCATGCTTTACAATGGATGGAGACAAATCGGTAATCTGTTCTACTGGTGAAGAATATTAATTCCCGTTCTCCAGACTTTGGTGTTTTTTTTTTTCCAGATGTGCATGCAGAAACTTTTAACGTCTCCCTTTCTCACTCTCTCCTCCTCCTCCTCTCTTCCATTAATCCACGAGCTGCGGCGGCTGGGGAATTTAATTATTCTCGCCAAGTTTCATCTCATTTCAGACAGAATGCACTTTCTACAAAAGCAGGCACTAATTTTCAGAGGAAGGTCAAGCGTGACCAAAAAGTGTCATATCGCCAGTCTTGTCAAATCAGCATCAACTCTCAACTTATGTTGGCTAAAATCAATAGCTATTAATGTTAATAAGCAGGTCATTTGCTTTCTAGTGGTCATTAATCATGCAAATGACTTTGGTAATTTGGACTGACTGATGGTGGAACTTGATGATAATAAGAAGAATCCATTGCCCTTTCAATAAGTGCATTAAAGGTTAGTGTCTGGAAGAAACTACAGATTCTTTTGCAGGCACAGAGACTATTTAAGAAGAGTCAAAGAGTAATTGTTGCTCTAATGCTCTAATTTTGATTAAGGTCATTATTAAAATATGATTGATCAATCAATTTACAGTCTAAGCTAAATTAAGGATCACTTTTCAATAGTAATATACACAGATTAAATAAAAGCAAAACACAAGTGCAATTAAACAAACAGATAACCCAAATGATTAAGTGCCAAAGCCAAAGTGTACATTAGGAAGAACTGCAGACTCACCCACTGTGAGCTGGCCAGTCAGTTGGCCTTGGTCGTTTCGGGCGTTCAGCGTCACGTTCTTTTCTGACCGCAAAACCAACAAGCTGTCCTAAGGGGAAGCATGAATGGGAAAGGAAGTCGACAGAGAGAGAAAAAACAGAAAGAGAGAGAAAAATATGTTATGTTAAGATTTTGAACTTACATTTGAATCCCTTTAACAGGCGAAATTGGTTGTTTTCTTGCTTGTATTTTGCAATGACGCCACTAACCGAAATGCGTAAAAAGGATGATTCCTGTATGTTATAAACTTGGTTCATTATAGCAAAAATGGAACAAATTAAAACAAAATTATCCAAAGACGAAGTGTAGGTAGGGTTTGAAGAGAAAGAAGGTGGCAGGGTAGTTAATCTGAAAATGTGTGTTTTCCAGCAGTGACAGGCGTAGGCGTTTTCTTCACTGCAGACATTTTAACTCTGGACCTGTTCTGCTTTCTGGCAGTTTTGTATTTTGCAAGTTTATGGCTGTTTGACATTTGAATGATGGCACACGTGTGAGTGTCGCTGTGTGCATATTGAAAAGGCTTTCTCAGTTTCCTGTAATATTCTGTGAAACTGAAAACAGCTTGTGAAGCAGTGAACAAATTTAGAGTATGATTAGTTCCTTTGTTTTAAAGTTATTGCTAAATTTAGAAGTGTATTATTCTCTTCAGACACTGATGGATCACAGACGTCGGTTTTTGTGATATTATTATGAATAGCACACTGTGGCAGTATTATGATGTACCCACTAAACCCACCTCATGTGTGTATGAGGCACACATCAGTATCTGCGTATGTCTGCCACAAATCCTATGGTAACTATGAAAATAAAGCTGCTTAAAGCATCTCTTCTTGATATATCTCTGGTTGTCCTTGGATGCACATCATGTGAGTATATGTATAAGTCCATGACAGCATCAGAGATAAGTCTCGAAGCTCGACAGGATGAGCAGGTTTATACCACTCGTGGGCAATGGAACAAGCTGGTAACACAACACTGACTTATTATCACCTTATCAAGTTGTAGTAACATGTTAAATAGATTAGAGAAATTAGAGATTGAACATTTAAACCTGTTTTAATTGTGTGTGTTTTCGCCACTGGAGAAGCTGTAAACACAACTCTGACATATTATCACCCAATAAAGTTGAACATATGCTAGCAAACAGTTGCTTATTTACACATCCATTAGACATTTAGCAACATTAGCATTCATTTGCAGTGGTGTTTCTGACCACTTAACAATATTCACTCTCTTTTTAGCACCATTTTGGTCTCCCCCGACCCCTGAGGAAAATACCTGGCTCTTTAATTGCTAAATGCTCCACTGTGTTCACCAGCTAGTAGCTAACTTTGTCTGTTTGCCATTTAGCATTGAGCAGGTAGTGTACAGTGGAGTTTATCAGAGCTTTTTCACTGAAAACAGCTGATGAGAGCAGTGAGACTCAATCAAAACAGCTATAAAAATAACACAATGAGCTAAAATATGCTAAAACATTTATTAACATGCTGAGAGAGCATGTTAATAATACTCTCTGAGTGCATCACTACAAGCTACACAGCCATTTGACCCCTCGTTAACATGAAAATATTATTCAGTGCAGCTTAAACACAGTTTAGTAAAGGGGACTCATTTGCACTGTATATGCGTGTCTCATGAAATACATGAATGCAAACTATTCAGCTTCTCTCTTTCATCTCTTTTTTTCCCCCCAACGTCAGCACTGTGAAGACAGTTTATGTGTGTATGTAAGCATTGAGGTAATTCGATTAAAATTGATTTATTTTAGTTTGACATTTCTTTTTATAAATGCTGGTGTGACTGGGTCGTCACACTATAAATAAGTGGACAAGAAAGATAGAAAGACTCATTACCTCCTTAAAGATTAAAAGTTAAGTTTTTTTATAGTTTGTTTCTGTTGTATTTGTAATATAAAAGTAACATTAATCAGCATTCAGTTTTACATTTATATATCTAATAAGTATTCTGTGATGCAGTCTGATAAGTTAAGTTAATTAACTTCATGTTTTCCCAAAAGAGGTATCAAATTGTAGCAGACTGCCTCAAGTTTGTGCGGTTCATTTTCATTCCCTGCTTGCTTCTTTGTGATATAAATGCGCATCATGAACAGAAGTTCTCCAGAAAGCACAGCATTGTGAACAAATTTGAGTTCTTGATTTGAAGTATCCCTTTAAAGACTTTATAGGTTTTAAACTGTTTCCTAAGGGGCCGTGACTGAGATGCTGTTCCTCTTCTCCACACTTCCTTGGGATCACATAAAAAAAGGCTTTTTAGTCACTGTGCCTGTTGAGGGAAGGTCAAGTGCAGATCATAGTGGATGCACATAAATGGAGCCAGTTGCTGTAGGTGCACTGGGACCCGTCAGACTGAAAAATTACCATGGCTGCTGTAAGGCACAGGATGCTTCCCTGCATACAATGAATAACATCACAGCCGAAAGCAAGAGTATGGAAGACTGCTTCAATGAAATAATTTAAAACAAAGAAACCTTATATGATACTACTATCTTCTTCAGAGTGAGTGTAAAATAAAATACAACTTTTTAAGTACAGAGAGCACTGCTCGGGGTTTGAACACCACTGTAATCCAACCAAATATCTGCATTCAAATATTTGAAACCATAATTATATCTTGTTGTCATGCCAGAATCTCATTTACATACTGAAATGAGCACATCAAATAATGAAAAAACAAACATGTCACAAGCTAAAAAAGAAGCAATTATTGTGTCTCGATTTCCCCCCTTCAAATATAACTGCAAGCAGGCACATTGCATGCAGGGTGAACTTAAAATTTAAATCACTCGTCAGGGTCACCACCCTTCCACTGAAGGGAAAACATTTCATTAATCAGTTAATCAGTCTCAAATTAATCCTAAATTCTTTTCCAAATATTGACCTCTATCTCTTGTTTCAAAGAAAGACAACAACACAACTTCTTAGATATATGAAGACATTTATTTAATAGCTAAACATCTCAATAATACATAACAAAGAAAATGATAACACACAAATAACTAGATCTTAAAATGATAATATGACTCTAACTCAGTGGCAACAGTGATTTTAAATCATAACCAAACCAGAGGAACACTTTGGGCTTTAGTTTATCTAAGACAATAATTTCTTATTGTTTAATCTATCTGACATCAACCCTTGATCACAAAGCCTTGTTACGCCTACTGTGTTGAAGATCTGTTGCTGCAGAGATGTCATCTCGGCAGGTCTGGGGTGGTTGGGCAGTTGTGCGGCACAGAACAGGCCCAGGCTGTGGATGAGTCTTTAGATGCAGTGGCCTAGTCTTGATTCAGACTGCGCCATGAAAAGTCTTCGCAGTGGGCTTAGCTACCACACGACAATGAGGTTGAGTTTCCACTGAGCATATGTGAGCCTGACAGCAGAGCTTACTAGCAGTCTAGCCGCCTTGTTCAGAGTCGAAGAATAGAGTTCCTGGTAGAGTTTTTCTGGGGTAGTCGAACGTGATTGGCTTTTGCTGACTTTGTGAGGTTTATGGTTGAGTCGAATAAAAATGGTCTGGCTACACTGACTTGCAAATGAATTGCTTCAATAAATTGTTTCAATAAAACATTAACATAGGCACACACTTGGTTGAAGAAAACAAAACAAAAAAAAGAGATGTCTAAGGAGAGCTTCTGAGGAAATAGACTCATGAGGAGGGCCAGCTTGGGAAGGTCCCCTGAGGCTTCTGTTGTTATTAGTTCCTGGAGATTTAGGTCTGTTGACAAGATGAAGAGAAGATGCTCCTGCCAAACTCCCAAATGAATATTAATTCCTTTTTTTGGGACTTCTAAGGTGGGGGCTGATACTCTGACTTAACATGCCGTTTTGTGAATTTTTGAAACTAGTGAACTCTTAAGGATTGACTAAAGTTAGATGCAATTTTTATTTTTATATATATATATAAGATTATAACAAAGTAAAAGTTAAAACAATAATTGGGTGATTTTAAAAAATAAAGTATAATTTGGTTAATTCTTGTAGTAAATTCAAAAAAGGTTAACAATTTTAAGTTCACACTCTAAAGGGTTAAAAAGACATTGCTATTCCAGTCAAATTAGGGCAGTGTTGTTACACGATAATAAATGTAATAAAACTCCTTTGCGCAACATCCGATACTCGTGAAAATGTGTGTGCATGTCAGGCGACCTCTACTATATGTATTTCTGTATTAATTGTGTAGCACCATCTCCTGGCAACAGGAAGTCAGCCTTATGCGGCTAACGTTGTTTGATTTACATGAAATTTACATGGTGTGGTCTACACAATATTCAGCAACATGATGGATAATTAGTGGGGGTTCTCTAGTGCCACATAGTGGACACAGGAAGTGAGAGTTATCTCCTATGTTCAATGTCCAATATTCATGAAATGCATATTCATGTCAGTTGACCTCTGATAAATGTATTTCTGCATTAATAGTTCATCCCTAGATAATCGTACGGCTCTCAAAATTATATCATTATTCATGCAATTTTATGACAAATAACACAACACGATTTACATAATGTTTAGACATTTAATTCATAAGGGTTTACTTAGTGAAAGCTCACTACAACGGGGGTCTGGCCATAAGCTGAACCCAAAAGGGAGTTTTCTGTCCATTTTAACATAGCATTATTTGTTTTTTTCTCCCATTTGAATGACCCCAAAGGTCATTTATGCTTTTAGTTCATGAGATAGTTTTCGCTTTGTCAACCATGGTCTCTTAGAAAGGTCTGGTTAGCCCCTTTTCTGTCAAAACCCCCACTTGGAAGGGTTGGAAAGGTCAGTTCATCTCTGTGGGTCCCTCCCTGAAATAGGAAAACAAGTCTGTCTTCCTTTCTCAGGAATAATAAAAAAAAAGTAAAAAACAAAAGATTAAAAAAGAGCAAGCTGTCCTCCTATATGCTCTTTTAGACCATGTTGCAGGCATATTCCATATTTTTGATTATTAAATGTAGTATTTCAATGTAATACTGTTATCCAAATTAAATTGGTTCTTGCAAACCCGGTTTGAAGGATGCTCAAATCTCTGAGGCTCCGCTGCTGCTGCTGCTGCAGTTTCCTCCAAAAAAGCTTTGATTTTTAACATTTAGAATTAAACAAGTGGATGCTTTTAGCCCTCGTCTGCACACTTGGATTTTAACCATCTTTGTCATGCTTATCCAATGCAAGTAGGTGAGACTTGGTGAGGGAGAAGTTTCACTCCGGTAAAGATACACCTGCATCCGATGCTATTTATAGATCAGTCAGGGTCCCCGGAGACGATAACGAGAGCCAACAGTCTGAACAGCAGAGATTTGATTAACTGTATCTGGGCACCGTGTTGCCTCATACCACATTGTTTTTTCAGACGGAGGCAGACAGTTACATTCAATGCAGAGGTGCAATTTTAGAGTTTTCACTCGATTTCAAGAGTTAAGCGTGAAGATAATTATGAGTTGCCAGTTCTTCTTGGTTATTTTCTTAAATCACTCCTTCTTTATACATACTGCATCCATATACATGTTTTTTACTGTGCATTGTAGATTTAGTATGATTTGCACACATTTTCAAAGGCCTTTGTGTGGTTCTTTAATAAAGCAGCAGATCATAACTGCCCAGAGGCAACAGGGCTGTCAGAGTTGACCTCCACAGTGCCATCACTTATGTGGTGAAAGATAGCGATAATACTAGAGGACCCCAGCTGCAGAGGGTTCACAGAAATTCAGGGAGAATTGAGAGAACCAGATGTGTAGAAATTGTAACTACATCCCCGGCCCCGTGCCCCCTTTTATGTTCACCTACTGTTTGCATCAGTGGGTTTTAACCATGTGCAATCGAATCAAAGGCGGACCAAAGCTGCAGGCTAAACACTGACTGCTGCTGATTTTTTTCTCTGAGCACGTTCAAATAGAGAGGAGGAACTAATCAGTGAAATCAGCTCCTGTGGTTTTTCACATAAATAAAATACATGCGTCTTGAAAATCCCTGGAATGCATCAATTTAAAAAAAAAAAAAAACATTATCGCAACAAATGGACTGACCACTCTTCTAAAATATATCACTGCTCCTTATCAAATCTCTCTCTGACCTCTGTTGTCCTTACACAGCATCAGACATTACCTTAATGCGTGTGCAAAACTGGAGCAATTCCGAGACAAATCACTTAACCAAGGACTTGCATCCTTTGTGAATGCCTTTCCAGTGTTTGCAGACAATCTACCAGAAAACGAAATGATGCATTGGCTCAGTAAGATGAAATATGACTTTTGCAAAAAAGAAATACTGTGTACTGAATCATTTATCTCCCATTTACCAAAACAGATGGTCTGTGTGGATCCCACCCTGTTCCCTCTTACTTCACATATATTCTGCTCAAAAATGAAGCTGGTGCTATTGTTACACTTCTGTTAACAACACAAAGACAAGATTTTGTGTGACGATATGAGAAGCTTCTTCACTTGTTTGCTCACAGAACTTTCTTCTGTCCACAAGTGCATATCAAGTTTGACGGAAAAATGATTATTATCGAAAATGAAAATTACAAAGTAACAACTTTACAGTCTGACCAATAAAACAGCCTTTACTCAGGTGATGCCATTACCAAGATGTTCTGCCATCATCTGTGACGGCAACGCTGAAGTCTCAAACACAACAAATTTGTCTTTGAACATGCACTTTGTAAGAAACGGTAAGAAATGCCTGCTCAAATATGTGGTTTCACAAACATGTCAAATTATAAATGCAATGTTCCTTTAGCAGGTGAAATTTCAAAAAGCCTGAAATTACAGCTGTTTCGTTGTTTTCAGATGGGTGAAATTTCATGTGTCGAACTGATTTCACATGCTTGAAATTATAGTGGTATTGTGGCTTTCACAGGTTGTTGTGTGGCAATCATATGCTTGAACCTTCAGTTGTAAACTGGATTTGTCCTGTGCAGTCTTCTTTCATGGTCCTCGTATTGGCCTCTTTTTGCCGCAACAATTCAGGTATACCTGTACTGTGCCATCTGTAAAAGCTGACAGGCGGAGGGTTGGATAGATAGATGGGTGGAGGGATAGACAGGCATGTATAGGGGAAGACCTCAGGGTGAGGAAAAATAATGTACCAAATATTCCATCCATCCATCTGCCTGTCAGCTGTGACAGACAGCTCAGTACAGGTGTAGCTGAAAGCTGACGCAAAAAGAGACCAAGAAATAAAAACTATAAAAACACAAAACTATCATAACATGGAGTGTCTGCGGCCTGATTTATACTGGAAACTTCAAATACGAGCACCACGCAGTGCCTATAATTTCACAATTTCCCGAAAGCAACAATGGGGCTATAATTTTTAAGTGTCTGAAATCAACTTCACACCTGCCAGAGGCACACTGTTAGGAAATCAGAAGTTTGGAGAGGCACAGTTGTGACCGCCTGAGTTCACACACTGCCAAGCACAGCAGGCAGGAAATGGAGCCTTGGTGCTGATGCTTTGAGGATATTACTACTTTTTTATATCAATATGACACATTAAAAGCTGAGTATTAACTCTCAATACTTTTTGAGTACCACTTGAAAAGTATAAAAGCTGTTGGGTTGATCCAAATGACATTGGATGCTTTGGTTAGAGTCATAGTCTTGTTCATTTTAGGCTGCAAAGTAGAGCTGAAATGATTAGCCAATTTATTGACTGACTGAAAATTTATAGGGAACAACCTTCACTTGCCAATGACTGATGAATTAGTAAGTTCTCAAGTATCAAAAATGACAAAAATGTTGTAGTTCTGGCTTCTGCTTTTCTGATGATAACATTTGAATATATCAATTTGTGTTCTGGCAAATTATAATAGGCATTTTTTATATGTTCTGATATTTTACAAAACAAACGATTATCGGAAAATAATCACCTGAAGCAGTCCTAATATATTAGAATAGTATAATTTTGTTGGTACCAAAACGCAAGTAATGTATTTAAACTAGTATACAAAAATGTTTATTTATTTTTATTTATGTTATATGTTTTTTTTATTATTATTTATTAATCTATTAATTTTGTCATTGATTTTTCAAGCAAAAAACACCCAAAATCCAAATCCAAAATTTTCATTATAAATTCAATATCTTTGGGACAAGATATTTGAAGACGTTCTGTCAGGCTCTGGGAAAATAAAAAAGAGTTTTTCATTACTTTTTGACACTTTATAGACAAAACAATTAGGCACAAAATGTTTTTATATATTAATCGATAATTAATATAATCATTAGCAATACAAAACTACACAAAATAATGATCAGTGCAATAAGCTGTGTTTCACTGGTATGCATTACTGTAGACAAATCTCTAAACAATATAAAACTACTATGACTTAGTAACTATCATTATAGTCGAGTTATATGTATAATTAAAGTTTGCTTAATTAAAGCTTTTAAGCTTTCTTTAAGCTGTGTGATTAACTGTGTCTTTTCTTTGCTCTCCTGTTTATTTGCTGACCTGGATGACAAACTGCTGCATACAATTTGCTGCCTTTGCAGTGATTAATGAAGTATTGAAATGAACTAAACTGATATTATTAAATTATTGCCAAACAGAAATGCAAAATTGTTCTGTAATACTGAATATGACTGCAAATTATGAATACAATATGCATTATAAAAACAAACATGTTAATCCTGATAAAGTGTGGTCCCTGAGGAGAAAAAACAAGCCCATATTTTTTTTTCTTTTGGCCAGCAACTTAAATGCAAAGAATACATTTGTTGTGAGTGTGTTTTTGTTAGTTAGGGAGATAGCGAGTGTCACCAATGTGAACAGTATTTGCAAACTTAACTCTGTGCTCTCATTTCACAACATGCTACTGGGAATGCTGATTTAAGGGGCTACTTGGCTTGTAATTTGCTGCCAGCTATCAGAGTTACTGCCAAAAAAACACTGCGGGCGCTATTTCCACTTGGTATTCACAGATTATAGCTTCAGCCATTGATGAAGATTCAAAGCACTGATTGATCCATGAGGAGTAAAACTAAAGCTACTTTGAGTTCAGCCTCAACAGCAGCTTGGACTCTGAACATAAAAAAAAAATCATACTATATTTAACTTTAAGATATCTCTGGCGCACTACAGTTTGTTTGTGGTAATGGCTTATTGATCAATGGTGGTTATCTGACTGAGGAACAGCACTGTGCATCGTGGTGTAAACTCATTGGATAACCATAATCCCTGCTTGCTCTCTCAGTGCTTGACATATTTCCTCAGGTGAGAAATATCGAGTGACCCACGGAGATTTTTGTCCTGCAAATATCTCTGCAGCTGGTAGATAAGGGGGCCACTGCGCAGCCTGTCTGTAAAACAAGACAGTAAAAACGTCTGCAGGTGGTATTGCACTGGGGGAATGAAATATTGGCTTGTGTTCGGCTTGGGCGTCTGCTGTGGCCTTGAGGTGTTTGCTTTTGCTAAAGTGCACGACTGTTATATTTAAATCAACATTTAGCTCCAACTAGAACATCAAAGAGCAAGAGAGGGCAATTCCGAGTTGTTTCTCAATCTGGTGTGGCAAATTGAGCCCACTACCGAACCTCTTCCTCCATCGACGTCCCTCAAAAATCAAATTTACATGGAACCCCGGCTTCCACTGCTTGAAATTGCTTTCTGCACCATGCCTAATCACTGAAAAGGGGATGATCCAACTGAGCGTCTGTGATTCGTGTGGGAGAGGGAAATTTGGATCAACTTTGCACTGGAGCTGTGTTGGTTAATCTACTAAACATCAAAGAGGAGAAAAAGGGAGAGAGGAAGTGGAAGAGAGGAATTTATTGCGTGGGCTTGATTGGAAATCCAGCGGGGGGACTCTGGTCCCTCTGTAATTGTCTGTAATGTCCTGTAGGGTTGTATGAAGCCTGAGAGGAGCCAAGAGGCAACCTATTACCCATCTCCTGCCGATGGGAGGCCTTGATAGTGCGCTGTTGGAGGATGACAGGAAATGAGGAGGAGGAGGAGGAGGAGGAGGAGGAGCAGGAGGAGGAGGAGGAGGAGGAGAAGCACTGGACAGAGAAAGACTGTAATGTCTCTTGTCGAGACACAAACATAAGGTTACATCAAATATCGTCAATTCTGAGCTCAGAGTGAAGTTGGCCTTTATTGTTAATGAATTGATCATAACTTTCTCAACACTGAGATCAATACCAGCTTGTCTGCTGCTGTGGCAAGATCTTTCTCCAGGAGAGCTTTTCACATGAGTTTCAGTCGATGGTAGTTATTTCTATAGTTCATCAGCGCTGCAGAGTATTGACTAACAGGCAACTCAAAGTTGGTGAGAGGAGCAAAGGGAGCAACTTACCCTTCTGGACTGGATCTCGTTCACATAGAGAGGCAGGAGAAACTCAGAGATGCCCTCCAGGCGAATTCCGTCCTGGTTCAAATGCAGGTTTCCCATTCCATCCTGAAACATAATCATGAATGTATCAGTGACAGTGTGATGCATAGTGTTGATGTACAAAAGTTTAATACCATCCTTGACAAAATTCCTGATTTAATTCAAAGGATTATAGCTCCTCAAGAGCATAAAAATGTAATCCTGCTGTCGCTGAACTGCATTAGGCAGAGCGGGAGCTGCTGCATGCCAGACGGGCCAGTGGACAGGCAGCGCTGAGTGACAGCGCAGAAGTAGGACATGACATCGAGGTGACAATGCCATAGACATTCAGCGGTGTCAGGGTGACAGGCTGCACACAGCGGGAGGCAGACAGAGGGAGAGAGCACAGCTAATGTGGCAGCTCAGGAGAAGATTCATGGAAATGACTCAAGTATGAAACTATCAGAAATATGTTCACATAGATTCACATGAGATTACTTAGTGCTGGTGTGTTTATTATTATTATTATTAGCATTATTAGTACTTACATTGTTAGTAGTTGTTGTAGGACTTGTATTGTTTGTATTAGTTGCACTTGTATTGTTAGCAGTAATACTTGGGTGGGGTGGAGGACTGGCTGTGGTTTTCAGGAACTGCTTTCAAAGTTGGACAGTCAGCACCAGGGCTTTGTCCTCGACTGAACTGCAGATGATCAAAGTTGGTCGTTCAAATCCATTTTATTGTATTTTAATTTACTGACTCCTTTGTTATTAAAGTTCTTTTATGTCTGAATTCAGTGTTTTTTTAATCCTCTATAATTAGGTTGGACGGAGTTATAATGGTTGGTGAGTTTAATATTCGCATAGATGACTTCTTCTTGTAGCTTTCCTGCTGATTTTCTCAATGTTATTTTAATTTTTTTTTAAACTTGTGTCTGGTCCCACACACATTAGGGGTAATATTTTTCACATTTTTATTTCTGTTCAACCTGTCTTTTAATTTAGATTCTCTGTCCAGTAAATTTGTAAAGTGCTCTCACATCTTAAATCACCTCTCAGCTGAGAAGTTTTCTGCAGCTTTTGACCTAAGCATAGTGTTGTCTGTGAGGGCTTCCTACTTTGCCAACTTGATCTCCTCCAGTGAACGCAACCCTAAAGTCCTGTCTGTTACCATCAACAACACTGTCACTCCTGCACCTCCTGATGTGCCTGTCTTTTCAAATAAAGATTGCAGTAACTTTCACTCTCTCTTTGTGGATAAGATTAGAGATGTCAGGGCTAGCATCATCCCGTCCTCTACTCCCTTTTATGCCTATCCAACCCGGCCATCAATTTTGGACTGCTTCTCTCCTATTTTTCTGCAAGACCTCACTGAACTGGTGGGCAGTATGAAACCCTCCTCCAGCCCTGTAGAGATTTTCCCAACATCCATACTTAAAAATGCACTTGGTCCATGCCTGGTTTCTATTATAAATAGCTCCCTGCAATCTGGTTGCAAGCCTATTCAAGCCTATTTTAAACATGCAGTTATTCAGCCTCTTCTGAAAAAAAAACTAACCTTGAACCATCCCTTCCCAAAAACTACAGGCCTATATCTAAGCTGCCTTTTATTTCTAAAGTCTTACAGAAAGTTGTTGCCAAACAGCTCACTGCTATCTTGACTGCACAAAACATTTTAGATAACTTCCAATCTGGTTTCCGTCAGAAACATTCCACTGAAACAGCTCTTCTCAGAGTCTCCAATGACAGAGTGATGTCCTCTGATGTGGGTGAATGATCTGTTGTGGTGCTGCTAGATCTCTAGTGCAGCTTTTGATACTGTAGATCAGAGTATCCTGACTAAAAAGCTTAGGCAGTGGGTGGGTGTCTCTGGGAGCACCCTGGACTGGTTCTCCTCCTATCTTTTGGATAGGAGTTTTTCTGTGTCGCTTGGTCCCTGCATGTCTGAAACTGCTGTGCTTTCCTGTGGTGTACCCCAGGGTTCTGTATTGGATCCTATACTATTTGCTCTGTATGTGCTTCGATTAGGTCACTATATTAGCAAATTTAAAGGCATCTCTTATCATTGCTGATGACATTCAGCTGTATGTCTCCTTTAAACCTGATGAGACTGACAAACTATCTGTTTTGCAGAACTGTCTAACTGCCATAAAAGCCTGGATTGCTAACAAGTTTTTACAATTAAATATAGATAAGACTGAGGTTACTGCTTCAGATAGCATAGCAGTGTATTGGGTCCCTGTCTTAGAAATCTCAGTGTTATATTTAATCAGAAACAAAATATATCAGATCAACATATCAAATCATTAACCTGTTTCATTTAAGAAACATTGCCAAACTCAGGTCTGTTGTATCACAACCTGAGCTAGAGATGATTATTCATGCTTTTATATCATCCTGGCTGGATTATAGCAATTTCCTTTTCACCTGTCTCAGCGAGTGAGAGTTGTACCTGGACCATCTACAAATGGTCCAAAGCACTGCTGCCAGGCTGATGACCAGGTCTAGCAGGACGACTCAAATCACACCCATCATTTACATTGGCTTCTCATCAAGGTTCTTGTTTTTGCATATAGAGTTCTACATGGTCAGACACCCATGTACATCTCCGATCTCCATCCTTATCACCAGTAGGTCACTTAGGTCTTCTGATCAAGGCTCACTGGGTGTCCCTAACACTCAACTTTAAAAAAAAAAAAAAAAGGTGATTGTGCCTTTGAAGTGGCGACTCCAACACCGAGGAACACTCTTCCAAAAGACATATGATCTGTGGTCTCTGTTGACACTCTTAAACACCTATATTGTAGTATTTTTATAGTCTTACATTTTTAACAATTTTACACTTGTGAAGCACTTTGTAATACCTGCTCTGTGAAAGGAAATATATTACGTACTTGTTTTGTTAGTATTAGTTATTACTCATATTGTCATTAGTAGTACTCATATTGTTACTAGTAGTACTTGTAGTAGTAGTAGAAGTTATAGTGTATATACATACAGTATTTGATATATATGCACATCGAAATATTGGTAGTTTTAAATGTAGTTTCTTGTTGTAGAAGTAGTAGAAACTGTTGACATTGTTGTTGAGTTGTCACTGTGACTTTTATTCTTTTGTAGATAAGAGCTTTTGTAGAGATAAAACAGCATAAAAACAAATTCACACTGCACTTAACCAGATGTTGTCATCTCAATGACAACAATTAAAGCTGGACTGAAATAGTTTGGACCAAAAGTAAGTCTCTTCACTACACCCTTCACTACATTTTAATGAAATGGAAATTTCAAATCCTGCAGACTCACAGGTGTTTTTGGTTAATGTAGCTGATTAAATCTCTGCTCAGGTTGAAGGTGGGTGGAGCTACAGTATGCTAGGAAATATGTGAGGTCACTAACTAATATAAAAAGGTGCCAATTATAAAGATGTAAATTGTCCCACCCAAGCAGGTGGTGCAACAAAGCTAACTGGAGAGTGAGGGAGATGTCAATCAAGCTCAGTCTGTACACACCCACGCAGTTTTGGGAAGTGGTCTAAGCAGTCAGAATTGTTATATTTTTCTACTGGAAATGTGTCACATTAAGAAAATTACAAATACTGTATGAAATGAAGCATGACTCTACAACTCTGTGGCATATTTATTCAGGACCTGATTTTGTAGGTAGATAATTCAGTAGAAATTGGACAAGATGATGCCATACCATACCACAATGAGCAAAGTAAGTTTGAGGGCAGCTTTGTGAGGCTGTGTGTGAATAGATGGGCCCTGAGAGTCATGTTGAAAGAGTCCATTGGTGGAGGGAGTGAATTATAGAGGTACAGTACAGCCGGGAAGGACTCCATCATACATGGAGTGGGGACAGACAGGAGGACAAAGTCAGAGGAGCGGAGGAGTAGGGTGGGGCAGTTCTCTTTGTATGTCAGTAGCAAGACTTAAAAGTAACTCCAGTGCTAAGATGAAGGTGATTAGGTGGGCGTGAAGAGTCAGGCAGCAGAGTTCATACATGCTGCAGTCAGTCAGACGAGTAGGTGGGAGTTACAACAGTCCAATCGTGACATGCTGAAGGCCGGGATGAGGCATCAGTGTACAAGAGAAATAGACAGATACAGGCAGTGTAGTGGAAAAAACAAAAAACTGGCAGATTTTGTTCTTCAGGCTTTAAAAGAAAAAGGTAAAGCCAAAGACGACAACCAAGGTTAGCCTGGCATCCTAAATAAGCACATACAAGTTGTGTCACAATTGAGTTTTATAAAGCTACTGGGTGCTACACTTTGATCCAGAGCAGTGGACGAGGTGTCAGACATGGGGCAGGTAGAGATCAAGTTTAACATGTCATCCAGACAAAAACAAGAACAACCCACGTGACTTATCTTTAGACCAGTAAAAGTTAAGCATCTAGGTTTGTTTGGGAAATCTATTCTGTTCATAATGGCTGGGCAATGGGCAATGAGAAATATTTTTTGTACAATTTGAGCAATATTCATGGGTAGTTTGAATGCTGCCTCCACTGAATTAAGAGCGGAGGCATTAAAAGTACACAATAATCATGGCACATTTATAAATGCTGGCAAAGAGATTAAGTGGTCACTGTTACTATGTTGTCCTTTAAGCAGGATATTTCATAATCCTTGGAACACATTTCCACTGACCTTGGAGGACATACACAATTTATTTGTTTGTGATCTTTATGTGGGATTTGGCCATGAACATGAAGATAAGACTTCAGCAGTGTAGAAACCCTACTGATTTTACACATGAAGCTAAATTTACTAGCGATCTTGACTCCTATTCAGCCTGTAAAGACTGTATAATGTCTTTTGTTGATCTGGAGGAGCTTTCTTAAGTCTGAGGAAATAACCCTGGAGACTTGTAGTAGAAAATGTGTGTTTCAAACTGTAGATGTGAAAAGATGTTGCAATTTACCAGCCATAACATCTAAAAAGAAGCTATTGGTTGCATTATGGGAAGTGAAGGATCAAGAATTTTTACAGCTTGACCTACACTAGGGACTAAAAGTCAGGAAGTCTCTTTCTTTGCCGCTTTAATTAAAAAAAAGAAAAAAAGAAAAAAGAAAAAAAAATCAGACTTTTGTGAACTTTAAGGAAATCACTGGCCCTTTAAACTACTCCTTACTTGGCAGACAGGCATACTTTTTTAAATTGAGAGTTTGGGCTGTAGCTACAGTTTAAGCTAACCTGATGACTGGATGGTTTGATACACAGAACCATCTGAGAAGTCGTCCTTGAACACTGTTTGGAAAAGGGAAAGCACTTTCAAAAAATACTTGGCAGGTGACTGGATGAACTATCGGTCTGACACCGTTTTACACTTACACCATCTTGGACACCAGTTCATAACTTGAAGTCTGACAAGATGGATTCTCACGTGATGTTGTGATGTTGTGAATCCAGCTGCATCACAAGGTAAGTAACGTTCACTTTTAAGATGAAAATCTCTCATAACATTTGCAGTATTGAGAACAACTTTATTGCTAAAACCAAGCAGTAGCTACCACAGCTTGAGGCTGAAGCCAATGCAGATGTGCAATACCACCAACGGCCACTAGATGCTGGCTCCAAAAAATCCCTGCTCTGATTCACTCCCATTCAAAACGTATCAACTTCTCTTTAGAAAGTCAACATTTTTTTCTGTTTAAAAACTAAAAAAATACATTTTTCTCCACACACACAGTTCTACTGTGTTTGTGGTTCAGGAGTTACACTAACAAGACCCCCACAGGACTTGATTACGAACCAACGGGTGACGTCACACCTCACTATAGTGGGCAGTAGCCCATAATCAGAGTCATGTGCCCCAACACGTGGTCATGCTCTTGCTGAAAAATAGGGATAATCTGTGTTCCCTGGCAGCTTTTTTAGGATACTGTGCCATGTTTGGGATATGGGTAGGACCTTTTATTCTGGTTTACTGTCCACTGATGATAAATTGTAAATCCTTAGTGTATACAGGACCAAGAGCTCGGATTAAATTCTAAATGTTAAAGTAAGTTGAAGAACTTCTCTCCAATAGCCTTCTAGTTTCAATAAATGGTTGTCAGTGACAAATAAAACTAGCAGGGCATAAAGCAGCTCACAAAGTACTATTGTTCCAGTAAAAAGGGGGTATATGTTGGCACATGTTTTCTTATTGAGCTGCCCATGTTCTGAGAGATGGGGAGCAGTGGAGTACATTTTCTGGAGCGACACCAACAGCACTGATAAGGTCTTTTGCTTGTGACACAGATTGATGGGAGGCGAAGGAGTAGAGGAGTGATAGCCAATAGCCAGGGGATGCATCCGTCACAGAAGGGAGATGCTGCCATCAGGGGTTTGTTGACAAAATGGTAAATTGTGTGCAATGTCCCTGAAAATGTCACAGGGACTCGCAGCGGCTGTGTGTTTGGTTTTCGTTGGAGATGAACACATCCTGTGTCAGCCGGTGCTGCTGCCAAGTCTTTTCTAATTCTTCATCAAATTCAGATGAGCCAAAGCACACAATACGAGAGATGGTGTTTGTATGATGAATAAAAGTCTTCACATCAGAGTTTGTATTAGGATTAGTATTAAAGGTCAACACTACGAAGAAAGAAAGCAAGAAGAAAGATCTATACATACAACTGCAAACTGTAAAATTAGTTTTCGTAGGTAAACTCTTCCTCAAACTTTCAGACAGTAAACTATGCAAAGTAGTCAGATGCACATTGACACTATCATTGTTTGTGTTTCTTCCATCATTGTGTTATGCATTTAAAATTCATTTCACACTATTTTGAGACCACAGTAAAAAAAAAAAAACTTCCAAAAAAGTAATTTGGTGTGAAGTCTTGCTGTGCAGTGGATGCCAAGTGCTTAATGTTTGTTGTTCTGACCTGAAATCACTTTTTATGGTATAACTTTAAAGTTAGTTCACTTTCGAGGGCTAGCAATAAGCTATATTGTGTGGTATTTGTTTACATCTGTAAGAGTTTAGTAGGATTTAACAAAGAGATCATTGTGCTTCACAATATTCCCCAACTTGAGTCTCTTTAAAATGTCATTCTGCAACTTGAAACTTTGCCTATTCACATTCATGGGTTTTAGATGGCTAGTTGAACAAAAACAAGAAATCTGAAGGTATCACCTTGGGCTGTGAGAACCTTTTAGGGGCTTCTTTTTTCTGACATATTATCAATAAAATGATTAATCAATTCATTTTTTAAAAATTTAAGTGATGATCAAAAGTTAGTAGTTGCAACCCTGCAGTAGACCTTTATCCAGGAAAGACTAGTTGTCAGGAACAGTAAAAATGAAAAGTTTTCCAACAGCTGTTGTCCCATATCAGTTTATAACAAACAGCAGCCAAACACACAAATATGTTGATGCCCACTCAACTCAGCTTTATTTCGGAGGAGGCCGTGCTGTACTCACCACTGAAAAATTCATGACTTTTATGATCCAGACGGTGAGGGCCAGGTTAACTATCATGGTGACCAGCAGCAGCAGTAGGAAGAAATAGAGGCATCGTTTCCTCCAGCCGTACAGACCCACTGGGTAGACGGCATCACAGCCCGGTCGCTGGAGGTGCAGCGACTGGGATGCGAGAATAAACTGCTCCTGGGTAATCTGAAACACAAAACACACAAACAGACACACACAGCCTTTATGTCAGATGGCTATCAACATTCACTCTGCAGAAGCAATCACATATTGTAAGTGGTTATTAACTTGAAAGCACCACTAACAATGACTCTGGGCAGATGCACGACCATGATATCTTACAAGTTTTTGAAAAGTGGTGCTACTAAATAAAGAACAAAAGATGAAAGCATGGCATAAATGTAAGCTGAGTATTACTCCAAGCGGAAACATTCTTTTTTCTTGGTAATTAAATGGAGTGAGAAGGGACTACTTCAATCTGTAATAAACTGGGAACTGATTTTTAGCATTTTTAAATAAGGGTTGCAGAATTATTCGGGGGAAATTACTGTTTTTCCTTGTTTACAACTCTTGTGATGACATATGTGGAAACACAGGGCCATACATAGTTCTAGAAATTGAACCGGCAGCAGAGTAATCCATCAAGCTCTGTGCCTAAAAGACAAGGTCATGTAGGTGACTTTATTTTATTAAGAGATACCAAATCAGAGGGCCCATTCTGAAAAAAAAAACCCAAAAGGTGGTGTGTTTCATTCCAGTATGGGAATTGAAGATCATCAGTCAAGATTCAGTCAGGATTCATCGATCACAAGTTAGTAATCAGTTGTGGGAATAACTGGCCCAGAAGTGGAAAAGCCCTTCTTTGTCAAGATAATAAATAGAAATCTTCAGCCAAATCTAGTTATTAATGTGAATAATTTAACTGAAAGTCCTGGAAAGCAAGTCCTGGACATTTCTGCTTGTATTTATGTCCTTTACAATGAAAATCATGTATGAATTGATAGATTTAACAACATGTCACAGCTTTCTTTTCAATGCTAATTGACTTACAGTTAATCACCTTCCCACGTGCACTTTGCCTTTTCGTTTTCTTTAATAAAGTGAAGCCACACTTTTGAGCATTTACCCTGGTCCATCTTTCACTAGTGATGTGATGTCAGCCATGAATGCTTGTATCTAAACAAACCAACAAGCTGTTGCATTGATGCGTGAAATAGACAGGTCCTGGAAGATGTGTAGCCTTTGCTTGCAATAATAAAGGGTTATTGCATTAAGAACCAATAAGCAGAACTAAAATGCTAATTTTTTTAATGGGTGCCCAGATCTTGGCATTTTGGACTTGGTTATAATTTGGAAACAGTTTTCGGTTCCCAACCCTAGCGGCAGCTTCCTGCAGCCGACCCGTTTACTGCTCCCCTCGGGGCGGAAATCTTTACAATGTTACTGCCCTTCAACCTTCACAGGAAAATATTTCACACAACACGCACACTAAGCAGGCTCAATGGAGCTACATCCAGCAGAACATATGAAACTGATGAAAATGGTTGCCATGGGTGAGCTTTAAAACCAAGGCAACCCAGTAATGTTTTGGGGTTTTTTTTGTAACTGAAAGGCATCTCTAAAGCACATACGAAATGTTCACATTATGAAGAAATGACAGGCGGCTTTTCTTCCACTCAGTACTAATAAAAGTAGGGGGTGGATTATGAGACAAAGGGCCAATTTAGTGCCAGAAAAATGTTCTCCAACCTGGCTGAGTGACTAAGTGCCTGCCAGCCTCCGAGAACCTTCTACATGCGAGCTCTGATCTGATATCAGAGAGGATGATGTCTGTCAAGTGCGGTCGTCCAGGCGAGGGCGAGCAGTTGCTGCTCTCCGCCCGATCGTGTCTGCCGGCTGACAGTGTGAAACTCCCCATCAACGGGGTGCAAAGCTGGCTGAGCTCTGAACTGTTCTGTTCAGCTGTTGTCGGGATGAATTCATACTGAGGCGGCCTGCCATCCTACTCTCCTGCATAGATAATGAATAAAGCAAAGCATCTGGACGTGCGAACCAAGATAAAATGTCCGAGCAGCTGCAGAATATTTTATGGTATCCACTTATGTCAAAGACTTTTTTAAAAGTGTCTCATACTTTCACAGGAGCAACGTGCCAGTTTAAAATGCTTTAATTGCATGAAGCACACATCCATAATTGACACACCTGTGCACAGTCTTCCCCACAGGGACTCCAGTGAGTATAATGCATGCGTATGTCAAGTCAGGATCCATGCTCGGCAAGCTTTATTCATACTCAGCATGTCATTAGCATAGGACACTGAAGGCAGGTATCATTAGATTGTATGTTTTCCTGACAGGCTCTCATTAACCATGACACAGGAAGAAGAGACTCTTCCGCTCACCAAGCTGGTGACTTTCCAAAAGGAACTTAATTACTTGACCAAGCTTTAAATAGTGGAAGAAACTGTATCCTGAAGTGTGTTTAACTCATCAGCACATAGTAAGTACATACATAATGTCTATCTTTACTGCAATAAATCAATATTCTCTCTCTCTTTTCTGGATTATAAAACCACTAAAAACCCTGAATCCAGTTTTCGTAAAAAAAAAAAAAAAAAAAAAAAAAGAAAGAAAAAAAGAAAAAAAGTGTAAAATCATGTAACTGTGTGCATCAGGCAGCATGTGATGTGGTGCCAGAAATAGGCATATGTCTCTCACAGTGACAGGAGTTAATAAAAATACCTGTATTTCCAAACATTTATCCAATGTTTTAAGCTTTTACTTAATACAGGGTCATCATCTACAGATCACCATCTAGAGCTGAAACAATTAACTGTTTAATTGACAGAAAACTAATAGGGAATTGCTTTGATGATTAATCCATTCAGTTATTTTTAACATTTGCTGCAACATTCACTAGTTCCAGCTTCACAAATGGGGAAATTTGCTGCATTTCTTTATCATATGTGACAGTAAAGTGAATATCTTTGGGTATTGGGCTGCCGGTTGGACAACACAAGCAATTTAAAACATGGTTCTGGGAAATTAAAATAGGCATTTTTCATTATGTTCTTACATTTTATGGCCAAAACAATTATTGTGTAATTGGAGGGAAAAAGCAGATTAATTGGTAAGTATTCATTAGTTGCAGCCCTAGATTTGTATTAAAGGCTACAACTAATGAGTATTTTCATTTATCTCTTTTCGTTAAAAAGTGACAATTACAACCTCCAACATCCCAAGGTGACAAACTTCAAATGTCTTGTTTTGTCTGACTAAATGTCAAAACCCAAAGGAACCTGAGTGTGAAGCATTTTTCCCACTTTTTTTTTCTTATAGAATGACTGAAATGACTAAACAATTATCAAAAGAGTTGACAATTATTTATTCCATCCATTGACTAATAAATTAATCCAATAATAGTAACTAACAACCTTCCTAAAATAATATGTCAATTCCACAAATTTGTATTTTTAAAAAAAAGGAAAAAAAATGATTTCAGCTGTTGTGTTGTGTCCAAAACCACCAAAATCTAATGTTTGGGCCATTTACTGAAGCCTCCAAATCCTTTCTGTAGCTCCCATCATGCACTGCATTCCTTGGAAGAGCATGAATGATTGGACAATCTCTAAACCGGAACGATAATAATGCAGGGTGGTGCTCTTCAAACATGGCATCTAACAAGAGTCTTCCGCAGGCTTATCACTGCCACACAACTTAATCCACCCTTTACGTGACTGTTTCCTTGGACGAACAGTTCAGGTCACATCTGCCGGCGGTGGCAGATGTCTCACAAATGGATGTTGCGACTTTGCAGCAAATACAAATGACCCATATCGCTGGCCTAGAAATGTCAGTGATTCCAATTTAACCAGTGATACAGCTGAGGGACGAACACATTATGAGAGGTGCTTACACAAAGGCTGAATATAAACTCTCAGTATAGTGTCACACAAGTTTCACGACTTTCTACAATGTTGGAGGAAGTCTTATCTTAACTTAGAAGTCTTAACTACAGTCTGACAGACATTTAAACTTGCACAGACTATTGTGTAATTTTATTAACATAACACCAAGACAAAATGGCTTAAAACCCAATCTTTTAGCCTCCAGAAATGCCCCTGCTGGACAGATTTAGTCTATTTCAATCCACTGTTGCTAGGGGAAACGTCAGCCCTTGTAATTTCTATGGCAACCCCGCTGTTCCCGACGCAAGTGGATCCTGTGATTTCTTTGCAAGAGTTTCAATGCATATATTACCCTGGTCGAGTCACGCATCCTAAAGCTCGGTTATTCACAGAGCAAATGGAGGACTGCATAGTAGCTGGCGTTTTGTCAATCTGTCGTTTCAGCATGCTGGTCACAGCTGACTCTCACAAACACGCCGGCTGTATAGACTGATGGCGGTGTCCAACAGCAGCGGGTGTGAGAAACAACTTTGACTTTTAAGAAACAAAATATTGATTGCAAAAGGAGCTGTGCAGGCATGTCACACTTTGTTGGGTCCTAATTTATCAGTTCAGGTCTGACAATTACAACTTTATATGCACAAAAAAAACCCCACTGTGAGGCAACGGAGTTACTGAAAGAGGCTGAATAATTCCGCATGTCAGGTAGAACAATTTCAAAACCTGTGCCATTAATTATTTTGCACTTCTATGTCCTGATAATCATTAGAAAACGGGAGTAGTGGTGGGTTAAAGGTCACTGCAGTTGCTTAATCTTAGCTTGTATGATACAAAGCTGGACAACAAATCCAATTAATTCCTACTTAAATTCACTAATGCCACAATTTTCAATAAATTGCCAAAATGTATGTATGTAATTAAACTGAAAGCTACAGCTACAATAAGCAATGACCTCCAACTAATGATAACCTGTTTAGAATTGTTAAATATTTAATCTAATTTGTTCAGACTGTTAAACCAATAAAAATATTGTGAGCCTGAAAAGTTGTCCAGGAGGAAATGTGTATTGAAAATAGTGATATGACTTTGAAACTGCTGCATGTCTGAAACCAGGCACAGTGCCTGAGAACTTTAACCACTTTGTATTTAATTAGCAACATTTGAAAGGAAATAACTGGCACTGATGTATTAAAAAAAACATGTCACTAAGGGTCCTCTTAGGTATAGCTTCATTACTGTGAATGATACTGTTGACCACAAAGAACTATATCAACAAACACACAAACTTCCAGGCCCAAAGAAGCACTTTGTAGAAGAGACTTTTTTTTCTCTCCACTCAGAATAATTGTTGGACTGGGAAATGTGCTCTCATCCTCACCGTTTTTAGAATCCTCACTCAAAGAGGCCTGTTTGGGCACAATTATTCAGATTTATCTGTGATGAAATGATCAAAATATGTTCTAGTGCACTAAAGACAAATGTCAACAGATGATCTTGTAGATGGATCTAGTACAAAGCTACCGATAGTTTACCACCTACAACCTAAGTCGTGATTACATACAGTTTCTATTCATGGAAACTAAACACCTACACAGTAACTTCCTGCTCTAAAGGTACAATAAAAACATTGATCTCTGTAGATCACGCTTGCACTGCGATGGGAAAGTCCTTGTGGATTTGTTGCACGACCATATTTATGTTTGCGCAATGCTACTTCATCAACCCCCTTTTAAGTTTCTGCTGAGATCTGACTGTGTCACTTTCTTTTCTCCTCCGGGGTGGTTGGGCAAAGGAAAAGGGTCCTCAGAGCTTTGACTATAGACATTACAGCTGGATCCAGCCAAAGCCAGCAATTACCCAGCAGTCCCTACCCACTGCCAGCATGCCTCATCTTCACCAATTAGCATGGAGGGTGATATTCTACATGCTGTTTTGATCAAACGGTGACATGCTGCAGAGGCAGCAAAATGCAGCTGAGAAGCCCCTAATGAAAGAAAATGAGACGTTATTAATGCCTGATAATGTTAATCAGCAAATCGGCTTGCGCTCTCTCGCTCGGCGGTGCCACAGGAGTCCCACAGGGCCGCCTCAGCAGGTGGTAAGAAAACATTTGAGATACACTAATGACTGGAAAGCCTGTACTCATCAGTCCTGCGTATGAACGCCGCACAATCGCTGAGACAGCAACGAGGAGAACAAATGGACACGATCCTGGCACAAGTCTGACACGGAGTGTTAAAGTACCTATTTATTTAGGTTCTGTGGGCTTTTCAGTTTGACAGGAAACCCAATCAAAGAGACAGAGAGGCCCGCATATTAGAGAGTGGAACTGGAAAAGCCAATTATACATAAGCCACTTTTCAAATGTGCAACTCAATGCATCGATGTAACCATTTCACATTTCGTTGATGTGACAATCAAGCATGTGAGTGAGGGTGCCGCCGTCAATAGTTTCTCCACCTAAGATTCGAAAATCCAATTTTTGTGGCTCCATCATCTCCGGCGGAGTTACAATAGCTCTAGAGCTCGTTCAATGGGTTCATATTTTGCAGCGTGGTTGCCCTTTCTTTACAGATGGATGGCAGTGCAACAAGCTAACCTCACTGTAAGCACAGCAACAGCAGGGATCAAAGATCTCCAATAAGTCCGACACAACGGAGGGTCGCAGCTGTTCAATCAGAACACACAGCCAACAAGACTGAACATCACAGGCTGTTTGAAGAGATTTTTCAGAGAGAATTTCCTTCTGCGGCTCTGCTTTTGATGACGCTTTGATGAAAAAAAATGTTTGTACACGGCTACACAAAAGTGTGCAACAAAACCGACCTTATTGGCATGCTGCAACTCTGACCTTCGCATCATTTAGTAATGTGGAGAGAGACAGTTTTTTTTGGAAAAGTCTCGAAAAATGTTTGCATCTCTTTCAGTACCCTGCCTGAGGGGCTCTGGCGGAGGAAAGAAGACGACAAACTGCTGATGTAAACAGACAGACACTTCTCCACAGTACACTAGCTTTCCTTTGCTAATCCCTAGTAAATCCTTGGAGAGCCAACAGGGCCATTTTGGACAGCACCCCATAGGCGTCATTTGCATTCATCAGCCGATGGAGCGCGCAGGGGAATTGCCAGACTGCACACAGCATTATCAACAAAAATAATGTCTTAAAGCATCTTAGACAAAGCCTCCGTTTCAATTAGAGAAGACAGTGGATTCCTACACTTCATAGAATTAAAAAAAAACTCAGATTAAACGTGACAAATGAGCTGAAAGACAAACTCGCAGGCTTGTCCCTCTTGAGTGGGAAGTGCTGGATCAGTTCAGAGCCAGTGTGAGCAGGGGTGATTTCTTCACTGATAAGCGTGACCCAACCACTAAGCCCAGAGAGCTCTCTTGTGTGTTGGTGTGTGTGTTTGTGTGTGTGTGTGTGTGTGTGTGCAGCAGGCCAATGGATGGACATGAGTGCACAGCCAAACAGTAGCTCTGCTGTGTGGGTTTTTCTGACACCAAGCTGCTTTTTTTTGCACTGCAGCACGGAGAGACGAGATGCACATACTGTACCAAGAGGTTACTGCCTCCCCTTGCTAGACTGGAATGATAATGAGAAACCAATGCAGGCAGAATATTCATAGGCTGTCACATTACTGTGATACTTCAAGAGGAAGAATGCATAGAATATGAGGTATAGTGCAAGAGGGAGATATGTAAAGAACTCCAGGCAGGCTTTTCTGAGGTGTTTGAGCGCTTGGTCAGTGGTTATTAATCATCACACTCCTGCCTGGAGAGAGATGCAACCGCTGCAAGACTCAAAGAGTAAGCAGACAGTTTACATTTATATTTAATCAGCTGGGATTTACACTGAAACAATTGAAGCAGTGATTGCACCTGTTGCAGAGAAGACTCATGGGAAACCCCAGTTAGGGCTGCTGAATAAAACAACACCACTGCATGATTCACAAATAGTTAATATATTTTCAGAATCATCCATGTATTCACGGTAAACCAAGGTTAAACCTCACGTGCATGTTGCATAAATAACAGTCAAACTAGTTTCCATTTCACCTGTTAATTATTTGTTTTAATTAAACGCAATTTAAAGATTTTTTGCGTGATTATATGCTTACCTTTAGCGTCTCTATGTCGAGAGTAGCCGACTGCTCCATGTTACAGTCTCATTTGTCACAGTTACATATTTCCACAAAGTTCATTAAAAATAAAAAAAAAAGAAAATAAAATAGGTAAACGCACGAAATTCAGCCCAGTCGCGCGAGCAAGCTGTAAACAATCACGTCCAATGTTTCCGTCCAGTTATTATTATGATTTTTAAATATACCCTAACTATATATTCAGTATATTTTGAGACGCATACCGTAGCTGCTGTTCAGACAGGCTACAGTCTAATTGAGAAACGCGGGATCACTTTTGGTTCAAGGAGCCCAGACGATTCGCTCTCCTTCAAAACTCAACCACTGTCAAGTCACAAGGATTGAGGTGCGACGCTTCCGGTGTGGAGATTTTAAAAATGAAGGTGCTTTGAACATTTGTTGAAGCATCCTGCACGTCCAGGCTGCAACATGTTGTGATTTTTTTTTGGAAACCATTTTTTATCAAGGACAAATGCAAATGCATTTTTTTATACAGTATATTTTCTATTTTTGTTTATTCTTGGTGTTGTCATGGTAACAGCACTTTTTTAGGAACACCTGTACAATCTAATGCACACAAATATAACATCTTTGCCATCAATTCTCCTTTTATGAAGTTTAAACAATTTCAGTTTTTGTTGACATTGTCGAAAAAGGTGAAGATTCTACTTTTTGTTTATTTTTGAGGTCGTGGTCCTTCATTTTGTCCACAGGGGAGCAAAATATTAGGAACACTTTTAAATATAATTCACTCCAGTACATCACTACCACCCACACATGGTACTAATACATAAACAGTGACATCATTAACAAGTTATAAACTTTGTGATCGTAGACATTATGGCAGAGCCATTGTCTTGGGTTGACATGTTTCCCAAAGTTTTGTGCTTTCTCATCTTGCAGGTGTTAACCTTTGGTTGTGGACCGCCTGCTTGACATCCACTGCTACTACTATTATTATAAATCATATTTCTATTATTATTGTTGTTGCTGTGTATCTCTGTGTCTTTCTCTCCCCCTCCCTCTTTCTCTCTCAACCCAACCAGTAAAGACAGATGGCCGTCGTCCTAGAACCTGGTTCTGCTCGAGGTTTCTTCCCATTAATGTGGAATTTTTCCTTGCCACTGTCACCAAGTGCTTGCTCATGGGGGACTGTTGGCTCTCTAAATGAAAGAGTATGGTTTAGAACTGCTCTATGTGAAAAGACTGAGAGACTTTTGTTGTGATTTTGCAGTAAATAAAATTGACTTGCCTGGACATGGTGTTCCCAATAAAGTGTTCAGTGAATGTATATTGAAAGGAAAGATGACTACACACTAAGCTTGGCTGGTTTTATTATATAATGTTTTTAGATCACACTTGGTCTTTCTCAAGAAAAGTTCAATACAATAAGTGTCAGATACAGTCATATATGTACAGACTTCACACTTGTTACTAATCAACAATCAGTGAAATCATCAACAAGTTCAAAACACACCAAGGGGCACACCATAAAGGCTATACTTTTTAGAGTATGTCCCTAAAATGTTTAGATGTCTCAATGACCCAGCTTAAAGAGGACAATCTAAAAGTAAGGGTTATATAGAAATGGTCATAGGTATTTATTTCGCCAATGAGCTTTAATGATTTTGGAACTTAGTGGCCAAATAAGCTTTGCAATTTCAGGGGACTGTGGCCTGGAGCAGGAATGCACTGCTGGGACTCCTCATTCCTCCCCTTGCTCAGTCTTTCTGTACTGGAATATTACAGGTCATATGTTTGCTATTTGCTAATTTGATTAAATATAAATTAACTTAAGAGTATGGAACATACCAAACTGCAATGGATTTTGAAATAGGACACTTATTTAAGTCATGGCCTCAAGATAAGGTAATAAAGCAGGACTTAGGGTCAAGGACCTATCATGTCAATTCACATTGTGCTTTAGTGTGTGTTCCCAATCAAACTTTCCATCAAATTAGCACATACCAATTGCCCACGTTGCCTCTGTATGTTGTTCTCTTTCTGAATGTAATGAAGAAGAATATTTTTAAGGTTGATGAGAGTCTTTGAGGAACAGAAAGTATCTACAATCTCTGAGTGGTCTGATTTAACAACCACAGGTCAAGTATTATGAGACTCTTCATTCAGATTTATCTAATCAAATGCAATAAATGGATACATTTAAAGAGATAATACTGTGTTTTGAAGACAAATGACAACCAAGAAAAGGAAATATATTCAAAACCACATCTGAAGTGAGTAGGAATAGAAGCAAGTGAATGGGACTTTTTGAGATAATTTCTATATATAGTTTGTAGTATGTGTGTATAGTTTACATTTTATTTAGAAAACAGGATATTTATCAATTTCCGGTTTTATCATAGTAAACTACAATTCACTTGACAGAAGTGAAATCCCACTTAACAGGCAGTGGGGTTCATACATTCAGCTACTGCAGGAGACACAATTTACCACCATTAACATCTCTCTCTCTCTCTCTCTCTCTCTCTCTCTCTCTCTCTCTCTGACTGACTTCTATGTCATGACACTATACAGGTTCATTTGATAGTCATAAAAAGAAAATAATTGATTCTTTTTATAATTTTTAATCAGATATTAATATATAATATTATTATAATTAATTATACATATATATATAGTGGATGTTTCCAGAGGAATATTAAAACCGTATGATATTCCTCCAATAAGCACATACAGAAAATTGAACTGTTGGCATTCATAGGTAGTTGTTGCACCCTGCAGGAGACACTGTGATACTGCAATAATAAGAGTAAAAGACGTACATCAATGTTAAATTGTGAAAACACTGAATTCTTGCATATTTTTGAGAACGAAGGAGTCGACACAGTGAAAGAAGTCACAGGAAATAAGTCTTCTTCCACAGACTACGATATAAACTGATGTTTTTTTCATGATTTGTTTATTAATCTATTGTATTTTTCCGTTTATGTTATTTTCTACAAAAAATGATTCTATTAGTAGCCTTCACAGAAAACAAACAACTTTTTGTGGGTTGTGAACACTACTGAAATGATATATAATATATAAGCATATGAATTTAAAAGCTATGCATCAAGATAAATATAAAACATATTGCAGTATCATTAAAAATAAAGTAGAGGGCAGCAAAGTTTCAAGGCTGGTGTTTTCAGACAAACGCAATCAACCCTGAGCTCCAGCTCTGATCCAGGATTAATAATCGATTATAGATTCAGTAATTTATCGCCGCAAGGATGACAGACGCTAACAAACAGATCATGGCACAGAAAAGGTAGATAACATTTCATCAGCGTTACCGCCTTTAATTCATGGATGATTTTGTAACGATTTTAGCTGTCAGGAAAAAAAAAACGTCGTTTCTTCTTTTAATAATCTTGCAGAATCACTGATGGCGACACCCTAATAGCTTATTGTGTTTGACAGTCATTATTGAGATACTGACAGTGTAATAACTTAATGATGTGCATTATCTGCCTGGTTACAGCCCATCATTAAGTTGAATGTTGGATGTGTTTTCTGTGTTCTTGCAGTGCTAAAATTGCAGCTGGAGCTGTTGTGTGCGTTGAGAGTGAAATAAGAGGAGATGTGACCATTGGTGAGAAATGAGGCATTTTATCCAGCTGCTGCATGCTCCAATAAGATGAGACATTGTACAAAATTTTGACAATTTTGTTCTTATTTTATTTTATTTTTTACAGGGGCTAGAACAGTTGTACATCCCAAAGCACGGATCATAGCAGAGGCAGGGCCTATTATCATAGGAGAAGGCAATCTGATAGAGGAGCAGGCACTAATCATTAACAGGTAGAGTGTGTTTTACAATATAATGTCCCTGTTTGATCATTAAAGTTTCGTCTTATCTCTTCGACAGTAGTGGAAGAGCTATTCAGATCTACAGTAACAACTACAGTAAAAGTATCATCAGCTTAATCCAGTTAAAGTATTGCAGTAAAAGTAGTGGTTTGGTCCCTCTGACTAGCTTGGTCTAGTGGTTCCCAACCTAGGGCTTGGGCTCCTATAAAGGGTCATCAGATAAGTCTGAGGGGTTGTTAGATGATAAATGGGAGAGAAAAGAAACTGGACTTTTTCTCTAATCTTTGATTTTTGGTGAAATATTGAATTATTTGAACATTTATTGAAATGAAACCATGTGAGAAGTTTAGAGTGAAGAATCACTTGATGGAGCTGTCCACAACTCATAGACATCTGAAATGTGACCCAACTACACGCTGCTTTTTTTTTAAGACGTCAAAAGACAAAAAGGTTGGAAACCACTGGTTTCACCTTTAACAATGTGTAGTGGAGTGGAAGTATAAAGTAGCATCAAATGTACTGTACTTAAGCACAGAACGATTAAATGTACTTAGTTACTTTCCAGCGCTGCTTATCGATGTGTTTTCTAGTTATCCAGAGAACATCATGCCAGACACAGAAGGAGTTGAGCCAAAGACGATGACTATCGGGACCAACAATGTGTTTGAAGTTGGATGTGGTATCCTTTATAGATATATGGAAGTCTGCGGTGGCTATTAGTTGTTTGTAAATGCTAATTAATTGGTTCAAATCCTTAATAATTCAACCACAGTCTCTCAGGCTTTGAAAATCGGAGACAACAATGTGATTGAGTCCAAAGGTGAGCATTGTAATTATTTCATGCATTCCTATGATGATTGTACAAAATTGATAAAATCTTCTATCACATCATATGTCTTACCTCATTTTATATATTGATTTGCAGCATTGCACTCAATGATTTAATACATCCAGAGATATTCAATGATTAGATATTGCAATATACATTATGTAACAAGGTAGATACAATTATATTCTCACAGTTTTTATATCATCATGTCACCAAACCCTGATTCTTATATTCCTGTAGTGTACTTTTGACAAAAATATATCTCTTTTCTCATATTGATTCCAAGCTGATCTTGGGAGAAACGTGATCCTGAGCAGCGGATGCATCATCGGCGCGTACTGCCAGGTCAACACGTGCGAGGTCGTGCCAGAGAACACAGTTGTGTACGGTTCAAACTGCATCCGCCGTGTGCAGAGTGAAAAGCCACAGGTCAGTCTCCACCGATGTTTGTCGATGCCTTCGAGACACACACGTTTCGCAGACTTGTTTGCAGATATGTGTCTAACCAGTGATGGATTTTTGTCTTGCAGCCTGAGACTTTGCAGCTCGACTTCCTCATGAAGATTCTGCCCAACTACCACCACATGAAGAAGACGGCGAAGGGAAGCGGCACGCCTGTGAGAAACTAACATGGATCTGGATCCAGAGGAGTAAAACCTCCTGCAGCCGAAAGCATCTGCACACACACACACATCTGAAGCTCGTACATTTCCCTCATCTTGCACTTATGGCCACTCTAGTGTAGTTCCCTAATGCCTAATAGATTACCTCTAGCACTGAAAATGAACATCAGACACACTACATTTCTTCCTGCATATGAGGAATGACATCATTCTTTGACATATGTGACTATTCCTGGTACTATTTGCACTTTTGCTTTCATTTTAATACTATTTATGATATATTTTGGTCCTGAAATAGTAAATTCCCTGTGCCATTTTCATGTTAATCAATGATTTTCATCTATATTTATAACAGACTGCAATATAAAGAGATAATATAAAGACAGAAGGTAAATATTCCAATAAAAAATGCTTTTAAGCTTGTTGTCTTGTAATTTTCTGACCACAAGGAGGAACTATTGAGCAACTGTTTGAACAGCCTGGCTGCTCTGAAGGTTTTGTGTCATCAGGTGATTTAAAAAATATCCAATTAAAATAGTATTTATTAATAATACAGCTATAAATATCTATATTATCATGTTTTTGTACTTGAAATATGCAGAAAAATCAAGGTCATGGGCTTAAAATAGTCCCTACATGCACTATAGTGCTGTATGACTGTGACTATAAGCTGATTTAACATTCAAAAAGTGCAATTATTGAGCAAAAGTCATCCCTAAACAAAAGCTATGGGTGTGGTAGTCCCCATCTTGGATTCGGTGGGTTGCCAGTCCTGCGCCCTCCCACCAGGGGTTGCCAAATTGGTGCCATGGGTTCAGTGGGAATTCCACACAGAGCACGGTTTATTGTAATTGACATGGGTGTGGTTGCAACTTGCATTTCTACTGCAGGAAGGGTCTGAATAATGCCCAGTGCCCGTTCACCTCCTCCCTCCCCCTCCCCCTTCCTTCTTCTCTTCGTGTCTGTTTCACTGAGCCCCTTGGGTGGTGCTCCCATCTGCGGCACAGCCTTACAGATCTGGGTGTGGATGGGAGTGTGCATATGTGTGTGTGTGTGTGTGTGTATGTATGGTGGAGAATCGATAACATATCACCGCCTGACACACCTGACATAAAAAAAAGAGTTCAAATGACACATTTCACAGTTGTCTCCTTGCTGTAAAACAAGCTCAAGGCCGCTGCTCCTGCTCGTCAAGAGTTTAAGGGTTTGTGTCGTGCTCGGTGGGCATGGCGCTCGCTGCACAGTGCAGCAGCTCCCTGTTGGAGGCCCACAGCTGGTGTCACACACTGCCAATACTCATTTGAACATGTCACAGTGGAGTCCCACGAGGAGTCCACATCAACCAGGGGCTAATTATTTCAGCAGTGGAGTGCAGCCGGGGCCACGTCTAGGCTCCTTTCCGTTCTCACTTCTTTCTTCTTTTTTTTTCAGCTACCATCATTTTTATTTTGGGGTGTTGCCAAAGCGTCAGTTTACTTTAATATGACAAGGAAGACAGATGCTGGGCAAAGAGTGACAAGGACCTCATGGGGGGCAAGTGTGGCCTTTTAATCTGTGGAGGGTTTTTATAGAGGCAAAATGGCTATGATGATAGCAACTCATGGCAGGAATTTGAGAGGAAGTTCAAATGTTGTTCTATATTTGGAAGCAGTTATTTATACCTCTCCCTTACTGTACTGTTGTGAAACTGAATTATCCAGCTTCTACTTGACTGTTAAAGCAGTATTTCATACATTGCAGTGGTATTTGCTTTTCTTTTCATATGATTATCTCAAGTCAATACTCCGCCTTCACGACAATATGCACCATTCTCTAAAAAGTCAATAATATCTTATCATAAATAAAGACAAATGCATGAGATTTTAGTTTGTAATGCAGCTCTGGCTGCTGAGGAGGTTGCTGTATTCACATTTTTCTTATATAACTATGACATTTTACTAGAAAAACTGAAAAAAAATACATCACTCCTTGTTCTTGCACTATAATGGTCTTGTGTTTACAGCAGCACATGCAGTTCAAGTCTTGGTGAAGTCAAGTCCAGTCAGTCATGTTCAAACAGGCCACCAGTTGGTTTGGTAGGATAAAGGCTTTCTGACAGCTGACCTTTGCATCCAGCTCCACTCCACCTTTGAAAAGTGAAATGTGACCTATAGGCCACAGTGATTTCCATTGCATTCCCACAGAAATAATTAGTTTCATCGCGACCGGGAACCAAACCCGCTGGATGTCATGCCTTTTTAGCCATGCTAACGGCATGGCTGTACAGATGGCGGTGTCGATTATTCAGATTGTCCACGACGTTGGTCCAGATTGAAATGTTTCAGCAGCTACTGTTTTCATAAAATTATGACTCCCCTAGATGATGTGACCTGATGAATGTTTACTCATCACCATGAGGTTGATATCTGTGGCTTTGTGGTTTCTAAACATCAGCATATTAGCATGGTCATTATGAGAATGTTAACATGCTGATGTTAGTTACTATTGCTGACAGTTTTTTTGTAAAGCATTCTACCTTTCTATTGTATGACTGTATATGGTAACTGTTACAAAGTCATAGGCATTTTAGCAATAAATGGCATTAACATATATGTATATATATATTATGGCATGGCATGTTATATGCATGCACAGCATAAAATGACAACTTCACAAACACAAGTAAACTACAAGACAATTACAAGATGTGGCAAAAAGAGAAAAGTCATACTAAAAATAACAATGGATTTGGACTCTTAATTGTAATGAAATTTCAACACAGTTTCTGCAGCACACAAAGCTAACTGCTGACACAGTAAATGAACATTTTTTTTACACACACACACACATTGTTCAGTTAAGATTAAAGGCAGAAGGAAATAAAAAAGGACCTCAGGACCTAGTTTTAGTTTAACCTTTTATTGGTTCCACTGCACAACAAAGAAAAGATAGGAGTTTATGTACTTCCCTTTGACCTATTTTAAGACATTTTAGAACCACTCAACAGCATTCAAAGGGAACAGTGTAGTCCATTACGTCTACCTGTGTCAACATTTGGGAATTCAAGCCTAGGAGACATACTTAGTGTGGTCTCTGTACTCTACTCAACCCTTCCTCTGCCCAGTGAACCATGAAAGCTTATAGTACAGTCTAATGACACAGACCTGTGCCTCTTTCTTGTGTTTCTGGACCTTCCAAAATATTAAAAGACGGAAAGATGGTTAGATGAGTAAAGCTTGTTTTTGTTCAGAGCAGGTTTCACTCTCATGGCTTGTCAGGTTTAACACACAGCGGTGCTCAACAACCCCTACCGTGCCCTTGAGGAAAAACTCAAGTTCTACCTCACTACTCAGTAATGCAACACACTTAATCATAAGAGCGCTCGCATTTCTCTTTGTCAAAGCCAATCCAGCACAGGAAGTGTGATGACGAACAACAACAACTCATGATAATGCAGATTTTACTCAAACCCATATTTTCTACAGACATCTGCCAACATCTGTCATTAAGAATTACAAACGCGTCTGGGTCTAGTTTACATGTTACTCATCATTTTGCAATGTGTGCTGAAAGACTTCCTAACTGTTTGGCCTTTGTGAAATATTAAATGGGCATTTCAAAGATTTTACACATGAAGTTCAGTTTACTAGTCATGAGGAGATCTTCTTAACCTGTTCTGTGACTCTGAGGGGATCTTACTATCATCTAAAAAAGTTACCCTGATGATGTCGTCAGGGTTACTGCAGATTGGGTTTGAGGCTTATAGCAACAAACTTGGGATGTTGAGTGTGAAAGAAGTGGGCATTTACCAGTTAACATGCTCAACAAAGATGGTGAACATAGTAAACATAACATAACTGCTAAACATCCTCTCGTTAGCATTGTTATTGTGAGCATGTTAGCATGCTGACATTAGCAATTAGTTGAAGAACTGTGAGTACAGCCTCACAGCTACAAGAATGACTTCAATCTCTTCTTGTTTTATAATGTTGAAGAATTTATTGGCACCTAAAGGCAGAACTCTGCCAGCTGCACAGACATCACTTGAAATCATGAGAAGGAAGAAAAACAGCAACTATTAAAAACAAACTTCAAAAAGTAATCCATTTAACGTGATCGTTATGTCACACAGAGGTTGAATAAACAGAGCTTTAGTTGCGAGGAAGCCACTGAAAAAGACTGAGCAAACTAAAACAAAGCACCAGGCCTCTCATGGCCAATTAGATTGGGTCAATCTGACCACAAATTGCTCATTAGTGATCTTACAGGAAGATCAAAGGGCACTAAGCATAGGGGAGGAAAGCTACGTATCAGTAAGTCAAAGGAATGGAATGGCCTGGCTTTCAGCCCAATGAGAGCCACTTAGCCAACATCATTCAAAAGGGTGAAGTCTGTTGCCCTGCCAAGGCAAGAGCTGCTGTCCGGCCTGCTTGTTGCTTGTTTTTTGTTTTTTTTTTTTTTTTACAGATGACCTCTAGATACATTGCAACATTGTTCTCCCTTTCTTTTTTGCGGGGGCTGTTTTGGAAGAAGTTAATAACCGTGATGAGGAGTTTGCTTTGCTTCTGAGTTGCAGGAATGCAAAGAAAGAGTGTAATCGGAGAAAGAAATGACGCAACAAATCTTTGAGTCACCTGACTGCCGACCAAGTGGATTGCTAGAACCACAGGGGTCCCCCCTCAGGGACCCCACTACTGGTCAATACATTGGCGTTGTGTCATGATAGATTCTTGTTTTGGTGCTCATATCAAGCTGGCCTTTTAGCTATGAGTCAGTGATCCAGAAGACAATATTGGATAATCTGATTTATGTCTCAATCTTCAATCCTGCCTTTGTTTCTGCAGAGGTTCTTGGAATATAATTGAGATAGTTATCTGTGAAAAAAAGATGATGTCTTGTTCTCAAAGCAGTAGTTAGTAATTTTGGTAATACGCTTTCTTGCTGAGAGTTAGATGAGATCATTACCAGTCTCATGTCTGTAAGGTAAATATGAAGCTATAAAGCCAGCAGTCACTTAGCTTAGCATAAAGTCTGGAAACAGGGAGCTGGCTCTGTCCAAAGGTAACAAAAACCAGTCCTCCAGTACCTCTGATTTAATTTGTGTCAAAGGTGTGTCAAAATGTCTTTTACAAGTACAATCAAACCTTGAACTCCAAATCTTCAAACTGAACACATCATAATGAATCACCATTGTTACTGACTGAATCAGTTACTTTTAGCAGCTGTGCTCCCCATCATACACAGTACATCACTTCACTGTCATCAAATGCTTATTAAAATACTGCAAAAGCCACAGAAAAATCATGATGTCATATCTCTGCTGCAAATGGTTGATTTCTGAGCTATTTACTCTATAAACAATGTTTGTATACTCCTATTTGTGTACTATACTGAATGTAACAGACGGAGCTTACTACTGAAATTAGGACATGTAGAAGCAGTGGCATGGATGGTGCCACCATAACACTTCGCTTAGTGAATGATGAACTACATACTCAGTGGCTATGAATCTTTGAACTGAACTTAACAGAAAAATTGAATTAGCAAGGTGATTTGTAATTTTTTTTTACACTTTGTATTAATTAAGCACTAGGATTTATAATGTGTGAATTAGTGAACTTTAGAGGTGTTTGTTGAATAATTTTTTTAAACCTTTGGAAAGAGCCATGCTAGTTGTTTCTCCCTGTTTCCAGTCTTTGTGCCACTATAAGCTAAGCTAACTGGCTTGTGGTGGTAGCTTCGTGTTTAGCATACAGACATGAGAGCTTCGACTTCTCATCTGACTCTTAACAAGAATGACAATGTCAAACTATTCCTTTCTATTACGTGTGATTAACCTGCATGCGCTCTTTTGTTTCACTGTCAAATCAAGCTAAAGCTAGCTACAAGGCTTCTACTAGTGTTGCTGATAGTGTTGCATTTCCTTAAACTAGCACTCTCTTTGATAACACAGAGATATCTTCATGTAAGGCTGGACCATGTCAAAGCTTGCTGACATGTTACCCAGGACACCGTGACCAGACTGTCTCCTAGCTGCTCCCCCCTCCCCACCCTCTGTGCGTGCGTGTGTGTGTGTGTGTATTTTGTGGGGGACCACCCTCCCTCTCCGAGCATCAGACCACACAGCTCTGCCCTGAGACCTGTCAAACACAGCTGGGACATCTCCCCCCCTCTCCCCGCAACTCCTATCCTCTCCTCCTCCTTCCTACCTCTCCTCCCCCTCCATGCTCCCCAGACTCCAGCAGGAAGCTTTGATACAGGGGTGTTGAGCAGCAAGGGGAGCATTTCCATTTTTATCTGCTTCGAAGACTCCGAGACCCTCCTCCCTCTCTCCTCATCCCCAACTGCTCCTCATCAACATAAAAGAATCTGCCATGTCCCTTCTTCATTGTGTATGCTTCAGATACGATGTAATTGATATAGACATGATCGGGGAGGGGAAAGAGCAGAAATCTCTAAGACCGATCCACAATGACTGTTTTTCCTTCTTTTGTTGCTTTTGAGGTGCAAGTTCAGCAAAAACGACTCGCTCTGTTTTCTGCACTGGCTGTCACAAAATGCGAGCTTCTGTCCTGTGCAATAAATGTCATGCAACATATAGTCAAAGTCCCCACTACCAAGCTACTGTCAGCTCTTGAACTTTTCATCGTGAAATACAAAGTGAGGCAGTTGCTCAAAATAAATGTTTTGAAACGAGGGAGCGTTCAAGGCTGCCTTGTCACCTGATCGCTGCTTTTAAGCTGTTTTGCACCTTGCGCTGCAGACAATAATAGGCGTGCCAGTAAACTTTTTAGCGTGTTTGCACATCTCCATCGTTATTGAAACATCACTTCCTTAGCTCCAGGCTCTTTCCCCACTCAAAGGTCATAAATCAAATAGTCTTGACTGAGCTCAACGTGGATTTGTGCAACTTGTTATCATATTCCTATCTTGAGCAATGCGCAGGTGTTGTCTCCGGTACCTCTTTACATGCACAGCATACCACCGCAAATCTAGAGACACATAGGCTGTGATGTTTGAGGAGAACTATTTGCCTGAAACTACAAAACTACTCCTGGGTCTTGAAATAGTAAACCAAGAGTCACGTGAAATGCATTAAACTGTCAGGTTGATAATTGTCCATGTCTACAGCTCTGTGCATCTTTAAAGATGATGAATTATGCTGAGTGCTACATTTTAAGACAGTAAGAAAGAGAAAATACTCCTGAGTGCGCATGCCTCGCTGGGTAATGAGACATCTTGTGATGCCAGATTTATGACGGAAACTGATTTACTATAATGCAGCTTGGTTAAAGGTTAAACAGTCCTCAGGTTACAATACAGAAAAAATGAGTGACTTGTCATATATGTGCATGTAAGTGACATTTTACTTTCCATAACATAGCTATATCTCAATTGTTCCTATGAGAGCAACCAGTATATTACAAACAATACAATAGCATTTGTTTGAGAAGACAAGTTCAATTTCAAAACCTTCTCTGATATGTGTTATCTGTCCTGCATGTCCTGTTAATCAGGGCATTAATAATTGTATTAATTTTATTATTTTATTACCTTCTATAATTTGAGTCATTTATCAGCCGCATCATACCAGGCTCAGATTAGCACAGACTAATAATTTATAAGAGACTAGCTAACTAACTACTAGCTACTTTCCATTGGCAGTCCAAAAACTACAAAACACTACAAAATTTAAAAAAAAAAAAAAAAAAAATTTAGATGCTAATCTGTATTAGGCCCTTGTTGCAGTAAAAGTGTAGAAGATCAACACAGCAACAAAGGGTAAGAAAATATTAAATAGGTATTTAAGACAGATCAATATGAACAGCTGACTACATGAGTACAGATAAAGTGTTCTTTACTTTGGGGGGGATTAGGTTCATTTCAGCAATCTGGAGGAAATTAAAGGGTTAAGGGTTTATAATGGGTATATGCTATATTTCTATGTCTAAAACTGCTCTAACCAAGATTTTTTATATTGACAGTCAATCAAATAACTACATTTAATAAGAAAGAGGTTGCTAGTGACAAAGCCAAATAAAATTATCATGCAGTTCCTTTAGTGTCTTTCAGTGCACTGTTTTGGCTTTGCGCCCCACAACTTTACTGTTCTGGTTCTCTCTCACTGTTCTCATCAACATCATTTCCACACAAAGTCCACTTTGTGTGGAAATGAAAAAAAGCTGTGATAAACTCAAACAGTTGACAGATACAGTCAGCGAATAGCAAAGTGACGCTTTTAGCTAATAGAGAACCAAATACAGCATTTGCTCTGAGAGTTGGTGGAGAACAAAAGAGAGCTAAAAGAAGGGTGAATATATGATTTACATTTTTCAGGTGGACACAAACTCCAAATGAATACTAATGTTGCTGTATCAACATTGTAAGTTGATACTATCAGCATGTTATGTTTGCAGCTTTTTGGATGCTAGCAGGTGACAAAATAATAATTTAAAAAAAAAAAAAAAATTCTAACCAAAATTTTATTCTTGGCAGTTCAGAGATGTTTTCAAAACAGTATTTAGATACACATGTAACTGTTTTCTAAAACATATTAAGTATCCAAATAATTCTTTACAAACGGTCGAAGTCTTGACTGCATATTTCCAAGTACATGTATGAATATTAAAACAGCCACATAATAACACAGGTGACAAAAACATACCCATATAAGCCACTACATTCACAGAATACTTCAGGAGTGTTGCAGCGACTAAAATAACACTCAGCTGGTCTAAAAGGTAGGAGTGATTGGCGCAGATTTTCCACTGCCGCTCTCCAGCACTTGATAAAACTTGATAAAGCCCAGCACACGGTGCATCCCACCCTCTACCCCACCCTAAACTCCCCCCCCCCCGCCCGCCCGCTGCTCCCTCCATCCCTCCCTTCCTCCCTCACAAGGGGATGGGGAGAGAAGTTTGCCTGCGGCGCAGTCCACTGAACATTTACTGTATTTCATTTTGGGGAACAGCAACAAGAGCCTCCGGAGAAGCTTTCCAGGGAATGCTGAGGAATATCGGACTGCACAGAAACACCACTCACAGCTGACTTTTCTGGGTTTTTTTTTTTTAAATATACCCTTGCTGAGATTGATGTCACCAAACTAGCGGGGAAGCTCGGGTCAGTAGGACAGCGGCCGCACGCGGACTGTTGTCTGTCGGACGGTGCATTTCTTTAAAAAAATAAAAAATAAAAATTGGGTCCCAGGGAAGAACAGAGCGAGGCAGAAACAAAAGACACAAAGAAGAAGAAGAAGAAGAAGACAGTCAAAGTGAAAGTGATAAAAGAGTCCGGCTCAGAATGAATAACAACAAAATCGAGAAAGAAAACGAGCAGAGTGAATTCACCAACCACGAAGAGGAGGTATGTATCCGCACGCGACGCGAGCACCTGGGTAACACTGCTGTTGTAGCGCGTGTGATTGTAATTGGTCGGTCCGTGACCCATAACGACATCTTAATAAAGCGATTCACACGGAACCGGCGGCGCTAATAACGAGTTAACGCCCAAAGCCGACATAACACCCCTGGTGTAAAAATATTCTTCTGATATCCGAATTGAAGTGTCTCTTGTAGGAACTCTGTTTCATTTTCTGTGCTATAACCCAGGTTTTACCATGTAAAAGTTGCTAGACCTGACATGTTTTATGCACGTGTAGTATTTAATAGCCTGTGGGGGTTTTCCGAGGACTATAAATCATCCTGTAACTAAATTTGGCACCTGTCATGTATTTTATTTAGACATATTCTCGCTTCTTACCTCTTAACTTCTTACCTCTAACTCAAAGTTAACATTAGCCTCATAATGTTCTTCATTAGACACGTACTTTCCGAGTAGTTACCCAAAGTAAAGAACAAAGCAAGACCTACCAGTGGGATAAATAAAGTATCCATCTATCTATCTATCTATTTATCTATCTATGAAGTAAAGTAATAATGGCTATAGCCTACAGTCTATGATAATAGGAGGCTTACTGTACCATAAAGGCAGACTTCATAAGACACTGGAAAGCAGTAGTAAAGGGAATTCACAGCCAGGGTGAATTAGTTTTCAGTGAAGCTGAGGGAGCAATTGAAGTTCAAACAACTGCTGCTGCAACATGTAGGCAATATCTCTTTGTGGCCCGCTGCTTTACAGCCAAGCAAGATATGACTTATTACATCTTAACATTGCAGAATGATATTGTTTATCCAAAGAAAATTGTGAGGTAATCCATTTCAAAATGTATGTTCTCTCCAATATGCTGGATAATTGCCCAGTTTCTTCCTCTTCCTCCTCCTCTGTAAACATTTCGCAATCTGGACCCGCTTCCATAATATCTCCTCCTTGGTAAATAAGTTTTGTAGTGGTGCTCTTTGCATGGGGTGATTTTCTTTGGCACGGAAGTATCTCTATGCAAACGACAGACTTGTTATTTCAGGGCTCCACATGTCCGCAGCCAAGTGATGTAAGAAAGGTATATCAAATTATATCTGATATTTCTCTTGGAGCAATTTGATTAAGGCTCGGTGTACTGTTAGTCACTTTGTAACTGAATAGCCAAACGTACCCAGCCTGATGTAATACCATATTTGGTCCACCACTGAGGTTACTATGGATGCAGGGAGTTAGTGTATTTCCACACAGATGAAGTAAAGTGAAAGGAACTGACTTCTTGGAAGTCTAATAGAGAGTTTCACACAGACTATCTCCACTCACTTTGTGACCTTGTGTATGCATGCTACAGTACTGCAGTAGTATTATTTCATGGTATATGTACCAGCACATGATTCTGAGGATGCAACTAATGATTATTGTCATTATTGATTAATTGTAATGTAAAAATGTGGGAAAATAGTGAAAAAATACTGTTTCCAATTCCAACCAACATTCCAAAACTGACAGATATTCAATTTTTTGCTTAGTAAATTACATAAACGATTAAATGGTCATTAAAATAGTTGTGGATGTCTTTCTGTTGACTAATCGAATAATCAACAAATTGTTTCAGCACCACTCTTAACATCTTTGTTCCTTTGTGCCAAATGGCTCCTTTTTCTTTTCCTTAATGAGGACAAAACGTTACAAGAAAGTGATTTTAAACCATTTGTTGAAAGACAGGAAATGAATTGCAACTATATTAATAATCAATTAATCATTCAAGTGATTTTTCAAGCAGAGATGCAAAACATTTTCTCTTTTATGTGAAATCTTTGGCTCATGGATTGGTTGTCGGACAAAGAAAGCAATTTAAAGATGTCACCTTGGGCTGTGGGGAACTTGTGATAGGTGTGTTTTGCTATTTTCTGCTGTTCAATAAACAGAAAAAAAGAGAAAATATGTGACAGATTAGGTTACAGTGAATACAATCGTTAGTTGCAGCCCTTCTTCTTTTTTTTTTTTTTTTACTTTTGATGAATACATCTTCAAACTAGCATTCCCTTTAAAGATGTCTGCAACCCTGTGATGTGCACAAGCAGGAGGACTAGACGACCATTGTGTAAAAAGCAGACACACACAGACTGAGAGAGTAATGGCCAGAGCAATCTAATGGTTGTAGAAATGTTTGGAAGCCATCCAGACTGGCAGGGACTTCAATTTACTTGTGAATTAACGTAAGGTTAGACAGCACCGCTTTATCTTTATATGTAAGGGTGTGTGCGTGTGTGTGTGTTAGATGCAGGGCAGCAGCAGGTTTTAGGGAGACTGTACCACACAGACACACATTCACACTCGCATATATGAGCAGGCAGGTGTGCATATTCACACTAAAACACAAAACTACAAGAATAACATGACTTTTTTTTCTGGTTGAGACGCCATGACTTGCACTTTTTTTTTGCACACATTTCATGAACAGACTCTCCACACAAAGACATAGTGTTTTATTTTCATACATTTCAAGGTTTTCAGTAGACTTATTAGACATCTTACTTCTGTATTTTCTGTTTTCCTCTTGTTCCCGTCCACCCCTTGCACATAAACCTCCCCTATAGTCAAATCCACTATAACTATAAAATGCCATACAGCTTTGTGTTTAACAGCACTAAAGTAACCATAAACTATGACCTTATGGGAGCCAAAGTTTAACATCCTTACTGGTATGACTCTCACATGCTGATCAACAGCGGCATTCCCCCCCTCTTACATAGTGTAGTATGCGACTCAATGGATCACTGATTCGCACCAGTAAAGCTCCGTAGCAAGCTTGGCTTCTCATGCCCGCTTCATTGCTCAACCTCACACGCCATCATCAGTGTACACCAAAACTTGACGATGCTTAATGTTTATCTTGTGTGGACCAGTGCTCACCAAACATGGTCTTGTTGCAGACGTGGTATGCAGGTTTCAGGCCCGACAGCATCTAATCTTGTGAGCTGGATTGATAAGCTTTATTATCAGGTGTTCTGGATGCTCTCACATACTGTGGCACTCAACGGCTACTGATGCAGTCTAAACTGACATGCCGTCTCTTACATGGCGAACGTCAAAGATACGTTTCAACAAGCTGTGGTTTCCAGACCTTGTAAGGACAAGAGACCCGAAGAGTCTCGAGAGTGGATTTATTTTTCTGAAAATTCATTTATAGATGGGTTTAATTGAAGAATCGCATATGTTTTTACATGTTTTATACACTCTGAAATGTGGGGAGAGTTGCATATATTCATTAAGACCAAAGTGAGGTGACAGATTCCAGGCATGTTCGTGTTATCATGATGGTAACATATCATGACAGAGTGCATGCGGTGAAGGGAGGAAGTAAACCTTGTTTACTAAAGGTTGTTCGTCTCATTTTAGTGCTGAAATGAGTAGTGTTGACAATTCTGATTAATCTTTTGAGTTATTTATGAAGCAGAAATGCCAAAGATTTGCTGCTTCCAGCTTCTTTTCTCTGTTTTATATGATAGTAAATTGAAAATCTTAGGCTTATATAATAGCGTTCAGACTAATTTAATCAATTCATCAGAAAAATGATGAGCAGTTTAATTGCTAATGAAAATACTTGATATTTCCAGTGCTAATTTTGATAATTGATTAATGATTTAAGTCATTTGTCAAGCAAAAGAGCAAAGCATTTGCTGGTTCCAGCTTCTCAGATGTAAAAAAAAAAGTTGCTGCTTTTTGCTGTGTTCTTTGTAAATTTAATATTTTGGGGTTTTCAATTTCAAAACAGGCCATTTGAAGATGTTCACTCATCTGTTCTAGGAAATTGTGAAGGCCATTTTATCTATTTTCTGACATTTCACAAACTGAACAATTGATTAATAGAAATATTTTTTTCTATTAATCCTTATAGCAAAACAAAAAAGTAATGGAAATAATCATTTGTTGCAGCAGTAGCTTTAATTCAGGTTATTATTTTGGAAGGGAATGATGGGAAACAGTGAAAAGGTGAAGCCGCAGTACAGGTTGTAGGTATATGGAATTCATCATAGCCAGTCAAGTCACCTGACTAAGCTTGATCTTTAACCTTCTTGCTGCCAATTTCCCTCTCCTGCTAAATCCTGTTTACTAGTCAAGACCTGGTCAGTCTCCTCAGCCTTGAAGGTCCACTGGCAAACAGTACCTGATTTTTGACAAATGAGTGAACACAGAGCATCTTATTCCTTTATTATTTCCTCTACAGGATGAAACTATGTTTTACTTGAACTCATATTTTGGCCCAATCATAGTCAAACTGTCTTTTCCTGGAAGTAACAGTGTACCGCAGCAGGCGTTTCAGCCTTGTAAGACATCTGTTGATTCTGGTTCCTAGTTGACCATAAATGAGTAAGTGGATCTTTACAAGCGCCCAAAGAGAAACAGAATATCACTCAAGCAGAGTTCAGCAAATGCGGCGCATCTCCCTGGGGTGTAATTGGATTGTGCTCGGTCTGCTTTGGGTATCTACCAGGTCCTCTTCAAATAGCAGGTCATGTGGCCAGTGTGACCTTTTCCATGAGGAGATGTAGGTGGGGAGCTACGCTGCTGGAGAAGCACGGTGAAGCGGAGGGAGGCCACGGCGGTCTGTAGCGCGGTGGCGTTGTCATGTGTGTGGTCCTTACGTGTGCATGTGTCTATGAAAAGGGCACGCAGATATATTAACGCTCACTGACATGAAACGTTATCAGAGGGGAGCTTAGAGGGTAAAGTGGCCATGATGGGAAAAAAAAGAGAAAACATAAAAAGGATCTCACGTTTTTTTTTTGAAGGCAGTATATGAAGAGATTTACTGTAGATTGGTAAAAACAAACATAGATATACCATGAAATATACATTATACACAATAAAAAAAGCTCCTATACAGGCTCACACAAGCAGTAAAACCACGTTCCATCCGCCCGTCTGATAGGTTGCAGTTTATTTATAAAAACGCCGGGGGAATTGTCATCTTATCTTAGCCATTTGTCAGCTGTGCGACAAGAGGTATTTGAAAAGACAACAACAAGGCTTAGTGTCAGAAACGGCTGGCAAAGGAGTCTGCTAAACGGATGTGAAGAAGAAAAGAATAAAGTGAACGATAAATAATTATCCCAACAGATATTTAGATATATATATATCTATTTATAGCTATATATGAGCTATTAAAACTGACGAATGAGGAGAGAAGACTCCTGAATGGTGCTACTTTCCTTAAAAGGCCTGTGTTGTCAACTTTGAGTTTGCTTTGTAATAAATGATAGGTTACATGAGTGAAGGAAGGGGAGCTTTTTGCCTAGACAGCGTCAGCCATCTTGTCTTGCTTTGTCATACTGTATTTATGTGCTTATTCTGTCACCTCCACTTAATATTGCTTACTCACAAGCTATAATTATCCACCTTACATTAACTCTTCTCTGTCTGTCTTTGCACACATTCCCTCACACTTCTTTCATGTTATGCACACTTTTTTTTCACACAGTAATTCTCTAATTTCTTTTTTCGACCCCCTCCTCTCCCCCTTCCCTCCATCCATCCCCCTCCTCCTTCTCTTGTGCTCCCCTCTCGCCACCTTTATCTCCCTTCCCCTCCATTTCCTTCCCTCCTTCCTTTCGTCCGTCCCACCCTTTTTCTTCTTTCTTTCTCTCTTTATCTTGTTCTCTCGTCATTTCCTCCCTCTTTTCCCTCCTTCCCTCCCTCCACCCTGGTACTGTTTATAATTTGCCACTCTTCTTCTCCTCTTACCTACTCCCTCCTCCTCTCGTCCTGCTCTCTCTCGCACCCGTTTAATCCCAGCTGACAAACTCCTTATCCCTTATCGGCCCATAAGTTGAAAGCATGACCCTGAGATCTGAACAGAAGGACCGTTTATGGTCATGGGAAGAGCCCTAAAGACAGGAGCGAGCCAGGCAGAACGGTAACAAGGAAAAACTTGTCTGTCCGACTATTCAACTGTGTGCCAGCAGCCTTTTGGCTGGCCAGCGAATGTTAGATATCCAAGGTCACACCTCTCAAGCTTGGCTTGTAAAAGAAAAGTCTGTGGATAGGCATTAATGGAATACCCATAAAATGCTCAAGCAGGGCTAATTTCTTATTATGTGTCCATTGTAAGCTGTAATGTCATTACATGTAAAGTTATACTTTTCCAGGAAATGTAGATTAGCTACTTAACAGAAAATGAAAGATCCCCATATTCAGACTTTTCTTTATTTGTAAGCACATAAAAATGCTTTTACAGTAAAGGCATTGAATAACAGTATTCATGAAATTACATTTTTTCTAAATTCTTATCATAGGCAGTTTCAGATATCCACTCAATTAATCACAACTGCTCTTGGATATGATTGGGTAAGCATTTGGAATACTGGAGCTATTTGTGCTCAGATACATTCAGTAAATACCTTTAAACTAAAAACATGATAAGTAGTGCTAAAAGTTGAATAGTTGACCAACAACAACAACCAAACCATTAGCAGCAATTTAAAGAATCTTTCAGTTCTCAACAGAGAAGACTCTTAAGCATCTTAAGTTGTGTTTCTTATTTTTTGACAGTTTGTTAATCTATGGAAAGTGTCTTTGAATGTCTGTAAAATAAATACAATGCATTATTAATACTGTATACATGCTGACAGCAGCTCTGTGAAGCTAAATACTAGCATACTCATAATGCTAACACGCTGATGTTTAGCAAGTATAATATTTAGCATGATTGCCATCTCAGCTCAGCTAATTCATCCTGACAGAAACAATGAATTTCCGAACCAAAATTCATGGCAATCTTTCCAGTAGTTGAGGCGTTTCACTAAAAGCCAAAACTAATAAATGGGTTAACTGATAATGAAAAACATTAGTTGCAGCCCTAAATGAGGGATTTTTTAAGTGCCCTCACAAACCAACAAGAACAGCTGTAACATCACAGAACAGGAACAACAAGTTAGTAGCAGACTTAGATGTCTTTATGGCGACACAGAGGATGACTGAGTAGCTGATGTTGGTTTTTCCTCGCTTGCGCCAGATACTTTAACCTTCTGCCCACCCAACCTCGAAACCAAACATTCTAAGGTGTCCACTTGGGCAAGCGGCAACAAAGGGAGTCCAAGAAAAGCCGACACAGACTTTGCCGATTAGTTCACGTTAATGAGGACTTTGGAATGTTAAGTCCACTCATTGAGACTCATCAGATAAAGGGAGAGGAAGAAGAGAGCAAACTAGTATGAAGGATTTTGATGAACCTTAAGCTGACAGCCAAGGAGTCAAACTGATGTGTAACTGACAATCTGTGAATGGCTCACTCTTCCACACACGTCATCCAAATGACACCTGAAGGAGGTCAAAACTTGTGCATGACAAAGAAAGAACACATATGTGGGATTAAGAGAAGTATTCTTTTTCCAGGTTGGATTTAAAACAGGGGAAACTGTAATAGAGAAAGGAAGAAAAGAGTCTCGGAGCAAGAGAAGGAAAAACATGGTGAAATGGGCGCTTACTTGCTTTTCCTAGATCATTTGTTCAAATGTCTTTTAAAGGTTAACCTGTTGGAACATTTACAGACTCTTACTGGGCCGTAATCGTTGGTTGAAAGCGCTTGTGGGAATAAGAGAGAGGAAAGAAAAAAAAAACCAAAGAAACTCTCCTTTCAAAGATCAGTCGTGATGTTTTAGAGTGTGCCCAACCTCACAGTTGACCCCCAGACCTACGTAATAACCTGATAACGGCTTCACCTGTGACCCCCTCCGACCCCGAATGTGAAACTTGACCCGTTGAACCCTTGCGATTAACAGACAAACGGAGTCATCCATTTATGGTCGTTTGACACCTCACAGGCCTGCAGTCTCTCACTCTTCACATTCTCTGACACAGAAGATGAAGAAAGAAAAAAAAAAAAAAACTTGTGAGGATGATGGAGAGCGATGCCAACACAGAGCAGTGACAACTCAGACAGCAAAGGAGTGTGGGAGTCTGTCAGTAAGACTGTTTTTAATAACGCGGCGCTCAACTGATGCAAGAAAACTCAACTTGCCCCGAGCTCACACGGGCTTATGGGTAGACTTTGATTTTAGCTCGGTCACAGCGAAGACTTGTGTGTGTGTGTGTGGATTTGAAAACAACTCGTGTGGGTGTGCAATGAAAGATTTCTTTTGTGCCTTTTTGATTTCATATGCAGGTAATCACAGCATTGTTGCATGCACACACACACACACACACACACACACCACAATGGGCTACTGTACCCTCTCTTTCATTGCTTCAAGGTTAGAGCTGTGCCCGGCCACATGTTGGCTTGAAGGACCTCTATCTATTAACTTGGCTGTTGAACACACACACACACACACAGGGAGGGAGAAAGAAGCACAGTAATCATCTCACATCTCAGCAAGGTCGTGTCCCTCATTTCAGCCGGAATGAACGGTCAAAAAAGCACTCAATTAAAGTCAGAGCAAATATCTGAGAAAGTCACACAGTGCGTCAGATTATAATGAGGCATTTCCGGCAATAGGTGTAACAAATTTTTTACCTCAGTCTACAACGCAAATTGAATAGAAATGACACATGAATAAGTTGTTGGATCGTTTAATTAGTCAAATCATGCCACTTTATGGCTGAAAAATTCCAATCCTTGTTGAGGAACATCTTATACACTGTATTGTAAGTTTTGATTGAATCAGTTGTGGTGTCAATTTTGGCTTTGTAAAATTAAGGCCTGACATTTTATTGGGGACGTGACTGTTTTGTACAAGGTTAGTCTCTTGGTTTCAGGGCCTAAACTTTTTCCTGTTCATGACATTTCATTAGTAAAGCAAGAAAAACATCAATCTGAAGCTGTTTTTTTTTTTATTACTTTTGCATCAAACGTGTTGGCTCAAAGCTAAATTCATTAGCCTTTGTGTAGTGAAGGCAGAGTTATTTTTTCTTTTGCTCCGGTATTCACCTTATATCAAGGATGTTTCATTTTATTACAGTTTGAATCCTTTTTTTGTAGATTTTGTAGGATTCTATTGGTCATGATAACATTGTACTTATCAGGGTAATTGCTAACGATTGCAGCATTGCTAAAAAAGTTCAACAGGGCAAGACATGTTGCAGTGTTCCCAGATCTCAACAATTACTTTGGTGTTATCACAAACAATGGAAACAATTACCAAACTTACAAAAAGTAAAACCCAAGTAGTTGTAGTTCTAGTAGCTAGTACCTCTAATTTCTCTCTGTTGTGCTATTCCTTTAGCCGCATCTGAATTTGCCGCTACCACTTGACTCACCCATGGACTCAACTTTTCTGATATTTAACCTGCGACGGTCTTGGGCTTATGGGAATTGTGTTTATAAAAAAATGTACCTTCCTTATATAGTATATTTTAGCCACTGGCATTAGAGAAAATGAGATTTTCTTACTAAGAGAGCAGAATATAAAAGTTTTGTCTCACTTCAGCTCTCTATAAACTGGAATAATCCTTCAAGATAGTGTTAAGAGTGTCGTTGTGAGTAGAGGCCCCTCACCCCTTCTCCTCTAACCATAGAGTGGCACTGGAATCCCTGCAGGGTGCAATGATAGAGTATCAATAAGGTGATGACCTCATCCGGGGATTGTGGAGTCAAGGATCTCTGATTAGAGGTACATTGATCCCTTGGGACTTGCTGCAGTAGTGGCATTAATAGGATCTGATGTTTTTGGCCCGGGGCTCCACACTCTGCTGTTCTTCGCTTCAGCGTTGCCAGGGAACTGTGGTGGTACGCCGGCTGTGAAGTACTCAGCTGGCTTGCGGTAGGTAGGGACTGCTGTTTTTGATCGAAGCCTGTCTGAGTGTTGGTGTGTGAGCACGCCATAAATGGTCAATGATTCAAAGGCCCATACCAGGCAACTCAGCACTATGGAAATGTAAGTATGTGACTCACGAGGAACCAATAAAACAATGTCTCTAAAACCCAACAAAACAGTGGCAAAAGGTTTATCTTTGCTTTTTTATGAAAATGTGAGGAATCTGCTTAACCCCTGGTTTGACCTTAAGTTTAGTTTACGACATCGTGAAACCTTGATGTCTTTACTTGGTTGCAATGTGGGCCTTCTTGAACTCTCTGGGAGCAACATAAATAAAGACTGATACTGTAATCAACAGCAGATGTCTGCAGGAGAGAAGTGTTGACACATTTGCCTGTGAATCATCCCGTATCCAGCGTGTGCAGCCTGCTCCACACCGGACACACCGCAAAACGATCATGTATCACAACAGTTGACGTCAGGAAGTCTCAGGAATGAGGTCCGACACAGACAAGAATGTCCCATTGTTCTGAGCATGTAGAGGACACATTGTGGTGCTTGTTTGTCTTAACTTGTGCAGCATATCCAGGTCTTAAGTGTCTATTAGCCTTATGACTAAGGATAGGAGCTAAATCAAAGATGGGATTTTAGATAGCTTGGCAAGGGAGGGATAGATGAGTAAGATTTTCTTTATGTGTGCCAACATTCTGTTTAAGGTAGAGTTGGAGAAAATGAGAAGGATAAAGCTTCAGTAGACATGATTTTCTTTTAAAAATACATCCATACCATTACCGTTATCTTATTTTAAATATCAAACCCAATATATTTGCTTATTCTGATGTTCATTGTTGACTTTTCTCCACATGAAGAGAAACAAAAAAACAAAAACAAAACAAAACTGGAGAGTGAAATATAAATCTGTCATCTGAACAGCAGCATGAGAGTGCAGCATCCAGCATCAGATCTTTTGTCTCTGATGTCTTCCTGGCATCGTTTGGTGGTCATGAGCAGCTGTAACAAGATTTAAGTCCATGTTCTCTGAAACGGGAAAAATGATAATGAAAACAGAACCAATTAATGATTAGAGATTTCAAAACCACTCCTCACTGTCCACTCCTCAAACACCTTCTTAGATTTTTAGTTTAAGCACTAGTATTTTTAGAGAACATTTAACCATTGCACATTAGTTTTATCAGTCTCAACAGCTGTCCCTGACCGCCCTTGCTCGTGTCTGATTGATGCCATCCTGCTCTGACTCTTTGTTACCATATAAGGAGCCTCAATGCAGTTTATTTAAACAGATCTGCCGGAGACAGATCCCAGTGATGGCCCTGCAGGGTCCAGCTCAGCTCTGATAAGATAAGATAAGAATGGAGGTGAGAAAGTGGCCGAAGTGATTTTTGGCTGGATGGCCGGGTTAGCATTCGCCAGCTATTGCTCCCCCAGTTGCTAAGCTCCATTGTTTGTGTGTTGCCCTGCCTTTGGCACCAGCGGTGCGTATCAGGTTACATGTGGGAATGAGGTATAGTGTTACTTCAGCAGTTCCTTTGTCCCATGAGTTGTGAATCCACTATTTAATGAATCTGGGTGCTTTGAATGTACTCTCTGTAATTGCATACCTATAGTTTTATTCTAAATTTGGCCTTAAATAGAATCAGATTATTGAAAAAATAATTAAATTACGCATCCAAATCCACCATCACAGTAATGATGTTTGTGTGTAGGGTGGAGCATGTGGAAGCTGGTTTGATGCACACAGTCTATTGCTTGATTATGATGTCTGTTGTGCACTAAAGCAATTATTTCTCTGAACCAGGCTAGTTTCAATTAGGTGATAATTCGAAGTATGTAGCATGATTAGTGCCTATTAAGATAACAAACTTGTCTATGAAATGTATAATTTGTCTGTTATTTCTTGTGTGCTGCAGTTATCTTAACATCACTACATTAGAGAAAAGGTGATTTAAAAAAAAAATTAGTCGATATGAGAGGTTTTATGCAAAAAAATAAAGCTGTTGTGTTATTAGAAGATGCATGTAGTGTGTGTAGTTCTAATTAAGAGTTAGAAATGCCTTTGTTAACAACTGCCTGCTGCCTAAATTAAGGACAGATCCTGGCTAAAACGACAATGCCACAAATCAAACTTCCTGTTTCATCACCTCCTAAATGTAACCAGAGCTGCATTCATGAGATGTGACAGGGTGTCTCAGCATCTCTGTCTTGTAGTGCTGCCATGTCTGTTTTTACTAAATGTTGTGGTTGGTGCTAACGTGTCTGCATATGTTGAAAGAACCACTGCTGTTCACACAAGCCCTTTTGGAGAATGTTAGCCAGGTTGCAACTCAGCAGGAGGTTTGAAGGACCTGCTGAATGTGTTATTGAAGGAATGGCACTGTCTGTGCGCTCAGAGTTACCAATTTGACTGAGTGGCACAGTGTCTGTGTACCTTATTGTAACCCTAAGCTGGAAGACCACAGCATTCACTGTAGATTTTTTCTGTAATGAACTGCCAGCTGGAGCCATCCAGCAAGGAAACCAGGTTAACATTTGCTATTTTGCGGGTCTGGAGGTATATAAAGAGGTGTGCTTTTGGTTTATTATGGTCCTGATGTAGAATTTCAAATGAAGCAAACGTGCCATCTATAAATAGGTTGCTAAAAAAGATCAAACCGTTGTTATGCCACATTTGAAATGCTGCATCAGTCTGGGAGAGAGGAAAAAATGGTTACAGCGTGTGTGTCAAGGGCATATGGCCTCACGTACTGTTGAAATTAAAGTGTTTTCTGATTTGACACCAAATTTGGATTATTAACACAGGATTATCACAGGATAAATGACATGTTTGTTGGTAGTGGAGAACTCGGTATGTACATTGGAGAGACTGTAGGATTAAAAAGGGTCTCCATAAGGGCCCAGGTGGGGCCACTTTTATTTCCAGTTAATTTAGATATATTGGCTATATTGGCCAGTAATAAAACATAGCCAGTCTCAGTCCTCCCGTTGACCTAGGCATGTCCAAAAGGGTTCTTTGAGATCCAGTTTTGTCTCGTAAGTTTTTAAAGGCCATATAAATCATTACAAGATTTCGTAAGAGTAATTTCCAGATAGTTAAATCAATGATGTTCCAGCTTGAATTGATTGTAGTTAAGATCTGATGCTGTTTGATTTATAGGAAAAAGCATACTTTTGGAAAAGCTTAATTTATATCCCTAGAGTCTTCCAAAATGGTGAAACAAATCTATTAGCCAAGGTAAGGATTCTACTGAGTAGACATGTAGAGAAGGAAGTTGTCTGCATAGAGAGAAACTTTATGAGTAGAACCCTCTCTCACAATGCCAGCTATCTTTGCTTCTGCTCTAAGGGCTATAGCCAAGGGTTCAATAGCAATATTAAATAAATGTGGACCTAGGCAGCAGCCTTGTCTAATGCTGCAATGGAGGAGAAAGTAGTCTGAACATATGGAACTGGTTCGCACTGATGCCTTTGGGGTTGCGTAAAGTAGTCTGATCCACGTAATGAATGATGGGCCGAATCCAAATCTTTCCAGAACTGCTCGATGGTGCTTCCATTTAATCCAATCAAAGACTTTCTCTGCATCTAGAGAGAGCACAACCTCTGCTTGCTGGGCAGAATGAGAAGAGTAGAGCACATCAAACAGTCTACACATGTTGTAAAAAGATTGCCTGCCTGATATGAAAACCGTTTGGTCAGGTGCAATGATGTTAGGAATCACTGTTTCAGTGTGTTGAAAGAGGTGCTGAATGATTATAGGCTGATAGGCACCACAGTCTAAAGGATCTCTGCATTTTTTCTGATAGAACCATCATCGTTTAAGGTAGTTTTTGCCGCTTCGCATCAAGTTAATAGCTTGAGTAATTTCTTGACATGTTATAATAGCGTCAAAGTTAGGTTGGGCTCCTGAGTCACTGAACTCATGAAAATGAGAGGTGAACCGGTGACAAGAACAAGTATTGTTTAGCTGTAGGGTTTACATTTCTTCATGGGTCTGTAAATTTTTATAAATCAATAAATGACAGAAGAACCTTACCAGATTTGGAAATTACACTTGATTCTAGGTCATATTTGTAACAAAATATCTGTGCAATGGAGACTCTCTTAAGTGTGGTGTGTTCATTAGTGTGGAGGTAGGTTTCTTCTAGAAAAATAATTTCTGGGCTCAGAAATGCTACACGTGCAAACACACGCCTGTGTTTAATTGGATGGTGGATTCCTTTAATGTTCCAGCTGGTGGGCCAAATAGAGCTTAAAGTACTGGAACAAGGTGATGCCATAATATATTAAAAGCTGTGGATCAGGTGGTTTGGGTCTGGATAATTTATAAAAAAAAACTGAAAAAGAAAAAAATAAGAGAAAATTGAGTCTTTAATCCCTGTACAGATCTCCCCCCAAATGGAAGATCTCACTAACCTCCTCTAAACTACAGTAAGGAAGTAAAAGTACATAAAAGGCACTTGCTGTCCGGGAAACCGCTAAACTAACTAAAGCCTGCAGAACATGTCTTGTCAGATTTTTAAGGCACAAAAGGTAATAATAGTCAGAATAGTGTAAAACTTTTAGCAGCAAACAGAAACAGTATCATCAATAACAGTCATAACAATGACAATAACACCAAAAATAGCCCAAGCCTGAGGCAGAAACATTAATATCAAAATATAGCCCTTAAAAAGAGCACCAAACCTATAAAATACTGAAATGGAACAGTCCAGAGTGTATACTTACATAACTGTTGTACCCACCTTTGGCGTCAAGGAGTTGTAGACATCATCAAGAGATTAGGATAGGGATCACTCATTGTCACGCAAACCATCGAGTGATGGACCATTGAAGGCTGCCTGCACCTTGGCCACCCATGCAGTGTAGTCAAGGTAGACTGAGATGGTCATGTTGTTCCCCTTAATCCTCTGCTTTTCCTTGGCAAGATTCAGTATATTGGCACAGTCACCGCAATAATGAAGGTATGCTACAATAGTCTTGGGGTGCTGTCATGGCTTTGGCACCGGCTGTAATCATCTGTGGGAAACTGTCTATGAACAGGGCATCAGAGAAGTTGAATGCTTCCTATTAGAGGTCTGCAACTGAAGTTGAGGAGCAACTACTGGGGCCTTCTGGTACCCCTATTATCTTAATGTTATTCCTCCTGGATCTAGACTCTAGATATTTTGCAGTCAGTCAATCACCTCCCTTTTCAGAGGTACAATGTCATCAGAGCAGACAGTCAGGCTCCATTCTGCACCTCCCATGGTATTGCGCAATGTGGTTAATTCTGTGTTGATGGCTGTTTTAAAGTCCTCAAAGCCCGTTCTAACCCCATAAACATCTGTTCTAATTGTTGCTATTTCACTCTCTAAGACCACTCTGACCTCTGTTTTCATCATGGCAACAAAGTCCACACACAAGGAGGAAAGCAGCTCACATTTTAAGTCTTCCACATTGGGGCCCTATCGGGGCCTACAGCACCTTTCTCACCCTTCTCTCCTTTCTCGCTTGAGGTCGAGGATGTAGCTAGTGAACGAGGCCTTGGTCTGATGGTCTAATACCTAAATAATACTGTATCACTGGATAAACTTTGACTAAAATGCCTTGAAATTAGTTATTTATTATGTGGCAGCTGTGGCTCAGGAGGTAGAGCGGGTCGTCTACTAATCGGGAGATCAGCTGTTTGATCCCCCGGCTCCTCCAGTCCGCATATCTAAGTGTCCTCAGGCAAGATACTGAACCCCAAATTACTCCCGATGGCTGTGCCAGCAGTGTGAGTGTGTGTGTGTGTGTATGTGTGTGCGTGCGTGCATTAGATTAGATCCTGATGAGTAGGTTGGCACCTTGCATGGCAGCCTCTGCCATCGGCGCATGAGTGTGTGTGTGAATGGGTGAATGTTTACATGTACTGTAAAGCACTGAGTGGTGGGAAAACTAGAAAGACGATTTATAAATGCAGTCAATTTACCTTTTATTTAATTGTTTGTTCTGCAGAACTAAACAACACACTTCTACTCCATAGCTTGCTCCACAGCATCCCTCTAATTAGCCAGTTCTTTTTAACCTTATTTGAGTGGCAGGTCTTAAAAACTTGTTGCCCAACTGCACTTGTTACATTTTAGTTTTTTTTTGTTCATTAGTACATTCTCCCCATAGTTTCCAATGCAGTATTTCAAGTTGGTCATACAGTACCTCAAATGAGTACACCCCCACTCAACCACTATCTGCTATATCTCTACCAGTGATATCTGTCTTTTTTTCCAACTCCTCATTTTTCTGTTTCTCACGGTCAGTATTGAAGGAGTTTGTGCCATATCCAAATCAAGATGTTGGCTTTCGAGAACGTTTTTTATCAAATTCAGATTCGATTGCTCATAGCTTTTTAAAAACCGCAACTGTACCTGCAGCACACCTGGAGCTATCACACTGCATTAATTTTGTTTTCTATGAACACAGTGACAACTTCCTCTCCTGAAAGCACTTTTGGAGTCTCTCTCATGTTACTCCCCTGCGGTTTTACACCCTCTCTGACTCAGTAAGGACCTAAACAATTAAATGTTCCATTAGTCTCTCTTTGCTAACGTATACATTGCAATCTCGTTGCAATGCAAACTCGAGTTTCAAGTTGAAGAGTTCAAATGTAAAACAGAGGGTAGAGCTGTGAGGGAGGGTTGCCATAAAACACAGCAGGCTGTAGATTACACAGAAGAACACAATACTCTTACTGTAGAGATTTGTGTGTATATGTGTGATAGCATGTGTGAGTGTGTTTGCTGAGCTGAAAGACATCACTATCAGTATTTGAAAAGTCTATCTTTTGGTTTAAAGCCAACCCTAGAGAACTGTTTAACTCATGTCCCTTTCTCCAATGTCCTCCCTCATAACCTCATCCATTACTGTCAGGTATGCAAGGTAGCTATTTATAACTAGTAGAGGTTAATGAAAAATACATGATCTCTTTCTTGTCTTCCACAGGTCCGAACACTATTTGTCAGTGGGCTACCACTGGATATTAAGCCGCGGGAGCTCTATCTCCTGTTCAGACCATTTAAGGTATGTTTGTATGTTTTAAATGGATGGGCTGCAGCTATTCTTAGCAGCTTTTCTTTCCAGCAGTCAATGGGACCTCCATTAATGGTGATGAAATAAACGGCAATGGAAACTCTCCCGAGGTTCAAGTGTCTGTGTTCCTAAAGCCGAGGTTCAATCACATCTTGATCCACGGGAAGCTTATGTGTGTGCGTGTCTCATGGAAAAATGGCTCGCTGCCTGCGACACAAAAACAAAGCTATTTGCTTCACCTCAGAAACTTCACTTTGTCACAGCACAAACAGTCCTAGAGTTTAGTTCAGGTGAACGTATGCAGATGTTGCAGGCTTTTCTGGACTGTCGCCCTAGAATAATGTACTTTAATGACGCAGGAGCAGCACAGTTTAAGTGAATAATGAGACAATTGCTATGCATCTAATCCCTCACTTAGATAATGCTCTTGGTATGTGCACCAAGTGCTCTGAGTAAATACTTTATATCATGAGTGTTGAAAGCAGTAAATCTCGATTAAACAGGTAAGACACAACAATTAATTCCATATGGTCTTCATAAGAATGAGTCATGAAACAACACAGCCAGTAGTGAGTCACTTGTGACCCTGCAATGCCAAAAATGTGAAACCTTTACTACTATATCACGGGTTGTTATGCAATATTTTGGTGTTACCTGTTCATTTGCTTACTAAAATATTTATATTCTGTTCATAGTAATAATGCTTTTGTCTTTGTTAACAGAGTCTTTTCCATTGTTCTTTTTTTCTCCTTTGTTTCAGGGCTATGAAGGCTCCTTGATAAAACTCACTTCAAAACAGGTATGTTTCAAGACACGCTGAATGCTGTGTTTCTATACAAAGAAACTAATGAATGAAGCCATCAATCAGTCTGTCGTCATGCTGTTAGTTTGTGCATTATGCAACTTCTTGCTCATCATCACCTTTTTTTTTTTTTTTGTCCCTCTTTTTCCTATTTCCCCCCCCTTTCTGGGTTATCAGCTTGTTGACTAAGAAGGATTAGCACCCTTTGTCAGGAATAGAAGAAAAAAAGTTTATTGGCTTGGAGGAAGGGAAAAAAGTGTTGCACCAACTTGCCTTTGGCAGTCACATACTATGCTTGTAGTCACAGTCAGTCAACTCCGGTGGGATGTGCGGAGATGGGAACGGAGACGGGGAAGAATTTTGAGGTGTCAAAATGAGCGTTTTGACAAGAGCAGTACTGACGGTGGAGTTTTGCCTCCAGGGGCGCAGGACTGAAAATGAGCTCAGCTGGCAGGTGTCCACATCCAGAGTTAAGCAATTTAGCTTCATGTCAGTGTACTTATTACCACGTTACACTGTTTCCCGTAAAGACATGACATGCTCATTAGAAGGGTTTAGGGCGATTTAGATCGAATGTGCTGAGTATAATACCTTTAAAACTAAGAACAAAGGAGAGATTCTTTTCTAATAGTGGAATATCTTAAGAACAAGCAAAACCCCATCGCTTGCTTTGGGATTCTCCATTTTTTTCAAATTTCATTATGATTGCTTCCTATCAAAAGCATTCAAACCGTGGCAACAACTTAGCAACTGTTCTAATATATGTTATTACATTAATTACATTACATTAATTATGCTAAATTGTTTTGATACCAATATTATTAATCAATTGTTCATTTTTGTATACTGTAGCTCATTCTATTGCGACTGGGACTCCAACGAACGGGTATTTTTAGTAGTGATTATCCGCAGGTTCATTTTTTCAATTTAGTGATTCATCATTTAGTCTGTGGTATGTCTGAAAATAGTGAAATCATGAGCTCCCAGTGTCTCTTTTTTTTAGCAACAGTCCAAAATCTCAAAATATTTGGTTTACCTCACATCGGAGAAGCTGGAAATTTAGAAAGTCTGGTATTTCATCCGAAAAAAATAACTTCAACGATTAATTGATTATCAAAATAGTCACTGCTGGTCAACTCATCCAATAATCTACTAATCGTTGCAGCTCTAGTTGTGACTGCAGCTTCTCAGTTTAAGTCCAAAGCCTTTACTGGCCTTCACTTAACCTGCAGTATTCCACATCTTGTTATCTACAAAATGTGGTGTGTGCAGGTTTAGCTGTCTTTGTTTTGCCTGTTTAATGAGTAAGTAAGACACTCAGCAATTCTATGTGCACTTTGTTCTCTCCTTGCGTCGCCCCATTGTTTCATAATTGCCGTCCTCTACATGAGAAATGTCAACTGATGCTTATGACTAGGTCCTGCAAAGTGTTGTACAACATTCCTCAGAGTCGTGTTTGTTTTGACCGACTCTCCGCCTGACTAATAGCAATGACAATGGCGACGTGAATCAATCGATCTCCCTCTCCATTCCAGTCCGAGAACACAGCCATCTCCATATATAGCAAGAGCCAGATCTCAGGCCCTTTCTATTTATATTCCCGTTACGCTTCTTCCTCCTGACGTCTTCACTTAGTCTGTCTTTTTTTCCCCTTCTCCTCCTCCTCCTCCTCCTCCTTTTTCTCTACTTGTTCAAAATTCCCATAACCCTAGACTGCTTTTCCAGATCACACGCAGCAGAGCAACCCCACGGGAGCAACATGTTTAGAGATTTCTCCTCACCCCCACATCCCTAACTTCCCCACATCCACACACACATACACAAAAATGATATGTATTCTTTGTTCATATCTGCAACAGTGTTTTAGACAACAGACAACCAAACCTGCATCTTTGTGTTTTTTTTTTTTTTGTTTTTGTTTTTTTTCTTTTCTTTTGCTTTTCACGCTTGCTCACACACCTTTACTATTGCAGGCACTGGCTCTACAGTGATGTCACCAGAATATAAAACAAGCTCCGGTGAAACAGATATGAACGAGAATATATTGCATGCACTCCCACTGACAGGCCTTTTCACAGAGGTCTTCAAAACTATTTCTACTTTGTTTCATTTTCATTCTCACCTTTAACCTCAAAACTGTTTTTTGCTCCCTCCATCTCTTTTTCTCGCCTCTCACTTTCAAGACTCCTGTGTTTGTCTTCTTTCTCTATCTCCTCTCCTTTTTCAGCCTTTTCAGCCCCCTCTCTTGCCTTTCTCACATTCACTCTTACATGCACTCTCTCGCTCTCACATTGCCCGTATTTGGGCATAGGGGAGCTGAGTGATGAACTCTGCTTGTACAATGTAAGCGTCCAGCCTCCGTTTCTCTCCCCCTCTTTCTCTCTGTCGCCACGGCTTTATAAACAGGGCGAAGAAGAGAGAGAAAGAGAGAGATGGAGAAAGAGGGGGGTGGGGATGATAAAAAAAATATAAAAAAAGAAAAAAAGAACAACATGTCTATGTCACTCAGACAGAAATGCAGACTCAGTTTTCTGCCTTAAACCATGTTTCTTCCTTTTGTTCTGTCTTCTTGTCTCCCCAGCCGGTGGGGTTTGTCAGCTTTGACAGTCGATCAGAAGCGGAGGCTGCTAAGAATGCCTTGAACGTAAGTGTCATGCCCTCTCTCTGCTCCTCTCAAGCACCAGCTCAGCGCTAGTATATCCTGTGATGACTCGGAATCGCATCTCTCTACCTCGTGGGCAAATGTAATTCAGGGAAATCCAGACATTCCTACATTTTCTATCACGTGCAAAAAGCCAGTAAAGGTAGTTAAGATAAACACATTGCGGCTCCTCTAAATCCTGTATGTTTGGATGTTTCTGTTTGAGTAAATAAAGCCTTTTTCTTACAGCTTTGACGTGGATCCTGCAAAGCCAATAACTTTCAGCGCAGGAAAATTAGCTCTTCTTCCACATATAAATAGAACGATATTGATCTGGGGTTTAATTTTAATCTCACTTATTTCAGAATGTAGCCTCGTAGAAAGCCTTGATGAGGCCAACTCAAATATAAAACAGAGCCCGTCCTCACAGGGTTTTATTCAGCTCTCTTGAAATAAAGTATAGATAAAGAGTAATGAACAACAGCTCTCACACAGCTTTATTTTCCCATTGTTTTTTTTTTCAAATGTCTGGATATTTACGACATTTCTGTGGCTTCTTAAGTGTTTGTTGATCTCTTTGTCACAGAAAAAGATCTGTTTTATCATCCTCCTAAAGTGGGACCATGACAACACGAGCCAAACCCGTCAACTTTCAGATGTTGAGATATTGGTGCGCATCAAAGGCAGAGCAGAGAGTTGAAGGAAGGATAAAAATTATCATCTTATTATGAGCCAACAATAGTTAGACTGTTTCCATAGAATCACTCAGTTGGGCTGAGAATTGAACAGTACTCTTGTTTTCAGGGAAAGCGACGTCCCGGGGGTCATATGGAGATAAGCCAGATTTTGCAAACATCTATCTGCATACTTAAAATACGGGAAACACAGAAAAACCGAGGAAAGGAGGGGATTTGGTTCCAGTCATAGTAGTTTTGTTTTATTCCTCTAAACTATGAACACATATAGCTTCTAAAATAACACTTGATTCTCACTACAATTACAATCATCATCAAAACAATACATACAGAAAGAGCAAAGGAAGTGCAAAGAAGCTAAAAAAAAAAAAGCATGCAGTTCAAGATGGAGATTCAATTCTTCTGAAAACCCCACAGTTCAAACTGAGATGTGCTCAGGCCTCATTATATCCATGTACCTTATTATACCTCTGCAGCCTCGACTGGCAGAGGCTGCGAGTGCACTGAGCCAAGGCAATCCTAGTTAATTCCCCCCCCTTCATGAGAAGAGTCATCCCTCACTTGTTTCAGCTCAGCTTTGCCCGAGCCTGCAGGGACGAGCCGAGAACCCCATCCTCACAGCTTCTCGCTCTTTTGCTGCAGAGAACTTTACTCTTGACTGCTTTTCCTCTCCATTGATCTGACCTTCATGTTTTTCTGTGTTTTTTATAGAGAATCAAATGAAGTTAATTAAAGGGTGCTTACAGTTCATATAGTTTTCTGGCCTTGTTACTTATAAAGCAGGCCAACAAATAGCAACTTTGTTTTTGGATGAAGAAGACCTTTGTTTATGTCACATTCTGTATTTTTCCTCAGGCGGAAGTAATTGAGAGGGAAAATGGTTTGGACTACTGCACATGTGGAGGTTTTTGATGCAGATCAAACTGTAGAAGTGAAAAACAACCTTTACTCAGTTTGTCATGAGCACCGGTATGTCAAAAGGCCCTCAGCCATGGCATCTCAAGAATTTGCCAGAATGTTTGGCTCACTTTATGCGGTGATGCTTGCAGTATGTCATGGCGAATGGGGGATTTGATGTCATGAGATTCAATTACAGTTACAGAGTTCAGTAGGGAGAGTAGTGAAGGCCTTGTCTAACCCATGGTGTAAATGACATCATGCCATAGCCAGGTTTGTGTCATCGCCTTCTGATTTTCAATTGCGAGTGTCACCAGTCATCATGTGCGCTGAACCAGAATAACACTCTAATCCACACTGAGCCATTTACAGCAGGCTTCAAAGTCTAAGCAACTGAAAATGTCCTCTTACCGCCAAGAGTTCTGCAATAAATTTTGTTATGAAATGTTGAAAGATGAAAAGTATACGAAGTGACAACTCCAGATATCGCCCAGCTCCCACTGGAAATATAAACAACACACAACAAGGCAGAAAATGCAAAAGTGGAAGACATGCATGATAACTAGTCTGCTTCATCACTACTTCAAGGCACAAGACAGCAAGTCTATCAATTGCTCTCTATTATTTATAACATCACCACCTCAGTAGTGAAAAAAATCAGATATTTTGTCAGGGTCTACAGTTGTTGAAGTGAAGTATTACAGACCTAATGTGTAACATTCTTAAGAGTCATCATGTGGTGAACCTGAATCTTGCTTAACAAAGACATGTCCCAATGTGTTGACAATGTGTTGACTTTGAGAAATATAAGAACTCTAAGACCTCTATAAACAATGTGTAAGCATTTATCATATTTTGATTGGAACAGATATGAATAAATATGTTGTTACTCTTTGCAAGAATTGAATAAGAATGACAATAGCCAAAATCATCAAATACATGAATTTGAATACTTAATTATAAGGAATATTTTTTAAAAATCACTGATATATGCAAAATAATACATTTTTTTCTGGGGTCAAACTGATTTATTGACACCACTAATCCTCCTCCATGGAGGTTACACAGATCATGAAAAGCTAGGGTGAGATTTCAAGCAAACTAACAGAAAAATCTTCATATGGAACAACACTCTTTTGTACATGACGTGGGATGAGTTTTGGGTGTCCAGGGTTTTAGGGTGGCTTAATGTTTCAGACATCAGGCTGGCCTTAGTGTGGTCAGTGCAATGGTTTCTGGGAACCTGAGCTGCCTCCCCAGGTTGACGTTCAGCTGCCAGTCCTGTGCAGTGATGAGGAGCCTGACTGACATCCTTGCCTGAGCCTGTGGTTTGTCCCCTGCCTTGATAAATGCAATAGCCTGCCTTGCTGGGCACTGTTTGGCTTGACTGATCCCTGTGCAGATGGAATTGGTTACTGCATTCAGGACCTGGTCGTCACACCAGCAATAGCGTCCCTCTCCCAGAGCCTTTGGGCAACAGCTGAGGATTTGTTCAAGTGATCCTCTTCTCTGATACAGGGGCATGCTGGAGTCTCAGCCAACCGTCAGGAATACAGGTTGGTTGGCTGGCAAGAACAGTGTACACCGACTGGACCGAAAACTTGATCATGAGTGGCTTTGCCTTCCAGAGCTCAGGCCAAGAGATCTTGCTTTCCAAAGCTTGCTCCCATCTCATCCATGTACCCTGCTGCTAGATCCCCACCATCCTGCACCATTCTGCAGCAAACTTCCTCCATTTCTGCTCGCACCTTCTATTGGACCAAGTGTATCTTTGCCTCCGGTTTTGTCATAGCAAGTTCTCGGAAGAGACCTGCATGTCTAACCACCACTGATCTAAACAGAACACTGTGCTGCAGTTGTGATTCTGCCTGGTCCACTGCCTCCTCTGCCCACCATTTCCTCCCAGTCCTCATTCCAATGCTGGCCTTGCAGACTCTGGTGTCAGTAGAGTCTATATTTTGCAGCACCTCTCTTGCACTGGTGACCATGAACTCCATGAATGGGAGCTGTAGTTTGTTCTTCTGGCCCTACAAGGCGATGCTGCTCAGGCTTTGTGGCAGGCCCAGCCATTTGCAGAGAAAACAACTAACTTTTCTTTCATAGCCCTCGACCATTGTCAGTGGGACCTCATAGACCAATAGGGGCCACAGGAGATGACGAAGGATGCTTTGCTGGTAAATCCAGGCCTTGAATTTCCCTAGCATCCCTGATTTGTCCACTGCTGTCAGCCATGATTGGTTGACTGGAGTGATACAGTGCGTTTCAGGGTACTATCAAAACTTGCCTGTGCCATTCTGCTCTGCTGAGAGTAATGTGGTTCTTCTTGAGGATTTACCATCGCTGTGTTAATGCAGTCCTTCTTCCTCCCTTGCTATCTTTTACTGAGGCCTTTGTGATTTTTGTTCCAGTCTGAGTTTAGTAAGCCTCATCTCCCATCACTTTGGACCACTTGAATTTCTAGCCCTGTGCTGCTGAGCTAGTTACTACATTGCAATTATTACATCTTACGAGGCACTTGGACACATCATCAGTGATGTAATCTGGGGTAATTGGTTGTTTTGGGTATTTCAACAATTATACACCTTCATACAGGCAACCTAGCCAGGGTTGATAAATTGACATCTGACAAAAACACAATTTCTTCTAAACAAAGTTGAAATAAATAAAAATTGAATTTAAAAATTAAATTGGATGACCAAAACTTCTTAATGGAATTTTGAAGAGGTAAAGAATACTGGAAATTTTGCACAGCATCACTATTATACAGTGAGAATATGAACTTCAATTGTTGATTGACTACACACATTTATGTCTAAGAGTTTGGCTGCATCTGAAAACCAAAATATTTGCTACTTATCATTTCAAACTCTGTCATAATACATAACCTAAATTGATGTACTTTTTGATGAGTGAATGCAACTATTCTGACTATTCTATTTTACGAGTATGGAGAAATGCTTTCAAGGAAACATTACTTTTGCTGACACATCTTCTCCTTTGATCTCAGGGGGTCCGGTTTGATCCAGAGATCCCTCAGACCCTGCGGCTGGAGTTCGCCAAGGCCAACACCAAGATGGCCAAGAACAAGCTGGTTGGCACTCCTAACCCACCTCCCTCCCAGCAGAGCCCTGGGCCACAGTTCATTAGCAGAGACCCATGTGAGTATTTCTTCAAATTGTCTTTCTGTGCCTAAACTCGTCTTACTTTTTGTCTGTGTTGCTGCTTCCTTTGGCTGTGAGTTTCTCTTGTTTGAAATGTCTGGACAGCTGTTTCCTTTTAGGATTTTTGTCATTAATAGAGGGGTGCTTGTCTTTTAGATGTTACTCTAAATGAAAAACAGAGATTCATTTGTCTAATTACTTGAAGAGTTGTTTTTTTCTCTTTGGGTGTGTTTGTTACTCAGTTATATGCTGTGTACTTTTGCCATAAAGACTTACCTTGATTAGAGCGCCCCCCAAAATTGACACATGCCCGCTGTTAGATTAATGATTCATAAACAGTACATGTTCACATTTAGCTGTTGCCTTAATTATTTGGATTCAGAGCCTTTGAGTTCATGGCATGTATGGAATTTGCTAATGCAGCCCTGTACCTTTTTCCCCCTTTAGTTAGATATTTCTCCAATGGGTTAAGGATTCTGCAAGAATCAGCCATTGATAGTTGAACATAGGCCAGCTGTGGTTGTACATTCTTCCTGAATGACCAAACTGCTCTATCTTGGATCTTTTTTTTTTTGCCAGACAAAGGGTGTGTACTTGAGGCCCCAGTGGAAAATGGAAGGAAACGATTAATGAAACCATGACGTAATCACCAGGAGAGAAATTGCTGTCATTTCCTGATAAGAGATGTTTAAATCAGCCATTTTTCTGATTGTGGTTTGATAAACTGTTACCAGGAGACACAGAGAGGGAAAATGCTCCTTAAAATTGTACGACTATCTGATGGTTCTCAGATGAGTTGCAGTTTTTTCTCAGATTCTTCATTTTTAAATGTACACTCACTCTATACCACTCTGCACTGTCACCTTTCTCTTCACTCATGCTCTTTTTTTCACAGTCACTCAACACTCGATTCACTGAATAAATCATCATATCTGAGATGGTTTCCTCTCATTTTCTTCTGAATTAAGTCAGTTTAAGTGTTTATTGAGTATAAACAACTGTTTGCTAAGGCCCCCCACCTTAGGTACTGTTGCAACGCCTGTAAAGCTACAGTTTACAATAATATTAGTAACCACTTAATTGTAGTGTAGCGTAATCTAAATGTAGTTACTTTTTAGATGAACAGGCCCTTGATTTTTCAATCAGGTAGACAAAAGCAGGCTCCTCATTTCTAATTGGCAACTGTTGATTTTGCCAGCTCAAATGACAGCTGCCACTAGCAGATTGTATCAGAGGTTGAAAAAGCTGCCTTCAGCTGACTTTTAATGTTTCCAGCTGACTTGTTTTAGAACGAGAAAAATATAAAGGGGTCTTAAATATACATTGATGGCTACATACATGATAATATGCTAAAGGTCAGAGGCAAAAGCTACATGGTCCAAGCAAAAAGTGAACTTATTAGCTGGCTATCCATGTAGAAGAAATGTAAATATATGTAAATATAGAAACACTGTTGTTCTTCTATTGCTATTTGCCAGTCCTTGTTTTATAACTATGATAAGGAAAAATGTAAAATCAGATTGTTAATTCATTCTAAAATAACCCTGTTTAGCTGCTTAGCTTACATATGTGACTGAGCAAGATCAAGCTGCTAATGTTAGCCTACATTTTGATATAGTAACATTCAGGACTGAAAACACTACACAGTGGATATACTATTATGAACAAGGCTTTTTTAATGTATCATGTAATCTCTTTGGCCTTTATAGAAATACTTATTCACTACTGCTATGTAAACACACTGCCTAACAACACAAAAAATCTACTGCTTGACAGGCCAGCCATGACTAGTTATGGTTGCTAAACTGTAGTCGCTCCGCTGTCCACAGCAAACAGTCAGTTGGTTTGAAGACATGAAAGGAGAGGAAGCTACTTCAGATAACTGATACTCACCTGTCGCACAACTCCACGACCACCACCACTGCCGTCACTTCCACCCTGTCTCTCTAGCCACCCACCCATCCACTGGCCACTCTCCTCACTCCACTCCTCCTCTTCTTCTTTCCACAGATGAGCTCACAGTGCCTGCTCTATATCCCAGCAGCCCAGACGTGTGGGCGTCATACCCGCTGTACCCGGCGGAGCTGTCGCCGGCCCTCCCACCCGCTTTCACCTACCCCTCCTCGCTCCACGCTCAGGTAACCTGCAAAGCCACCCCTTTCTCCCCACCACCACCACTACCACCACCACCACCACCACTACCACCTCCTTCACCTCCTCCTGTGCCCACTGCACAAAAGCTGCTGTCGTCAGCCCTGAAATCACTCTCTGCTCCATCCCACAGATGCACCTCAGAGCACACACCACCCAGTCACCTCCATTTGTAAATTTACAAAACTACTGAAAGGCTGCAAATTATAAGCAGTCAAGTCTGAATCATTTCTAGTATTATGTATTTTATCTCTAATGGTTAAACATTTCGAAATCAAAAGGGCACCATGGTTTTGGGGAATTTTGCCATTTTTCTGACAATCAGGCAAACTCATGCAGGCATTTTTTAAATGTCTCTGCATTTTCACTTTATATTGAATGTGATCATATGTCAGTTCAGTGACATCTACAGTAACAGCAACTCTTACAAAAGTAGCTCAATACATATTTTCCTGTTAAATGTTTTTATATGTTACACTCGTTTTAAACAAACATTTTGACAAGAACATACAAAATATTAACAATTATAGCTTGAAACTATTCATCTGCTCACTCTGCACCATGAAAGCAAGAGGTGGAACAGGACTTTGATATAATAAAATTTGTTTATTGATAGTGAAATTAGTCTTTATAAATATTTGATTTACTTGGTGTAGTCCATTTTTGAAGACATGTAATGCTGTATTACCCCTCTCTTTAGAGAAACTGCAACCTGATCTCATTAACTTCCAGGAATTCAACTAAAATAAACTAATTTCACTGTTCAGCGTACCTACAAATTGCATGACATAAGAAAGGCATCCATGAGTAGTAGTAAAATTAAGAAAATGAGAGTAAGGAGGCTGGGGGGCTGAGGCTCAGGGACCTGGGCCTGGATCTGAGTACACTTGCCCCCAAAATCCAGTTCATTTGATTAGTGGATTAAAGAACCATGCCCAAGTCCACTTGAAAAGATGGTCTTGACCACAGTTCATGTGTACTCAGGTACAGTTTGCATCAGTATCTACTGTATCAAAACACAGAAGTGGACTGCTATTTAACATGTGATGTCATAACTATTCAACTGTCCTGCTCAAACATGAAAAAGATCTTTCTGAGAAGGTTGTTGTTGTTGTTGTTTATTGCTGGATTGCAAACCAACTATTGCCACCTTCTGTATTGGAGTGTGTAGATACATAAGTGTACGTAACAATATTACTAATGTGAAAGCTGAGTGGTTGGGGAGTGGAAAGGGGGGGAATCATACTCCTAAATTGTACCTAAAAAGTATGAAAAATGGCAGAATTTCACAAATTCCCTTAATTCACTACAGAAGTTGAATTGCATACTAATGCTGATACAAACAATAATAGAACTAAAATTTAAATATACCTCTAAGTGTACTGGACTCCTGCTTAGGTTTTTTGAATCCAAAAAGCTGAACTTTTCTAGGTCTTAACAAGATTATTTGGGAACAAATTGAAATCAGCATGTTGGCTGAGACCCTGAGCATATCTTGATAAAATCAAGACCAAAAAAAATGTTTTAATTTAGTTTATTAATTTAAAATTAATCAATAACAACTCATATCATGTTGTTGCGGATCCCAATTAGTGGCATCATCTGTTCAACTCAAACCTCCAGCTGTGAAAGGTTTGCATCATCATTTGACCATCACCTTCTTCATTAATTAAATCCCTTTCTTCCACCAACCATGATCCAGTTTATCGAGGTCTTCTAATCTGCACAGCTCCACTGTGAGTTCACATAAGAGTTCATTATTGATCTCTTGAAATTCTTCTCATGAATCCTGTTTGGTGCCGGCTGGCCCTGATAAGATCTCAGTACTAGATGTACCGTTTCTGAATTTTTTGTTTTCTGATTGGTTTGCAAGCTTGCATTGATCTTCATTCACCAATTATTTATTTATTTTAAACTCAAGCATACTTTGAGCTCAAAGGAATACAGTACCTGGGCATGTTTTACTGGCCTTTTATCTCTCCCAGTATATTTCCATATATGCAATGCCTATCTTCAGTAAGGTAATTTAACTACAAAGGCCTCTAGCAAAGACTCTAAAGCTGAAGCTGGGGTGATGTCAGAATTTGAAATGAGTGCAAGCTGAATCTGCCTAGCTGGCATTTTTCCACACGTCGGATCTGTGAACAAACACTGACACACACAATGAGAGTCTGGTTTTGTGATTTCAGGAGGGGGTTGTGGTTGATGTTAGCATCTCGAAGTCTCTTCTGACCTACAGAGATGCTGATGTACAATATAAATATGTTAAAATGTAAACAGCGTCTAGAGCTCATTACAACCAAATGATCAAATCCAAATTCATCGCATGATCTCAGCTCTCTTGCTCTTGGGCTGATTTTCTGCTCTCATCCTCTCTAGTGAGACAACATTAATACTATTGGATTGCTATTAAATGTTAGCAACTGAGCTGTTTGTGAAGTATACCTCTCAGAAATACAGTATACCCATCCATCATGTGACATCATGTGGATTTCATTTCAATACAAGACAATGATTGTGTGAGTTATGTGGAAATTAACTACACGTGACAATTAATAGACAATCATTTTCACAATCTAATGTCAACTATCAACCAAAAAGTTGTAAGTATAAAATTGCATATTGGAAAGTATATAGTTTTAGGAATACACTTAGATGTTAGATTCTTACCTTTTTAATGTCTGTATGAAAAATATGAAGCTACCGCCTGTAGCGGATTAGTTTAACTAAGCAGGGGGAAACAGCTGGCCTAGAGTCCTGTTGTCCTGGGGAAGTTGCTAGGCAACCAGTGGAGATTCCAGGAAGTCACTGCTCCTGGCCAAGACACAGTAACCCCACGTAAAGTCACAACTTGTTGTTTTTACACTGTGGTTTTTGTACGGTTTATACAAACGAGATGTTACATGTTAATTAGTGAGCTTCAGAAGTGCTTGTAAGTTGCTTTTGTTATGTTCAGCCAGAGCCAGGGTAGATATGCCCCCATTTCCAGTCTTGGGATAAGCTAAGCTAAATGGCTGCTGGCTCCAGTTTCATATTGAAGGGACATCATGTATTTACTTAATAATATGAGAGCGGTATTGATCTTATCATCTAACTAAGAAAGCCAATACACATATTTTTCAAAATGTGAAACTCTTTCTTTAAATGTCTGTAATCCATGAGGTTACAGGGTAAAAAAAAAGTCCAGTCTTGCTGAATTAGCCAAAAAAAAACCTGAATATCACATTAGCACTTAAAATATACATTATATATAGTCAGTTTATATGTGTGCGTGAATGTTAATGCATATGTGATCATGTGTGTTTAGATTCGTTGGCTCCCACCTGCAGATGGAACTCCTCAGGGATGGAAGTCCAGGCAGTTCTGCTGAAGTATGTGTGAGTAAAACACACACACACACACACACACACACACACACACCCATACACTCACAGAGCCCCCTGACCTGCTATGAAAGAAGTGTACATTGCACCGTGCCATGAAAGTACTACGATAAATGTTATGACACTTTGTTTAAACAGGCGGAGAGATATTCCTAAACATTATGTGGGGAATATCACAGGGTTTTACTCCATGCACGTGGTGTCAGCGTCAACTGAGCTCCCTCGTTTTACCCTCAGACCTCACATGAAAAAGGCCCCCATCCCACCGACTGACAAACTAACCCACTAATCAGTCACGTTTCTGCTCGTTGACTTTAAACATACACATACAACTCACCAACACAATAACAAATTAGCCTGTTAGAAGCAAACGTAGGTGTGTTAAAACCCCCAGTGGTCAACGAAACCACAGTCACTCCTCGTACATCATCCTAAGAGATGAAAGGTGCGATTTAAAGGGGAACTCCATTATCCCCCCCACCACCCCCTAGCTCAGGTCACAGGGTACAGAGGGTCGACTTTCCCCCATTGATGCGATGCTTGATCTCCGGCATCAAAGGCGGTAAGTCAAACAGAATAGACAACGAGCTCCGACGCAGATGCTTTAATAAAACAGATGAGGTAGAGCTCAGCAAAAATGACTAAAATGCTAATATCAACTGCTTTGATCGTTAATGTTATTATAAGCAGTGGTGGAAATCTTTCAGTACATTTACTCTAGTACTATTTTGTGGTACAGTATGTGCACCTTACTTTACAGTTAATGGCACTTTACACTTTAAGTGTAAAAATCAAGAGGCTCGCTGTACTTTTTACTCCACTACATTTATTTGGCGGCTGTATTATAAGGTTTTACACACGACACACTACTGATGATTAACTGAATATAACTGTCATTGATTTTGGAACAAAATTGTCTCATTACACTGAAGTGATCATTCATTAAGGTAACTTAATCAAGCTTAAGGATTAGAAATGCTGAGAAGTTTTTTGTGCTGGATCAGAGAAAATGATTGGTTCCAAAGATGGTTGCCTGATATTTTTTTGTGCTTGTATAAATAGGAAAGTTTATTGTCGTGCAGCAGCTCTAACATTGTCATAATAAACACTGAATAGTGTGATACAATAGTGTTGGTGCCAAGCAACAGATATTAGGAAATGTTTGTCATTTTGTCAAACCCTGGCAGGATGAAATACATTTTTTAATTAAAAAAAATGTTTTTTTGGCTTCACGACAAAGTACACAGTGGAGAATTATAAAAGGATAGGACAGAGAGAGACAGAGGATATGATGCTTCAAAAGGTCGTAAATGTGGAATATGCACCATGAACCGCTGGAATACCTGGGTTCTGCCGGAAGGGGCTTTTTTATGAATGTTTATTAAAAATGATCAGTATGGGGCTTTATTTAAAATAAGTCACAGATGAATTAATTTTAGTGGAGCTGCAGACAGTAAACAGAGCAGCTGGCCTCTAATAAGTGCTTTGATAAATACATGAGTCAACCGTAACCATGCATGAGCCACACAGCACATGTGCTTCGCTCTCTGGTTCAGACAAACTGAACGCTGTTGTGCTTGCAGAAAAACAAAACCACAAAGCACAACAAATCCCCTGCTAGTCTGTGTATCTGTGTTGGCTGGCTTTGTCTGTGTGTGCATGTGCGTGTGTGTATGTGTGTGTGTGCATGTGCCGGCGTTTGTGTGTGTGCACTCGGCGCCAGTCACACTGTCACCACTACCCTCCCTCTAACGTCTCGGGACAGGAAGAAACATGCTCTCCCGACCCCTCGGGGAGTCGGTAGGGAGTGGGTGGGTGCGTGGTTGGTAGCATTGAGGCTAACATTCATCAAGCTGTTGATTGGTGCTAGTCCTGCGCTGGTCCCTTCCAACCCTGCATCATGGCTGATTTGTCTATTTTCAGAGACTTAAACACACACACAGCATGATAAAAAAAAACAAAAAAAACTGTTGGAGTAATTTGATGTTTTGGGGATTTCTTCTCTGTCAGGGGGGTAAAGGAGGAAGGGAGTGGAGGAGGGAGGGACTTAAAGGAAATAATTACTTCTCTATCAAACCGGGGGGAAGTCATTTGGCCGGTTAGGCTGCCCCAGTGGATATTAGCCCCTCAGTGAAACAACAACATCCCCATATCCGGCTTGCAGTGGAGGGTGAAGTGTGGCTGAGACCTCCAGTCAGAATCAGGGGCGTAGGCAATAATGGGCCAGGGCACTGGGCAGCAGCCCACCCACATTCCTCCGAGTTTGATCAAAATATATTTTGTGACAATAAAAAATTATATGTAAGGAAACAAATGAATATAAACTTCATTTATTGTTGACTTGTGTGTGTTGAATTAGTCTTCTGATTAAAACAGAACTGTTGAAATAAGTTGTAGGAAGTCTGGTTCTGACACTCAGACTCTGAGTTGCCTTCAGCCAACCAGCTGCTTTTCAGACATCATGTGACGTTAACACTACAACAATGGCTAAACAAAGTTTTTAAAGTGTTTTTTGAAAAAAAGATGAGTGAGAAGACACTGCCTCCACTGATTGAGTCCACCAGACTCATCAGCCCTCAACAAGGTCCAGAGGCACCCCCCTCCTCTCCGAGAAAATTTTGAAGACAATAGTATCTATGAAATTTGATGCATTTTGGGAGTAACAACAATCACTTAGGAAATAATAATAAGTGCCAACACATAGATGAAAATTGGACTAGAATCCAATACAAGATAAGTCACAAATATTTTGAAACGACTCTTTTTCTGTTCAGTGTCTCAACGAATTGAAATCACTTTCACTGTCAAACATCTTTCAGCTTTTGTACTAAATTACATGTCAAGTGTTTAAACACTCATTACTCAAGTTCATCCAAACAATAAAACCATAATCTAAAAATTACACTAACATGACAGTGAAAAATGAGTGTGTATAATATAGTAGAATAAATAAACTATATATGACTGTTACAGCCAGGACTCCTGAATCAATCCAACTACAACATGTGTAAAAATGCAAGATAAAAAAGATATGTTTGAAAAGATGTAGGATTTATACAAATAACAAGTGCAGTGTATGCATGTGGGAATGTGTGTGTGTGTGTATAAATGAGTATTTTCACTAAAGGTAAAAAAGCAGTAAGAAGTCATGGGAAAAATCCACAGTGGAAACATCTTAACTACCAAAGCAGAAAGAAAAGAATAATGCTAATAGCAGCAGCTGACCACAGGTGAAGGAGGCCTCCTCCTACAAATGAAATGTTATTTAGGCACTGGGGCAAAAATGACATAAATATGGTACTCCTTGGCGTTTGGCCAGGCTTTGAAGTCTTCAGATTAACAAGCTGCTCAGAATTATTGCCCTTGATGATGTCACAACGGAGACACAAGCAATGAATTAGCATTGATTAATCACTTAGCTGTGCTTTTTGGAACCTGGAACACTGGTTACGTAATGTGCTGTAGCCTACTGCCCAATTTGTATTTTTTTTTCTAATTTTATTTTTACTCTTGGGTGTGTGGTAGCCAGGCAGGGATGGAAATAATTAATCCTACATTTGCTGGTTACTACACCCACCAAAAATGATGTGTTGAATACAAGGGAAGAAAGAAGTGCTGGGAATTTTTGAACTTACTTCTTCAATTACAGTTTAATTCAAACTTGGATAAAATTGTTGAAAAGATACATAGTCTTAATATGTGTTTAAAAAATATAAATATATACCAATACATAATATACCTTTTAAAATAAGAAATACCCTAAATGTAATTCTTATTTGCAATAAAATGAAAAGAAGAGGTATTTCTCATTATGGATCAATGAATTATAGTGATAAATGAGGTACCGCTGAAACATTTTGGTAATAATCACTGGACACACAACTATCTGTCTGTCCCTCATTTCCTGTCTGCAAAGATTCTGCATTAGAGGGCAAAAGGAAATTAGGAAACCTTGTCATCCCAAAATCTTTAGCAGCACAATGACCCAGAAGAGACTGACTTCTCTCTCATACATGCAAACACGTTTATTTTGGACGTAGGCTATTTGCCTTTTATGTGATCCTTTATCACCACGAGGGCCTGGCAAGGGCCACTTTTGGAGTAGGTGATATCAGACAGCATGGCTACAGCAAGCTAGGCTACTTGTTTATTCAAAGCTGCTGATGTGAATGTGTGATTGTGAATATTTTTACCATTAAAAATGTCAGAGCAGAAACTCCAAATTGATTCTGTGCACATAAGTTATGTCATGTTTTGAACGGTTAATAGTTTTTTGAGCTCAGATCTTGAACACAGTTGCTGCTTCTGTTCCTGTGTGTTTAACTCGTAGTTACTTGTTTTGAGTGTGTAGGTCAGGTGGAATACAGTCTATGACCAGGCCTGTTATTCATAGTGTTAACCAGCCTTATTTCGAGAGGTAGGATATATAGAGCACCCCTCCTTATAATTGCAAATCTATTGTGGATTAGTATCATCCATATTACCAATACCATATTGTTAAGGCCACTCATGTGCTTTGAAAGTGAGACCTCAACATGCTCTGTTGGTTGAGCATGTTGGGTTTGCAGTGTTTTGCTGTTGCCTTTATGGTGCAAAATATTTCAAAGTAAACTGGTTGCTTGTTTTTCTAGTTTATCTATGTTTGTTCTTTTTTTCTTCTTCTAACTTTTCATAAATCAGTTTTTCTGGGAAAAGGTGGCCCACCCACTTCTGTATTGGCCCACCCAAAATACAATTTCTTCCTACACCGCTGGTCAGAATATTGTGATAATTACAGGCAACTGCAGCAGCAATACACTCAAATGATGCAGCGTGTATGCCCAAACAGAAGACATCTTATAAGCACACACACACACACGCACACACACGCATGTACACAAACAAAAGTTTTATCGAATTTGTCTTTATTTGTAGGTATCTGTTTCTGAGGTTTCTGCCACCACCCCCATTACAATAATGGTGAAAGGAATTTTGTTTGTGTTGCTCACAGCATTGGAAAATTACACCTAAATAAGTCAACAGCTTCATGTCTTTCCAGAAAGTGGAAAACCGCAAACTTAACTGTGAACACATTTCTTAAGAACTACTTTCTACTGCAGAAAATGTTGTTAGGAAAGAGAATCAAATCTCAGAGACAAACATCTCTAAACAAATTAATCCAAAACGATGTCGACATTTCACTGACAACACAAGTCATAAACACAAAGAATACGGAAGAAAGACAGACATACAAGACACAGATATATCAGTACACTTTATAATAGGTGTAGAATTGACTTCAGACCGACTTTCATTATTTTCTGCCTTAGCTCCATGTCCTCTGGCTTGTCCTGAATACATAATATGCAACCATAAAAGCAACCAGTGCCATTAAGGTAACATATTAGTGCAGCAAGCATTTTTTTTCTTTTTTTTTTTTGCTGCTGTCAGATATATTACAGTAGATACACTCTTTGTTGTAACTATGATAAATTACACAGTGAGCCATCATTAAGAAGTTGGGAAACCAGGAATATTCTTACCTGTGATATTAGATCTACCCACGCTTACCCCTATCCAAAGCACAGAGTTATTGAAATCACTGAACCATGAGATAATATGTCTCAATACAACAATTGGAGCATAGTTCACATAGAGGAGACAGCAATTTTATTTGGTATGACAATTTTGCAACTGCAATTCTGCAGTAGGAAGTTTCAATTCCAGTGGCTGATATTCTCTTGATGTAAATGACTCTCTACACTAAAACATATCTCTTCAGTAAGCATGTTGACATAGTTAAATGTTATGATCATCATGTTCAACTGCATCTGTCTCCTAGCTGTAATTAAAAAAAGGGAAATTCTGCTCATTTGCTACAGTAAATACTGTCAGTGTCGAGCTAACCTCGCTTCTCTCTTTGTCCCTGACATGCTGCAGCTTTTCAAGCACAACACTTCAGCTGTACCAGACCTTGTGTTTTTTGGCCTTTCTTCCCTGTAAAATGAACACAGTCAGGTCAGTTAATTGATGTCCTGATGTGGGCTGTGATGAGGGGTGTTACTAAGCAGAGTACTTGTGAAATACTTTGAAACAATTTTAGCTGCAAGACAACAAAAATAAATATGAACCAAGGTTACAGAGAAAAGGCTGTTGCACCACTATTGTACAATCTGTCTGCTATTGATGGCTCATGTACAATTTTTTTTATTTTTTATTTTTTTAAAGGCAGTGTTTGTGAATTGTTATTCATGCTGAAGGCGTCTGGTGACAGTGAACCTTCGCAATGAGAATTCAAAGAAGCGTAAAGTGCCACAGTCCTGAGAGGCTTGCGGTCGGTCGACGCTTGTCTCGGCATCTCGCGGATGCGGACCACTCACAGTCAGAGTATGCGGCTTGCCTTAGGAAGTGTAACCGTGGGAGACTAGAATGTGTGTGTGTGCGTGTGTGTGTGTGTGTGTGTGTGTGTGTGTGTGTGTGAACAGCTGAAAGTGAGGTAGTGTTCAGGGTCTTTAGTCATGGCTGGTAATAAGCTTTCCTAATCACCTGGCATCCTGCCCGTCAAGTGCCATTTTGAAAACTTTATTTACAGCAGTGCCACTTCATACGAGTTCAAACAGGTAGCTAGCCAGAGCCAGACTTCTTTAAACATACTGCTGTGTATTGTAAGGATTTGTACTCTATTATCCTTGGAGGTTTAGGCCAGACATTCATCTGAGTGTTTGTGAAGCTGAATTGTATTTGACATTCATGCTCCGGCACGGGGCCGGTCCCAAAGACAACCTAATAGTGAACATTAATGCCTAGTGAACTGGAGGGAAAGGTAATCCGGATTTTCCATCTGACAAGACATGGTGGGGGAGTGTAGTGTGTGTGTACCCCTATCATGCGTGCTTGTGTGTGAGCCTGAGAGAGATGAATATGTGTATGTGTATGTGTGTGTAGTCTGGCTGCCTGCCCCGAGGAGCTTTTTGGCCAATAGCCCGACAAAACCAATGGTTCCTGTGCAATGTTGGAATAACTCCCACTAGAGAGCTGAGGGCCAGCTGGGGCCCCTTCTAATAAGGAAGTGGGACTTTATTCCTTCACCCCCTACTGACACATAACAAACACACACATACACACACACACACATACACATACACAGACAGGCATACAGTGTAGCTAGACACTGTGGCCTCGTCCCTGCGCCGGGTCTCAGGAGCTAGATACATGTCAGCAGCTGCATTCATCACCACCCAGCTCCACCAGATATTGCTGGTATGTGAGAAACACAGCCAGGGCCTAAAGGCTTTTCTTCGGATTAAAGGGGCTTTGGACGGGGCCCTTTTTCACACTGCACAGGTAGAAGGATCTTAAAGGACCATACAGGTGTGCTTGCAAGTTTTAGCTACTGAACTTCAAATCAATTATACTTTACATTTTTGCTGACAATTTTTGAAAAGCATGATATGCAGCTTTAGATTTTTGGATGTATTTTTTCTACAGCTTCAGGGAACTATTGGTTTTCATTTATTTACATATTACATATGCTGCAAAAAGGTAGAGGACTCTTGAAACTTGCTTATGTTGTGTAATTGCTGACAGTGAACATCAAGTTCAGCTTAATTTTTGTCCGTGTTACATTGTTGGGTGGTAATGCAGTTTAAAGGTAAAACGAACTGAAATGTCTGGCGGTTACTGAGCTGAAACAATTATCTTAATTGTTTAATCCTCTGCTGATTACTTTCTTAATTGATTGGTTATCTGTTGAGTCCATGAATGTCCATTAAAATTTCCCAGAGACCAGGGAGAGTTTACTATCATAAAAGATTAAAAAAGCAAGCAAATATTCATATTTGAGAAGCAGGAACCTGTGAATTTTGAACATTTTTGCTTAAAAAATGGACTTTTTTGGAAAGGATTGCAAAATTTTAGCTACTAAAGTATTGTGACCAACATACAGTATGTACCTCAAACATGTGTTTGGCATTCTGTATTTTAATTTCTTATTTCCTCTTTCCTCTATTTCTTTGCCAACATACTGTAGTTGCCAATGTCAATATATCTTTAATAAGCTGAAACTTTCTGATATTATCAGCCATACTGATGCTTCATTTGACAAGAATTCATGTAGACTTGATGTGGTGGATTATTCAACTCATGCAGGATTCAAGAGTGTTAAAAGGTTTTCATACCATACAAGAATGAATAGAGTCCGATGACGCCTAGAGACATAGAAACAATAAACTTTCCAATACATAGGAGCATAATTTATAGAATGTCTAGTAGTGATTAGTGTAAGTATAGTACAGTCTAGGTCATTTATAGTAAATGGGCTGAAACATGATATGTTGTCAAATGCTGTGCTTAAATTTGTGAGCACAAGATCAATGCTCACTGATAACACAGCTAGGAACATTTTCCACATGAAGCCTTGTGAAAAAAAACACCCAAAAAAACAAAACAGTGCACACATTCATGAGAAACTGAGTCACCTCCCACATTCTCAAACACTGCTTGTTTACCTATCTCACATTATGCGCTTGGGCCGAGTTATTGGATGTAACACATTAAGCCCGCAAATCACTAAACCTTTCCCTAATACGCACAGACATGTTCAATGATCAACCCAATCTTTAACCTTGGTGTCTCAGCCAGAACAAATAGGGTGGTCTGGAAGTATGCATCGCATCAGCTTAGCCAAGCGGCTGTACAACGCATCGATTCCCTCATCCTTGATTGAACGCGCAACAGGGCATTAGCTAGACCAGCCGTGCCCCATCCGAAACGCAACGTTCTCTGAGCAGGGAACAGTTCCCAGTCTGTCTCTCTTTCTTTCTCTTAAGGTCATGTTTGGTTTACTAATTGTTTATTGTTCCAAAGAGTCACCCCCCCTCCCTCCTACCCATTCACCCACCCGCCCACCCCCTATCCCCCGCACAAGAGTTACCACGGTCTCTAAGAGACATCTATTTTTGGTGATACATCTGGGGGTGGGTGACGGGGTTGGAGGGTTGACCTTTAGCTTCGGTCTGCTGGTGGTGAACTGATGTGGGGGTGCAGTGTAGTTTAGTGGAGAGGGATCATGGGAGATATGGTTATTGAGCAGAAGTTCAACATAAGTATTTAAGACTATTGTCATGTGACTTCCTGTTTGTCGCAGCTGTACTTTAAGCTTGAAGGGTTTGGGAAAAAACTGGCATTTTAAAAAGGGGCGATCCACTGAGTTCACATGTCAGTCACTTAACTGGCAGGACTACACATACAGAGAAAACATATAATGTTTTGTTGCTCTGGTGGGAGTTTTAAATCTGTTACAAACTGGGGGCATTGAACTTAAGAGACATTAGTTTTTACCAGACAGAACGGATCTAACAATATATTGTGTTGCATTTTGGGAATTGTAGGATCCAGTAAGCTTGAGCCACGCCAGGGACTAAAAATCCAGATGTACCATTTGTTATTTTCTCTTTTGAGTCCCCTATCTATAAGGAAGTGCAAAAAAAATGCTTTTGTAGAGCTTTAAATTTACCATAAAGTTGAAACAACATCCCTGTTGCAGCTTATTCACTTCAATAAAACTCCCATCTCCTTTGTGTCTTCAGGTTCCTGATGTGTGATGGTGGCCGTGGCCGGCTGTGACGGGCGTTGCTGATTGCGTCTCTTGTCCAATTAGAAAACCAGGAGGACTGACCTGACTCCAGCTCACGTAGCAGCGTACCGTCGGTGAGTTTCCAGCTCTCAGGTAGCCCGACTTCAGGACCATTGATCCCAACAGGCGAGGACAAAAGGTGTAAATCTCACACCTCGCCACCAAAGCAGCCTGCCTTTCTCCCTTCTGGCTTAGTGTCTGATTTGAAAGTGTTTTTGTTGTGTTTTTCTTTTTCTGGATTGGGGGGGGGGGGGGGGGGGGGTCAGTATCACACTGCCAAAGACATCTGCTGGAATGAACATAACTGCACCAAACCATATTGACAGCATGTCAGCTTTCATCTGTGTATGTTTCAACTTTGTGCTCAACAGAAAAAGTGTTTTGAAAACAAAACCCAGAATCGCAGTATTAGATATTTACTCTATAAAAGTGTGTGTGGTCTTGGCAACTCGTAGGCAAGCGCGAGAAATAGAGGAGAAAACAAGAAACATGTTTTGTGTGTATTTAAGGTTTTGGTGTATGTGTGTGTCTACACCACAGTTATCTACCCATGTGTGTGTGTGAATTTACGGGCGTGTGAATGTGTTTGCGTCGTGCAACAGTTCCACACGCTCCCCTGTGTTTTCTAGTGTACGAGGTTTGTGTGTGTGCAGTGACCATGGCAACCTCACCCCTTTTTCCTTGTCTCCCTCTATCTCTCTCCTCTGTCTTTCTCTCAGGCAGCAGCAGCCTCATGGGCCTCAGGACATACTAGACCCCAGCCTCCATCACACATCGAGCCACCCCCCCCAACCCACCCCGAAACCCCCAAAATCCCTCCATCTCTTTTTTTATACTGTTACATACTCAAGATTTACCGGAAGCGCTTTAGCTACACCTCCTCTGACACCTACACGAAAGGTACCGCATGACAAAGGCACACACACACCCTTTGTTTACCAGTCGACTGCATCGCCCGTCTAACATTAGCTGGTCTCTCGCTTTGCATTCAGTATACGCGAGTATAAAGACAGCCCACCAAAGGAGTGCAAACACATTTATGCAGCCCACTTTTGCAAGGCCAGACGTACGGAAGTGTGGCTAAAGCGCTACCGGATAATGTTATTATATGACTATAATTATTACTATTCTGTATATCATTCATATTAATGTTATTATGATGATTACATACATGTTGAAGCATGACTTTGCAGAAAAAGGAAAAAAAAAACAATGCTGTACATTTTTAGATATTTTAAAGAAATACAAAAAGGTATTTTTGTAATCAAGACAATGTTTGAAATGGTTTTTGTTTGATTGGTTCATGTTGTGCTAAAGTGTGTGAGGAACTTTCCTACTTTTCGTTCTTTTTTTTTTGTTTTTTGCCCTTCCTGTTTCGTGCCATTACTAAATGGTAAGCCACCTCGCTATACCAAAGCAGTCCTGTTGGTTTGCTCTTATCCTGTCTACATATTAATGTGGATTTCGTTTCGCTCATGTGTATCTTGTGGCGTCTTTTACCTGATGAAGGTATTAGTCCCTCTTTTTTTTTTTTTTTGTCTGACATGCTTTGGTTCAACTGAGCAGTCGATGTTAACATGGAGAGACAAAAACAAGTTTGAGGTAAATCAGATGTGTTAAAAAAAAAAAAAAAAAAAAAATTCCTTCACTGAGGCATTGACAGGAGTAAGCCATCGCTGCTGAAGGTAGAGTGACCCCCGAGACTGCAATACATGGCAAACTGAGCCCTGCTATAATTAGGAATTTGCTCCTTCATTGTGTAGCAGGAGGACAGCAGCACAGTATAGAGAAACAAAAGACCAAAGGCATTTTTTTTATTACACTGGAGAGCTATCTAGGCTAGTGGAATTATTTCATTTTTGACTGCTTTGTAGTCCTCAATCTGATTTCTTATGAAGTATGACATTATTTTTGCTGCATGTCTCATTTGGTGTCACTCCAAAGAGCCACTCTACATCTGAAAGGATATTCACTTTAAGCAATTTGTCTCTTTTGTCTATTTTTAGGGAGCCAACGTGATTCAAAATGCTTTTGTAAATTTTTGAATTTACATAGTAGTGATGGGAGTGGAGACGAAAAATCAATCTTTTTGTAATCTTATGTTTTCTGGGCCTGCAATAACATCTTTTCTGTATGACATATCATCGTGTGATCGTCATCCTGTGACATTTTGACGCCGGAATTATCATTCATGTCGCGTTCTTACTTAAAACAAACAGCGATTCTTGTACTTTTCTGGCTTAAGGCTAAGTCACATTTCACAGTGATGTGACAATCAAAAAGTGAAATATGAAACAACAATCTTCCCTATTGTATTTAGCCCAGGTGTGTACAATCATATTGGACTGGTTGAATCATATAGTCAGTGTTTGTAATGAATAATAATAATATGCACATCATATCAACTGATTTTCTGAGATTTTTTTTTTTTGCTTTTACAGACATTTTTTAAAGCCAAGTGTGGCGCCAAATTTATTAGAACAAGTATTTATAAGGTGTGTGTGTGTGCGTGTGTTTTTATGGGTATTATGTTTTTAAAGTTCATAGAAGATGCCCATCATATAATTCAATGTAAGTATTATTGTAAGTTTAATTGTATATTCATTTGGTAATTTTCTAGAGATTCTTTTTGTGTTTGTATCTGACTGATCGGAACATACTGTATGTAATATATGAATACTGTTTTACCTACATAATTCACTGTGAAATCCAGAAAAAAAAACCATGCCCTTTGAACGAATGGATCTTTTTGTATTTCGCCAGCAGTACGGTACAGAAGTTCCTGGAAATTCATATGATGATCCCTCCTTTTTGTCAATGAAAAAAATATTCCTTCCTTGTTTCTGTATACCGTGTGCGTACCCGTGTGTTCTGTGCATGTTCACGGCATGTGTGTGTTCTTCTTTTCTTTTTCTTAATGCATACAGTACTGTTGATATTTATGTATTTTAGCCGCTGTAAGGAGAAACTGTATTTCAGTGAATTGCAGAGGTTTGTTTGTTTGAAACAAAAAAAAAGGTGATCAAAATGAGAAGTTTTTATGAAAATGTTAAATGAAGACATTTCAGGCCGTCTGCCATTAAAGACTGTGACGTCATCGCTGCTGTCATTATTACATTTTTATCTTTCAGAATGTTTTTGTGGTTGCGTTTCATGATGCATGCTGGTTTTTTTTGTTTTCTTCAAACCAAGCACCAATCAAGTGTGATGTTTTACTTGCTTTTGTCAGGTTCGGGGTCCCACACTGAAGAGAATTTAAGACCCACAAAGACATCTACCTACGTAAAACACAATTTCCTCTTCCCCTCTCACACTTGTCATTGGATAACACCTCCCCCACATTCCCAGGAGGCCATGAAAAACATGATGTGGGATCCTATAAAGTGGTTTGTGTACCAGGGGAGCTGGAAACCTCTTTTTGCCCTCTATAAGAATAGCCCACCTAACCCAGGGGCTGGCTACTCCTGAGACAGAGGCCACATCCAATTTAGTTTCTCTCTTCGCTGTTTCCACTCTCTCTTGTCTGCTCTGTCACACCAGGTGGCACACACCAGCTTCTCACATGACACACACTGGTCCATGCCTAGAGGGTGAGGAGGAGGAGGGGGGCGGGGGGTTCACACCGGGTGTCAGAGTGGAGTAAAGTGGGGGGATAAAAGTGTTTGTGTATGCGTTTGGGAGTTTGGGCAGGGGGGGACAAATTCATCCAGGTGCATGCATGCATACGCCCAAGTGGCAACACTTACTAATGGTGTTACTCCATTTGACAAATCCATTAAAGAGGTGTTTCTGTCTCCTCTCACTCATCCTCTCCCAGCTGTCATATATGTCCTTAAAAAAAAAATCTTCTACCCTTTGGATTTATCTGTATCTCGGACATCACTGCTTGTATTTTGTTTTCATTTTGCCATTAACTGCGTTGCTTGGCTCGCTTTGCGGTAAAACATGAACCACCACTTTCTGTATCACGCATTGTTGTTACACACAGTTCCTGAAGAGACAGTGGATTCAGTGTGTTCATAGTGCACTTAAGCCCCCTTCAAATGAAGCCATGTCTGTCTGTGAGCCAGCAGATTTAATATGTTTACGACTGATTTCCCTCTTTAAATCATTTCATTTGATCGTTTAAGAGGCCTGAGTGGGGGTGAAACTCTCTTAACTAAAATAGAAAAAAAATACACGATGATTGCAACATTTGGGTCTGGCTGGGAATTAACCAGGGATGTTTGTGTCTCTCCCCACATTTCCTGTCACTCTACTCTGTCTCCTATTTTAGTTAAGCTTACAACCCCCCACCCCACCTCCCCGTGACATACTTTGACATTTTTTAAAATGCACTTATTCGCTTTCTTCCCGGTAGTTACGTAAATGGGAAGATAGATGTCTCTGTGGTAAATTTGAAGCCAGAGCCAGCAGAAAAGCTTTGCATAAAAACATGGAACCAGGAGTGGTATCAATCTTCTCATCTAACTCTCAGCGAGAAAGAAGAAGAGAATATTTCCCAAAATGTTTAAACAAAAAAATAATGATCTCTTATCCCATGAATTGAATTGTGGCCAGATTTTTTCTGGCTAGTGTTTCAAACCACCCGGATGGGACTTCCCAGTGTATTTATAAAGACCTTATCTTGTTAAATGGCAGTCTACTTGCAGGCTCTGGTTGATTTGCACTCCCACACATCAACAAATGATCTAATATTAATTTGAAATTGCTGTAGAACTTTTGATCTTTAGTGAACAATTCTCTTTTTTTTCTTCTAAAACCTGACATACTGTATACCATCATCATCATCATCATCATCATACTAACACTTCCAATTTCACAAGGTTGGCAGAAGTTATGCGAGAGTATGTACTGTACACAGCGTGAATTTTAAAATAGCTCCAAACTCTCGAGGCATTTTAAAAGGGTTCACATACAGTAGCCTATTCAGCACTGACTAGTGATAGTGACTCATCATTCAGCAGCCTCTGTCATATGTCTCTGCGAAGGCTTGAACAGTCATTGTCTAAACAGTGATTGGCCAAAAGTGGGTTGTGTCTTCTTGGAAAGATTACCCAACCCCAAAGCCCTGACACTCCCCGACGCGCTGTTGGTCTCTTTTGTGATCGTTACTCTTTTAGATAAGCTGACGACTTCAGAGTGAGTCAGTGAATTTGATTTCACAGCAGGTGTGTGTGTGTGTGTGTGTGTGGGAGGAGGAGGGGGGGAGGAAGGGTGTGTAGGGTTCTTCCTGCACTGTCCTCTCTGCGCTCCCCTCTGTCCTCACTCACTCTCAGTCTTTCCTCTGTCCACCTCTCGGCTATTTTCCTCCTCTCTCATCCACAGCCTGCACCTCCCTCGGGTGGGCCCCTGCGCCTTCGGCCTCACAGCAATGAAAACACTGAGGTCTCCCACTTCTTTCCTGTTTCTCACCGGTTTCACGCTGCTGCACTCTCTACTCTTTGATTCCAGAAAGATTCTAGAAGATTTATTTGCTTAATAATTGGAGTTGAAATCCAATAATTGTGTAGGCGTGTGTGTCTGTCTGTGCAAACAGGGTGTGTGTCATATGATAACTTGACAGAGAGATGACATCATATGATAGCCGAGGCTATTTCTCTTTTAAAGGTAAAGAGCTCCACAGCACTACCCAATGGCTATAAAACTACATTACAGCATTCACCTATAGTCCAATGAACAGTTCCCATAATGATTGGTGGAAGACTTATTCAGATCCTTCTCTTATTAAATAAAGTGGCACTACCACACTGTAACAATACTCCAGTACAAGGGTGTGCTTACGTAAAAATAGTTTAATTAACTTAATTGACCTATGAATGCTATATTATTATATAGATATTATTACTGCTGCCTTAACATATAATATTCATTATGCATTTTAATGATTTTATTGCATTGTAATGTAATGAGGTCAGCTGGTGTTGACTCCTGCATAATATTTTACATTTTGTGTGCATGAGTGTTGTAGAGTAGAAATATAATGTAGCATAAATAGAAAATACCCATGTACAGGTACCTCAAATTTGTACTTCAAGCATGGTAAGCAAGTATAGTGCCTAAGCAAATCTACTGCATGTAATTATTTTTCATAATCACTCATAGTAAATGTTTTTCTCCAACATAACAATAAAAAAGCAATATATTCATTATGCTGAAATAGCAGTGGTTTCAGCCAAACCTACACAACATTAGGGGCTTTTTTCATAAAGTACACTAATAAGGTGAAAGCAGGTAGAAGATGTGTATTGTGCAAAACCTGCATGTCAAAGCACATCAGGAATAGTGTAAGATTGGAAACAACTCCAACCTTATTAGAAATTTTAGTCCCTTTAAAATAAAATTTAAAAAACATACCACAATCAACCCATTTTCCTTACACCAGAATCAGCAGACTCACAGTCTTCTAGCATCACTGTATCTGAGGGTTCTCTGAGGACTTCACTCCCCATGGTAGGTTGAGGGGCAAACCGGTGTTCAAAGCAGTCCTGGCTCTGCCAGATTAGCCTAGTGCGTGGTGGGTTTATACCCCCATGAAAGAGGGTGCCACTCAGGGCTCAGAGGGGGGCTGCGATCAATTGATGGTAGACTCAGGCAGTCCAGGTTTTGATGTGGGATGTCGAGGGAGGATAGCACCCTTACTTTTATTAGTTATTAATCATACTTGGATGAAATGTTCTATATGTTTTATATTCGGTAGCACATCATGACTTATGGTGAAAATATCATTTAATGCAGCACTTTTTTATGCAATGACTTTTGTGAATCCAGCAAATAGAACATCATTGCAATGATTCATTTATAATTTTCACTGGAACCATATCTTAACCATATCTTACAGTTAGAAACAAACAAAATGAGTGTTTTTACATGTTTGAAGAGGTTTATCTGTCTGTGACGTTTGAATACATTTCCTTCATATCTATATCTATATCTAAAAATAGGCTATGTCAAAAATATTTCCATTAATATCCATATATAAACCTGATTTCAACCATATTGCACAGCTCTAATTCACACCATGAAAGATATTTGTCCTCATCCCTGGTGAACTCCCCATATCTAAATGATAATCAACTCTGTGTCGGTTATCTGTTATTTATAGAATTAGAATACGCACTCTTAATCTGTTTTATTGTATATATTAGAGAAGCAGATGATGCTGATTCAACTACAAACTAGTGAGGAATAAACACACAGTTTGTTGTACTGCAAAGAGTGATATCTCAGGATTCAAACATGCAGCAAAACTGCTCAAATTTCTTTGTAGCTTTCAAATAAGATTTTAATGCCTTTTAAATCATAGTTTCATTGGCCAGACAAGTTTATCAGTAAATGAAGTGTCAGGTAAGTCTAGTACAGCTGTAAATCAAAAGTATGCAAAGGTCGCCCTCTTGTGGTCAGAGAAGCTCATTACACACACACACACACATACACACTGCATTTCTCCCCACAACTGAAAGGCAAACATTTCTGCCAATGAATGAACATCATTATCCACCATATTTTTTTTTTTACAACCCTATCATGTGAGAAACCCTTATCATCATCACTGTGTTTGTCTGTTCAGGATACTTGCTGTTGAGGGTAGCACATGACAGCACAAGACCCTGCTGCCACCACGTGATCCGACTACAGTCATGCTATGCTAGAGAGACTTGAATGCAGAGTCTGAAATGCTTTGCTAATGTGACATTTCCCTCACAGACTCGACAGCGATGATGAACTTATGGTGCTCATAAAATCTAATCACCAGCACATGATCTTAGCTGACCATGACTTGCAGCTTTGTAGACATTTGATGCACCAATTAGACTTTTTTTTCTGTCATGAATTTACACTCACATTCAATTAAATCTACAAATCTTATTCCTCTTGTGCTCAAACATGTAAAAAAACAACAAAAAAACCACAGATGACACATGACATTTTATTTATTATGATAAACTAAATCAGAGCCTTCTAGTGCAAAGTTAATGATTTCCCATCTGCTTAAAAACACATAACACCTAATGAACTGAGTGTAATGACTTGATCCTCCACTACGTGATGCTCTAAGCTGTTTCCCTTAACAATGATGAAGACTAGTGTGAGCACCATGGTCAAGTTAAATGTAGGAAAGCTTTTCATCTCCACTGTAGGAGACATTTAAAAAGCTAGTGGTGTCTACTCATTTAGATATTGATTTCTATCGATCTATATTTTGAGATTTCTGCCTCTGCCTGAATACATTGGACAAGGATTTCCATAGGCGTTGCTCACAGCAATATCTCAAAATCTGGGCAACTAAACCAAAACTATCTGCATTGCTAGACACCACTAGAGGTCAGTGAGAAAATATATTTTGTGTAATTTACACGAACCAACCCTTTAATCAGTCTTTGGCCATTTATAATATGCTTTTTTTTTTTTTTTTAAAGATTCTTTTAAAGGCACATCAGACTGTCATGGTGATGACATTTTCACCTGTTTGCCCTGCTGCGTGTAATTAGTCGTCAAGTATTTCAAGAGGTCAGTTGGCAGTTTTTTTTATGTGCCATATTGTCTCATTGAAGCTGCTTCTCCCTGCTGTCAAAACTCTGAAAAAATGCCAATACTTTGAGGTATATGAAGTAAAATATCAGGAAACTTGGCCGTGTCTTTCAGTTAGAAAATAAACACATAAATCTATATCGTGTCATCTATATAAAAATAAAATATGAACTTCAAACTCAAGGTTACTGCTTCTTGAAAATTCTCTTAGCATCCACTCCCTCGTAGTTGTAACTCTGCAGGGAAACAAGACAGAGAGAGAGGTGTTACTGTATGGAGACATATATTGCGGCCAAAGTGATTAACATATTTCATAGGAATTGGATTATGATCGATGAGACACATTTGGACCTACTGACCTGCACAAGTTCTCCTCCCACCAGAGTTCTGGTGGTGGTCAGGACCTTGTTGTTGTCTTTCCTGGTAAATTTGCCTTTCAGCATGTCACCATCCATCTCCCACGCACCCTGATGAAGAAAATATACAGTTGGTGATGAAAGCTTTTTAATGCTCTTCTTATGTTGTGCTACCTTAAGTTTCACAGGGAATGCCTGTTGTTTTGTTGTTGTTGTTTTTCTGAGCACCCATTGCAACTCCTACATCTTAACTGTAGCAGTTAATTATTCACTGGCACCTTTCCATTGCTTCCAGCTTTATCTTTAGCTGGCGTGGTTTGCAAGCAGAAATGGAAAAAAAAAATCTGGCTGCAATGAAATTACGAAACAGCACCTGTTTGGTTTAATAGTGTCTGAACCTCTTTATGAGGCACTCACCGAGACTTCAGTGCCGTCGGCCAGGCTGTAATCGAATGTGACGCCCAGGGTGAAGTCGATTTCTTTGGTGCGGAAGGTGCTGGACTCTTTGATGTGAAACTTGTCCCCGGTCTGCTCGATGGTGATCTTCAGGTTGTCGTGCTCTGCTAGCTTGCGCTTCATGATGTTAATACCTTGTAGAACAGAGAATAATAGCAATATGAAGCTGGATTGTTGCCATTATAGGATGCAATGAAGGTAATTTAATGAAAGCAAAGTTGGAAGGAGCAATTTATCTTCATTCAAAGAAAAACATTTCAAAAAAAGGATTCTGCTTGTAGTTGAAATTGCCACTAGTCCCTTTAAAGCAGCACACAGTGTCAAAGTCCAGGAAAAACCTTTGTTCATTGACAAGCTCTTAATTTAGCAACAGCTATTATAATAGGCACTGCTATAAATCTTCAAACTTATCAACACCTCACTGCACTCTGTTAAACCCACACAGCAATGTCAAACCATGTGGAAACACATGACACAGTTACATATATTGCCCTCTTAAGGTAGATCATAAGGCCGGAAAAAGCAGGCAAATATGATATGTGTAGTGAAACATGATATGAGTGACAGACTCTCACACACCACTCACCCATTTGCTCCATGAACTTGTCATAATTCTCACTGCGATCGACCTTCCAGGTTCCGTTGAAAGCCATGGCTGCAGGCTTGTCGGGTTGGAGGCTTGAGAGTTGAGTGGAAGAGCGTGGGATCGTGAATGACCACTGGCCTCCATTTATATACACCCCTCTAATCGTCCTATCAACCCCCCCACCCACACCCCCACCCCCACCCCACACATACACACACCTCCCCGACCTGGCATGGAAGATACTCTTCTTTATCTCACTGATTATCTGTCTGCTGATGTGGCCATTTAAAGACTGTGTCAAATGTAGGGCGATTGCCGCACGACCTCGAGCACACACGGATAAATGAGCGGAGGTCAACTCCCCTCAGTGGGTCTGACAAAGTGAAACACTGTGGCACTGTTCTGCAGGAGAGAGCGAGGAAAAAAAGAAGAGTAGGCTGTTTGTATGTCACTCAACTGAGCCCCTTTCTGTTCCTCAGTCTTTTCTCTGTTGCACTGTTTGTGCCTGGCATGAAAATGAGTTTCTATCTGACCGTAACAACTTGAGCTGGCATTCTTACAACAAGTAGTGACCCAGAGGAAAAAAACTCACTCCATTTGTCCAGAGTTAAAGGAACACATGTTTGCAAGCACCTTAACTACAAATCAAACCTTGTAACATGTATGTAACATTTTTGATTGCAGGCTGTGTAGTTTGAGTTATTTTATGTTTTTAAGTTCTGTTTGCTATGAAAATCAATGAGTAAACTTTCTTATGTTGTGTAATCCATAAATAGCAAGATTTTATACTGTATATCAATATTGTCAATGTTACCTTGTTGTTGCTTGGTAATGCATTTCAAGCACACATTGATTTTGAAAGACTGCACAAATCACTCTTTTTTTTTTTTTGGAACTTTCATCCGTATCACAGGGTCATCATCGCTGGATAAAGTTTGCTCAGTTGTCAGAAGCTGTTGCGATTTCATCCATAGCATTTTAAAGACTTCTTGTCGCAATGCAAAAGTTCATTCTTGACCTGAGCAAACTTCATCTTTCAATACAGCTGGAAAACATTTTGGGGGAAAAAAAGCGAGTAAGTGAACCTTGAGTTTTGTCAAACTACTGTTCCAAAGGTCAAAGATACATTTTCATACTTAACTTTCAGCGAACGCAGACGAGACGTCTGGAAAGTGTTGATGAGATTTTAACAGCTCCTGAACTCACATGTCAACAGTCTCCATGACAACTGGGCAAACTCCTTTCACTGATGAAGACTGGGTGATAGGGTTGAAAGCTGGTAAGCTGCTAACATTCTGCTGCTAACATTGAACTTTCATGCTTAACGGTATTTATTGTTTAGATTGTAATATTATACAGAAGTGAATGGAAATCAACAGATTCCTGGAATAGTTGGCAAAATACATCCAAATTTATGAAACACAGTAGCATGGACCACAAAATATAAAACATGTAGCAAACTACAGCATTGCATTCTTGAATGTATCAAAGTAGTTACCATTCAGTCAGTGTCCTGGGACAATGGTGCACTATAACTGCATTCTTGAGAGGAAAGCTGTGCACTTTGACACGGACTATGGACACTGAGGGAATAATGACTGCATTGTTCATACCTCAAGAAGCCTCCTCAGTCACCACAAGATGCCACTTCTACTCAACAAAACAGTATTAGCAGATCAATATTCTCTGCTAGAGCAAAGGAAAGGCATACTGCATATATAGGTGATGATAGCAAGGATCATATTTCACATAGTTATCACAGTTCACCAGTGCTGCTGTGTTCATATTCATTGCATGCTGCATGGTTAAAAATACATTTGGGATCAAAGCGATACTTCACAGATGAATGACTACAGTTTGTCTAACATAGCATGACGGATGCCGTTGTTTATAAAAGATGGAGGATAAATCTATGGGGGAAACCTAATTCCTGGGTTCAATTTATATGATTAATGGGCTCTAAGTGTTAACATACTGTACCAAAGTATATCCAAGGAAAAGGAATATTTTTACTGCAGCATACTGTAGATGGGTACATGCTAAAATAATCTTCTCTGGTTGTCTTCAAGAAACATCTTTAAATAGGACTACAGGGCTGGGAATAGAGGTGATTCACTCTAACCGTTTAAAATGGTAAAATAACATTATTGTATAATTTTGACTGTAATTCAAAGAACATGTGAGTTTTTTTCATAGATGATTTATGATATTTATTCTTTCACAAAATTAGTGCATGACCCCAGTTCCACTTTTTTCCAAGCAACTAATATTCGCTATATATTTAAAATAATCAAATTTGCACAAAGTTACATACTCTGTAATTTGAAAATATTTTACATTGTAAACATTTTTGCATATTTCTAGCAACTCTTTTCTCATAATCTAGCAGCGGCCCTACAGTTACATCAGAGCAATAGCAATGGGGGTATTTTGCAATTTGTCTCATTGTAAATGCCATTAAAAGTAATGATTGTAATATGAGTTTGTATCTGAATATAGCTGTCGCCTCTCCCATAATCCTCTTTTATTGCTGGCAATAAAAATACTTTGTACTTTGATTCTGGCTCACTTGATATATTGTGTGCTATAAACTATGTATTATTATTCATGTTTGAATTGCTATCATAATGAGATTAAGAGTGATATTGCTGAAGTTTAATATACCTGCTTTTATTGATGGAAAATCCACACCCTGTTTTATATATCAACTTCACCATGCTGTTTATGATGATCAGTATGCATCCTGTAGAGATTTCTTTCTGTGTCTCTGGGGTTGATGTTACACTTCGAAGTCACACACTGAGAGAAGACTATAATCTCACTAATGACTCTGTTTCCCCACATATAATTAATTCAGTGATCATTTTTCCATACTGCTGTGCCCCAGTGGTATCAATTACGCTTATTAATGTTAACACCACACCTGGAACCTCCTCAGTGTAGACTAATACTGTATTTCATTCTGAAGTCATACCATGCAGGGTGTTTAGTCTAATCATTGCATTAATGGATTATCTGATGATTTTCCTTCATCATCTTGATGCAAATTGCACAATTTCATCGGTCATATCAGCAACCTGTATCACATACGGGCACTAAAAGATACTGTTGCAATAACTTCTATTGAGAAGGAAAATAAAACCTGAGCTGCTGGTGGTGGAATGCAACATGTTCATACTGATTTTTTCATGATTCAGCCAACTGACATAGAGCTGAAATGACTGGTTTCAGTTGAAAAACAGGAAATTCTTTTGCAACTAATCTGATAATGGATTAATCATAGCTTCTAAAAACTTGTTTTACTTATTTCTATATAGCATTGCATATTTATGAATAATAAGCACTAATCAAATTTAAAGGTTGCAGAAAAAAAATCTTAAGTTTTGTTTTTCAAGTAACACTCAGAAACTCAAACAAAAGCTAATCTGCTTCAATGGGACTGTGTGGGTGTCACATGATCAGAATTGATTGACAGTGCTAATCAAATGAGCAAAGTACCCAACAGCTCGTTTCGATTCCATTGCTGCTACACTCTGATTGGTGCATGGAAACATGTGACATCCCCTTTTGCCTGCCCACTTCAAACCAGTGAGATAAGCAAGAACAAAAACACAAACACGGAAATCTTTGGTCAGACACACTCAGAACTGTCCTCACTTTGGCAGAAGACTTGGTGTTCATGTAGGATCTCATCACTGCCACAGCAGTCTTGCCCTTTTATGCCCTTATGATGGCTTTCAGTTGGAAATCCACACTGTGGGCTTACCCACAGCCCAAAGTGTGGGCTGAGTGTGGGCCCCACTGGGACTCATTGTGGACTCACAGTGTGCCCATAGTACACCCCTCTGTGATGCCATCACCATCTTATTTGCCTCCATATTGGAGAATCTGGCACTGGATAAACAGCGAATCCAGGCTGGTGAAGCTAATCTGATATTACAGATAATGGAGTCTCCTATCATTAGCATGTTTCACCCTGTTGGGTGAAAAAGATGCTCTAACTCATGGACATGTCTCTCTAGTAGAGACATCCTTTCTGCAAATGTGGAACAGGCATCACACACCATTGTTTTAAACAAAGCTGCTTTGACTGTGAATGCACAAAGTTAACTGCTAAACTATGCTAAGTTCAAAGCTAGTAAGCAGAGTTGCAAAAGGCTACCCACTAACACTAGTGTCCTTTCAGAAAAAAACGGAGTAAACGCAAGTGTATCACCAAGTTTTTTGTTCTATTTGTTTTCTGATTCAAGATCAGGTTAAAAAATCTGTGTTAAATATCTGATCAACAAAAGAAACATAAGCAACTTTCTTCATTTATTAGAAAGATTATTCTCTTCATGACCCGTTTATTTATGAATAAAAGTAAAGTAAGGGAGAGTTTGTCTGTCACACATTTTAAACATATTTATATTTTATGTACTTTATCAGTCGTCAGTTATATAATTTCCATTTTTCTTGAAACATTTTGCCCAATAAATAATTTCCAGTGTTCAAAAAACACCCTGACCATATTCTGGGTTATTATATAATGAATTCACTATTGGGGTATCAATAAATAACTACTAAATATAAAAAGATCCTGCCAGTAGAAATAGTTCATGTGCCTCTGAGCAGTAAACACTATAAATACAGTGTGCAAGTTTTTATTCATGTGCAGGTGTTTGTCAAACAGGTAACAGGCTGCAGAGAGAAAACAGCTGCTCTGGCAGTGATAACTGTGAGCCTTTATTAGTGTCAGAACAGTGCACATGTGTGCAGACACAAACTCCAGCATAAGTCGCTACAGCAGCGAAAGCCAACTGACAGCTGATCCAGCTGTGATCAGCTGCTGCCGTCATCAGAAACGGATGTCGCTGATGTGATGCTTCAGAGGGAAAGGACGTCTTGTTTCTCTAAAAGCATATTTCTTCCCTCCAAGCATGGTTTCCTTGAGTCTTTCCAAGCATCCTTGGTGGGAGGGACTAACACGCAAGGAAAAGATGCAAGTGAGGGAAATGTGGATGCAATTAAGAGACTTGAGATGCACCCAGAGGGGCCACTGTAGATTCTCCTACATTCTTGAAAGCATTGGGGAAGGGGGAGCAATTCAACTAAATCTTACACACTGCACCTTTAACATATTAACTGTAACTGTACAGGATTTTTATAAATATAGATTCATAGTCAAAATCTGTCCTCAAATCTATCAAAAGCATTTTTATAAATATCATCACATCAATAGGGGTTGCATTTAGACAGAAAAAAGGTAAAACTTTGAGTTATAGTGCTTTGTGTTGCTTTTGTCATGAATAATAAAACCGTCTTTGATAAGGCAAGGATGTTTCTGCATGGTGCTATGACCAGAAACCCTCCTCACTGATGTAGGACGCCATCTAGTGGATTCCTGACGCAGCTGCTGTCTGCACTTCCCTTCCACAGACTGTAATGGAATAATACTGCAAAAAGTACAACTTCACAAATATTAAGATTTGGGTCAGATCTAAGAGTTTCATTTTCAGGACCAATCTTTGGCCTTTGGCTCAGTTATCTTGAGCAAAGTTTGACAGCCGTTTGGATTGTTTAGTTTTAAATGTCACAGGTTTGCATATTTTATCAGCCTCATTAGGAATAGTTCGTTTTCTAATTAGCACAACTAAGTCAGGTGTTTTCCACTGCCTTCCGGCCAGATAAAGCTCACCACTGCCTGCAGCATCTGCTCGCAGACCAGAAAAGCCCCAGATGCATACATACATAAGAAAAAACACAATCCTGTCCTAAATATATTCCCAGAGCCTCTGGAGAGTAAGTGAAAGTCAATATTATTGAGGCCCAGCAATGAGGCAATATTTGAATTTCAAATGAGCCTCAGACAGTACAGAAAGCTCGCATTCAGTCACCCTGACATGAGTGTACACGAATAGTGAAGAGGTGAGCGCATGACACAGTGCTGACAAATAGTGGGTACATGATGCTGAATGAGAAACACTGTTTCAGTGGAAATGAGATAATTGATCCAAATTAGGAAAGAGTGACCTAAAGCATTTTGTGAGTTGCCAGTGTAAGGCAGCGTGTGAGTAGTGTTAATACATCTTTTCAAATGAAATAGGAACTTACAATCCTGCATGTGTAAAAGCAATGATTTATGCAGTCAAATGAAGGAATTTGTGCAGGTCCATTTGGTAGATAGCTTTTGAAAGAACACCACAGAAGCGCGAGTGAAATGATTTAAATTCAGCAGGAGTCTCTGTTAGTCTTGACTGTGTGGTTTGTTAGGTTGAATGTTTTACAGCATTAAAAAAAACCCTTCCCACTTTATTTTAAAAATTCTAGTCTTCAAAATCATGAAATAATATAAAAAAAACAAATTCTCATCTTAATTGTAGCTCTCTTCTTGGTAATAGCTTCTCCCCTATCTCCCCTATTCAGCGGTTCACCCTTCCATATTTATTTTCCTGCGTCGACGGTGCGTTCCAACTCTGAGCGAAGGATTACACGCCTGGCTTGGCCTACATCCTACAGCCTCTGCTGGGACTGGTGCTGCCACCCACCACAGGACCCCGGCTGCTCCGGGGCTACCAGCATGGCTCCGGTGTGGGTTACAAATGATCCGGGACCAGGCGCCATACAGTGCCACCCCCGGAGTAGACCCCTGAAACACCACTGATAGGCCTATATGCATGTAGTCACAGAGTTACACCACAACTTGTTAAAACACATGCTCTGCTTGTCCCTGTTAAAGTGACTGGAAACAACATTAACAGGCACAATATGCAACAGACAGGTCAGCGGGTTCTTCCTTTGGGGAATGTGTATGTTCCCAAGAAATATTATTATGTTTAATCACCTACAAGTGGACATTTTGGGCTGATGGGGGTGCTAGAGAAAAGGTCAATGGGTCGCCAAAAAAAGTAAGATTTACCCCCTGGGGGATGTGAATATTTACAGGAAGTTTGTGAAAGTCTAGCTGATATATTTTTCAAATATTTTGACTTTTCATATTTGAAATACTAGTAGTGTTTTTCTGCAACTACCCTTTACACTGAAAAAAAAAATGATATGAAATGGAATAACAAACAAACATGAACAGGTATAAGTGTTTTGATGTTTATGTGGCTCAACAACAGTAAAAGCTATTGTTTCTGAATCAGTTCTACTTAAGCACAGGGTTCCTGAAGCATCAGCTAATTACTGGAGTGAGTTCACACTGGACCAGCGTTTCAGAGCAGCAAAGATGAGATACAATAAGAAGGTAATTTTCACACATGGGCTTTGGAGATAAATACAATAAAGACCAGTGGTTATTACATCCCTCAATCGCAGAGGACCAACTGACCTTATCATATAAGATGCAGTGGTGAGTTTTGTAATTATCTTCAGTAATGAAGCAGAGAGTCTATGAGTGTAAGTATGGAGGCAGCTGTGTGTCTATAAATGACATCCTCATGGTGCAGAACTGAAAGAAAACTGCTTCAACAATCATCTTCCTGTGACTCAGAGGAGGCTGCTTCTCTTTCTGTACAAAAGCCTTGGTAGCAGTTAACAACAGTGGTGCACTTTTGAATATAATATATTCATTCATCAACATTTCTTATGTGTTGCTTAACAGTATTAATATATGTTTTCTATATAACAATGTAATTACATCACCTCCTTTTCTGCCACAAAAGTATATAAGCAAATAGGCTCCTTCTTTCACGGTCAATTTAACTCATTTTCCTTCAGAATGAGAAGATGACAGTATCTTCTGTTTAAAAATAAATGATATGTGATATAAAAGTCCAAGAGAGCCACACAAAGAGTGAAATGTTCGGGATGTTAAAAGCCAGATGAGCATCCGTCTCGCTTTTAACATCAGCAAGATGTGTAAAAAATAGTAGTCGGCTAATAGGTTTTTATCCTGAGTGGGAAGGAGTTACTGGAAAAATAATGTTTTCTAATTGCTACATTATGTACAGGTTTTGAAGGCAGCATGAGTTTCGGCACGCTGTCGCTAACAGCACAAGAGTTCTATTTTTTCAGTTTCGTTCATGTGGATATGATACATCAACAAGCTATTTCACATGGTTTTATAAGGCCAACGTAAATGTTAGTGTCTCCAGCAGGCCAACATCAGCTGAGCTTTATGTAACGTCAACCTGGTTGTATTTTTTCGGGTAATTTACTGTAGTAATTCTTTCACACCTAACACACAACAAGAACAATTTTTTTTATATATTGCAAAAACATTACAATGATTCTCTTGAGCTGAGAAATGAAATGTTTTCAAATCTAGTAAAATAAAACTTAAAAAAAAAGACAATCACAATCAAGTCCTCAGACATGAGGTCTGCAGTTGGACCCTCATGGGTGCATGAGGAGACTAGGGGGATTTGTTTTGTGTATTTTTTCTTCTTGATATTTTTTCAGTTCTGCCTCCTTTGGGTTAATTTCATTGAAAATATGTAGAAAAAGAAATATTTTTTCTTCTTCTTTCTTAAGTTGAGGGGAGCTCTGTAGTTTAAGCCTTGCTGACCTCTCCTGTCACACCCGTTTTATTTCTACTGTCTGTTTTTTATGCAGTTGTGTATGTGTCAAAATAATACATCTAAAAACAGAAAAACAAAACTCAATCTTGAAGTTGAGCATCCTGATAGATTTGTGTGTGCAAACTTCTGTTTACTTGCTGGGGAAAAAAGCCTGGTGTCCCTGAGCACCCACACATACATAGTCTGATTTAAAAAAAAGTTGCACAAGTCCAAAAGGTCCACAAGTGTGCCTATGTTCCCTCTCTGTAAGAATGATCCTTTTTTGGTAACTCCAAGGAGTTCAGCAATAAATATAAAACATGAAGCTATAATTCCCACACTCCTGCTTGATTGAAGAGATGTTAATTACAATCATCTCATCCTCTTTGGTTGATTCTAATTTGCACTCGGTGCATTTGACCCAATTTTGTTTTAATGAAGTTGGCATTTTCAGTAAAGTTCAGGCAGAGGCAACTTTCAGGTTTGTACTGCAAGGCCAGCACTTCCAGCTCCCTGTCAGACGTTTCCTTGTATATGTAATAGATGTCAGTGCAGCTGACTGTTCTTCCGAATGCCATCACTGTTTCTGTTTTCCAGTTTGTGTTTCTCATGACAGCTTAACACCTTCTTTTTCTCAGCAGATGTCCGTGTATTAATAACTCAATCCAACATATGGGCAAACAAACAAAGGCTTGTTCATGATTGTGTGACCGTGGTGCAAACCTCCAACCCAAGTGCTTAACTGTCATCAATAGCCACTAGTTATCACGTCCTCCACAATTACAGAACTCAGGGTATAAGGTGACTATCCTCCCGCATCCTGTAAGTAATATTCTGTGACAAACGTCCTCTTTCTCACAAGTTTTTTTAATTCCCACCTAATCTTGACGTTTCCTCTCCTCTCCTCAGTCGCTGAGGGTTTTGTACCAAGGGGACGACCCGTAAGCTCTTAATTGCAGGTGGTGTGTGTGTGTATGCTTCTCCCAATCCCAACCCCTTTTGTTCGCAGCCCTGTGGGAGAAACAAAGGTTCCCTTTTTCACTCCCTGCCTTGACTCTCAGAAGTAGAGCGGGGACGAAGAAAGGATTAAGTCAACATTTCTCATGACCTTTGAGGCCTGGGGTTGGAGGGAGGCCTGCGTTGCGCTTGCAATTGGCAACCTGGCGGAGGTGTTTGTGTTTGTGTATCACCTGCCAAAAAGTGGCTGAAAATTCAAACAAAAAAAATGTATTCTAACACAGCACAATGGCAAAATACATAGCTACAAATCTAAACTTCAGAAAAGACTTCCCATACAAACCCACTCTATATCATTTTATCGTTTGTAAACCCATTAGTGCGTTCAGACATTCCCTGAAAACAGTAATCAAGTGCTAATATAATTCTGAACGGTGCTGCTCCAAAAAATCTCTCCCGCTGAGACTGAATGAGTCATAAAGCACGGAGCAGGCTGCCACAGTTAACTGTTGTTGTTCATTTGTTTCCCATTACAGAAGCTTCATTTTGGCTAATTAGTCTTGACAGTAACTTTTCCCTGCAGTGTTGATTAGATCTAATTAATGACTGCAGGCAAGATGGAGGACTGGTGCCCTGAAGGAGCCATTTTCATACATCCCTGGGTAGTTGAGGCTGTTCTTTTTTTTGCCAGAAAGATAAATCTATTCTCCTTGGTTTTATGGCTTATTGTTGTTTGTTAATCAATATTCTGTCAATAATCTACTGTTTTATTGGTTTTAAAGCAGTTTTTGTCTATTGATTTTATGTGATGCCGTGTCCCTGCAGTCGAGTTGCGCCTTTGAGCAAAGCACTGATCCCTCGGCTTCACTAAAATGCATGAATATGAAGCAGGCTGCACTGGAAAAAAAAAAGGCAACACAAGCAGACATTCTGTGAATTCATCAAGTTTAAATGGAAATAGAAAATGGAAATGGACTGCAAGATTATAATATTATGAAATGAGAAGTTTCTTTTTTTACCAGTAAGCTCCCTTGACCCCAGTCCTTTTCCTCCAACATTGCATCATCTAATCATAATCTTTCTGTAGTAACTCATGCACAGCTGCCTGCTAGGTCCCATCACTCCCGTGGAGTGGAGAGCTCAAGCGGATTAGATCTGAGGTGAATGTCTCACAGGAAAACACCATGCCGAACTATGCATGTTGCAGGGGAGCAGATCGTCTGGACGATCTGATTAACAGTGTGAAAACGCTCCTTATCTGTGATGACTTGAAACCTCCATACAAAGGCAGCAACAGCCAGAGAGAGAGAGAGAGAGGAGATGGGATGATTAAGGTGGAGATGGATTCGTCACGTACAGTATGTACAACATCTGCCAACAAGCGAGAGCAACAATTTTTCAGCTCCTCATTTTGATGGCCGGACTTATCACAAAATGTTGTCAAGATTATTTTGTGTGCTAAAAAGAGTTCTTGTCAGTATCATTTTTTTTTAGCTAGAAATGTTATCTGCAAGCAAATTATCACAATACAATTGCGCATTAATGCAACACTGAAAGATTGCAAGAAATATGCATATTTTAACAAAAGAACAATACATTTCAACAGAATTCCTACAGGAGCTTAATCTTAGCTGAAAGCTGCATTTTATGATTAAATTGCAGACCCATGTGGACTTGCACTGTTTTGACATGAAATCAAGAACACCATGCTTAAACCTTAAACTAACCTTAAAGTTGCATTAATTCATATTTTCATATTAAAAGTTGGTCATGACTCAGTGTAGATGCATTTTGTAGTGACAAGCCCACTGAGAATCACACAATTCTGGAATTCCCCTCAACTCTACAGGGCGTTTTAGCATCTTTCAGCTCATTGTTTTGGTTTCACGGCCTGCAACTTTACTGTTTTGGTTAAACGCTGTCATCGTTCTAATTTCCAGCCACAACAGGAAGCTGTTTTTAGCCAAAAAAAAAAAAAAATCTGGCAAAACCACTGTAAACTGCCTGTTCAGCACCAAACAGACAGAGGAAGAGTTGGTTGAGACCCAACTTGAGCAAAATAGAAAGCGAATATTAGACTAGTGACTATTTGATCTGTTGAATATTTGTCAGGTAACCAGACACACAACTCTGAATTATTGTAATCTTTCTCCGTGTCTGCTGGATGTATGAATAAGCAACTGTTAGCTAACATGTTCCCCAAAACAACTTAATGAGGTGTCAATATTACATTAACCACTTGTTGCACTGCCCCTGAGTGGCTGATAAAATCAAATATAATAGATTATTGCTGCTTTAAGAAAAATATTTGAATGTAAGCATAACTGAACTAGTTTAGCATAGCTTAAACTAAACTAAACTAAACCAATAAAAACAGACCAAACTGAACAACCGAGGATTCACTGCAAATGCGTATTTTAAAAATGCAAATCTTTACTTTCCAAAGATTAAAAAAAAAAACTGTGTTGTTACACTTTTTCTTTTATACAGTATGTTGTTTTCACATCTGTGCTTTCAGTTTTGAACCCCCCTTGTTCCATTATTGTTGTCTACAGAAATCAGTCCACCTATTACAGTTTCAACATTGCCCTTTCCTCCCATCAATGCTGTTGGTCCCATTTTGACAGAAACCACTTTATTCCAATGCTGGTACAAGCCATAACCCCGAGCAGAGTACAGTATTTTCACCAGCCCTTTGGCATATATAGCGATCCCATATTTTGTACGACATGCAGTGTGTAATGTCTGCATGGTCGTGGAGAGATATGGGGGCTCCTGGTGAGCGTTGCAGGGGCTGGTGTCGGTGTGTCTCGGAGCCCCTGATGTTTATCTGGAGATACTCTGGAGTCTGATCACGGACTCTCCTGCTTCCATCACCACCTGCTCGCAGAAATCCAAATAATTACCTGCGTGCTAATGTGGGTGGTGGTCCTTATCTGCAGCCAATCGCGACGAAGCATGATGGAATCGTTGCCATTGCTCATGCGATCGCTTATTTCTTCCAGGATGAAGAAGGGGGAAGGAAGCTCATTAAGGAGATTAATTATTTTGGAGGTTGCTACAATTCAAAAATGTTTATTTAAAAGCTACGCTGCATGTTCTTTACTTGTATATACTTGTAATGTATTCATGATGATCTTTCTTAACACTAACGGCAAAAAGAAATTGGAAAAAAAAGGTTTGCAACTGCACCAGCCTGACTTGACAAGTTGAGCAGATCTCAGAGATTAAGTAAGATACTGTTTGACAGAAACAAATTGGCTTAATTTGCTTGGAAAGGTGTAGCATTCATCTGTCACTGTAGACTTGTTGACAGAGCAGACGTAGCGATGATTAATGGTCTGTATATTTCTCTTTCTCTCTTTAAAGAAAATATTCAGATAGTAAAATACCTTTAAAACCACAGCCATGCATATTTTGATTATCAGACAAAAGTGAGTGTCCTTGGTTTGACAGACTGACATAAATCCGACTCAGCTCTTGCAGATCTGGTCCTTCCAGCTGCTGAGGTATCTCTCCACCTGTTAAAATCCTGCTCCTCCCACTGCTCTTAATGCCCAGCATGACACACATACAACCCGGGCAGGACTCCCCCGGGTCTCAACAATGCCGACCCTTCCTCAAACACAAGGGGAAACATTTGGGGATTACGACGTTAGTTTTTCAGAGTCAATCACCTAGAAAATAGAGCCTCCTGAATGGATGCCCTGACCAATATACGGTCACTTAAGCACGGAGGACTGAGCAAAGAGCACAGTCAGGTGGAAGGAATACAGGCATGCTGGGAGTTGAGAGTGTGAATTAAAACTCGCCCACAGATAAAAAATGTGGAGCAACCTTTCTCACGTTTCCAGCGCCGCTCACAATAGCTGTCAAACAGACATGAGTCAATTGTTGCTCGGATATGCCGGAGCAAAAGTGGTAGAGAGTGATTTGCATCTGCTTGTTATTATTCTCATTGTGCGGCGGCATAATTTTGCCACATTTTGATGTAGAAAATGATGAGATTTACCACACACTGATGAGTCTATTTGCACAATTACTCACACAAAGTTTTTATCTGCCATCATTATCCTCGTGGTTGTGAATTATTCATTAGGTTGGAATCTCTTGAGCGTGTGTCTCTAGCAAACTCAAAATCGCATTTGCACACTTACCGCCAAGTCATGACATCGCACATATTGAGATGGATGGCAATTACTGTTCATCAGTGTTCAGCAGGATTTATTCAGAAGATGATTGAGGACACTGAGGACATGAATGTTTAGAGCTCAGTGCTTAAATGTCATATTGAACTACATGGAATCTTAAACGCGGCGCTAAAATCTGAGCAGTTACCGCTCATCAAATACCATGTCATGTTTAGGTAAATGTGGATTTCTGAATGAGATTAGCATTGTTTTATTGTTGTTATAGCATGCCTCTATTGACATGCCTATACACTACTTAAACTGGGGAATGTACTGCATTCTGACTCCCACACTTCACTGCAGTCCATTTAATAAACATTCATGTGCATGGCAAAATCTGATTACCTGAGGCAGTTTAATCCTAAAACTTCGGAATTTCACCGTGAGATCAGGAACATGGCATGCTGGAATTCCTCAGTTTAATATCAACAACAAATATCTGTTTTCTCACATTTAAAGATCACAGTATGTTAGTCTAGTAATGCCTTGGTATTAAAATATGAATGAATCCAATGTGATGTGTTTTTGCTGCTATAGCTCCTTCTCTGGTTTTCAATTCTGCATCTTTAGCTGCAAACTACAATCTCATTTTTCCTCACTTATGTATTACAACGAATGAAAGAATGAACAGTCTTCACTGATTGTGTATTTTGATTGTGAGTGGCCAGCAGGATTGTGTTAATGAAGCCTATTGTGTTTTGTTTAACTGTGGATGTGTTTTAGTATTTCTTCCCTTTATATCTTTCTTAATTTCTTTCTGTTTGAAGGAATTTTTTATAGGCTTCCTCTTGGAATAGGCTGTGCTAGCAGAAAATGCTTAGGTATTTGTTAAATTTGTTTATTTTTTTATGGACATGTTGCTTCCCTGACATGTTTTGTTTTGCTATTGGAGTTAACATGACATTATAACACAGAGACATGTCAAAAGCTATTGATTGTTTTGTTCTGTAAAAAAAAAGAAGGTATAATTTTAAATGCTTATGTTGATGTATTTATATTGTCATTTTGCTGACCTCGAGTTCTGTCCTTTTTGTCCTTTTTATCTGTGCCTGAACGTTCAAAGACACAATGACAGTTTCCTTCTAGGAGTCCTGTTTATACAAAGAGTTCCTTGTTTAAAGAATTTCACACCTTATTAACCTGCTTGTTCCTTGTAGTTTTACTTGAACCAAAAAAAAGAGATCATATTTCACATCAGTCAGGTAAATCCACCTGTGGATAAAGAACAAAACTTCCTCTGTTGTCATTGTCAGTTCATTTACAGTTTAAACATTTGAGGGTGCAACACATTAGCTCTCTTTGCAAATGTCAAAACTAAAACTGAATCTTACCCAATATGTAACCTGATATATGGTAGTTGCACCAAATAGGTGGTAATGCTTGATGTGTTGGAAGCACCATATTGTAGAACCAAATAATCCTCCTCTGTAAAAAGTACAGTATTTGTTTTTTAATAGTCTCATTCAACCTCTTTTTAGTCCTTGTTGCTGAGCAATTAGTCATTATAAAACAAGATATGGACTTTTTAAATATTGTAATATGCATAAATATCTAGTCAACTAGATATTTATTAGATGTTAAATAAGGTCCAGTCATCAAAAAAATACAATGTTGAAAGTACAAATCTCATCTCATGAGCTTATTCTGAAACTTTGCTCACAACTTAGTTCTTAACAAAATTTTATTTAAACACAACCAGCTGTTTGGGGTGTGTGATTGAACTATTGTGATGCAATTGCTGAAAATGAACGCCAATACAGCAGCAGCAAGAACATCATGATTGGTTAAAGTTTGTTTAACACTCTCTAATAAAGGTATCAGAGAATAGATTCAGAAGTTAGACACACAAATAAACTGTAGCACTTAACAGCAATGTGCTATTACCTGTAAATTCACCTGCATTTTTCTCAGTGGGCACTCTCTAACAAATAGGTGTTTTTTCCCCTGACAAAATCACACTTTGATGTCCTTCCTTATTGCATTCAGCTTTTGTTGCAGGTGAACAGCCCATCTTTCTTCTGTGCTAGCAGGGTAGCAGGGCTTCAGAAGCCTTTCGAACCACTATTTTCATGGTTTAAAGCTTTCATCTCATTTGCTGGTCGAGGAAGTGTCATGCTGCTGTGGAGTGGTGTGTTGTTTTGTTGTAAGGGGCAGCCTCAGCTTGCCGCCCTCATCGGGGGGTTAAAGCACCCTGCTTGTTGTAGGAAACCAGGCTGGCCTTAATAAGACAAAGTCCAGGCATTGATTTGTCAAAATAGCATTTGGAATTAGATGTTGCAGCACAAGCAAATCACAGCTGGGGTAAAAACAATTCTCTCGTCAGGGGGCGGTCATCCTTTTGGGGACCCCTGTACCCCCTGCCTAACTGAGAGGATCAAAGTGATGTCTTGAGGGAAACGGAGAGAAATTTATCAAATTTCAGGATGAAAACTAAATCCTCTTATTTCTGAGGGAAAAGAGGAAACATTATTATCTTAATAGGCTAAAGGCTAATTACAAATAAAGCTTTCCAGTGGTGTCAGATAGGTTGGTATTTGATCATTCAACTATAAAATAGATGACAAAAGTACAAAGATTATGCCATTTTAAACATTAATCCAAGGCCAACTTCTTCTTTATTCCCAGAGCTTTTAGCCACAGTCACGGTCTTGTTTTCTCAGCATACTCAGATTTTATTTGTTCTTTGAGATGATCTTTCTCACATCAAATCTGAGCAAACTCAAATTGTTGCTGTGAGCTGTTGGTAAATGGTTTGGGGAAAAAAGCTAGTGAGTGGACCTTGAGTTTAATTTTTCAAGGACAAGAATGAACTTTAATGCTCAACTAGAATAAAGTAGTCATGTTATTCATTTTTTGGAGCTAAAAAAAAATCATCTGTGTACCCCCTCAGGTACTCATAGAAAAATCTACTCAGAAGATGTTGAGCTCCACATCATTGGCAACAAAACCTACCATTAAAACAAACACTTGTTAAAAATAAATAAAATAAAGGCCACTATGGGGTTAATCAATTGTCAAAGGGCTCATTATTGTAGGAGAGGGACAGACCTGACAAGAATCAGACAAAAGCAGCACAGCAGAGGCACTTTGGTTTCAATGAGCCACTCTGCTGGTGCTGGGATGACATCAGAGGTCCTCTAAGCTGTCCTTTGTATCCTTTCCTCGTCCGCTTCGTCTCTAGGGCCGTCCCCCTCGTTCTCACCAGCAGGTTCCTTTCTCGTCCTCTCATTAAACCCTGATCCCAAAATTAGAAGTTCCTTCAAACACCACATCTGACCGTGCTGTGACCCTGTGTCAAGGAAAAGACATGAGGATGTTGTAGTTACAAATGCAACCCTGATTCCTAAAAATGACCTCTATAAAACAAACAAAAGTGTTTTGTCAAATGGCTGCCTGGATTATGGTCACTGGCAACATTTTTTCCCGTCCAGGAATTGCTACATTCTTGTCTTAAGACAGAAGTTTTAAGGAGGTGGTTGGGTGGATGGTTGATGTACAAAGAGCAGACTGTCAATACTGGATACCAAGATTTGCACCTACATCAATCCTAATGAAGATCATTGAAAGATATAGATAGATTTAGTTATCTTTAGCTAAATATTGAAAAAATACACATACTGTCTTGTGCTTCAAGTCAGCATTGACTTTTTAAATATTTAACCCAGAGTACAATCTCTCCCTAACCTTAACCAAGTGCTGCGGGTCCCGGTAAATGCTCTGTCTTAATTCTTCTAGATGTCAGTGCAGCTTTTGACACAGTCGACCACACGATTCTTGTGGATTTCTTGATATGCTGGGTCAGCATTTCTGGATCCACACTTGATTGGTTCCATCCTTACATTTTAAACAGATGATTTATACTTTCTATTGGCAACTCATCCTCCACACCTGCAAATATTTCATGTGGGGTTCCACAGGGTTCAGTTTTAGGTCCACTTATTTTCTTCTTTTCTATAGGGAAGAATCATCTAAACTCATGACATCTCTTTGCGCTGCTGCGTAGATGATGCTCAGATCTCCCCTTCAATTCCCCAAATCAGGCTGATGTAGTTTGAGTACGAAACTGTCTCTAAGACATTTAAGACTGGTTAGCTCATAATTTCCTTCAGTTAAATGAGGTCAAGACCGAGATCCTACTCTTTGGCGCCCAATATCATACCACTGTTACAAAAGGAGAATCGTGTTCCAGGTTGAATAAAGATGTAACCTGCTTTGTTTTTGGAACACCAAGCCCTGATACTGTACATACCAGAGACTTGTTTAAAAGAACACATTGGTGATTCATGGGTTAATCTTCTCATCTTCATCCTAAACCTTACTAATTTGTGTCAGAGGTGTACATGACTAATAGTTCAGATTGTTATCACAGATTTAGTCATTTGTTTTTTTAAGTAGTTTGGTCTGTGTTAGGACTGACTACAGAGACATTATAATTCAATTTTATCAAAGCTACATAAAGCTTGTAAACAGCTTTATAACTTCAAATAGGATGGAGTACTTTCTCACACTCTCTAAAGCTTCATGAAGAGGATGTTAACCAAAATGTGAACGATGGAAATGATAAGCTGCGATTCAGGGCGTCATGATCAGATAAATTCACTAAAGCCTGTGCACTTAAGGTTGCAGTTCTGAGAATCTAAAGCCCGCATTGATGCTGGGACTCCAGTTGTACAATTATACAACATCTAAACTGATAAAAGATCCCATTTATCTTGGGTTTTGTGGATGGAAGGAGTAAGATCTTCAAAAAGTTCCCCAAAGATCCATGGGCTCCCCCATTTGGAAAATGTTTTTGAAAATGGTGCTTTGTTCACACCTGTGGTCAGCACTTTATTTTGTATTTTTCCTTTATCTGAGTTTAATCTGCATGCAGCCAGCATTTTGCAGTCCATAGTTCTGAATAGACTGCTGTGTGTATTGTTATCTGTTCCACTGTCTCTGTACCTGACTGCCTGTGGTTCCCCAGTGGCTTTGAACCATATCCAGGTGTCACTCCATGTAGATGCATGTTGCTATGGTTTGGTGCCAAGTGCACAAAATGTGAAGGAAACAAATCTTACTTCAAATCCACATGTTCACCTGGCCATGTACTGCAATGCAAAACATCACAAAGCAATGTCTTTACACTGCAATGTTAGCTTTTTTATATAGTTTTGAATTTTTGAAGTTTTTTTTATTATATTCAGTTGTCAGCTACACATTGTCATTATAATTTATCCACACAGTGTGTATGAAAGTGTTAATCTTCTACTAATCCTCTACATGGTCAACATGATTCAGTAAAGCTGACAGAGTGCAACAAAAACAAAAATGGCTGCCACTTTTCTTTGACAGTTAAGGCAAGAACTGTGAAGAAGGACAATAGGATTATAAAGAAAGCACACAAAAGATGCACTCTATAACATGAAGAAATGTGGTTTGTTATAATCATATTCAATATGATTAAACATCCAATTAAAATTAGGCAGCAAATATATATAATAACTTGAAAAAGAGGCAGGATATACTTATTTGCAGCCTAATGTTCTTCAGGGTGTCTAGTGATGTAGTACAACATGCCTCCCTGGATGTTTGAGGATGTAAACTACACAATATCCAATTATAGTGTTTAATTTATTGTGTGAAGTATGAAAATGAGGCATTGTTGAATTATTTTAAATGGCTCTTAACTCACCTCAGAACCATGTTTTGGTTGTTGTTTGCCACATTTGTGACAAATCTAACCTTAAGTTGCTCCATTGATAGTGAAGTGAAAAATGAACTGGGGGCTATGATGATTTATTTTAGTTTATTATTTAAATGAACATCATTTCATGTTGGAGATATGTTGAATATAAACCTAAAACCTCTACTATCGCTGAGTCCTCAAAGTTGTTTTATTACTAAATGTCATTCTAATGACATTATCTGAGATGTTTTGGTTTCTATTTTACTCTTAGAGAAATATCACTTTCATATTCAATCATAAAACTGCCTTAAGTATCAGTATTACAAGATTTTAAGGTGCTTTCTATACTAAAAAGGGATGTCTATGCAGTTCCAGATGCCCAAATATGTATCTCATCGCAATTACCAGTGACTTATTTCTTTGATCAAATAAAACAAAGGGTAGCTTTGTATATATCAACATACTGTTCATGCTTTGTGGCACTTCCATGAAACTGCAGGCCAGGTCAGGTCATGAACTGCATGAATAAGATAATAACTATCAAGAGGAGTAAAAAAAAATAAACAACATGAGATAAAAATAAAGATAGTATTGTGATCTTCCTGTTCAACTGTAACAGATTTATCATGACTCAGTGGCTTTCTTTATGAGAAATGGACAGAGTTCATGTGAAACATGAAGTTCTCTGTGTGCTAGGGGTAAAGACAGGCCTGGCTGGGTCGTTATTTCAACATCAGCTAGCAACAAAGTTTATCTCTATTCAGGTCCTGCTGCCTCTTGGAAAACCAGTAGTGAGAAAATGCATTTCACACATTATTGATTAAGTGAAAAGAATATTTTTTTCATACACACAAATAATAGATGCTTGAAAATACACTCAAAGCACAAATATAAGCACATATTTAATAAAACATATATTCAGAATATATATTTATGTGTTCTTATGCATACTAACCCCCCTCCTAAATGCTTTATCTTTTCTGAGGGTTTCATGTTTCCTCTAATCTCAGTAGCAGCTCATGCCAGATTTGTTTTACCAGATGCCAGTTGCTATCAGAAACAATGTTTAACAATTTCTAAGCTGTTATTGTCTGTTACTGAAAGCCTAGAATATTTTCCCATAACACCCTGGCAGAGATGTACAGCACTGATGTCTCTCCCTGTGCTCCGTGTTCATCTGATAGCAAACTCGCCTAGTTCTTAATGCTTCACCTACCGCTTTCTTTGTCTGTTCTCAACGGTCTCCTGCGCTTTTAATGTAGTTACTGCAATCTGGACATGTTTATGGTTGTTTTAGTGTGGTCTGCTGGCATTGCAACACTGAAACTGTAAATGATCATAGATCTCCTGTATGATGAGTCAAGTACTGCAGCAGCAACATACATTTAGCACATATGCATCTTTTTTTCTTCCAAAATAAGCACTCCTTAAGTCCTCTTTGAATTTGTTCTATAATGCAAAATGTTCTCCCATGTTCTAACCTCCTCAACAACTGACATCAGATTCAGCATACTGGAAGGATTTTTACTGCCTCCTAATCTGATCCTTAAGACATCTGAAGCCCATCACAGCTGGAGGAAATCTCTTCAGCAAATAGAAATGAACTAGAATCCTTTGCCATTAGGATGACGACAGATCCTTTCACTCGAGACCCAGCAAACAACTCTTTGGAGGTCTGATTGTTTGCCTGTTTATATATGAGGAAAGAGGAAGAAGACTCGCTGTTTCACTAGCAGTTTTTTGTATGCATGTGCATCAATCAAAGAATGCTTTTTATCTCTTATCTCAGTGTCAAGCTGATGTATTGTGATTAAACTGAAATTATCAATGCAATTCCACGTATAGCTCTTTTTAAACCTATGTAACTGTACAGGTTTAGAAATTTGAAGGTCATGCATAATTTTCAAAATATGTCCCACCTTTCAAGCCTCAGTGTTCACTAAACGCACAGACAGATTCTAAAGTGTGTGTTCATATTTGCAAAGCACAAACAGAGGAATTTTCCCCCAAGCTGTGTTCATCATTAGCACATTTATTTCCTTGTTGATGTCTTCCTTGGCTCTCTGTCTAGTCTAGTCACATTTTTATGGAAAAAAAATCCCCACATTTAGAAACCTGATTCTTCAAATCCTTCACAGAGGGTTGTGTTCATCTGCCACTAAGTTATGCATTGTTGAGCTGCAAAGCTCTCTTTGTAAGTGTATCGTTAAATGAAGAAGCGTCTTTGACAGGAAACAAATAGAGAGTGTAGTCGGAGTAAGTGCAGAGCGAGAAAACTCTCGGGTTCAATCCTAACCTGTTTAGACAGTGAAGGTTGCATTCACTGGCACCTGACCAGAACCTTTCAAGGTACTAATGTTCCCTACCCACAGACACACACACTTATCATTAGCACTTAAAGCACTTAAATGCATACAAAACACACACAAAACACAGTGAACCAGTATATACAAGTGAGCCTGCATTTCCTTATAGATGCACCATGTTGATGCAGATGTAATATGCATGATTAAAACTAGTACACATGGGTGCACACAAAACCCACCCACACACACACACACACACACACACACACATATACACATACACATACAAACCCAGAGCTCATGAGCAAATTTGGCTGTCTTTGGCTCACCATTGTTCACTGGCACTGAGGCATTGCCGGGCTAAGTGAGGGGCCCTGATGGATACCTACCAGACTCAGACCACCAATAAAGGTGTGAGGATAGGGAAAAGAGAGTAAACGCAGGAATATTGAATAGAGGACAAGAAGATGGCAAAAGATAGCAGAAGTCCAAGGGGAGAGGCAAGGAATCAGAGGAACATCTATTGTTTGTTGTATTCAAATGCACAGGTGTGTACAATTGTAATATGGATGCTTCCCTTCCTCTCTGCATGGGCCCATATAACGTATAGGTGTAACACATTTACTAGCTGAATCTTCATTCACTCTCATTGCCAAAAAAAGAGCAGAATAGCATTATTATAGCTTTTTACCAACCAGTAGTGGTGGATGATCCTGTACTTAAAGTAACATTTCCACAATTTGAAAACACTTTTTAGATGAGAAGTTAGATACCACTCACATGTCTATATGCAAAATTTTAACCTACACCCTGTATTATGCTAAATATTTGTCAAATTCATAGTTCAACACCACTATTTACTGCTTTTACAATTCTGTTTTCATCCATATTCAACACACAAGATGTAAGATGTCAGTTATTAAGCTTTAGAGGTGTTAGTGGGTGAAAAATGAGCTTTGAATGGAGCTGGGCTAGCTGTTTAGCCCCGCTTACACTTTATGTTAAGTCGGGCTAATAGCCTACTAACTCCAGCTTTGCATTTAGCACATAAAGGCGCTACTCTATTAGCACACACTACTATACTGGTGCTACCATATATTTTTAGGTAGATTCATGTCTGAATTCATCATGTTTTGCATATAAAAAGACAATCAGTATTGTAAGTAGTAACTATAGCTGTCAGATTAAAAACAAACCTGTATTTCACCCCCCCCAAATCCAAATACAAGTACTTCAAAACTGTAGTTCAATGATTTATAAGATGTCACCTTTTTGTCAAAGGGCGTGAAGAATTTATTTTGGAACGAATCTCTAGACCGACATATTTCAACATGAATTTTTACACCTCAAAGCAACCTAGTAGTCTGATCTCCAGAGAAAGTTGTGTGAGGATGTTTTTTTCTGTAGGATGCTGGCAAAGGCGTAGCATATGCTCCAGGCGTTGTAAACAGAGACACCAAGTCCAACAGCACAGCAACAGTCAACATCCCCTGGCACAAAAATAAAAACAGAGGAAATGATCTTGAAAGCTCCACTAAAAGCAAAGTTGCTTGCTGAACTCCACTGAGGCCACACACGTCATATGGAACACAAATCAGTTTACTCAGTTTTTTTTTTGCACTGTGCTTTAATACAAACAAAATGTCAGTGACAGCACAACAGTGGGGAGAAAATTACCTTCATTATAAAAGAAAATGACCTTTTTTTGAATATGTGATACAACTGATCACACTTAAAAAACCTAAAAACCCTGACCATCATTGGTGGCCATTCACCCGTCAACAGTAAAGTGGAGGCTACTGTGTGGCACTTAAATGACAAGGGTGCAAAGTGACAGATGATAGGGTAAACACTCGAAGGTCAAAACCCTTTTGCATGCTGAAAGAGAGGGGAATTTGTTGTAATTTGAGCGCTGTATTTGTCAGAAACAATGCTTGCAGTCTTGAAACTTAAGGCGCTGAAATGTTTCCATGTCAAAGTCATGTCATGTGATGGTTTCCTCAGCTTCTATATTTCAGGTAGCAACAATAACATGACCTGATGTGACGTGATTTCATCCATTGTGCTTCAGAGAACATGCAGCTGCGGCACAAGATCCAAATAACCATGTTAGGATATAGAGATAGACAGTCTAAGAGTGTATTCTGATATGAAAACAGAATGTACAATATGTACTTTACAAGAAAAAAGATATTAGCCCAGATGCCATGATTTACTATTTAATGATGAGTTTCCCTTCCTTTCTGCCCTCCCTTCTTACCTCACCCCGCCCCTCCCCCTTTCTCGCTCCATCTCTCTGACAGTGGGAGACATAATCAGGTTTTGTGAGATTTGTGAGTAGATTAGCAGCCACCTTGCTTCAGATAAGAAGCTGGACTGATAAAGCCCTGTCCTAGGAGGCACATGGCTGTGATGAAACACCATATCTGACATGGGCAGATCTGTTAAGAACACAATTAAGACACTGTCTAGCCTTATCTACTCTAACTGCACTTATCCCTGCTAATCCCTTCGTTCTGCTCGGTATTGGGAGCGAGGGTTGAACAATTCTAAAAGCAGATTGTGCTCTTTTTCTTGCAAACGACAGAACTGGACTAAAGGTTAAAATGCAAAGTTGCGTATACTAGTTGTTCTGTGCATTACATTACAATCAAATGGTAGTTGAAAAATGACTTTGTTTCAAGGTGAAACTAATATGATCTGAAGGCATTTTTACAACCAACCTTGGCCTTAAAGGACCAGTGTGTAGGATTTAGTGCCATCTAGTGGTGAGGTTGCAGGTTGCAACCAATTGAATACCCCTCCCCCTCCACTTCCAAGCGTGTAGAAGAACTCACGGTGGTCGTGAAACTCACGAAAAATGCGAAAGGCCCTCTCTAGAGCCAGAGTTCGGTTTGTCTGGGCTACAGTACAAATATGGCGGTGCAACATGGCGGGCTGCGTGGATATAAAGGGCTCATTCTAAGCTAACGAAAACACAACAGTTCTCATATTTAGGTGATTATACATGACTAAAACATACTTAGGAACATTATATTCCATTTCTGCCAAGTCCGTTCCGCTAGATGCCACTAAATACCACACACTGCACCTTTAAGTAATCCTGTGATCCAGAGACAAAACGAAGAGGCAGTAAATGAGTAAATATAACACCCATTAATCCAGTTTATAGAAGCTTTCCCAAAACAGCTGTTTTTGTCCCGCCTTTCTCCTCCTCAGGGTAATTAGAAATTAAGACTGAAATCGAGCCTTTCCAAGAGCTCAGTATATATTGACACACATTTATACAGGGTTTTTGACACCATGCTGCTCCTAGCCCCCTTCCATGCAATACAATAAACCACCTACTATTATAAGAAAAGCCAGGTGACAGCATCTAAATGTACCTGGATAAACTTGCCAGCCACAAATCCAAACCTCAAATTCCACTTCACAGTGGATGACATGATAAAAGCTGCGTGAGCGTCAACATTGCATCTGCATCACTGGCATTTATTTGTGTTTTTAAGCACACGCACTGTGTGTTCATGGATGCATTGCAGATTATATTCATGTCCGTGGTATCCTGCGCAGCTGGAGTGAGTCTGTACCAACCCCTATCTGCAAAGAACTAGAACGTCTGGAACATCTTTCTGCAAATGCTCGTTTGTTGTCAAAGCCTCTTTTGTGCAGCTCATTATCTGGGATGCCTTTGTTACAACAAACACCAGTACACACAAAAACTGTCTTTGCATATGTACATGTATGATTGTGTGTGTGTGTGTGTGTGTGTGTGTGTGTGTGTGTGTGTGTGCAGGTGTGCATACTTCAGCTCCTTGCTTCTGATAAGATCCATCACTTAGGGACTGATGGAGCAGGCATCCGTGCAGAGAAGAGGTAAAAATGGAAACAGGGAACAGTAAAAGTGCCATAAGTCACTCATGAAGTCTTGGTTTCTAAAATCTTCCTTTATTAGCAAGTTTGAACATTCACCAGTCTGCCAGTGTGGTACGTTGTAATATTAATGACCAGTAATAGTAATGTCTGCATCAAATTATTGTGTATTATATCATAAGCAATTTTTTCTTGCCTCTGCTATAGCAGACCTTCCTCAAAGATGCCCTTCAGGGAGTCATTATCTTGGTAAAACGCCACAAGGGGGTTGAGTGATTCCATCCACTGCCTCTTTAACCCACATCCATTATTCAGTGGGTGTCTAGTGGAGTCAGAACTACAGGGAGACAATGAGAAGCCACTAATGTCTTGCTCTTACATCTGCAGACAATTAGGAGATGCCTAATAATTGAGGATACTATCATTATTAACATTTTTATCAACATTTCCAGTGTCTGTCTGTGCATGACAGCTCACACAGGGATAAGCATATACTGTACATAGGTTATATAAACAATACTACAGGCTGTGCATTCTGCAAAATTTGTCTGAGTCAGTGTGTAGCTGTCATACAGCAAGCTAACACTGGTTAAGTTGTGTGTTTCCCTTGGTGACTGCCTGTGTGTGTTTGTCAGATTAAGTTGTTTTCCTTGTAATAACGGTAAGGCAATCTGTTGCTTGTAACTGGATCCAGTCTGAATGGAGAGAAATGAATGAAACATGTGACAAGGTGTGATTACTTATCCACCAATCTAGCTGGGTGTTTGTTGACAGATGGGTCTTTTGTCAAGGTAATTTGTTCAACAGAATAACCAGGTAGATAATTACCTGTTGCCTTTATTAGGGCCATTGTTGTGTTGAAAACATCCTAATAGTGAATATTCATTGCTCAGTAGGGTGACTGAGGGGATTGTTGTATCTAGCTAACCTGAGGCAACATGTCTTTCTTTCCGTTTTTGAAAAAAGACTGATGTCTTATCACCTCATTCAAAAAAATCTACTACTATAACTGGTGGTGCATATTAAATATAATAAATTCTAAAGCAACCAAAGCTTTATTTTTTAGCTTGAATGTGATTTCCTGAAGAGCACATTCATTAAAAACGCAATTAAATAAGAAGTTTCTGGTCTTGGCAGGCCTCATGGTTTCTGAAACTACTATGGGCTCAGTTGCATCAGATTAGACCACTATTCATCCAGGATGCAAATAAACATGATAGGGTTTTACAATAAGAGGCTGGAGCGGAAAGGGGTGTGGCGAGGGTGTTGTATTTCATGCCAAACCACCTGGAGAGGAGACACTTAAGGCGCGCTGGCTCAGGGTGCCAGAGGCAGTAGAAAGTCGTCAGTCATCCAGACAAGGCCAACAACCTGAATGACTTAACTTGAATAGTTGCACTGGACAGACAGAATACTTTATTCGAATCTCCTCAGGCAATGGACAGCAGGATCAGACCGCTTGCCCTGCCCGGGCACACTGCCAACCCGCTCGGTGGCTTGCAGGTGCCCCCGTCCCTCATGCGCCCTCCGCCTCTCTTCCTCCGGGCTTGTAACCCCGCACTGGAGAGAGGATACCCGCGCACTCCCAAGTGCGCCAGATGCAGGAACCACGGTGTGGTCTCCGCACTGAAAGGCCACAAGCGTTTCTGCCGCTGGAGAGACTGCGTGTGCGCAAAGTGCACTCTGATTGCGGAGAGACAGCGGGTGATGGCCGCGCAGGTGGCGCTCAGGAGGCAGCAGGCGCAGGAGGAGAGCGAGGCCCGTGAGCTCCGGCTCTTGTACCCGGGCTCAGCGATCGGAGGGGAAACAGGGATTCCTCAGGGGTCACCAGTAGGCCCCGGGGTGCCAGCATCCACCAGTAACACCACCACAGCTCCCAATTTTGATGTTTTCAGAACAGACACTCCAAAAGAAGGTAAGTTGAAATGAAAAATATCAGTTAAGAAAAAGATCTTTTACCCAATAGTTACATCTAAAAAAAAAGAATCTGTCACCCATCATGACTTGGCTTATTATCATTATTATTGAATTATTGATTGATATTCAAGTTGCAATAAAATATATGTTTTCTAAAACCTAAATATTGAATTGTTTCAAGCATTTTACGCACATCTTGGAAGCTGACAGAACCGTGCACATATGAACCACCTGTTTTTCTTTTATCTATATTTCAGATGACAAACTGAACAAGTACAACTTTTATAACGGATTCATGGGCCGACCCCTCTTTGCACCCCACACCGCAAGACTGCCCTCTCCATCCGACCAGAAGGATCTGTCTCCAAGCAAGGACAACACCACTTTATTCAACGAAGACAGAGCAAGTCCATCCCCGGTGTTTGATCAGCGCTCAGACCACACAGAGAGTCCGCAGAGGTCTCTTTCTTCCTCGGATCCGGAGTCAGGTAGCGAGTCGGAGAAACCCAAGGACTACCCGAGCCTGGATCGGGACCCCACCGATATCATGGCCAAGATCTTCCCCCATCAGAAACGGGACACCCTGGAGTCTATGGTGAGAACGTGCAAAGGTGACATTGTCAAATCAATTGAGCTGGTGTTGAACTCCAAAGAGAACAAAATTGACTCTGATAGCTTGTCACTGTCTAACCACACAAACGCGCTCAGGCCTCCGGTGGGATTGCCTGGAGCGCTTGGTGCTCTGGGGAACAAGTCTGCCTTCTCCCCGCTCCACATGCCACCGACAGCCGCCGGGGGAGACAGCCTGTACGGTCTAAACCCTCGACTCAGTGTCAGCCCCTTACGACTGGCCTATTCCTCTGGAAACGGCGGAATGGCAAGTTTTATGTCACCATACATGACATCCGGACTGATGCCAGTGTTTCCACTGCGTCCGCCCTTGGACTCCTATTCTTTCCCAGGCATGATTCGAGACCTTTCTTACCTTCAGAGCAAAGACTCACTGTGCCATACAGGTCTTTACGCGCGATTTAACAATGAAAAGTGACATTTGAAAGGTGCCAAATGAACAATTGACACATTCATTGGTTTTATTTCTTCAGTTAATCTAATTTCAGATTTGCCTTCGCTTTTTTTAAAGTGCCTGAATGGTGCCAGTTAAGGTGCCGATTAAAATCACTGTATTTTGACAACTTGACTTTTTAAACGTGTTTCTTTTTTATAGTGTACATTTTGTAAAGATTGTTTATCATTAATAAAGCTGTCGCAAGATGTCTGGTTTTATCTGTGGTCATGATTTTGTGAGAATATCTATCTATCTATCTATCTATCTATCTATCTATCTATCTATCTATCTATCTATCTATCTATCTATCTATCTATCTATCACTTAGAGAAAAAAGAAACAAGAGACTTTTCTCCTTCAAACACATATTTAGTGAGAACTTTTCCATGTCATTAAAAGCATAGACGCTTTTACCTTTCTAGGATGTATAAACCATTAATGACACGTGAAATATAGAATGTGTGCCTGTAAAAACTGCAGTAAAGCATATTATAAAAAGTGTAAATCATAATATTTATGACGATATCATAGTAAGCTAAGGCAACGTCACAATGGTGCAGTGTGTAATTAATGAGTCACGTGAATGTGACCTAATAATGGCTGTCACAGGTGAGTTTAGCATTCAGTCAGTGTACATTTGGTTACCATGGAAATAACTGCCCTCTGTCACCTGCCGATACGAGCCTACTTACGATACGAGACATCTTCATTTTATTTGAGAAAATGTTCTCGCTATCTACTGTGTTATGTGAAGGCAGCATATTCAAGCTTTTGTGGCAATATAATGTACTTCTGTATGTTATATGTTACATTTTTTAATGCTGTTGCACTTGTAAATGAAAAGTGCAGTAAATGCATTATCATTATGATTATTATTAATATTTGTCATACGTAGCCACACGTCCATAAACTAATAAAACCTGGAGGACGTTAATATTAAAAATGCAAAGAATTTTAAGCCGAAAAAGCTTTCTAAAGCTCGATAAATTAGTCGTCTTTCCATTTTGAAAAAGTCAAAATAAAAATGTGAACAAGTGTTTATCTTTCTCCGCCTCAGAAGTCATTCTCACTCGTGATTGGTCAGTTGAGTTCTTATGATAACCAATAGAAAGCATCAGAAGCGTCACGGGACCGCATGTTTCAGGAAGCCGGGACATTGTGTAAATCTAGATGTTGGAAGAATATCTTGAGTTTGAAACGCGTTTGAGCGGGTTTTTGTGCGGCATGTGAGAATAAACTTTACAGTACTGCCTCCGGACATGCGTTTCCACATTATTATCGCCGCTGTCTTTTGGTGTGGTTACGCAGACTCGCGGAAAATAAGGGGAATATCTTCGTCCTGTAAGTGCACTGTCCCCTGCCAGCTAGCTTAAGGCTAGGTAGCATATTTGTAAACTAGAAAATTCCTGCAGCAGAAATTTTGAGAGTGACACGGGCCGGTGCCGGTGGGTCATTTGTGAGGGAGCCCCAGCAGCTGATGGGGAACACTTATCAGGGAGGAGCTGATGGTATTTGTGTCATTGATGCTCTGTTATGATTTCAGTGGTATGGCCGTTAATTATTAGTGCTGATCAATAATTACACTTAGTGTGTTTGAAACATGAAAATACATATAAACATATATATAATTCTAATAATACTATATATTACATCGACTTTTAAGTCATGATGTGGAGTCACAACATGTACATAATAAATATAATTTATGGGTTTTCTACATCATCAGGAGCACACCTGTACATTATGAATACATTTCTTAATACATTTCAAACGTTGAAAAAGAACACACCTTAGACGAACAATTGTTTTTTATGTGTTTATTTATAAGACAACCTGCCCTTTCACCCTCAAATGTGATAAGATAAACTGCCCCATAAAAACCTTTTACATGGACAAAATGACAAAAACTTTAGGAGGAGCAGCAGAAGTGGGATGTCTCTTATGGGACAGACAGAGGAGGGAAATTTGGCTGCAGGGTGATCGTCTTGCATGTTCTCTGAAAATACACAAAAACAAAGAAATCAGTAAGACAGACAACATTATGGTAGCATGAATTAAGTCAAATTAAACTCATCCTCATGGATACATTTATAAATGCTCCTTACTTGTCTATATATTACTTGTCTATATATATATATATATTCAACCAGCAAGTTTTTTCTTGATGTGAAATGACACAGGCATCTATCAGAAGATAATAAGAGGATGTAAAAAAGGCATCGTGTGGAAATAAATATTTATCAGCTTTTATTTTCCAGTCAAAATAATATGCTTGAATAAAAGTAACTTTAAGACAAAATTCGCGCAAGGGGTATGAATCATTCTAGGCTTGACTGTATGTATATAGTCCAATAGATAGTAGAATATAGATATGAAGCAATATATACGTAGTTCTCCGGGTGTGTAATTTTAAGTCGGGTGTTTATATGAACAGTAAAAGAAGGTTTTTTTCTCATAGCGGACTTTTATTTGTAATAAAATAATCTGAATACTTCTTCAACCAACAGCATTACGTTACTACACTAACAGTATTTACAGCACGAAGGTCAGTTTTAATCTGTGATATCATCTACCTGTTTGGCCAGTGAGCCTCACTGCCGTTCAAATACACCAGACTCCTTTGACAGAAAGACTAAATTTACTTAGCAGAGCACAGATCTACCACACAGTCTCTTTTTTGGCATTAATGTGAGGTACTTTGCTTCACGAAGGGATCTGATAACCTCTTCAACCGCTGAAACTCACCCAGTCACACACACAGACTAAGCAGCTAGCTGCGCTACAGCAGCACCTCCCGTTACCTTACCATCTTAAATGTCTGTTTGTTTCAAAGGAGTCTGGCGCTACTATATAGCGCGGCTATTTTCGGTTAACGTAAACAAAACGGACCTTACTTTTCAATAGAGACGGTCTATCCCGATACAAATCATATTAATGATGTCCTCAAACACTTTTCACATCACTCTGAAAGTGACAGAAGCAAACTCAGCACTTTAATGGACGTTGACAGCACACTGAGTCACAGTTTAGCTATATGTATAGTGTTCTTGCTCAGCACCTACTGTATATTTTTTGTACATATTAATAATTTATTCCCAAAAATATGAGAGAATAATGTCTAGATTCAAGAATAATGTAGGCTAATGCTACTAAGATAACAAACTTGAAGAGAAAAATATTCACTACGCTCACTACGCTCCATTGCTATTGTATAGCTATGGAGCGTAGTGACTCGTGCAATACCCCGTGTCACTAATAACACTGTAACTTTTACAGCTCTGCAGCTTCAACACAGACAGCATGTTATAATGAGTCATGGAGGTGTTGTCACTGCAGACACTTTTTTAAAATGTATTTTTTTTACAACTGTACACAGCATTTAAAGCTCCCCTAAGGTAGCAGCAGTAATATCAGACCTACAAGTTTCTTATGTTTCCACTTCCAGTAGCATTTTATCACAGACAGCACTGAGCTTTTGTCCAAAGTAAATGTTTTAAGTTAGATAAGAACAGAGTTCACTCCCTCTTTTGTTTACATGTTGCCACTAGCTGCAGCTCAAGGTCAACATACCTCAGTGTGTAATGATTTTTTTTGTATTATTCTGTAACAGACAAACGGTTCTACAGGGAGAGAAAATCCTTCCTGTGCATCGATGGGTCTAAAATCATCCCCTTTGAGCAGGTGAACGATGACTACTGTGACTGTGAAGATGGCTCTGATGAACCAGGTAAAGAAGCTAGTCTGTGTTTATCAGTGATGTGTCACTTCTTTGCTTTTCAGGAATATCAGTACTGTGTATGCACATGTGCACTGTTAATAATTAATACACACATAATTTCTGTTAGCCGGACGCTAATCATTAACTTACTTGACTTGACATAGTACAACTCTGTGTGTTTTATTCTTTCCATCTCTTTGCTTTTCGTGGTACAGCTCATTTATAAAACGCGATGACAGAGTTCCTCAGCTGATTTTATAGTTTTACCCACTTTTAAAAGGAATTATGAGCTGAGCTGTCTGTTCAGTCATCTGACAATGGTATAGTTTCAAACAGGTGATGCTTTGCTAGTCAGACTAACTCTCTAAAAAGAGTCTAAAAGCCTGAGTTTTTTTGACCCAGATGAAATGAAACTTAGCCATCATTTGCTGTTTGGATAGCTGTAGAGCTAATGCAGTGTTTCTGAGCATATATTGTATGTGTAAGGTTTTTGAAGTTTGATTAATTCTCATATTTTTGCGGAAGATCGCACATCTTTCAAAGTAAAGAATCAGGTTCAAAATAAAAATTGGACTTATAATAACTATTATTTTAAGGAATAAAGGGTTAAGAAAAGTTTAACCCCCCCCCCAAAAAAACAAACAAACAAACAAATTATGCTTATCAGAACAGAACAAAACAGTCATGTGTGTGATGTTACAAAAACATGTACTTCAGACGGTTGATGATGCTAGTTCCTTTTAAATGTTTTGATTAAACTTAATGCCGGCAAAATCGGCTCTGTGCTCCAGATCTGCTGTTCTCAAGTAATCAGTGAGGATGATGATGTGCTGTCACCATGTAATCTGTTGTTTGTCAGGGAATCTGAGCCAATCTGAGATGCTGCTGAGGATGAGCGAGGACGATTTGCAAGACTTGACAAAGAATGTCTTAAATGAAAAGCAAAACCGTTATTCAGTGCGGCGGTCCACTGAAGGGGTTGATGCTTTACTGGCACTGCTAATAGTTAATTTATATAATTAATGTTTATTTGTATAGGAGCAAGTATTTGCCATGAATCAACGCCATGTATCATAACATTCATAGTAACAATAAAATACACACAAAACAGCACAAAACACAGTTTAATAGTGAAAGTAAAGTAAAAGCCAGCACCTGATCCCTCTTCAAAAGCTGCTTCCCATTGAGTTTATAATGCTCCCCGTCATGAACCATTCTGAGTTCTGTGGGAAAGAAGTTCCACATGTTGATCCCCCGAAACAGAAAAGACTGTCTGTCTGGGATTTAGAGTGCACGGGGTTTATAAAATAAATAGCATCCAAATTAACTTCTGTACTTGTTATAGGAAAAAAAGAGGGCAGAGAAAGCAACAAATCAAATTTTATTTAGCTCCCCACAGCAAAGATTTCGGAGTGATTGACCCCAAAAATTGACATCTCATTTCCACATAGTAATATCAACTCTTTTTTTGAGTATGAGTACAGTCATTCTGTCTTTCTGCAGTTTTTCCCATTCAAAAAGAGGGTTATGATTAGTTGATAGTATACACTTGGGATACGAGGTAGTGAACAACACACTTTTTCTTCTTTGGGCTGCAGCTTTAAATAGCTGCCAGTAAAATACAAGGCTGTAAAACACACTAACTTTTGCCTCTCAAACTAGTGAAAACACAAACTGGTTGCTTGAAAAAAAAAAAAACCCAAAACAAAACAAAAGGACAACATTATTAGCACCAGTGCCTGTAAAGAGGTTGGACGTGTTATACTCATCACTAACTGGATGTAGCGGCTCCGCTTACCACGTATTAGAAATAGTTTTGATTAGTTTCATTAGTATGCAGTACTGATTTCTGCTCCTGGGCCCATGTAGGCACCTCAGCTTGTCCTCGTGGCCGATTCTACTGCACCAATCTGGGTTTCCGCCCACACTACATCCCATCATCACGAGTCAACGACGGCATCTGTGGTAAGGCTTTTTATACTAAGTTATAAAGGAAATTTTACTTTCTTGAGAGGAGGCTTTAATAACCTTACTTTACAAAACCTTTTTGAAGTGAGGTAATGGATTAACAATGTTTTTTGCCTTAGCTTTTTTTTCTTCTTATTTTTCTTTTTTTTTTTTTTTTCCAAGGACAGCAAGGGCAACACTCAAAGTGCCATAATGATGAAAAAGTTTATTCTTCCAGAAAATGAATAGTTGTTTGTTCAGAATAGTTGGTGGAATGGTTTGATGCTGAATGTGCTCTAATAGCTTACAACGTACGGGCTGCATACATAGGTTTTTTTATCAAAATGAGTTCTCATTTCATTCACGTCAGAAAAGTCACTTGTTGGTACAGCTGCACACTGTCACCCCACAACAACCTGGCTCTGTTACACACACACACACGTATACAGATGTACGCACATTCACTTAGCTTTCCGTGAAAGGCATTCTTTTTCCTCAAGGCTTTTTCTCCGTTCTACCACACCCAATGCATGATCAGATCAGTTTTTACAGCCCCCCCCTTCTCCCCTCCCCTCCTCTTTTTCTCGTCCACTTTTGTTCTCCGCTAGCTCTCCGGTTTGGATAAAATCAATACATTCCGTTGTCGACATCTCCTCTGTCACAAACGCTTTCGGGAGCATTAGACAGCATGCAACCATCTTGGGTAAAAAAAACAAAAAACAAAACAACCAAAAAAACTGAAAGACTGAAGAATGAAAGAGCAGTCGGGGAATATTTCTCAAAAGTCTCTCCTCCCTCCTTTTCTTTTTTTTTTTTTTTCTTTTTTCTACTCCCACTTGTCTTCTAATACCTCCCCTGCCTTGAACGGAGCCACTTAATCGCTAAAACACATCTTCTCTTTTCCTTTTTCGACTGGTTGTCGAGAGATTTCCATTGGCTTCCTTTTTTTTTTTCTGGGCTGTAATGCTCTTGTTCCAGCGGTCACCAATGGGGTTCTTGGATAATTGAGAAATTTCACACTGTGCTCACTCTCTTGGGTTGATACATCTGAGTGAAAAAGAAAAAGAAGCAGATCTGAGCACTTACAAAACACCACGCAGTTTATCTTATAAGTGGCTGATCTCACGAGGCCTCGTCTGAACCGGAGAGAGATATCATGTAGACACAAAGATCTAATCTTCATCTTTTTTTTTTCGGGGATGAAAAGTGACAGCCTAGATCAACAGTATCTTTACTAAAGAGAATAAACATTTGTATTTTGTCTTGTGCAATCATTGGATCATTTTAAGGATATTTTAATTTAGGCTGCCTCAACGATTATTTCATTCATTATGTTTTCCCTTTAAAATGTCATAAAATACAGAAAACGTCTTGTCTTATTCCAACCAAAACAATCATCTAACAGTTGCAGATTCGTTTTATTGTCTTTTGAATAATTCTGTTTATGCGACTAAATAAAATAATGTGCTGTATGTCAGAAATCAAAGACTCTAGTAGTCAAAAAGTACCTCCAAAATAAATTATTCATAATGGAAGATGATGTGTTTTTATTGCTTTTTTTTTAAAAACTTTACCCCGTCTTTATTTGTATGATCCAAATGATGTATTGACCACAGCATAAGTATTTAGAATAAAGACATATTGTTCACCTCTCCTTGTTGATATGTTGTATGCTCCTCTGTTCTCTTCTATGTGCATTGGATTGCTTTTCTCTCTCTGTGTGTGTTTTTCTTGCCAGATTGCTGCGACGCCTCAGATGAATACAACAGCCACGCTCACTGCCAGAACTCTTGCTGGTCAGTTGAATGAAAACTGAGATTCAATATTTATAAAAATAACACATGCAGATTTTGACTCAACTGAGGCTTGTAAGGCCCATTTATTGCAGAAAGAATCTGAATGGGACTTTTAACCAGTCTGTTCTTATATGAGAAATATATCAAACACTGCATTTTGGGGGGCAATTTGATAAAAATGTAGATTTTCTTTTATCCGTGTATGAAAATGACGCTATATATCATAGCAACAGTGTGATAGACTGTTCAATTCGGCTGCTGCACCCGTTGTGATAGTGACTCATTCATTGTGCCACCAGGGGGCATGGTGTCACTATGATTGAAAACTTGAGCTAGTTGAGACTTTTCTCTTGTAATGTATATGCATCACGAAATTGCTTTGAAGAGTTCATCCATGATAAAGACAGATCTGACTCACCATCTCATTAAACTTTTTTTTTTTTTTTACCCCCCCCCCCCCACTGTAAATTGTACAGAGGCGATTTTCCTGCAGATGATGTTGTTTCTATTGGATATGAATTACATACTGCGTAGATGTTAGATCTGTGAAAATACTGATACAAACTCAGACCTCGTTGGGTCATATTTATCACCTTCTCTGAGCTACACACTGAAGACTTGACCATACTTAAATGCTGTGTAAATGTAACTTTACGAATACAGTAACCCACTTCTTTTGTTGACGGTCCTCTATTATTTCATTCGCTGCCGTTCGCCTCCAAACCGCATACAAGCAGAGTATATCTCATTAAGTTTTCACAAGGTCCACACTCATATTGTGTTTGCCCGACTTCAAAAACAATTTAGTTCAGCCACAGAGCATCAGCCCCCCCATCTTATTTACTCTTCTATTTTCCCATTTGGATTCCTGCTGCATTGTGGGCCCTTAAAAAAATTGGATTGCGCCATCTCGGTGACCATAGCAGGGGTGGCTGATGTTTTCTCAGTAATGATGGGACTGTGCATCCTCTCTTTCTCTCTCTATCTCTCTCTCCCTCTCTCCTACTCGCTCTCTCCTCCAGGAATCTGGGACAGAGAGAAAGAGAGTATGTGGAGGGCCAGATGAGGACCTTGGACGAGGGTTTGCGACTCAAGCAGCAACTGATTGAGGAGGGAGTGCTGCTCTGGAGGGAGAAACAGGTACATAGTATTCTGCTACAGTAACTACTACCTGTAGTAGTAACAGAGGAGAGTCATCAGGGCTTTTCCCCCCCAGAAGCTTGTTTCCCGTTCCTGTTGTGTGACAACCAATGACGTTCACCCACAGGTTTTTGACTGCTGTTCAAACTGTGCTTAGTTTGACCTTTACAACATATACATAGGGATCGTTAAGTGGTCTATATATAGTGTATGGCGGCCTATATATTTCAACTTAAGGAGAAAACAGGTGACCTTACATTATTGCCAAACGGAGACATCACAAGTGTTGAAGTCTGGAACATAAGTACTATAAAAACTGACCTGCCACAATACAAACAGTTAAATAAATATTTAGTGCTCATGCACCTTGTGATTCCATTTATACTGTTTGATAATTGAACACTTTTATACAACATAAGATCAGTAATTCTAAAAACCTCTAAATGTACGATAATTTCCAATAATTCAATTGAAATGATATGGAGCTGATTTCGGACTGGCTTGATAATTTATCCTACGTTAACTATGACAATAACAATGAAAAACAGCTCTGTTGAGAACTTGAGAGACAGCCTCTTTCACAATTTATGACTTTGAATTTTCTTCTTCTGTATTTTCACAACTTTCCTCGGGTATTGTGTAGAGCCTGAGCCAATATTATCAGTCGATATTGGCCTATCAAAGATATATTGGTTTTGGCAAATATGTTGTCTGATATCTGCAAGTATATTTATTTAAAGTTATATAGGCAGCATTTTATGTGTATTTGATCCTTTTTCTTAATTTAAGTTTAATATATACATAAAGTATGCTTTTTTTTGTTGTGTTTTATTTATTTATAGTTATTTATAATTATTAAATTCCCAGTGAAGTTTACTATTTCAGTGCACTGATGTCATTTATACAATAAAGTTTATTATTAAACTGTAAAATATCATGCCTCCCTTATATATCTTTGTCACAAGTTTTTGATATAAACATTTGAGGGATCATTGCAAAAAACGTGTGTTTATCTACATATTCTGCATATATAAGATTATCAGATGATATATCGATATCTTAAGTGTTTACTCCCTAACATTGGTATCAGCATCTGCCCCAAAAACCCAGTATCTGTTAGGCCCTAGTATTGTGTAAATGTCAAACCTTTTGGTTTGGTACAGTTAATGGAGAAAAATACACCCCACTATGGATTACTGTTAGGATTATTTCCTTGATTAATTGATTCATGTTTTGTCTATAATTTATTATTTCCCAAGGTAATGTTTTCAAATGTCTTGCTTCACAGTCCAAAATCCAAATATGATCAGTTTACTATCATGTATGACACAAAAACCTTAAAAAAGCCACATTTTAGCAGCAAACAGCAAATGATTTATGTTTATGTTGACTGACTAATTGATTATTCAAATTATATGACAAAAAATGATGTATAACCTTTTTGCTGACAGTGATTGTGTCATGTAGCGTGCACAGTGGACTAGTGGAAGATGTACAATAGCTTGCTCAGAAATGTAATTATCATATAGTCTTTGTAAGATTATTTGCGGTTTTATTGCAGTCACTTGGATTTGAGACTGTGCTGATTATCCTTTTTCTCTCTCTTCTCAGTCTTGTGTTGTTGTTAGCAACCAGATTATATCAGAATACCGCGAAAATGATCATAATAATGTACCAATATGCTTCTTTTCTAGCTGTTGTGTAAAGATATAGTTTCAATTATTCTCAATGGATTTAGTTAACTTTTCACCCTGGATACTTGTGCTCACTCACTAACATACTTGATTGACATGGATGTTGAGGTTAATTTGCTTCTATATGTGCTGTGCTTTGAGAATTGTTTTTTTTTTTTTGTCTTTTTTGACAATGTTTTTAAATTACTGTTTGAAACATAAATAGACATAAGACACTCCTTACACTCCTCAGAGCAAAACAATACAAACAACTATAACATAGACTTTATGTATAAAAATAGATACACATAGATACATAGACATAATATATCTAATTAGCACATGTCAGTCTTAATGTTATGTTAATGCTATTTTGTTTAATCTCTTACATCTCTGGACATGAATTGTCCCTCTTAGGGTTCAGATTGGTCCATATCTGCCAACGTAACTCCTGTTTCTTCCCTTTTAAGAAACTGCACCAAGAGATTTCATATTTCCTTAAATGTCTCCTGTTTGTTTTTCAGTATGTATATAATATTGTCTAATGCCATACAAGACACCATCTCCTTAATCCACTAGATGGTTTATTTCAACTTTTCCAGTTAAAGGCTATCAGCCTCTTTGCTTGCAAAATGCACATGCTGATATATCTAGATCCTTAGGGTATAAATTCATAATAAATACTCTAAATACTCCATACACCAATTCCAACAATGTTTGTCCCCATTAGTCACTTAGATTCATGGGAAAATAAGTTGAAAAATACCAGAATTACCCTTTAAAGACCTTGTCCTTGAGAGAGACATTTTCTGATTTTGAGAAAAGCGTATTACAAAATAAAATAAATCAAAAATATAATACACACCTAACCCTTAACAAAACCCATTAAATCCCTTAATATGTCTGTTCCCCTCAGACAATATATACCCCCCTCTCTGATTACACAACTTCTGGCTACAGCAGGTACTGGAAGGAATTAGTCTTGTAACTCTGACTGGCTAGAAAAAGTTATCCCAATTAACCTTTAACTGGGATGTCTCTTAAACCTCATATGATATATATATATATATAAACCTCAGGAAAAATAACAAAAGAGAAGAAAGAAAAGAGAAAGACAAAAAGTATATAAGCTGTAACAAATATTTGTATTGGCACTTCTTAGTCTTTTAAATCCAAACAAAATCGTACATTGATCCATTCTGGCTGTATTTAGCTATAACCTAAATTAACTGTTCAAGAGTTTTTAAGTTAAATCATTTTATATTTAACCCAGACAGAAGGGGGAAAAAAATAACAGTTCATTCAAACATAAGAAAAGTTCCCTATCTGGGAATAATTTTCCCACAGCACAGATATAGCTTGTTTTATCCATTTAAGAATAGAGTCACCAATCCAAATAGTAACAAATCTCTCCACACAGAAAACCAAGAATCCATTCCGGCTGCAAATATTGAACCATACTGATGATCCCAAGAAAGTGTCGAAAAAGCCTGGATTCATTCCTCTCGTATTAGTTTTACGGCCCTCTGTATGATCCGACCAGCTGGTGAAAAAAGAAAACATCAAAGAAAGAGAATAGAGAATTGTTGGTCTAAATGAGCAGCTTGAGCTCTATGATTCTGTTTTGACCAGACACGTTCATGGCACCTGCTGCTACAGGTGTCTGCTGTGCAGTTTCCAACACCAACCTTAGCTGGCTTTGCAACATAAGATGTTGACTGTTTTCTAGGTCTGGGAACTGTCAAAAAGAACTTCAGCCTCTTATAATTTCTTTGCTTAGCCATTAAGATTGAGAACAGTTTTTTGTCCCCCCATTTCAGTGTAGCAAACATACATGTAGATTATAGTTATATTCAAAATGCATCATGTTTCAGTTCCAGTTTGTGACATTGTCTGTTACCCATAAACATCATAATATTCTTCTTCTGCCATGAACTTTGCATTTTATTGTATCTCTTAAGGATTTCAGTTGTAACTGTGCTTCATTTACAATCACTCTAAATCAGTAAGGAGTAAATAGTTAGGGGTATGTCAGCACAAACGAACATGTACCTGAGTGATTGACCCATTTTGAATCAACATGGTCCTTTACAGAGCTTCGAGATAAGCAGACCCTACTTCACATTTCTTCCTCGGCTCTCCATTTGCACATTTAGTTCCACAAGCACAAGGCCAAATTAGAGCCCTGGAGTTTGGTGCAAATTAAATTGGTAAATTTCGATGATCTCTTTAGATATTTCTCAGTTCAATGGACTCATTGCTTAATGCATCATTGTGCTTTTTTAAGGAACCTTTCTTCCATTGTTTGATGGTCAAGTGTGGCTCATGTACCACATGTTGCAAGATTAATTTCCTTTTTATCAGTGCATTAGTAATAGAAAACTGAAAATTGCAAGACCAGAGTATTGTTCGACATGTAGTTATGGTCACTGAAAATATTTAGTTGGAATTCTGATGGACTCATCGGCAGCCAAAAAATGTTACTATAGTACATTTTACACTTCTGGTTGCCCTCAATTCTTTGTGTTCTTTTGTACATCGACTTTGTGAGAAATAATTTTATTTCAAGTTATTTCTAAGCACTTTGTTGCAATATGTGTATGTGTAGAAAATGTCTTTCAAGAATGTCAAGCATGGCTCAAACATGTATGGCTTGTTTTGGAAGATATATTTAAAAAGATACCACGGATTTGACAACAGGAATTTTGACTGAAGGCCACTTTTGTCATACACATACATTTACACATGCCTGATTTGCCAGCTGATGGTCTCTGAGTGTGTACTCTGCACTCTTCTTTTCTGTTCTGTTCTCTTTTTTTTCCCATGTTCTTTTCTGTGGCGGCTGATTGACAGATCGAGGCTGAAGTGTCACCCAGCGCTCGGAGCCCCGCCGCACATTGTGATCCTCTTCTCTCAGTTCGTCTCTGTTGATATGGCAGGGTTACCTCAGGGGCCTCGTCTCGGAAACCTTAAACAATGACTTGCGAGTGAACTCTTCCTGTGGTTCAAGGGTTAAAGAAGAATCTGCTGTTAAAGAAACGCTACCCTAGAAAACTTTTTAATCACATTAGAAGAATTTACACAATGAAAGCTGAGTGTAGCATGTCAGCACTATGTGCCCTAGAACCAGCAGAAGAAGGAATGCTGCTGTTAATTGAATACAAATTGGTATTCAATAAAATCTCTTTTTCAGAGGTTTCTGATTATTTTTTTTGTTGATTGCTCTACTCTGAGAGTACAATTTAATTCAGGAAATAGTGTGCAGTATTTGTTTGGCCTCAGTTCTTTCAAAAATGTTTTTTTTCTCTACTGTGTCAGAATGATGGACGATATTAGTGACTTTTCCTATCAAAAGTGGTTGATGCTTTAGATGATGGCCCACAATGTACAGCCTAATTATTTCCAATTAATGGTGCAATTTCTATGTTCTAATGGTGCACCAGTACAATACATAGACATACATACATGCAGATACAAGTGAAAAATATGTTAGGTGAGGGAATAAGGGTTAACAATCTGGGAATATAAGAATTCATACTGTAGGTAATTTTTAACTACCTATTCTAATTTTACAGTTTACATATGACCATTTGAGCTAATCTGAAGTGTTACCCCAAACTATAAAACAACTTTGTAAGAGTGTGAAAAGTGTCTCCACACACTCCGTAAACAAACAAAAACCCCAAAGGACATTACTAAAATGTATATATTTCATAATGCCAAAAGTACACTTTTTATTTCATAATGTCACTTTAATGAGAGTGGTCATCAGTGCCCTCACCGTCCCAGCAGGCTAACCAACTGCCAGCAAAGCTAGCTAGAACAATTTGGCTGTAACTACCAAAGAAAGACTCTGGCTGAGTCCAAAATCACTCCATTTACCATATAGTGCATATAGTGAATTAACCAGCTAGCAGCTGTACTTTACTTAAATCCCAGCTAGTTACCTGGCTAGATGGGTAGCATGTGTAGCCTTGTTAAGCTAATGAAAAGGAGAGGTTAGTTATTATACTGTACTGCTAACTATTATGAAAATAAAACCAGAATTTGAAAAAGTACACTTTGAAATCAAAAGTTTTGTAATGAAATAAAAATGAATGACATTTCACAGTAATGACATTACACCTTCTCAGAATCTCATAATAGCATATACTAAAAAAGGAAAAAAGAAAAAAAAACAATTGAAATGTTATCCTCTTATGTTTAATAAATTATTATGTTTAACAATATTATTATATAACATTTAACATTTTGGGACCATATTGACATGGTGAAGGAACTTTTTTTTTACATGTTTGGTGTTATCCACCAGTAAATATGTTCCTGTACACTCAAGATGGAGCCCATAAATCACTGCAACAAACTAAGCAAGCAGCATGGCCTAGAAAGGTAGTCATCCCTATCCGAACCAAGCAGAATCCATCACTGCATTATGGGAGTCTCTGAGGAGAGATTGGAAGGCAGTATTGACATGCGCGCACACACACACACACACACACACACACACACACACACACACACACACACACACACACACACACACATATGCAAACACAAAATAAGAACTGCTGCTCTTTCATATTAATTGGTCCATTACAGAGAGTGATGATAGGTTATGCTTGGTTGTCAAAAGCTGTCGCTTTTGGTGAGACAGCAACACCTCCTGACGCAAGTGATTTAAATAGTCCATTGTGCAGGCCCGACTGCTGTCGTACAAGTTTTTGTAAATATATGAGCTGGTTGTGGTCTGGAGGTAGATATATTGATGCATAAAGAAAGATGGGGAAAGACGAGGAGAGCAAAATGGAGATTTGGTCCTAAAAATGCATTGATTCACTTCACTTCACTTTCTTAATATAATTTTAAAATGATCCAATTCGATTGTTCCACTATCTTTTTTTTATGTTTTATTCCTCAAGTAAGAAATATATCATCATGTCTATGTATAATGCAATGATTTGGATAATCGCTTTTAAATAAGATATCACAACATACAAGCTGGACCTGTAGCAGATGAAAATGCTACTAAATGGTCTACATATTCCAAACTATGCTAGTCTTCTAAGAGCCCTACACTCTGAACACTCCTGAGCTGACCTGTGAGCGTGAAAGAAAGATAACGTACCTAGTATATTCATGTAGAAATATATAAAAGTATTTATATGTGGTTTAAGTATATGATTATTTTGTAGATGAACAGCCCTTGAAAAATCTTTTTGCTGAGCTCCAGTGGTTTAACTTCTCACCTTGCTGCAGTGATGTAAAGGTGTGCTCAAGACCCTGTGACAATCACTGTTGGATGTGGTTACAGGTGCAACAAAGCATACTTGGAAATTTCAAACAGCTCTATACTCTTTAAATGATGAGAATGGAGTGAGGAGTGGCTGGCATATGTTCATTTTTATATGAATGTGAGTTTGACTCACCACAAATCAGACATGTTCCAGATTTAAGATCATATTTTAATTTGTGTTTTCATGTCAGATCTCTTCCACAAATGAGGAATATGAGGATCAAAATATAAGGAAAACATGGATTTGGTTACATCAGACACTAACTAGCTAATTTATTGGTATGAAAGTTTCCATCAGCTGGCAGCTGTTATGTTTGCCATGTCATGCTGATTTTAAGCCTTGTGTTTGTCTCTCTTCAGGCCCAGCTTAGAGAGCTTCAGCAGGCGGCTGAGGACCTTCAGATCAAATTAGAAGAACACAGAAGGAAGAAACACGAGGCTGATCGACTCAAAGAAGAAACATTAAAGGCGCTGGAAGCACGGGACAGTGGTAAGTGTAATGCCACCTTTAACCTGCCATGATTTGGTTAGAGTCCCTTCAAAGCAATTTGATCAATCGACGGGATTGCTACAGTTTGCAGATATAGTTAGGTCATTGTTACGGCTACCGCAGGGCAGCTTCCATTTCATTTCAGCTTGGCCTTACATTGAACAAAAGTGAATTGACCTTCGCACCTCAGGCCAGATGGTCAGGATGACAAATGGTAGAGCATCAGAAACAGCTGGGAGGGTTAAATACAGATGCCTGTGCCATTGAAATAAATGAACTAGGAGAGGAGTGCTGAGCAACAGCATATTGCAGTCCCACAGCTCCCCTTTTTTTTTTTTTTACGTTCCTCAAACCTTCAGAGAGATGTTGCTTATGACTCACAGGAAAATTCCCTTATCGCTCCAAGCACAAGCTGCCTCGGCATTTAAGTGACGTTCAGACTTGCGTAGGTGAATGTACAAGAAGTTGTGGGGCTGGATGGGAAATGGGCTCAGTCATTTTTGCACTGAAATCCATAAGGATTTAGAATAGTAACGGCAAGGGATAGAGATTGGTGGGGTTAATTTAGTTAACATTTCAGATTTTGAGATTGCTGCTGAGTCCTTAATAATCATAGAAAACCTAGAAAAATACACACCTCTCACATAAATGGGAAACTTACACACAATTCATGTGTTTTGTCATTTTCAAACCGCAACATGCTGTTTTTTTCTCGTCAATATATGAAACAAAATGCATCAAACAACACATTTATTCAGAATAATACCATTTGCCTACTTTTTTAATACTTAACCACATGTTCTTCACGATCTTCTGTGACGTTGCAAAGTCTTGGCAATTGATTATCTGTCTTGTGTCAAACTGCCCCTCAAGTAAAAGTCTTGATTGCAATAAAGGTCACTTGACTTTGGTCGTTCCGCTGAGCATGCATCCATCATGCTTCTCACAGTGTGAGCTGACCTTTGCCAGGCGTCGCTGGCCCCCCGTGCTCCTGAGCCTGTCATCCTTTAGTTCCATTACTGTTCATCTTCAGGGCGTAACAACCATCAATTTTCATTTCCGTGGTAGCGTTGGCATGTCTTGTCCATGTTGGCTATCCATCTAGGCTTTTATTATGCATTCTAATGACAATTTGTGCGTGTGGGTGTGTGTATGTGTGTGTGTGGTAGCTTCTCATGTAGAAGTTGAGGGGAAGTTTCAGTGACTTAAAGGATAGTGTACTTATCAAGGCTTTTGCCTGCTTGCAACCTATGACATTACATGTTGATTAATACTTGAATTTTAGCGAATAAGCGCCATCAATCTGCCAACAGTATAACTCAGCAAACACTTTATGGCTCCCCGATGGGCCTTTACTGTTTTTGTTGGGGGTGGTGAGCTGATAAGGCTTTCATTTTGATTTCTTTCCCAGTGTTAAAACACGCACGCAGTAAAGCTGAGATTGAACAAGTATACTAATGATCAAGAAGGTAATGTTCCAAATCTGTAACTTTTATATTTGATGGGATTTTCAATGCGACTTGGCTCCGAGCTTGTTTTTTAAATACTTTTTCAGAAGAGTAACCTAAGCTGTTGTGAATTTACTGCCCTTTTTAAAGAGCTATTTTTCATGATAAAGTGCTGAGCAGCAGTTACACTACAGTTTAAAATCATTTCTTACGTGTCGTATTTTATAATTGTTGGTGCTACATTTCAAATTTACAGTTGGTTGACACCCAGCTTTAATTTCCATCCTTCGAAAGCAGCCTGGATTGTAATAAAGCTGCTCAAAACTCTCAAAATATTATGAAGCGCATGGCCACAATTGCCCCCCCTGTCATCATAACTCCTCAGCATCATATAATTTTGCTATCATGTCCTGTCAACTAAATGTCAGACAAGAGGACCAACAATTAAGAGGTTATAACTTCCTTTAGACCTCTTTTCACCACTTATGCACTGACTAATACATGTGCACGTTGTATACACGTGTCCTAACTTGGGTGCAAAACACATGTTGTTATTGAAACTTTAAAACAAGTGCCCTAAACTACACAGGGACCCATGAGGACAAACATTGTGTTTTTTTTTTTTTCAATTAAAAATAGGAACATCTCAACAGAGGAACACATTATTTTCAAGAACGTCTCCTCTTTCCCTTTATGACCTGTCAATAGCCTGTGTCAAAATAGGAATGAAAAGCCAGAAGAACAAGCAGCTGAGCCTGCAAAGTAGAACTTAACAGTCGTTCCCTTTACTGCTGCTGTCGCTCAAACATGTCTCCGGGGCTTCACGCACAGTTATTGAGAAGTTTTAAAGGGCCTGGTTATTTGTACCCTCAAAGAAAATGGGTTTCTCATGGCAGTATGTGTGTGGTACAGTGAAAAAATAATTGCAGCACTTTTTGGGATATTAGATGTTGTAAGTGTTAGTTACCCAGTTTTATTAAACATAAGAGGATAACGTTTCAATTGTTTTTTTTTCTTTTTTCCTTTTTTAGTATATGCTGTTATGAGATTCTGAGAAGGTGTAATTTCTTGCCAATTGCAGATGTTTTACTGGTCAGATGAAGTTCCAACGCTAATGTGATTCACCCAATCCCATAAATCATGCTCATAGACTGTGATATTAATATGTTAGGATACAAGAGTATTGCACATTGTTTTCATAAATTTAAATGAAAGACCCATCATTGAGCAGTATTTACAATTCTTGTACATTTTGCGAAACAAACATGAGGTAAATCCTCACTGCTTGTCAGAGAGGACACTGATCATGTGTGCTCATTTTTAAAAAATGCCTCCTTAATGCCGTCCAGGATAATCTTTGGGTTCATATTGAGGTCTCTTCCTTCTCTAATGATGTTTATTTGATATGATGGCCTCATATAGAGATATTCTGTATTTTATGTAAGTTACTCTCTTTGAACGTTAATGGCACATCCCAATATGCAAAGCTACGCTGTCTTGGAGTTCACCCACAGTTTGAGGGGATTTCCTCAAGTTCATCGGTAATCCAGTGGTTGACCTGATTTCAATAGCGGATCATCATGCATTCATGCAGACCACCTCCCTGCTACTCATGTTTTCCGAATGTACGTGAGTGTAGTTAGACACCTTACAGTATAAATGAGATGGCAGGATGGCAGCAGTCAAACCATCTTGTTTTGCTGTAAATATACCACACCATGTACATAATGTTTCCATTGAATCCTGCAACTTTATCATTGAACCCTTTTATTAGTTATTTAGCTTTCTTAAATATATATATTTTTATAAACAGAATGTGGGTGATGTTGAATCAACCGTTACACAGTTATGGTTAATACTGTATGGACATCATTCTGTCAATTTAAATTTGAGAATCATGCAATTTCAACTCTAATTACATCTATAATTGACATAATTTTAATATGTTGATTCTACATTATTCACAATTAATTCTTAATGTATCTTAAAGCTTAAAGATTGGTTGATTTTCCTGACAGGATGATTAAATAAAATCATATCCAGAGTCGTTTTTAAGCATATGTTCCTGCAGCAGGGGTAGACCCTTGCTGGAGTGTTTTCTCCATCACAAATTTGAAGTGTCACATAGACACACATGTTGTTTTCATTTGTGCCAGTTACCCACCTCATTTTGAATCATTTCTGTCTTGAACTATTCATAAAACCCCAGTGAAGCACAAGAAAAACACCTTGTTCTTATCAGACGGTATTATAAGACTGACCTGAAAATCTGGATTCACAAGTAAGGAAAACAGATGTGCGTTCATTTGATATAGGAAGGTGTGGCACTTCAAGTAAGTCCTCATAGAATAACAAAAGCTTCTTTGTTCCCCTGCTGTACCTTAGATGAGAGACCATCATTGTTTGTGAGGGAGATGATTATTGTTTTTACCGTATTAAAGTCATTTGGTTAATTATCAGAGGAGGCCAAGATGCATAGAAATATTTCAAAGAAAGCACAAATTGCAGAAAATTAGACACAATAAGGCATGGACCAAATTTAACATGATTTGGATATGTTATCTAGATAATGACATCTAATCACAGCCCTCCGCATTTAGCCTCATATTAAGACCATTCTTGTTATCTCGATTTTTCCCTACATTGTGATTGGTTCTCAGTGTTTTAGTTAATATTGCCAATGAAACTAATTTGTTTTCCACCCGTATTTTACCATCTGTTTGGTGACATCTTCATAAAATTCTATGACAAATCTTGGCAATGTCTCTGCCCTCAAGGTCACGCTAACCCTGCTAGTGAGCATCAAATTTTAGTGTTAGTTTTACAGTATGTTACAACCCCCTCTCTTAAAACACAGATCTGCCTATCTGCTCAAACTTGCATATGCTGTTGGCATTCACTAGCATACTCAAAGACAGGACTAACACCCATATGTTTTAATAAAGAGCCGCTATGTAGTTGGCTGAAGTTATAGTCAAAACACAGTTAAAAAATTCTAGTAAAACATGAGCAATTCCTTTAATGAGGGATCTGTGTTCATTTTGTGACAGGTTGTCAAAAATATATGAAGATAATCCCAATTACCAAATGTATTGCTGATCTTGGAGAAGTTATTAGGTTGACTTCTTATTAAGTTTAAATATTATTCATAGAATAATATTTAAACCTCAGAGGCACACTAATTCCTAAAAGAAATAATTAAAAAATTAACAGAATAGTTCAGGGCCAATTATGTGGTAAAACTGAAATTTATACCACTACAGATATTTTGGATAACATCTGTGTGGATCATATCTCATCATTAAGAATGGCTTTGTATATTTGCGTATAGATCTGTACATGTGATATTTTACACAGGGCTATGTGTCTATTAAGAAATCTTTAATATGCAGTGAAGTCACACAGTATTTGGCTTGTTTTCCAGATTGCCTCTGAGGATTTCAGTAGAAGTTCCCCTGAGGTAACCTAGATGGAACTGATTCCAGTGCCAAACATTTTGCCAAATATTGCCAAATATGCCAAATATTTTATGTTTATTCCCTCTGTTTTGATATATTCATATTTCTCCCTATGATGAGAAAGAAAAAATAAATAAATCAGGGACTCCTCAACGGTCCAAAATGTATGTTTGAATAATTTTCTATTCAAATAAACCACAGTACTTTTCGAATTTGTTTTTTTTTTTTACCTTCTAGGCAGACATTGCTTTCTATTTCTTTCAATGTGTTATGAAAATCTTGAAATATGTGTGAGATAGCAAATCCATCTTAGTGAATATTATGTAGCTTTTTATCTTATGTAATTAACCCAACACATTTAAATTACTAAGCTATAGGGTTGTCACAATACACAAATTATGACTTTGATACAATACCTGCCTAAATATCTCAATACTGATACTGAAATGATACCAGGCTGTACTCCTTGGGTCTGTTGGCCCCCCAAACATGACAGCAACTTCTTGTTTGAGTTTTATGAATTTGTATTTGAATTGTTCCTATCATGATAAAATCATTTTATTTTATTTTTTTAATTTTAATTTCAGTGATTACACTAATTCAAAGGTTTTGGATTTCTTGGTCTTGTTGCTTATCTCAGTCTTGTTCAACGTGTAAGGAGTGCCACCCACATTCATGGAAATATACTGGACTTAGTTGTTACTAGGGGTATTGATGTTGACATTTCATCGATTGGCAAAGTCCCTGTTTCTGATCATTTTTGTGTTTTTTCTAACATCACTTTTTGTACATCAAATGACTGTTGAGAGACTGTTGTTGTGAAGCCTAACATTAACAATGAAGCTATTGACAGATTTTCAAATCTGGTGAATACCTTTCCTTCATCCACCACTGTTGATCATCTTGCTGATGATAATAATGATACATTAAAATTCTCATTAGAGACAGTTACTCCTGCACAAATCAAAATAAGGCATTTAATTTGCAAATCTTTGTGGAAAACTGCTGCAATTTGTCAGCTGAAAAGAAACTGTTGAAAAGCTGAGAAATGATGGAGGAAAAGCAAACTACGTGTTCCCTTTTGACATTTTTAAAGATCAAGTTATAATCTACAATAATGCAGCCGGGAAAGAGAGACATGCCCATTTCTCATTTCATAAAACCAAAATAATCCTAAAGTGCTTTTTTACACATTGACAGTCTTCTAAATCTATCACCTGCTCTCAGTCTTCATAATAACTCAACTCTTAATTGCAAAGAATTGGCTTCATTTTTTAAAGAAATAATAGTTTCTATTAGAGCCAGCATTGTAAATAGAGAAACTCAGACTTCCTGGGATATCCCTGCCCATGGGCCTCCATCTATTATTTCATCGTTTGATTTGATGAAGTAATTAGCAGGATGAAGTCTTCCACTTCTGTTCTAGACACCATCCCAACCAAGCTGTTCAAATTCTGCTACCATAGCCTCTCCCAAGTAACAACAAGTATAATAAACTCCTCTCTTAATTTAGGCATCTTCCCCACAGTGTTCAAGACGTCAATGGTAAAACCTCTCCTCAAGAAATCCAATCTAGATCACTCAGAGCTAAACAATTACAGACCTATTTCTAATCTACCTTTCCTTGGTAAACTTTTAGAAAAAAATGTTTTTAATCAACTACTTGTCCATCTAACCAACAACAGCATTTTAGAAAAACTCAAATCTGGTTATTGAGTAACACAGCACTGAGAAAGCCCTGCTGAAAGTTGTAAATGACCTGAGAATCGTTGTGAATTCAAAGAACGTGGCTGTCCTTAGACCTCAGTGCAGCATTGACTGCAATTGATCACAAAATTTTAATTGACAGACTTGAGAAATGGCTGGGTCTCTCTGACTGTATTTTAGCTTGGTTTCAGTCATATTTAACTGGTAGACAGTTTTTTGTCAGCTTGGGTGCTTATGTATCAGAGACTCATGGAATTCCTCAAGGAAGCGTTCTCAGTCCAATTTAGTTTTCATTATATATGGTCCCATTTGAAAACATTATTAACCATCACCACTTCACTTACTGTTTTTATGCTGATGACACACAATTGTACGTCTCTATATTGCCAAATGACCCCAATCCACTGCATGCTCTCATTGACAGTCTCACTGACATTAATGTATGGATGGGTTAAAACTTTTTAAAATGAAATGAGGAAAAACTGAATTTCTTTTAATAGGACCCAAAGCAGCAAGAGAAAAACTGCAATCAATACTCTGTGGTCTTAGCAAACAGATTAAAAGACAAGTCACAAACTTGGGATTGATTTTAGACTTTAATTCTCATTTTAACAAGGTAATTAAAACATCCTTTTTTCATCTAAGAAACATTGACAAAGTCAGACCTTTTCTAATCAGAGAAATGCCAAAATGCTCATTCATTGGCTTTTACAACCAGCTATGTATACTATAATAATTCCCTTTTTACTGGAATACTTAAAAGGTCTATAAGAAAACTAAAGCTATTTCAGAATGCTGCAGCACTAAAACAAAGAAAATGGATCATATCACCTGACTGTTTACAGTTTTTCCCGGTCATTTTAGTACATTTCTTGAATCATCCTTAATATTTATGAGACATTAAGTGCATTTTTTGAAACAATTCATATATCTCTTATCTCTCAAAAGTAAATATCTATATCAATGAACATGCCATTTAGGGCAGGGTGATATGAACAAAATCTCTATATCTCGATATAGGTAATTTCATATCCCAAAAATGATACCTGATACCTAATGATATCCTGATATAGCACGTTTTATAGTTGGTCCGTTGGTTCTATGACTAAAGTTTTGATGACAATGGTTGAAAATGCACAAGGTATGGCATATATCAATTTCAGCAGTACAGTTACACATTACTGTATATGGGAGATTGATTGCAAGAAATTAGACAGGATTCAAATGTATGCTTTTACTGTTTGTACTGTACTTTGTCCACAGACCATGTCATTGTGATACAGAAAAGAAAATTAGGAATGTAAACATAGGAAACACCTCTTAGGCAGAACTGTACATGCACTGCTGTATGAATTACAGTCTTTCTACACCTCCTGACATTCCTGTCTGTCGGGCCACAGAGTCTCATCCACATCACAATGGATATCTTCCCTTGCAATGCAGCACGGAAAGAATTTTTTCAGAATGTCTTATCCAGCCTCTGCAGGCTTCTCCTGTGATGTCCTCACATGCTGCATCCATGGCAGCCAGCAGGGTCATCTGAGTATGTGGCTGGTGATTGTAAACCTTCCACCTCCATGCTGAGTAAAATTGGGTTAAGGAATGGGGAATAGGGTGGGAGGAATTCCATCGGCATCCTGTTGTGGGTTGCAAACCATTGCCTGACAGTGTTTGAGTGATGGAAACTCACATTATCCCAAATTACCACATACTTTGGTAAAACATCTTGAATCAGACCCCTCTCATCATCAAGGATGAGACCCCTGTAGAGGGTGTCAAAGAAGGTGAAGAGATGTTGTGTGCTGTTCCCTATAATGGGAATACGAGTTAGCACACTGTGCTCTGAAATAGCAGCACACATAGTGATGTTCCCTGCCTGTTGGCCTGGCACATCGACAGTTGCTCTGCGGCCGATGACATTTCGAACACACCTGCCTTCGGCCAGGTTGAAGCCAGCCTCATCCAGGGATATGAAGTTGGCTTTGGTTCACTTCCCTGTTTGATGATTCACTTGATTCCAGTTCCATTACATGCAATATCCCGGAGGATACAAAATAAGGTTCATGAGTTACATGTATTTTCATTGTGGACAAGATACAGTTACATCAAATGTATACATATCACATGTTCTTTTCTACAGCCATAGCAAATGTGTACAGGTTACACTTACTGTACTGTATATCACTATACAATAAAAGTACAAAGTACAGTTACTGTATGCAGATAGCTGTTTCATCTGTACATACGGGTACTGTAGCTCCTTCACTCTCTCACCTTTCCTTTCAAATGGTACATGGGTACAACTGTTTCATGCTCATCTGGTGTCTTTTCAGCACCCTGTCGATAGTTGAGACGCTAACAGATTGGATGTTTTCAAAGACATTGTTGTCTTCTATAATGGCTCTCTGTATCTTCTTTAGTCTAATGGCATTATTTGCTATGACAATGGTGCAAATAGCCTCCTCCTGTTGAGATGGGAAAAGGGGCCCTCTGCCACGCTGTGAGGTAGTCTTGCAGTCATATGTGGAATAAATAAATAAAGCTAAAGACTGAGTAAGATTTCAAAAAATATGTCAAATATACAAATATGTCATATGTGTATATACGTATATACATACATACACTGTATATGTATGTGTGTGTTAATGTGTTACAGTACATGTACAGTATGTATCTGTACAAAGTATATGTATACTATAAAATGCAAGTGGAATACTGTACTTTCTCATTCAACAGAATGAGAAATTGCTTTTATGATGTGCACAAGTGACTAAATGATGTGGAGGTTCAACAATTAATTTTGAGAATTTCAATTCTGATCTGAGAAATGTACCAAAGCGCCTGAGAGAAACTGTTAGACACTAACACCGGCTACCTTTATCTTTTAGAATATATTTTAAAGTTCTTTCACATGTTTATGAGACTTTAAATAATGTTACTCCTCCCTACATCAGAGATTTCTTTCATTTTATGTTCCAGCCAGATCACTAAAGTCCACCACCGCTTCTCTTTTAAATGTTCCTTATGTGTCCCATAAAAGTAGCGGTGAGGCTGCCTCCTGTTTTTATGCCCCTGAACTGTGGAACACACTGCCTCTCTGGTTATTAGAAGCTCTCTCTGTGTTCTTAAAAGGAAATGAAAGACATTTCTTTTTAAACTGGCTTTCCATTGTAATTTGGAGTAATGTTATAGCTTTAGTTGTTAAGTTTTAATCATTGGTTTTTGTTTCATTTTATCCCTGGGGTTTATTTTATTGACTTTTATTCTATTTCAAGTCTTGCAAAATTGTATCTAATGTTGTCTATTTTGCTTTTATTTATTTTTGTTTGTCTGTGTTGGTTTAATCTTGCCATGTGAAGCACTGTGGGCTGCGTGTTTGTATGAAAGGTGCTATATAAATAAAGTTGAGCTGAGTTGATGCAGTGTCTGAATCATTCTGAAGCTGTAAACCCTCACTATCAGGATGCACCATTTAGGTTAAAACACTTATTTGCAGATCCTAGCTTTCTATTTAGTGTCTCCTATTTTCCATGAAGTAAAAGTTCAATGCGACGCCTGCAGCCTTTTGATCTATTTCCATCTCAAAGCATTTTTTTTTCCCACAGAAAGAGGTAATTTTCTTGCCTGGAAATATTGCTTATCGTGTATAAAAGAAAGCAAAATGTGTGTTTTGTTAGCCTTGGAGTGCAGAGCCTACAATAACAAAGAAAGCTCTGTGTGGATAACGTGGTCTGTAGCCCAGGCATAGATTTGCAGTCTCCTGCTGATATGTTCCATTTTCTCTGTTCTCTTTGTGCCTCTCTTATTTTACGAGTGTGCTGTGCTATTGCCAGGGCAACATGGGTGGATGAGTGATGGTGTCCATTAGTAAACATAGCCCCCTATATGTGCCATCGGCCTAAAGAGCCAGTGTCTTGAACCTCCTTTCTCTCTCCTGTTATATATTTTTTTGCCCTCCTACTCTCTCCTCACTTATTTTCCACATTCTTCCCCACTCTTCCTCTTACCTTTTACCACAACGTGCCCGCCCCCACTCTATCTTTTTCTTCCTCTGCCTCTTCCTCTCCTCCCTTCTCCATCTATCCTCCTTATGGTTGTTTTTCATAGCTACAGCGCCGCAGTAGAGGGAGGGATGAGACCATTTCTCTTCCTCCTTTGTGCACTCATTTTGCGAGACAGAGCGACTAGAGGATGGGTTGAGAATGTCAAGCATTAGGTTGGGAATAGAAGGCTGTTCAAACAAAGAATAGGCCGCTAATATGACAGATGCTGTGTGTATTGCAGAAGAATATTAGCAAATCTTGTTTTTTCCACTTGGTTGAGTAGAGTCAACAACAGGGGTGAGGAATCTGGCTCCCTCCATAGACATTTACTACTTCCACTCGTATTGTGCGTGACAAGATGTGCTGTACAATCTTGCATCTTTTTAAATTTAAATCCAAAAAAAAAAAAAAAGACCCAGCACGGCTTTATAAATATGAATTTAAAGTTCATTTTTTCAAGGCTGAATTCATGAACTGGGATTTTGTTTTTTTTTTTCTTTTTTACACCCCTTCAGCACACACTCAACACAGACGCTCTACTGTACGCTGGGAAAAAAAAAATGCTAATTTCACAATTAGCTTTTCTGTAATTAGTGCGGAAAGGTAATTGCGGCGGATGTGCAATTAGCATTATGTAAAGTGCTTTTCCCCAGGCTTAGGGGCCAATCAGTTTGCCCCTTTACATTCTTCGTTCTGCTGATGATGTGGGAGATGCTTAGCACTGAACATAAGAGAACTTCCTCTCCCTCCCACTCCAATGAATGTGATTCTCAAAATGAATCAGTTGGGGTCACATGCTCGCTGGAAGTTTTTTGCGTCTCCTTTTCATCTGTCCGTGAATATGAATGGAGAAGAGGGAAATCACTGTCATACCAGCCCGTTACAGCACAAAGCCTCCTGATTGCATTCTGGACTCTGACATGCTTTTTTTTTTTTTTTTTCCTACAGGGAAACCAAATGTTCTTGCACAGCGTGACTGACTCATTGCTTGATTGCCCAAGAACCTCTATCCTCTCCCTCCCGTTCCCCGTATTTTTTAAATCCAACTCAGCTCTATCCTTTTCTCTATCCGTGCCTCTCAGTTTGCATTCAAATGGATTAGTGTTTATAGCAATGATTGGCAATTAAAGAGCCAATCTAAGTAATGTGTGTGTATGTGTGTTTGTAATAAAAAAAAAAAATCTCTTTGTTACCATGACTCATCATGCTTATAACATGTACAGCTGGAATGGGTTATCTTTTAAAGAATCTAGTAACCCTGATATCATTTCTTTTTTCTTTTTAGGTCTCCAGCATCAGTACAGCACAATAACCAGCGTTTTCCAGTTATTGGACAGCAATAACGACGGCAGGTAAATAACATGGTTATTATTTACGTGACGATGATTGAAAATCTGGTTGCTCCAGTTTTTATGTTCATGTTTTGCTGTGTTATTGTTGACAAGGCCCTATATATGCTAAGCCATTTTATAGGAACAATGACACCCCTCCAAACACCAAGCATACTATAAAAATTTAGTACCATTTTAGATTACTATGAAATCCAATACTAAACAAATACTTGTTAGTATTTGTGTATTTGCTACTAGTTTGGGCTTTTCTCCTCCTACTGTGCAGTTTAGAAAAAAAAGTACCACATCTAAGCCCTCCTTCTTTTCTTTATTTATTTAATTATTTATCTTTCTTTCTTTTCTAAATATAAAACCCGACTTTCAGCACCTTCCTGTATTACTCCAGGGGTGATGTACTCTTTTTTTTAATATATATATATATATATATATATATATATATATATATATATATATATATATATATATATATATGGAATTCCAGCTTGTAGAGTGGAGGTGAGGGGCAATTGCTACAAGATTGCAAGATGTGTTCCTCTATCATAGATGTGCTCTGTAAACGTCACATATCTGTTGTGCACTCTACAAATTTCCTGTGTGTATTTTGTTTACTTGTTTAAAATTCAATAAAAGTATTCTTGAGGGAAGAAAAAAAGTACCACAGAGGGCATGAAGACTAGGGAGTGTGCAAGAAAAAAAAAAAAAAAGCAACAAGGTTGCTTCAAGTTTCAAATCGTATTTTTGAGTGGCACCTTTTTTTCTACCAAATGACATATTGTCCTTGAACATAGTGCTTCTCTGCCTAGTTTAACCAATGGACGTCAACATTTGCAAGGTGTGTTGAGATAAACATAGCTGTGGCACAGTTGTGCTCATATTTTGACAATACGGCTGACATTGTCATTTCAAATTTCATTTTAAGAGTAAACCACTAAATCAAAATATAAAAAGACTATCCGCTGTTGTTGCATTTTCTCTCTCTAGTAAACGTGTCTCTTTGAGGTGTAAAGCAACAGCAGCTTTAGATGTATCCCTTTAAACTACAGCAGACTTTTACTGGCAAATGTCACCAATTTATTTAACACCACCTCATGATATACAATTGCACAAAAGGTGAAAATAGCCCTCCTCTTCCTAAATATATGTCTTACTGATTTTCAAAGCACACACACACACTTAAACATAAAAAAACTACAATAAAAAAACCCACAAACAAACAACAAAATCATGACAGCACCTAAATCAAGAATCACAGCCATATAACAACAGTAACAACATACATTAGGAGACTAGTATAACACAAAAATAGAGATCTAATATATTCCAGTATTAGGCCTGAGGACAGGAAAGAAGATAAAGTCATAAAAAGAGAAGAAAAAGGGAATTTTAATTCAATTCAGTCCAATTTTTATGAGATGGGATTCACTCTGAAAGTTAATCCACCCCTCTGTAGTAAGTCTGCAATTTCATTTGGTAAATGAACTAAAACTGGTTGCCAGATTTTTAAGAAATACATGTTGTTCTCCTTTAAAGTAGCAGAGAGGCTTTCCACTGGTAAAAGCTTGTATAATTCTCTGTACCACTGTGTTACTGTTGGGGGGGGGGGGGGGGGGGGGGGGGGTTGTCTTTAATCCACTGGAACAAAATACATCATCTAGCGAGCAACAACAGTGTCATTACAAGAGTATACTGTGATGGGTTAAGATCAAAACCTTCTGGCGAGAATCCTAACAAAAACAATGCAGGTTCCAATTTCATTTCCATGTTCAAGATTGTGCAAAGCTCTTTTTTAATATATTTTTTTTCCAGAAACATGCAATCACAAGGCATTTCCATATTAAGTGAAAGTCCTGATTTATAGCACGTATTTAGTTTTATAGACAACGCTGTGCATGAAAATAGCCTTATGTGCAAAATAGTAAGGGCTTTATTTCTGTCAGTCTGGATAAGGGGATTTTAAGGAAATATTACCATGTCAGATGGGACTACAAATTCACAGAACTTATGTTCACTCACTTGTAATTCTCTTTTTACTCAAAAGAAATAATGCTCATACAGCAAAGTGGAACAAAAACAACATAAAAGATGAGTAAGATAAACAAAATCCATAAGATTGGATTACAATAATGACCCGCGTAGTGGCTCACACATTCATACTCCTCATATTGCTTGTTCTATAAGATGAATGGGTGTTTCATGAGCACCTAATTCACATCAATATGTATATGTGCACTCATTAGTTCCACCTTACTTTTGATGCAGTGAAGTCTCATCAGTCGAAGTTGAGTGCACACGTCTCCCTGAAACTCCTACACCTTATTTTGTTCTTGAGCAAACTTCAGAAAAAGTAATCCATTGCCTTATTTGTATTGTTTTAATATTCAAGTCCCCAATAGACCCACTTGTAGCCCCCCCCCCTACCCAATCTCCCATCTCCCCCTCAGCCGCCCAAGCTGACTAAGTTGCTGTCGTGAGCAGTGTTTAACCTCTGCCAGCTCTAAAGAGAATGACATCCATTTTGCTTTCTAGCAAGATACGTAAATTCTGCTGGTGGCTTGCAGAAAAACGGAGCGTGGGATTTCCAATGAGCCTGTCCCCTTCATGCTTTTTTTTTTTTTTCCTCCACCGCTATCCCCACCCTCACGTTCCTCACCTTCCCACACCACGCCTGGGAAGAAAAAAAATCAATACCGCTTAAGCTAACTGGGCATATTCTCCCGGAAAGGAAGCGGGGCTGGGCATAGTAAACTGAAAGCGCTATAAAACATATGGCTGCATCGAAGTGCTTGTGCAGCAATTTTTTTCCAGGGAGCGCTATGTGCCCACTTATGCATTCCTGCGCCTGGATGTGTACCATTATTCAGCCTCTGTGCGCCCCCCCCCCCACCTCCCAATCCCTTCCCCTTCCCTCCCCAGCTCTGCCTCCATCCATTGACTCGATCCCCTCCTTCCCAAGCAGTTCTCTCCACAGGCTGCGCTTAAACAAACACATTACTAAGCTGAAATATCTGCAAGTGCCGCTTATTTCTATACCGCCTTTGTTTTTAATCTGTCAGTCAATGGGATTTGGTGAGCTGGCTATCTTGAGGCAGGACATGTATTGATGGCCATTTGAATAAAGCAGGAGGTGGAGGCTTTGTATATGTGTGCTACATCACCATTTTTTACTGTAAGGCTCTGCAGCTCACACGCCCAAGTGTCGAGCTCGATTTAGTTGCCGTTGTGATAAATGCAAAGGCCAAAGTCACTGTTATACCTGATGCTTGCACATTGCCAGGCAGTTTGCTGACTTTGAACCAGATTAGCATGCACATTGCAGACTCTTTATCTTGTACAAAAAAGCTCTTGGCTTTGTCCCTAATGACACTTAGCAAAACACTACCCCGTTCTTAATCCACTCGATTGGAATTGCTAATTATCTTTAATGCAGATTCACAGATAATTGTTCTGTCATTTATACTGTGAACTAATCTCATTTTTTTTTGTGTAAAAAATAATTGCATCACGATAAAGATTGCAAAACTTTTTTTTTTCCTGAAATACATATTTAAAGACAAAAAACAAACAAGCTGATGATCAGAATAATTGTATTTTTTAAAATAAATATTCACTTTTTCTGGAATTTGTGGGTTAGCAGATTAAGAAAGTAGTACTAGTTATCAGCTTGTGCTACGGCACATGGAGGTTTTAAGAAAAAAAAAAATCCCCTATACACACATTGGTCATTAGGTAGACTGTGGACTTCTTCGCCATTATTTCATCCCGAACCTTTCCAAGCACCACGCACAAGTGCAGCCCACTGTGCCAGCTGGCAGGCAGTTGGCAGCCCAGTGCAGGATTAACTGGTACCAGTATGCTGGCCTATAAATAGAGTCTACCAACTGCTTCAGGAAATGAACCATGATGGAGCCTCCCAAAGGCCCACGAACAGGTTGTGCTTTTTATCCCCTCCTCTCTGTCAGGATTTATCTGTGTGTGTGTGTGTGCGCGCGAGAGAGTGAGTTCCCTTATGTTTATCACTGTGTCTTTCAGTGAAACCTACTGTAGGTGTGCTCCGCTAAGCACATGCTTTTATGATGCCACGGTCTATATGTGTATGCCCTCTGTGATTGGGGCCAAAGCCGGTTTTCTTCAGACGAGATTTTCAGAACCGCTGCTCTGCAGCCTCTGTGCAGCCTCACAATGGAGAGAGCCATTGTTTTTCTCCAGCACTTACCCTGAGCATTGATCCTCTGTAGTGGAACAAGCTATTCGCTTTGTATGTTTGCCTGCACTTCCGCTTTTGATGGACTCCAGGGATTGATCCTGTCTATGCAGTCATTATCTCAGCTCAGTAGTGTTAGTTTAGGTGGAACCTCAGGAAGAAAGACACCAGCGGGGAAGAATGGCAGAAGAAAAGATTTAAACGTTGTATGATAAGAGGAAGTGTATGTTATTTTGATTGTGGAGTAGGTTGCATTATGCTATGCGCCACTCAGAGTGAGATAGGCCAGGACAAAGGAGACAGAGAGTCAATGCAAAGTCGTTAACGCTCAAACTACCTAAAGGAATCACTCACCCACAAATGAAACATTTTTACCATCTACTTACCCTCCGGTTGGTTGAAACACCAGAGAAGTGTGTCTGTTTAATATACAGTGAGTTAGCAGGTGCTGCTTCTTTCTTTCTCCTCCAGAGACGAACAGAAGCACGGACTGGTTCATTGGAGTTCCAAAAAAGGCAGAAAATGACCTTAAGAAGGCAGCTTATTCAGCTTGTTCAGCATATTCCATGTGATTTAAAGCCAAAAGATTGTGCTTTGGGTCAAAAAGTGGTGCATATAACTTATAAAGAAGTTGTTGGTGTGAGTTGTGTTGATGTCCTTGACATGTTCATTGCAACATGAGCTCTATACAAGACATGATCATATTAAAAAAATAGTTTACATGCATGCTATTAATGTAAGTTTCAAACAAACCTAATTTGATGTGTTGTCATTTTAACTCCTAAAACTTGAATTTGAACTTATGCTCCGAAATAATTGAGTGAAAAATGAGAAATTTGAAGTCGAAACCGACAAAACTCATCTAATTACATTAACGTAATCCCTAGTCATTCTAATCATTGTCTTAATTACGAAGACTAACCCACACTGTTGTCATCTGTGTCTGTTTATTTTGTAACATGGCAGTATAACAGTGGAGGAAATCCAGGATAAAGTGGCACTCATACAGGATGAGGAGCGGGTTCTTTCTGTGGATGAAGCAGTGGTAAGCTGTCCTTTTATTCATTCATATTACAATACTGTCACTTCCTCTACTGTGCATATTAACCAGTGGCTCGTAAAATGAGGTCTGGGGGCCACCAAGGGTCCTTGAGAGGAAAGATGACTAAGTTTAATACTGTTTGACTCGATCCTATTACTGTCCTGTCCTTCCTGTCTGTATTGTGTTATTTTCTTTGTAGTACCTAGCCTCCTGTACTCTTCTCCATCCTGCTTTTCCATCCACATCTGCCCTGCTCACAGTGTTCCCCCAGCCAATCAGCTCCTCGCCCGTTCTCCTGTCTAGTCACCTGTCCCCTATTCCCTCGTTAGATCAATTTGTATTTAAGTCCTGTTGTTCAGTTCAGTCTTTGTTGGATCATCGTTTTCTGTTTTTATTAGGTCCATCTGCTCTGCTCCTTGTAACACTGTTATATCTTTAGTTCACAGAAATGTATGAAAATTTGCATGTATTTAAGAACACTTCTGATACTGTTTATCACTGTTAACCAAAGTTAACACTCACAAAGATTTTTGTCTCAACCGTCACATATTAACACAACATGACCCAAACAGAGAGCTAATTTGTGAAATCACACGGTGAAGTGTGTGCGCTGTGTGTGTTGTGTTATGATGGCACGCTTCTGAAAACAACTGGTTGCTATTGTAGGTGTGATATCACTGAGCAGGCATAAGAGTTAGGACTATAGGCACAGACACCTTGACTACATCAGCTCCATGGGAAAAAGAGATTTCTGTTTGAGGGGTTTTCTTCTGTCCTGTGTGGACAGATGTTTGTCAGTAAACATCTGTGGTTTTGGGAGCTCTTGCTTACTGATCTTTTTTTTTTAATTTGTTTTCAAGAAAGAATAGAAACACTTACATCCTAAATGAACATCTCTTCAAGCCCTCAACAGATCAGTGTGAATGTAAATATTTTGCCCGGTGCACATTTATATATTGAATGATATGATTAATGATATGATTAATGTTGTGACAGAATATGTGGTGTTTAATTAAAGGCAGTAGCTGACTTGATTCTAGTGAGCTCAACGCAAGAATCTCGGAAGAGTCTCAGCAGCCAGACATTTCCCTGTTTCAGAGCGGCAGATATTGACACTAAAATGAGAATAGTTGCTCCACCTTAAAGGTCAGTCCAGTGAGCTTAAGTGGTAAGGTTAGGCTAACCTGTTGTCACTAACTTCTGATCTAACCTGCTTCACTTTTCCTTGCAGTTGGGGAAACAATAGGTGAGACTTTTCTTGATCTTGAGAAGCTGCAGCGTGACATTTTAGTCTCTACTCTACATTTACTGCCAGATTGACAACTTCCTGCTAACCCTCCGCTCGCATTCACCGTCACTTTTCCGCCGCTCGCTCTCTCCACACACTCGCTATGCACTGCCCTATTCCTTAAAGCAGCTACACTAGCCTTATAACTGTACCTTTCACGTTAATGTCCTTTTGAAGAATGAGGAGAGGGAGGATTACTCAAAACAATTCCACGGTAACGTAGGGTTGTGCTAGCATGTTATCATGTGTGAGTGAAAATTATTAGTAGCCCATTGATATCAATGATCATGTGAAATTTTAGCAACTGGTGCTCATAATTAGAATACAGGGGGAAACACTGGGATTAATATATGTTTGATGCAATTGCATTTATGGCACCAGAATGGTTGATGTGGGGAAAAATCACAAATGCCACATAGTCGATCTGCAGCTAATCTAATATTAGCCATATTGTCAAATCTTGCAGTTTTTCTCTTTTTTTTCTGATCTACTCCCACCTTGCCTTCTGTGTGATTTGGTTGACTGTCTGTCTGCTTGAGTTCACTGTTTTTTTTTGTTTTTTTTGTTTTTTTCCGCTGCATACAACAGAGTCCCTTCCACATTCATTTGAATTCCGAACAGGACGAGCACAGTTTCCCAACAGTGATTTCCCCTCAAGCTGCAACGTGTGAGAATGCGGCTGTCTGTTTCATTTTAAACTTGTTGAGCCTCCCTCTTACCAGGCAGCAGATATCAAAAAATCCCTAGCTGTAAACAAAATGGCTAGGGCTCAATTTTTCCACTCGCTCTCCCTGTTTCTTTTTCTACTATAAATGGCGATTGATATGCACAATCATACACACACACATATAAAAAAGACATCTGCTGGTTTCTCCCACTGCAGGGCAGAGAAAGTTCAGCTTGTGAGTAGATTGTCACATTGCTGAAAATGTGTTTCAAATTTTCTCATAAATTAAGTTCGTCTGTGTTTACGGTTATAATAGAAATGTCCTCTGCTGTCTGTAAGCATTGGCTCACTAATTTTAGCCACAGTGAAATGAAGAAATTGTCTGGATGCTGTGGTGTCAGTATATAACAGAAAACACCCAAGCAGCACCAAAAAGAAAAATCAGTGCTCATTTGTTAGTTCTGCTGGCTAACGGAGAGGCATTCTTAATGAATTCAACTGCATCTGAAGAGGATGAATCGATATGAATATGCATGAATATGAAAATGTGTAGGCTACTTAACTGCAACCACAACAAACTGTGATCAAGCTGGGCAAATTAAAACAGGGTGCAATTGACAGTAGTTAACGGGCAATTTACATTAAAACTGACAAGCGGTCCCGTGTTAGCACCTTAATCAAGGTCCAAGGGCAGCAGCAGTTTGTACAAGAAGGGTGTAGTCTGTGTGTTGGGTGGGATTTAGATAAAGGATTTTGTTTTCTAGCTGTCTATTAATTCTCTGTTATTGCCTCCTTGTCATTTCTATGGTACAAGTGTATTTTCTCAGACTTGATGTTACAATTTTGTTGCTGTACAACCAGCGCGTACCCTGAATATCTGTCTGGGTTCCTTTCAGGTTGATGGATAAATACACAATTGTCGAGATAACACAACACTGGGTGCTGTTCTCCGTTGTACACTTTATGGAGGGAGAGCAAAAGAAAGATTATTTCCTCATCGGTGCTCAGTTGTAATGTCTGAAAACCTTGATTACTTTTCTTCTGTCGCGCTCAGGGACCGGGCCAATCCGTTTTTTTTTTCTTTTTTTTTTCTCTTTTTTTTTTTTTTTTTTGCACATTTATTCAATTTATGTCATTTTCACACCTTTTTATTAGTTTCCCTCCTTCTTTTTCCTTTCTCTTAAGAAGCTTTGGCCTGCACAGAAAATTCAGTTTCCACTTCAGCGGCCCAGATAATTCAAGAACAGAGCGGATTTTCAGGAGAACAATTTGATGATCAAAGGAGGCACTCCACTCGGGAGGGAAAGGGATATTCTGAAGTGGCGCTCCCGCAGTATTCTATCATTATGTTATAGCCCTCCATTCCTGTAGAAACCACTGTTAATGTAGATTCAAGTTCACTCACATTTACCCGGTAATCATAGGTATCCAGGAAGAATGTCTTATCATTGTCAAAAAAAAAAAAAAAAAAATGGCACCATTCATGTTGAGTTGTCTCCTTTAAAATATGTTGAACACAGCAGACTGTAGATAAATGTGCTGAACAGATATCATTTAAATACTCAAACGTTTGCACTAAATCAGCTCGTAGCAACATATTATTAATACATCACTTGCTTAGAAGACTGTCCTCTCTTTTGGCATTAACCAAAGGACAATACATTCTCCGAAGCACTGACGTGTGACCAAGCTCGGACTGCAGCTATGTGCTGGTGAACAGAGCTGGAGGAAATTGCCTTCTCTCAAGCAATAGGCATTTGTGCAGAGGTGAATTTCACTTATCCATCTACTACCCACCCACCTTCCTTCAAAGCCCCTTACTCAGTCTACCAGAAACGGAGAGAGACTGAATATAGAATATGTCTGCCTCTTCCTTTTTGAGCAGGAGAACGGAAGAAATCCCCTGAAAAAAAAAAAAAAAAGTCGACCTTTGGTGTTCAACTTCTCAGTGGTCATAAGAAGAGGGAGGAAGTTGGGGACATCTTTTTCTTAAGCGTGTAGATGAAAAATATTGCTTTAGGTGCATGAAAGGTTGGGAATACCCCATAACAGCTTGCTAGTGGGTATGGAAATCTTACTTGTTTCACACTTTCACAGTAATAATATTGGCTATACCCTACGGGTTCCTATATACAGTAGTGGAGCTGACATTAGTTGGTAACAAGGCTGAAATAAGACAGCGTAGCTTCTGTAGTGTAGTGTAGAGGTAGTGGTGCATGGACAAAGGGAAAAACAGAAGCTTACAAATCTCATTATAATGAACTCTTTGCCTTCTATAACTACCTTAAAGAAATATAGAACAACACCAGTACACAAATATACATTTTTGTAGTGCTTGATGGAGCTTTCCTATAAACTACATGTAATAAATATCTTGCAAAATGAATTTAGGTTTATCATTTAGTCATTTTTAAAATAATAATACCTCATTTTCCAATTAGAGGCTGTTTTAAGGCTTTCTATCACGGTGCATGATTTTCATCAGCAGATGTAGTTGTGGTGGAGTTATAATCTCTGAGGACCAGACTGAACCTTGAAACTCAGTGATATTCAGTATTTAAACAAAAAACGTTAATACAGATGAAATGATAATAAAACGTGCATATAATTTTTTCACATATTTGTCATTTATGAAGCAAAAATACAAATCATTCAGTAGTTTCGGCTCCTAAAATGTGAGGTTTTGCAGCGCTTTTTTTGTTTTATATCATTGTCATGTGAATATCTTTGGATTTTGGTCTGTTGGTCAATGTCACCTTGGACTGTGGGAAATTAGGATGGGCATTTTTCACTAGAAACCAAACTATTAATAATTAATAAGTTTCAGTGATGAAGATAATCCTGAGCAGCAGCTCTAGAAAAAAAAGGTAAACACTAATTTAGTATAGTAGTAAAGGAAGATTAAAGGGGCTCCATTAAAAAAAAAGACATTTAATAAATATAACAATTAATAAAGAAATCAGATGTCAGTCGTGTTTATCAAACATATCACAACTATAAAAACCTTTGCTATGCCGTTGATCCATATCTTGACATTCTTCAGTCATTGTGGCAGACTGACAGCATCCGGCGGAGGCAGAACGCACCTGCGAAGCAAGCAGGCTTGACGTGACTTCACCTTTCTATCTTGGCGACAACACTGAGCTCTCTTGATGTTCACAACATCCACTGATACACAAAAAACAAACACCCGGTGCCTCGCGTTGCCCTCCCACCCTTGTCTCTACCAACCAAGGTTAGCCACTCAGCCCAGCTCTTCACACCATCTGTTTGAGCTGGTTGACATTTGGCCCCAGCCAACACTGAAATCTCACTTCAGAGGGGTTCCGGCATATTTGCATTCTGTTGTTGTATTGTATGTCAAGAGGGCAGATTTCAGCAATATTTAGTTTCTCAAAGGTAAGAATTAAGATCTTGACTGAATGTAGAAGATGTTAGAAAAGAGAGAGATATAATGATACCAATTGAATCTGTGTGTATTGTATTCAGTACACTGTCTAGCAGCTTTTGACTTTTCATACAATACTGCATACAAATTGCCCATCACACCTAGAAAGACTAAATATAACCCTGACAGTAATTGTTGCACATTTAACCAACCTAATAGACTGTATGGTTATTATTCAAATCACAGCCACATCTTGCTGTATGACGTCTCATCAGCCTCCAGAAGGGGGCAGCAGGCCTCTAAGTTGTGTGCAAGCTATTGGAGAAATGGAAAGTCACATTCACAGGTCATTTAATCTCTTTGTTTTGTCATGGGCTGGGCCTCTAGTGCTGTTTTCCTGCTTCACTCTCTCAAAAAGAGAGCAATCCCCCTCCTGTTCAGAAATGAACAATTCTCATCTGCCTCCAAGAATTTCCTTTTCATGCATTTTTATTGTCGGGAGGTTTTGTAAGCTTGTGCTGTTTCTAGGATTTAATGTGTGTGTTGTGAGGAGATTTTTTTTTTGGGCTCTGGATGGTCTTCTAAGAGGACATTCTCTCTTTTTTGTAACTGCCTGTATTTAACTTTATGAAATGCCTCTTTTTTGGGGGGGAGGGGAGAGCAATATATGCTGTTGCGTCACTGTGGGTAACCTAGAAGTTTAATATCTGCAGACCTAAGCTGTACTTAGGATTCTAGTCTTACTTAACTGACTATACGGATGTAGGCCATGGTGGTACTTTACAGTCGTCGTGCTATCCTCATAGCATGCGCAGACTTGCCATTCCACACTGTGTTTGTCTGTGGATTATACAGTAGTTAAGGTATGATCACAGTAACGTTGATGTGTGATGCTGGAACTGTAATCCATGCATTCGGTATATTCCAGATTTGATTATTGTAATATCCTTTTCTCTGGTTTTCCTAGTTGTGCTACTAAAAGTCTTCTGCTTGTTCACGATGCTGCAGCTAGAATCTTGACAAATAACAGAAAATTTAGACCATTTAGCAGTAACCCATTCTGGCCTCTCTTTACTGGTTACTAGTACAAGCTGGAGCTGATTTTATTATTATTATTATTTATCTTATTATAACTTATAAGGTCTTGCATGGACTTTCACCACCTTACCTCTCTGAGCTAATTATACCACAACACACCGGCATGCCCTCTTCGTTCTCTTGATGCGGGTCTCTTGGTTATTCCTCCAGTTAACAAACAAGACCTGTTCAAAACCTGGTATATGTGTGGACCATGTATGACCAAGTGTTATGACTGTGTGCGTATTTACTAGTTTGGACTTGGAAAGTTCAACTTGGGAGCACAAACTTCCTAGGGAGGATGCAGTAAGATCATTCTGCAGTTGGAACAGCAGCGTACTTGCTGACAGCAGCATCTCAGCTTCAACACACCAACCTGACTGTGCTGTGACAAAATAATCTCAATTTAAAGCTCCACTAACACTTATTTTCTCACAAAAAATAACCTCATTGACAGAGAGATGCACTAAATTATGTCACACATGTCTGCAATGTAGCTACAAATAAAATTCAGACTGTTATGTAGCTTAATAAAATACAATAATATTTGACATAGACTCATCTGTTCATTTTAATACATTTATATTTATTTAAATATGGTGATATCTGTACATAGAGAGCCCCGGAGGTAGTGCTGTTGTTCTGTCCAGTAAAAACATGAAGCTTCACTTTACATGTAGACAAACTAATGTGGCAGCTACAATTGTTAGATTTCATCTGTGAGACCAACATTTATCTTCCAAAAGGAATTACATCATATATCAAAATGCTATGAAGACATTAGAGCCAGTGATAAATCACCAAAGAGCTGCACAGATCAGTTCATCAGACCATGTTCTCTCTGGGATGACAACGGATGTTGACTGGCCGGTCAGTTCAGGAGCTACCGACTGAGATGACCAGCTGGTCTCACCCAGCCAGCAGCTCCAAATCATCTCCAAAAATGTGAGAGCAAATTTCTGAACAGACGTCATTTGGATAAACTGACCACATATCAGGAATCTAAATGGTTACTTTCTCACTTAAAAAAATATTAAACCGTAATAAAGTGATATTAGCAAAAATGACAGCAGATGAATCTCCGCAATCACTGCTGGTTGTTGCAAAATGCATTCTGGGATACTTAGCTTCGATCGCCTTTGGCCGAAAAATGGTGTGACTTCATCACTCAGTCAGTCAATGACTCAGGGACAGACGTTTGCGTTTATAGGGCAGGCCCCACTTTTGTGGTCCAGGCAGAAATCAGTTGGCTTCAGAGCATTTGCCCACTATGCCTTGAATGGCCTTCCATTACATGATAAAGAAGCACATTCTTTAAATGAAGATTGAAAACCTGCCTTTATTCACTCCATTGTAGCTTATCCTAGAAGTTAGTTGAGTCTATTTCCTTCTTAACGTCCCTTTAACATTGATGTTTTGAATGTAGTTGTTTTAGTTTAATTTTGCTTATTTTATTTGCTTGCTGTATGTTTTATCCTATGTGTTCTCTTTAATTACAAAGTGTATTGGGACCATGCTGCATAGAGATTCGGCATTTTATATAAAATTGATTGATTGATTGATGGTGGAATTAGGTATTTGCATGCAATGAGGGTCATGGTAGTAAACACGGGCAGCCATGTAAGGATTTTGCATATCCTTTTCTGTACTTTAAAAAGATTACTGCCTTGTATTAAAAGCCTGCGGGGTATGTGAGGCTAGCCGGGCTGATGGAAAAAGGGGGTTGTCTGCGCTTTCCCCCCTCTGTACCATTCATCACCTCCCATCACACGTGTCATGTTTTTGCTCCCCAGCTGGAATGCTTTCAAGTTATATAATGTGAAATGACAGGCTGAAACCAGAGGTGGAGTGATATGCGGTTTGTAGAGCTGAGTTAGAGAAAACTGACCTGCTAAAAAAAAAAAAATAAATAAAACGCTGTAATGTGTCATGTTCTTTTGAGATAGGAGGACAGTGAAGGGAGGCGGAGGCAAGAGGGGTACGACAAATGATTTGGGTGGTAACTGTGAAAGACTTTTTTTTTTTTTTTAAATTTTGTTTCAGGCTGCACACCTGATACTCCTCAATCTCTTGCTTTGCCCTCTTCCTCTGCACCTCTAATCTTCTCCGCACTCGTCTTTTGTTATGTAACTGCCAAGATTGGATGCGCTCGAGGTTGCGCGGGTGGCACAGGTAATGGAACCAGTGGGAGGTCAAAGGCAAGAGAGGGAAGAAGCAAAGTGAAGAGGCATCATTTTGTGCTGCTCCAACAAGTCCTGACAGAGGTGTCTTATATCAAGAGGTGTCTTCTATATCTTATATCAAGAGGTGTCTTCTATATCTATCTGTCTGTCTATCTTTTCTAGCTACCTGTCCAATCTGTCTGTTTCGCTATAGTGTCTCTTTATCTTTCAGTTTTCTTTACTTACTTTGACTTTACAGATGGTTTCTGTTTCTTGACAAAATGTCATTCCCAAAATATGAAAAGTAATGAAAAGAAAAAAATATTGTTCTATGCATAAAACACACACTCTCACACTCACACACAGTGTCAGATTTAAGAAAGTTGAATCACACAGCTGTGTTTGTACCGCTTTGACTCTGTTGCTGAAAATTCTGTCTTACAAGCTGTACTGACAAACCAGCCTTAAAGCAAGCTCAAGGCAATCATTTGTATTCTTATCAGCTCTAACCACTTGACAAATACTATTCAAGTTGCACCCGTGTAACTGCAGCTCCCGAGAACAGGGAACATACGGTGCAATGAGCAACGTCCAAGGAGAATAGACATCGGTTTCCTCTGGGAAAATCTATGCCGGTGCTTCCCAGGTGAATGCATTGATCAGTGATCCTATAATGTGTCACAACAACAGAGGGGATGGTTTAGCAAGGGGTACGGTCTCAAAACATCGCTGTAACATTTCTGGAACATTTTAGAGGGATTATTTTTAAGTTATGCTAATGACAGACAGAAAGCAGATAATCAGCTTATTTTATGTACGTGCAATTCTTTTTACAGTATAGAAGGGCTAAGTCAGTATCAAGATATTAAAGGAAAATTCTGCTATTTTCAACCTAGGTCTTATTCTAATAATTGTGGCGGTTCATGCTAACTTTGCACTCAACACCTCTGTTTTCATTAAAGAAATGCAACTCTAGTAAAACAGCATATATCAGTGCAAGCAGCGATAACCTCCAAAAGCTTTCCGGGTACACATTACATTAATCATTTTAAATGCTTGTCCAAACAAAAGTGAAAACATACAGTAGCCCCCTGGAATAGCTAGTGCAGCTAACTGCATAGGGATCTACTTACATGGTACCCCTGCGCTATTATGACCCATAGTCACAATTACGAGAAGATGCAGGTTTAAAGGTACCGCTTTTCAATTTGTATATATATTAAACTATTGCAAATGGATGCAAAATCACATAAAATAATTAAACTGATCAATACAATGAACTGTATCATACAACAATTTCTTCAAACATGTAAAATGAATACTGAAACAACTCATTTTTAATTACATTTAGCTTGAAATCATTAATTTTGACAACAGAATTTTATAGAACAATAACATAATAAGAAATAAACAATAATATTGAATTAGTGCCCAGCCGTACAGTATAGTTACCTCTTTAATATTAGATTTATGTCTGCCTGAGCTGCATTTGATCGCAGATGAACTGGAGAGTTCAGTATTTTTTTTTCTAAATATCAAGTCACATCAAATATCCTCTGACCCCAGACAGACCACTGGCTCCTGGAAGAACATCTTGTCGAAGAACCTCATATCCTTTGTGGGGAAACGGTTGATGTGTTTTGTGTTTCCATGGTGACCCCGCTGCACAGCACATAAGACAATAATGAAATCTCTCAAAGGCCGCAGGGGCACCAGAATAGTGCACGTCTTCAACGTTTCAGCTATTGTGGCACTTGGAGGAGTTACACAACCTGACGTTCACCCTGAGAATATTTCCTTCCCCATCATCTCGGTGCTTTTGTGACCGGCAAAGATTGGGCTTGCTAGCAAAGGGATGACACATGGAATGACAAAACTCCTGTGTCTGTCTGTCAGGCTTGGTCTTTATCCGACTGACATTTGCTGGCTCAGGCTCATCCAGGCTCTGGAGAAGCCAGGGATAAGAGTCAGACACAGATGGCTTTTTCCCTTGCAATTCTGTCTAGCACAAGATTCAGAAGGGGGAAAAAATGTTTCCAAATCTTCATCCTGTTTTTACAGACTCTGAAATATAATTACTTCTACAGAAGTATAAGAAACCAGTGACTCTTTACATACTGCAGCAATGTGTTTTTTTTTTTCGTAAAATGGTGTCTTGCAGTGCTTTATTCTTTTTGTCTGTGCTGACCCAACGTATTGGTGATTAAGGCTCGATCGGGGGTTTGTGCAGCAGACACATTTCTTGTCCTATGAGTAAGTCAAGAGAACAATGCAAGAATGCCTTGTGCCATTTAAAACTGATGAGCCAAAGCCAGCATGAAGGAAGAGAAGGGAGGTGTAGGTGTTAAATTGATTGGCGAGAGGAAAAAGCATCTGCTTTGCAATAGCTTAACAGTTGCCTCAGAAGCACGCCTGCTATTGTTTCCAAACAAGAATACCCACTTCTGTGTGCCGAGGAGTGTCGCCTTCAGAAGAAATGTGTGAGAGGGAAAGAAATTGTTGCATAAGAAACATTTAGAGACATCTTCTTTTTTGTAACTCTCCAGGACCTTGATCTATTTTCTTTTTTCATAGCTGCCTCAACTCCTTTTCTGTTCTCCAGGCAGTTCAGAGTTAATACGTGGGCAGAGAACAAAAGACAGGGGATATAAGGCTGGAGTCAGCAGCTGATCCAGTGACAGAAATGGCACCGAGGCGAGAGGGTCCCAGGTGTAGTCATGACTCAAGTAGCACTCCAAGATAGGGGGTTGTGATTGAGTGGGGCAAGGAGCGAAGAGAAGCATGGGGGCATCATGGGAGCTTGCATCCTGTGTGACAAGCTGCCTGTTGTGTGCATACTCCCTGACAGCAGGAAAAGCAAAGAGACAGGACACCTGACCCCTTTGACCTTCACCAAAGTACGACGGGACTCAGACTTCTGTTACTGAATAACAGTGGCATGAGTGTGCACCTCTCTTGTCTCTGCATTTATTTCAGTGAAGTTGGGTCCAACGGTAAGACGTCACTGGAGTTTTTTGGTGAGATTTTTGCTGACTGGAAAGCCCCAGATGCTGTGGGAAGACATTTTTGTATGACAAGTTTTAAAAACTTACTGTTCAGTCCTTTTAGAAGTGCATGGACCAAACACACAAAAAAGCATGTTCATAAGCAGAATCCCTGCTCTATTAATCAGATACAGTTTCATGTTGTAGATTTATCACATGGATTGCAATATAACATAATGCCAGCTCTGTATGTGAATGCATGATGGCGATTTGGGGCAATCTTTGCTATCGTTATATAAATTAACACGGTCCTGTATCAGATCTTGCTGACCAGTTGGTTTTGATGCCTGGCTGAAATGTGCTATGCATACAAATATTGTTTGTTGTTGTCTCTTGGAATTAGTTGCTTTTTATGATGGAAAAAAAGGCCAAATGCCAGGCTTCTCCTGTAGTATTTGTCGCACAGCTCAGTGTCACACAGAGTTCGACAAGTCACTGTTTTTTTAAGTCTAACCAGCTAATTAATGAAGATGCCGATTAAGCATCAAAGGTAACACCCAGGGAAGAGCAGAAATCCATAATTTTCACCTAAGAACTACACACCGTTACAATAATTTATTATATCTAATATCTAATTGATATATCTCTGATACAGTTTGGATAGTGATCAGTGAGGCTGATATCAGTGAAATAAAATTACAAACAGTAATGCTGTATTACACGCATGCATGGTTTCCTGTGAATCCCTCAAGCGTAGGTAAAATCCCTGCAGGAATGGTAGACTCTGCCAGTAACAATGACAGCTACTATATAAAGGTAATTACAGAATGTAAATACATTGAATGACTATTGCAGATAAAAATGCAGACCATAAGATAACTTTAACAGCCACGATATGTAGATAGGTTCATACTCAAGATATCAGCAAAATGTTCGTTGTCATGTTTTCAGTTTTCTGTTCCTACAATATCCGATTCTGACAAAGATCAGCCGACTGAAATCACTTTGACGATGCTACGAAATGATTGTGGTCATGGTATTAAATGTCTATTAAATGTAATAGACGTTAATGCTGAGTTTCAGTGTAAGATGGGACATGAATTCTGCAGTGTCAAAGTCAAACACATCCCCCATACACCCATCTGACAACCCAACCCTCACTCCCTTAATTTTCCTTATACTGTAAGAACATCATATTACTTCTTGCCTCTAACAACTAAAATGTTATAAAGTACATAAATTGCTATCCAAGGACGCTTGAATCAAGGGCAGCTGGACTTGGTTGTAGAAACCTGAAGATGTTTCGCCTCTCATCCATGAGCCTCTTCAGTTCTAACTGACTGATGGGGGTCCGAGGTACTTAACCTCTGTGGGGTTGTTATCAAGGTCATTGATACCATTTGGTTCGTTAGTGTTGTCACATGAGGCCAAACACGAATGGTTGTTAAGTCTCCTGGGAAGTGATGAAAGGACAGCACTGTAGGTGGTGGATAAGTGATGTGGTGCAACAACCATTGCGACCATTCACATTTGGCCTAATGTGACAACTCCAACGACTGTCGTTTACACTTGACCTCAGGTGACTCCAACGACCCTAACAACTGTCTTGCAACAGCCAGGAGCACTAACGAACCAAGTGATATCAATGATCTTGATAATGACCCCACAAAGGTTAAACATCTGGGACTCCCAATCAGTCAGTTAGAACTGAAGAAGCCCCTCAGATCAAGTATCTACGACCAAGTCCAGTCCCTCGAGTTAAGCCTCCTTGAATAACCATGACCTGGATGACTGAGAATCTTGACAGATACATACATTACTGTTGCAGATTAGTTGTTATGAACATAATTTGTTCTTGGCAGGGTTGTGAAATTACTCTCATTGCTCTAATTTCCTGTATGCCTCTTGTTGCATGTTTTATAACACACTTATGTTTCCATGCATATAATCTCAGTCTCCTGTGTTTGTTATGGAGTGCATTTCTACATGTACCAGGCTGTAGTTGTGTGCTTGTGCTCTCAGGTCAGGATCAGTATTGTTGTCACTCTGACACCCTCCCTCCCTGCCTCTTTCTCTTTTCTCACACACTCCCCTCACTCCCTCTACAGAGTGACATTTATTAATTAAATATGGTGTACTGCCGCAGGATGTGCTTCCCTTTCCACTATCTCCAGACACTAATAATTACATTGGCATTTAGCTCCGTGATAAGCCGACCCTATGGCCTTTATGAAATGTTCCCTGGGCCCGGATACTGAGCAAAATATAGACTCATGCGATGGTATATATCGATCCATCTGCCTGTCTTCTTGCTTTTATCTTAAGAAAAGAGCCACTGTTCATTAGCATGGTTAAAGAATCCAACAACAACACCTGATTTTACATCATTAAAGAAGATAGAGCTTTGCTGGATATATGCATGGTCTAATTCTCTTTATAGGTGGGCTGTTTAAATGAAGGAAGGGGCTGACAATGACAGTTAGTACAGGTAAATAATAACCATAAGCCACAGGGAGCATTACAATTAAATTGTTATGAAAATACGTTCCTCTGCCATAAAGGTCTCTTTTTCTATGTTCGCTCTTCGTCTCACTTCCTTTGATATGCTTAATTGTGTGGCATCTCTCTAATATTTATAAAATAAAAGAAAGTGTGAATATGATGTATGGATGAATGGATAAGCATTTAGATATTACTTTTTATTACAACTGCAACTAATCTGCTTTTTTTTTGATTCATTGTGTCATCAAAATCTAGTAAAAAATACTTGTTTTGCCAAACCAACAGACCAAAGCCAAAATATATTCAATTTACATATAGATATATAATAGAGAAAAGCAGTAATTACTTACATTTTAGAAACTGGAACCAGTGAATATTTGGCATTTCTGCTTGATTATCAAGTTGACTAATTGATTAACAAAGCTGATTTCAATTCATTTCCTGCCAATTTACTAATTAATTACATTTTTTCCCCCAGAACTACTCTTTATCTATATGTTTGTTCCACATTAGGACATACAGTAATTATCTGATAAATTTACCTGACATAAAGCTTGATATCTGAAAAGTTAACATGAAAGTATTCATGAAAACTGTTAACAATTCACTTTGCATTTATCATATCTTGATTGATATGGTTCAAGCTGAATCTGTTTAGAATTTAGATTAAAAACTGAATTATAATGTGATTTCCACTAACATACAGAACACTAAGATATGCAGGAGTAAAAGTATAATTGATAAGGGTAAGCTGAAAACTCAACCGAATCACTGTTTCCCTTTAATATTATGCCTCAGCAGAGCTAAGTGAAGTTAGCCAAAAAGCTTTAGCGTATTAAGTTTGACTTTACCTAATTACTTTGCCTCAGGTGGCCTAATCAGGCTGGTACATTACAAGATTATTATGTGGCTTATCAGCTTCAGGGATGTATCAATTGATGCTTAAGTCACAATTACTGTAAACATGCATTTAGTTTGTAAAAAGCTCCCTTGCACCAGTTACAGTTTCATAAGTTGTCAGCAAATAGTCTGCCATCTCCTCCCTCAATTATCATGAATTTCCCCAGGACTCCCCCTCTCCTTCCCTGGACTTTCTTTGACAGAGGAGAAAGTAAAAGTGCCTTTTCCTTTTCTTGTTTTAAAGGATGGCTTCACTGATTTTTCAGGTTGATTCCTACAGTTCTGATGTAGGTATTACATATATCCAAATGACATTAAACTTCTGTCTTCCCTGTAATAAAATATCCCTCTTCATCCAGCTGCAAAAGTCTGCCAGATGAGTCATTTTGTGTCACCTGGTGGAATTTTTAGACTATAAACTATGTTTCCTCATTTTCTGTAGAGGTGACTTCAAAGATGGGTCTCCCAAAACTCTTTGTCTACCATGTTATGCTAACAAAATGGAAAAGCAGACATTAATATATCATAGTACTAAATACTACTTCCATGATATGCAGCTGAATATCACAATGTGAAATCAGACACAACAGTCTGGAGGAGGAAGCGATCACCAGAGCTATACTACGGGTGCACATGACACACTAACTTCAACTGCCGAGTTTCTCCGTGATTTCGCTGACAAAGACCCAGAGAATTTTGAGCCTCAGGTGGACAGAAAAGCCAAATTTAACACAAAAAAACTCAACTACTTTGCAGTACAATGTCGGAGCAGAGAAGTGGCGCTACTATTACAACTTATGAGTCATAGAGCACCAATTTCAAAAATAATTGCACATTTCTACTACGTAGGTGACCTAGTTTTAAGAACTCATATTTACAGCAGTGAAACTTCCCTTTAATAACAAAATGTTGATATTTGCTGCAAATATAGCACAGTTTATCTATATTTTTCACATGACTGTTATTTCTCAGGCAAGAAATAACAGTTGATTCACAGGTGATTCAATAATTTACCTTTCCCATAGCCTGAAATGTAGATTTTTCCACTAGCAGAGGTAGAAGAATACCATAATTCTACAGAACGGTACAGGGTAATCACTCAAGGTTTGCCTGAATAATCTCACAATTAAACTTGAGTCTCCAGAAAAGTCTCTGGCTGAAATTACCAGGAAAAGGTTTCAGTGGAAATCATTTGGGCTTCAAATTGGACCTTTGGACTCAGGAGATTATATGTACCATCCAGTATCAGCTAAGACGACCAATGTTCTTGCTACCCTGGGAAATCTCCCTCTGACTCGTATTATTTTGGTTGTCCTTGTCTGTCAAAGGGCCTGAAATGGGATCACAAGTGAGTACTTTTCTTTCTGAACAACATGCTGTGCTATTTGTCATTGGGTACTTGACTGAGCAAAGGATAAAAACTCAAATCGAGTGCCGGAGATGCTTAGATGAGGCAAACCGACATACATAACTGGTGGCTTTATGACATATATGACTTTTTGCCCTTGTATGTGTACATTCAGTATGCACACACATGCTGTGTGTGCTTTAATGCTGTGTGGGAGTGGTAATATTCTCAGTTGTGTGGGTTCATGGTAATAGATGTCTCATCTTTTTGTTTGTGCTGTTTCCACATATTTGCAAGATGATACATTTCATAACTCTGACATGAAACCCAATATTCTCTTGCCAGGTGGATATAAGTGGTATTTGTAGAACTGTGCTTCTGGGACTAGCTGTATCTATCAAATAACATAGCACAGTATGTAACCATGTTATTTGATCTTTTCCTCCCTTCTCTCTCTCAGTAAGGCACTATCTTTGCATACTGTTGTGTCAGCCCTGATGTTAGTTTGACTAAATCAAGTGTAGAGCTTATTCGCCAGAATCATTGGTGAATATTCATATAACAGGAGTCAAAGTCAAGTTTACAGACTGATACATGGTAGGGAGTGTGTTGTTTTTCACCACTAGCGGCACTATGGTGCAATGTTTCCACAAGTGAGTCGCTGTGTTGTTTGCATAGTCGATAAAACACCACAAAAATGCATCCACAATGCACAAGAAGACTGCAAGCTAGCAAACATTGATGTAAACATTGCACAATTTAAAACATTCAATAATCAACCGGTGAACATAACCACCGTTGTGTATTTACAAGAAAACAATTTTGCTGGAACTTTCATTTTCATTTATTTTACTCATTACCAACTGCAGCAATTTGTTCTTCAAACATCACCTTGTTTCCTTGTTGTGAGCCAGATTTACTTTTATTTTTAAATTTTAATGAATTATCATGGACAAGGTTGAAGCTCATTACATGTGAAGAAGGAATGGAAAAGGTTCACATTTGTTCTCTAGTTTGCTTTTCCATTTTTAACTGTTTGCCAAGCAAGCAAAGATTATTATTTTTTATGGGTGCAAAACAGATGGGAGAAATATGAGCATAGCTGCAACCTTGAGTCTAATGCTTGAATATGTGGCAGCTGCTACACTAACTACAGAATGTAACTACAGTGCAGGTCTGCACCTAAGAATTACTGTACTCTCATCATCAGTTATTTTTCCAAATAATTGTTTAGTCTATCACACTATCACACTTTCTGAAAGCCCAGGATGAAGTCCTGTATCTCCGACCACCAGTCAAAACCTCAACGATATTGGATTTGAAATAAAAAGCAAATAGTCACATATGAGAAGCTGGAACAAGCAAATATACATTTTTATACATGAATATTTTTGCTTGATTAAATGACAAACAATTCATTGATAATCTAAATTAATTAATTTGATTGATTTGATGATTTTCTGTCAATTGACAGAATTGCTCCTAAAAATTACTACGACAGTGTCTAACTATATAACCACAATTTCCCCCCTTCATTTAACAAGAGTTGAGCTTAAGATATTGTATGGAGAGCGTGTCACCAATAAAAGAGATGAAGACTGAATGCTGCATAATAAACCGTGAACTTCAGCCTCATAAAAAAATCTCCCATTCAGCTCATTTCTTCTCAGTGCACAAAGCATATTTTGTATGCATTTCAAACAAACACATTTCAATTTGGCTTTGAAAAGACTACCTAAGCACAAAAGAACTTTTCGCCTTTCACGTCCAAGGTGATTCACAGCACCTGCCTTCCAGTACAAATGTCCAAATCCACAGTTGTGTTTATTAGCTTAGCTTAATTGTGCATAGCATCTAAAGGTCAGCGCCCGCTGTGATACATCGCTGCCAAAATGGCTTCCAGGGGACACTGTTTCAGATGAATAAACACTGAAAGCTGCACCACCTTCCATCCTTTACCTCCCAGTGTGAAGCAGCATCACATTCTGCTTTTTCAGGCCTTGCACAAGGTCCTGTGACTGATGGGCATCTACTGGTACACACCGCCTCACTGACTTCCATTTCAGCTGGCAGAAGGCAGCAGATTAATTCGCTTGTCAATTCCCCCCCTCCTTTTTTTTTCTGCGGAAGCCTATGTTTATTCAGATAGGAGGAATGATGTGTTTGTCCTCCAGTGAATTAAAACATGTCGTATATCTGTATAACTACAGCCTTCTCCATGATGAATGATATTTGACTTCTATAAGCAGTAAACTTCCTCCGTTTGGCTGTAAAAGCTGATTTAATGAGAGAGTGACTTAAATAGATAAGCAGATACGGCAGCTAGGATTATTGGGAGGTGAGCTGAATGGGAGATGGATGATGTGTAGTTAATATCAGTTATGTAATGCACTTTTTATAAGCCCATACCTGTGGGGCCAGCAGGCACTCTGCATTAGATGCAAGATTGCGAGCTTGTGTGCATCCGAAGATGATTGTGTCAAAATGTATACATGCTTTTGAGGAGATGTGTACACTTGTATTGCAGGTCATGTATTAGGTCATATTAAGAATTTACAAGAGAAGAAAAAACGTCATACATGTTTGAGTGCCTAGTAAGATGCAGTGACTTTAAATTATTTTTGAGCCCACATTGGATTTATATAATATCTTTGCATATTGAATGTATGCCATATGACAATGATAGTGAATGAACTGTTCTCAGCTGCTCAGTTTCAGTGTTTTACAGGGTCATACTTTGATTAAAAAGAATTTGAAAATGACTCTTCTTACCTCTTATCCCCAGTCTTTGCTTGGAGGCCATCAGATGGATCTCACCAACTTTCAGCACACGCTGTGGGACATCTTGAGAACGGGAGACAGTGTCAAGGTTAGCTCCACTACCCACTTTCTTACCCCTTGCCTTTTTACCATTTTTACCAGTTCTTCTGTCTGTCAAACTGAATTCTTTGTTCACACTATTCATTCCTTTACTCCTTGGATTAGTACACAGTTATGCCAGAAATTGGAAAATTCATTGACTCATCTGTGTGAAACAGGTAGTGCTTGAACCTTGGTGATAAGGTGACTAGACATGGGTTCATGTTGGAACATGCTTCTCCAGGAACATGCATGCAACATGGACATTTGTGTTGCTCTCTCTTTTATACTTGTACTAATGTCCATGGCTTAATGTGTTGCCAATTGGTTGGTTCACCTCTGACACTGAAAGACTCCAGACTGAAATATCGCAACAACTATTGGAGAGATTTCCACGAAAACATTCATGGTTCCAGAAAACCCTGGAAGCTGAATGGTTACTGTTGGTGCCATGTAACCGCAATGTCCTTGGTTTGATTCCAAATCAGGGATCCTTGTTGCATTTTATGCCCATCTCACTTTCCTCTTGTTTCCTGTTTGCCTCTTAACTGTCCACTATACAATAAAGGTGAAGAGAACCAAAAAAACAAAAACATTCATAGTCCCAAGAGAATGAATCCACTAACTTATCCTAGCGCCACCAGCAGATTCATATTTTTGGCTTTTAGTGATATCTCTTGCTGTGTTTAACTTTTCAACTATGGCTGAATAGATACTAAAGCAATGGTAAAGTCATGAGAAAACCTAGAAGATAAGCACAAAAGGAGTAAGATTTGTATTCCTTTAACTGAAATGAGAAAAGGCTTGATTACTTAAACTGTAAATTTAGCCGCAGTGATGTTCTTCTAGTTACCAGAGTGTGATTACATTTATCTTGGTTCTATCCATGCCTTGACAGGCACAACACAAATTACCTCATAATACCTTCCTTTCTTGAGTCCGTGTTAATTTAGAGTCTCTAAACTGTTGCCATATTTCTTTCTCAGCACAGGTTTGTAAACCACATGTTTTCATCTGACAGCTGAGGCCTAAAAGAAAATGTCCGTGCCTCTCCATCTCCTGAACTGAGGTTGCGGAAAGTATGAGATACCATCCTTTCATTTCCGCTCCTCCAGATAAAAAGATGAGAGAGCGAGAGGACGAAAGTGAGGCCTATCGCTGGGCAGCAGTGATTGAGTCCCTTCGCTAAGCCACCGCGAGAATCTGCTCAAATAACCCACTCTGCCGATAAGAAGCTAGTCATTTCCATAGACAAAAACATTGGGGTTCAGATTAGATTTCACCATCCGCCTGGCTTATCTTGGTGTTGCTCCATCATAGAATGTGAATTATAAGGCAAACTCCTGTCCTTCATCTTTTTATGAAAACACCATTGAAATACATATGGACTCAATTTTTATTTGCACTGTTACATTATTGTTAGCTGAATTTTGATGCCCACATTAGAAATGTCACCAAAACAGTCTTTTCAGTTTACCATGTTAGGGTTATTGCAAGTAAAAAAACCTTTTCTCTTACAGGTAGATACTTAAAAGCCAGCACGGTTGATTACTTGTTACTTTTGATTACTTTTCGTTTCTCTGATTTCATGCATTAATCATGTTATGTGTTTCTAGCCAACATTTCATGCGAGTAGGCACTGAGACCTCAGTTGACCAAGAATATGTTTTACAGGGGCATTGTCCAAATATAACCATCGAGCTATGTAGAGGTTCAATTTCTTTGTACCCCAAGATGTTCCAAGATGACAATCATTTGAAGGGCTCTGAAGATATGGTGTTTTAGCCCTATACTGGGCATTCTTTTATTTATTTATGGCCATTGCTATAGTGCAAATAGGTGCTGAAAGGCTTGAGTGTTTGAGGACATCCTTCAAACTGTCATTGTTCCTATAAATACGACAATTTGTGGCACACAAAAGCTCTTTCTTGTGTACCTAGATGGTGATGGGCTGGTTGTTGTTCAGTGCACTCAGGGGTCTTGTGGGTATAAATGTTTGTTCCAATACAGGGTGTTTGTATGCTTTTTACTGTACTTCCATTCAATGCTCCTGTTGTTACCTTCAGTATTGTTTATTGAGTGCATCTTGTGTTTTCTTTCTTCTGTTGCTCTTTTATCATTTCTGTGTAAAAAGTTAAGTTTTATTACATCTTTAAGTATTAGTCTTGTAATTTTTTATGTTAACAGCTTTTGACTGATATGATAGAGCTGTATTATAGAATGTGCTACAGTAAGACTGGTGACAGATTTGACCTTTTCATACAGATACAAAGGGACTGGGTCTAATTGTGTTATGTTGAAGCCTTGCACAGTAGCGGCGGTGGCTAATGGCGTGTTTTCATTCCCCCCTCCACACCATGATTACGTCCCCTACATAACGCCCATCCCAGCAACAGAGGCTGTCACAAATACAATGGCCATGACGGTGCTTTCTATTTCAAAAGCAAACATTGTTAATGAATCACCGCATCTCTCATACAGCCTAATTAGGAGCTAATTATTCAGTCTTTTCTCTAATTTATATGACTTTAACCTGCCCTCCCTTGCCTCGACAAAGAGTTGCCGGATTTCTGCTGGCCTTAGTTACGGTAAATAACATTTAAGCCCACCTCCAACCCCTTACATCATCACAAATGTCATTTGCCTTGGTTTCTTTTCATTTTTCGCATTTGTAGGTTTTGTATTATGAAAGAACACATACATAACTGTTCCCATTTTCCTATCAGTTCAAAAGGTAGCAGATTGCACTTGGTCTCAGTGCTCAAAGCTGGCATATTTGCAAATAGATATCATTGGTTTCAAATGTTGAAGTACGCCCCAGTTGAAAGCAATGAATACACTGTCTCTAATTCACCCACAGTAACAGCACAAACTGCAAGTGCTAATATGCTACATTCATATCAAGCATCAACAGTGAAGAAGAACTGTCTTTACAGTTAAAATCTTTTGGAAGACCAAGAACCAACAATGTCAGCAGTAGCAAAAGCATGCTTTGAATATTTTTCAGCAGCAGAATTAGTGGAGTATTTTTTGGGACTGGGGTCTGCTGCCCTGTTAGGGGTACATTTGTGTGAACATTTAATGGACCCCCCACTGGTCTCCTTGTCACCCCCCCCCCCTTTGTAAAGAGGCCTAAGCAACCCTGACATCAAGAGCATTTGGGGGATTCTCCATCTATCTTATCGCAGCAGATTTTTTCACCCCCCTCTCTCTCTCTCCTCCTTTTTAAGCAAAGACAACTCTGGTGAACTCTCTCCCCTCCTTTTTAAGCAAAGACAACTCTGGTGAATATTTCATGGGGTATATTGCCTCAGTTTTACTGTGTCGAGCAGGGAGAGTGGCACGCGATGATGACTGACAGGCCCATACACCAGCGTCCGCTAGGAGACAGCATTTCTTTTTGGTCTGCCTTCCTGACACTCCTACTCCTTTTTCCCTCCCGTTTTCCTTCTGTCACAGACAACAGATCTTTCAGCCGCGAGTCTGGCTGCTGATCATTTAGCTGTTTCTTTAAATTTTAGTATGACTACAGAACTTCTGCCGATCCATCTGATACTGTTAGTTGAAATGCCAACATATGGATACAAATCTGTTTTTGTACAGACTGCAACATTTATAGCTCTTAATGATATTATTACACTGTTTTAAGATTATACAGAAACTTATCTGTGCTTCTTTTGCCAAATTTGATGTTTATATTATCACAAATGAATTGTTCTCTTTGCAAAGGGGTTGTCATATTTTTATGCATTGAGTTAGGCTCTTAAAAATGCCTTGCCTTTTTGGGATACAGATTGATTCCATCTACTTTTACTTTTTAAAGGCCTTGTGAAATGAAAAATACAATTTCTCAGATTTAATAATATGTCCCTGTGTTAATTGTTAATTTATATCTTGTTATACACCAAATATAAGTATTAATAAATCAGTATCAGAGTATTTTTACATCAAGATCACTCTTTTCACATCCTGTAAAACGATATTAAATGTTTCATGACTCATCTAGCACTCAGGGGCGTTTACAGAAGTTCATCCAATCAAATGTGACTTTGAGTGACTAGCTAGCCAGACTGGTCATATAAAACGACACTTCTCTGTTTGTGGGTTGTATTGACTGTATATAAATGTGAAGGTCATGACAGCTCCCAAAACATGAAGCCAATACATCCTGATCACCCCCGGTGGTCATAAATCCTGCCCCCTCCATGTTAGCGAAAAAATCAAAGTACAGGTCAAATACATTTTTTTCTCAAAGATGGTTTCTGTCATTGTAGGTTAAGTTCTTATCACACTGATGTTTGTTCAAGTGCTCATTTTTTCTAATAAGTTTGTTTTTAGTGACATAAAAATTTATTTGTATTTGATGACATAAAAATGGGGTGTGACATCATGATTGACAGCCGTCATAGCCACTCTCAAACCTCCGTCAGGCGGCGTCCGACTCTACTACGCAAACTCTGGCTCCAGATGACATCACACAAGCAAGATGGCAGCTCCCCTAGGCAAAAAAAAAGAATCGTAGTAGCTAACAGAGCAATATGGAGTGAGATAGGAAGGGATATGTGTTTGGACATCAGTGGGGGAGGGAGGTGTGTGTAGCTGTGTATAACCAGCCCCGCCCACCTTCTTGCAGTCCAATCGAATGTGAAGGATTTGATTTAAATCCCTCTTGTAACTGTACACCACTCAGATATTCCAGTTCACCTGGAAATACGTCACAGTACAGAAGCTAAAGACGCTCAAACTTCCATTTCATAGGGCCTCTAAGCTGACCTCAGTCTTCCCCTTCACTCAGCCTCACATTACAGAAGTGTGCTGTATCAACCATAAAATAATAATACTAAATAATCACTTTTGTTGTTTCTTTCAGCGCTACTCAAACGCCAGCGCCAACCTCTCAATATCATATTTCTCAAGTGCAAGCTTCAATGATTGCCTTTACTGTTATTGGAAGGCACACTTCATTTCCCTCCCCAACATTCAATTTCATGGAGAGATGAGAAAATGCTGCCTTTCCATGCTACTTACGAAGATTTGACAACACTACAGTATGCTCACTTTGCTGCCGCCGCTGCATGCCGCTCTCTCCCTTCTCTCCTGCTCTCTTATTTAATAAACAGCGTGCTTGCTTGACTTACAGTAGGTTTCCGCCTTGCCTTGCTCAGTGTGACGAGCAGCTGAATGGTGTCACAGTTAACAGGGGCGGCTCTGTTGCTCTGTTGTGACAACATTCGTTTGATGTAGAAGTGGTAGTCCTCGCCTGCCATGTTCTCCCCTTCTGCTCTTTTACTTTCTTGTTCCTGCTCTGTTTGGATCTCACCGCTGTCACACATTGGGAAAGCCAACTGGCATGACCTGAAAGTGTGACAGCGGCACGCAAGCTGCCATTTTTCTCGCCATAGCCATCCAATACGCATACATACATACAGAGAAATGCAGCAATTTTTCTAGATTAAAGAACTTTAATTGGCTCTCGCTCTTGTCTGAACTGGTATCCCAGGATGCAGCAATGGGTGCCAATGATGTATAAAACATGCTGTGCATCCCTCATTTTCATAAATTGTGTATTTTGATCAAACTGAGCCACACATAAATCCACCATATGTCCATGAATATACTGCTGACTGTTGTTTTTAAAGTCAAGTGTGCGGTTTAAATAAGTAGCATCTAACTCTTTCTTTGAAAAAAGAAAGAACATCCATCACAGGTAACCTTTTGACTGTATCAGTGCCGTTTATAATCTAAACATGTTTTTTCAGAAGATGTGATTCATACGGTAAAAGGTGCAAAATGTGCAACTGTAGTTACCATTGTAATTTTTTCAGTATCACACATAATCTTACTTGACTCATGTGTGAAAATACAACATGATAACATGTAATAATAGGCAGAAAAATCTCCTCATGGAGGAAGATTTGTTAGGAAGTGCCATTAAAATTAATCAAAAGATTCACTCGTTAAAACCACCATGACTCACTCCGTCACTCTTCTCGCTGCGAGCTGGAGATACAGAAGAGGAAAGTGCCAGCAGCCATGTATGGGATCGGAAAAGGAAAACCACTCAGGGCGTCTTTGTCCTCTGTTTGAACAGCGCCGCAGAGGGGGGGAAAGAGGAGTGGGAGGAGAAGGGGTGGGGGTAACCAGGGGAAGAGGGGATAAGAGAGAAGAAGTTTCTCACAGCTGCCCAGCCTGAGGCCCAAAATATGTGGCGCTTTCTTCGTCACAGCGTCACCAGCCATCCGTTCTCGCCTGTCATTATTTTACCTCTCACAGAGCATGCATGCCGTCTCTCAGGCACACATATGCACACTTACACCACCACACAGTGTCTGTGCTGCCTTGATCTACTCTTAAATGCTGCCAGCAGCAGAAAAATGGCCAATCGCTAAATGGAAAAAACACAGTAGTACAGTTTTTTGTTGTTGGTAAAGGAATGTAATAGGATTAAAATGTTCAAATACTGCATTATGTGTCTATCATCATGTATCATAAGTATGTATGTAGTTGAAAGTTGAAAATATTTTATTTTTTTTAAATAATAAAAAATATTCTAAATATAACTAACTAATAACTATTAATTATTTTATATGTAGTTTCCGCAACCCCTTTTGTATTTTATCTCCAATATTAGAAATACAAACAAAAGCGAAATGTTGCTTGACATAAAGTCTGGTAAACTGTTGAAGAAGATTAGGTTGCTGACTTATACAGCTTAACAAGCAAGCTACTCTCTAGCCCATGAGTGTTGTCAAATGCGAGAAGTGATGGGGGCAATTGCTTCCAGTGGGTCTTCACCATCAGGTAGTGGTCACACCAGCATTTGTAATGCTATATATTTTGGAATTAAAATCAATTAATTTCAATGTACTCACTGTGATCTGTGTATCGCTTGTTGAGGTGAAGTAAACATGTGCTGCGTATGAGAGCAATCCTAGATTATGTCTGCATAGCTTATATGTCTGCAGCAGAAACCAACCTTAGGCTTAGGCTCTCCGAATGTGTTGTGGAGTTGGCGTCAGGATACAGTAAATCACACCCGACAAAGGCCATTTTACAGGAGTGTTGGGAGCATAATAAGTCTGGATTTTCCAGTTTTGGGTGAATAAGGAACGCTAAGGCCTGTGTGTAAATTTCACCTGTGTAATCTAAAACTAAGCACCACTGTTTCATCATCAGGTTTACCTCCTTGGAGATTCCTTATACCATCCATAGATACAAGTCTGCAGCAAAAAAGAGAAACCTAAACTGTTGCAACAATAGTATAACTATATTGACAACTACATTGACCAACACAAAGTAATCACATTTACAGATGGTTCAAAAGAACAGAACGCAGGTGCTGCATTCTTCTTCCCTCATTGTGAAGTAGCAGTGAAAAAGAGAGTATCAGACCATCTTTCATTGTACACAGGTGAATTACTCGGAATATTGTTAGCATTACAATGGGTGGAAGAAAATAACCAACCCAGTGTCGTAATCACTTCTGATAGCTTGTCAGCGCTTTCAGGCATTAAGTCTGGAGAGTTGTCATGCAGGCAGGATATTGTGTATGAAATCTTTCATGTGCTACTCAGGCTACATTACAGAGGATTGGATATCTCTTTCCTTTGGGTTCCTGCTCATGTAGTGATGGAAGGAAATGAGACAGTAGACATATTGGCTAAACAATCATCTACAGTTAATTGATGTACAAATACCGTTCAGTAAAGAAGAGGTTAAAACTATCATAAAGGCTTAGAGATGCATAATCTGACAGGAATACCAGGACTTCAATTGACACAGGAAGACATCTTTACAGTATTCAAAAACATGTTGGCGTTGGTGGAATATGGGGCGGGAACCCAAGGGAAGAGATGGTTATTACACATCTGAAAATAGGACATACAGGTTCAAATCAAACACTCCATAGAATAGACAAGCAGCCTACTGGATCCTGTACACACTGTAATAAACTGGAAACTGTCCAACATGTGTTGATAGATTGCAGCAGAAATGATGAAGAAAGAATGGAATTAATATCAGTATTATATGATGAAAAACACAATTACACTGGGGAATCTGCTAGGAAATACATCAAGAAAAGTATGCAATCTTCTAGTTAATTAAGAGTAACTGGAACAATAGAAAATAGTTGATTTTTTTCTGCCTATTTATCGATTGTTCCATCCTCCAGTCCAGTAGGTGGTGGTAATGCACGTATTAGCTGGTTTGCTAACTACCATTAAAACTCGAAGAAGAAGAAGAACTATGTATTATTATTTTGCATAGAGTTCAATTTTGATGGACTTTGACATGCAGATTTGTGCTGTTGAATTCCAAACTGTCTTGACAACACAAACCTTTTTTGGGAAGTTGAGAGAATCCAAAATGGAGGAAGCTATTATATTAGCTGTGTCACATGACCTGCAAATATTCACCATGGCAAAAAGCTTCTGCCACCAACATTTTGCTAAGATGCGAAAATAAATTGCGCAATCTGCACCACCTTTTTGTGTGGCCAGGCATTTAGGGAGGTGGATGGTCCCGTATACAAAGCACAAGACACTGGAGACCATGTTTTGTATTCTGTCTCCTACCAACAGTTAATACTGGCTTCTTTTAAGCATGGAGGTTGTATTTCTCTAACCTTTAAGTAGCTGTAGTTGCTTGTTACATGTTCACAATTTGTTTGTTTGGAACAACCATGTACGTTACTTTTAAGGGCCCAAAAAATCACGGTCAAGTTATCAAGACTTGTTGGTGTGGTGAGTGTGGAGCTCCTCAAAAGGTCTATACAGGGTCCACATCGACCCTCGACTCTGCACTCCTGTCCAAAAGTTAAACTCTGCAGAGGCTTCCACAAATGTCACAGTAAAGTTCAGTTTGCATTAGCAACAGTGTCACGAGGCAGAGATTCTGGGAGCTCTGCAAACATTGTGCTGCTGCCACCTTTACCTTTAAACTCTGCTGCGCCTCTGCAGAGATGAACACTGCAGTCTCCACATAATCCTAAATTTGATTTAAGTACAGCTGAAGCCTGTGTGTTAAATTGCCATAGCAGCTTCTCTTTAAATGAACAGAGAGCTTTTGGACTTTTATACACTGAGAGTTGTGGCTTCACAGCCTGTGTAATCTGCTGTATTGGGCTTTGTGGCAGTAACATATCCATCACAACTTGGACTGAAACTTGACTATCCATCCATCTTCCCTTTTCATCTTAGCTAGACTGGCTGCAACAGAGCCTGTAAGCCACTGGCTATTAAAATCAGTCACTACTCCATTTTATAAGAAATATCTACCCAGAAAAACAGGAGGCAGAACGCACCGGAGTAAACAGAGAGAAAGTCATCTATACCACACAGATGTACCCAAATGCAGAGAACACATATGTTAAGTGAATTCAAACAGATGAAAAGCATGCGACGCATAAAATATTTAAAAAATATTCTGTAAAATATGACACTCACCAACTGAGCATGCTGCTTAGGGAATTCAGCATAACACACACATAGAAGGAGGCCGTGTCTCTCCTACTTGGCTGTCATGAATATAGGTCTGCCAAACTGAGCAACAAAAAAAAGAAAGAAAAAAAAAAACACTGAAAGTGTTACATAAGTTAGGATTCTCTGTGATTTGAACCTTAAATCAGTGCACAGGCGGCTATTTAAATTGCATCAGTTCCTCTGATGTAAATGTGTATAGCCTTCAACTCCCCGAGAGCTTTTAGTCATTTATTTTGATTAGGGCTGTATTTATAAGATAAGTCTCTTAAGTAAGTCGCCTGGGAAGATGGGTTGGTGAGGATGGTGGTGGGGGAACAAAATGGAGTCTGTTTGATGATTATAAATTCAGAAATATCTGCTTGTCAATTAATTAGGCGCTTCCTGGGTATGTGTGCCCCTCTTTTCATTCGCTGGGCCCGGCTCTCGGTGGACAAATACCCGCGATGCACCCATTGTATGTCTAAGCCGTTACACACATCTTTGGCTGCCGGGGAACCGGAGAATAAAGATCCTTCAAAGGCAGACAGTTTTCAAGAGCAAGCCTCTGTTTTCGTGTGCCGGCTGATTCCTGGGAGCAGCGTATGTGGCTGCTTGAAGGCTTTACGCTACTGGTGTCTCGTTCTCAGACACAAACAAGAACTGGAGAATGATGTGAACATGAAAAGATAGGTAGACTGAGAGGACAGAGTTTGAAGTGATGCCTCCATTATTTCTACCTCACAGCACAACATTAAGTACAGGAAACGTATCTTGTTGAGGCGACTGTAGCTAGGTGAGCATTGACTATTGTTATGAGGCTACTTCAGTTATTTGTACCTCCACTGTCATAATGTAATATCCATAGTTTTTACAGTGGAGCCAAAACAGTAATAATAAAAAATGGAATTTGTATTTCATAGCAAAAATTGAATAAAAATCACACACACCTCGATATTTTCTTCAGCTTTTCAGTTAGTTCATTTGTTTTCTTTCTCTGACCCAGACATGGATGCAGTTTAGTGATGCCAATTATTTTGGCAATTGATGAATAATTTGTCATTTATCAAGTAAAAATGCCAAATATTCACTAGTTTTCTTCATGAAACATCACTAGTGTGAGTGGTTAACTAGCCTGTTGTTGCTACTCTATTTACTTAGCTTTGTGTTTAGCCTAGCTTAGCAGTTAGCTTTGTGAATCCATAGTCAAGTCGTTAAAAACAACGCTGTGTGATGACTGTTTCACGGTTGCAGACAGGATGTCTCTTCTAGACAAAAGTCTCTGAGTTAGAGCAGCTTTTCTCGGTCAGGGTTACTTTAGACATGACGGGCACTCCGGCTCCAGATGCGGCGGAGTTTGTCTCTCTTCCTCAACCTGGGTTCACTTTTTTACCCAGGAACAGACTCCAACATAGAGGCCAATCTGAGGGTGCTACGGTATCGTCATATCGCTTTCATATCTCATTTTTTTCTCTTTTCCAGAGGACATCCACTTTCTTCACCAGTAACTCAAACAATGCTTTGCAGTAGGAAACAAGCGTGTACTTTGATGTGCAAGCCAAAAAATGTAGACTGATTGGTTGTTGTCCTGTTTATTTCTGCTGTATGATAGACTGTTAGATCTATTCATATCAAGTAAAAAGTGTTTGAAATGAAAGTTTATCATCATTATGGACATAACTTTTATTGTAATCTGGTATCAAGATCAGTTTTATCACCCAGCCCTAGTTATAATGGACATTTTTCAAAATATTTAAAAACACAGAATGATTCATTGAGAAATCAAAATGAAAATAATATTGTATCAGTAATATTTGTTCGAGGAGTCTTTGAAATAAAAATGAGTATGACAGTTATTTATCAACACTAGTGTTAGTTTAGATTAGGTTGCAAACAACAACATGCTCCATCTATAATTATATTATTTTGTCTGCACATGCTTTGTGTTGTGTCTTTTTAAGTTTAAATAGTGTTAAAATACTGGACTGGAGTACAGATCTAGTGTTTTCCTTCTTAGACTGACCAGATCTCTATAAAATGCACATTAAATGAAAAAACTATCAATACCACAGAGCTAGATCAATAATAAATTCCCCTCCAGATGTCTAACGTGAGCTGACAAAGCTTCGTGGGGAAAAATAGACTTTTCACTGTAACAATTTTCACATTTGTATTCATTCCAATTTGTCAAAATAGTCTGAACCACAAATCCTACATGCAATGTCACAGTGATCTTAAGCAGGTTTTTGTTCTCCTCAGAGGTGGTGAGTCACATCGTATTTGGCAACACCTCTCACTTGCACAGTCGAGTTTACAGTCTGGTTTCCAGTGAAGGAAAAAATGACAGCATGCATCATGCGACAAGTCATCAAATCAGACCCACATTTCCTCTGTCCCATATGTGGGAATCTTCTTTTCTCTTCAGCATCATGTACACTCCAGAAAGATTTGATGCTTTGCACCATGTTTAAAGTTTTGTTTTTTTCCCCCCTTAAGATAGATCATTCCTACAAGCATCACCAACAGAATATAGCACAGCTCTAATAACACATATTTTCCTATCCTCAGGTAGATTCCCAGCCAGAGATAAATGTCAATATTTTGATATTCGGTATACCAATATTTTGCTGCCACAGCATAGCAACCAACAGTATTTACTCATGGAGTTATTATCTCCCTCAAAAACCTTCAACAAGGCGAGGAACTGGGATGTGACTTGGATCTTTGTAAATGAAAGTGGCATTTTAAAAAGAAAATTAAAGACCTAAAATTGTTTTGGCTCTGTCTGTCTCTCCCTGTGACCTAAGAGAACACTAGTATCCAGGCATGTTGTCTTTCATCATTAAACTGTCTTTCAGAGGCTCCTGGGAGCCTCCTAGAGCAAAGAAGGAACCTTGTATTCTGCAACATCAAGCGCACAGTGTCTTCAATGTCTGGTGGGAGGCGCATATTGGAGTCATGGACTTGAGCTGAAATGATCTTTTGAAATCACTTTCTCACACATGCACGCACACACATACACACGCTTTTGTCTGCTTTATACATTAATGCAGGTGAAACCCAAGGTCTTATAAGTGTGTAGATCTTTGACCTTGTTTTCGCTCTCTCTGCTTCCATTATGTGCTTGTAGATCAAAGACGCACATGGTGCACCAGGCAGTCTTGTGGGTGAAGATCCTCATTTGAAGGCAGCTGACAGAGGTAAGTTATTAAACCTTACCTCCATCCTCTCCACCCCCACTGCTATTGTTCAAAAAAAAATCTTTCTGTTTTGCTTATCATGCTTTAGCCATATAATCACATTACATCATGTGCCTGCAGTTGGGTGCAGTTAATACATGCGTGAATTAATTTCTGGAATTAAATTAATCTTTTTATTGGTGTCACAAATATAGAGCTGAAAAGTTGGTGTGGTTATTTTGCCTGATGTTTGTTGCTTATGATTTAATCAAAGAACCCACAATGGATAAACTGATGTGTGTGTGTAATTGTGCAGAGTTTTGACAATTTGCACTGCTTTCCTCAAATTAAAGGCTGAGCTGGAACACACATGCCTGCGTATAACAAAAACGGTTCACCTAAGGGAGAGGATAGTACAGTAGCACAAACATAATAGAGTTGTTTGGGAGGTTTGGAGTATGACTGTAGAACATATATAATGTAATTATATTGTATAAAAACAAGGAATTTTTTTTGACGATGCAAATCAGGAGATTTCAGTGATTTACTTTAACTGTGCAGTCATAACCATCCAATTTCACAAACAAAGATTTTATGTTGCCATTTTGGAACATCCTGTTTTTCCACCATTCAATCTAACAATGCTTTGACAGTTTTGATGCTCAAATAATTGTTTTAATCATTTGTCAAGTAGAAATACCAACTAAATCTCAAATGAGAGGATTCATTGCTTCCCTCTGTTTCATATCACGGAAAATGTGATATTCAACAAAGTATACATCTTTTATGAGACTGTGAGAGGGCGATTGCTATTGAGCAATGTCCCTGTTTTGTAAGTGTGCGTACATGCGGGTGACCCAAAACACCACCTGCATATGGTGTCGTGCTATTCTACTGATCGACTATTGGTGGTGTTAACGTGCTAAGTGAGGTAGCAATGCAAAAAATAAATTCAAGGAAGAAGAAGCAAGCAAAAAAAATCAACCGTATAGGTTTTCAAATCTTTTATAAGGAAGGAAATACTTTTCACACTTTTACTACTCCTCAAGGATACACACATGTTTTAATGAGAAGCAGTGAATCCAAACATTTTGTTTACAAAAAACCCCACAGTATACCTTTAAGCAGATTCACTATGTTATATACATGCAATTCATGTATAGCAATCCATACATTATATATCAATTTTGCAATGTTTTAATATCTCCTCGAAGCCTTTTAAAACATTATCTTTACTGTTGAAATGTACAAACAACAAACAGATGAGATGAAAGGATGAAATGAAATTCCACCACAAACGTACCATGCCTAAATATTCTGTTGCTTCAATACAGCCACTCTGGCATACCAAAAAGCTATCTTTTTGTCTATTGTCTGAAAATAACAAGCAGATCATCTATGCGAGCGAGCTTTGTTTACTATACCTCCCGCATCTATTCCTTTGGCCATAGTTCCAAACAAATCTAAGCAAGAAAGCTTTTAGTGTGGATGTGCAGCTGATGCGGAGGGCAGTTTGTGTATTTAGTGTTTTGTTTTCAAGGTGATGCAGCTAGTTTATTCCCCCTTCACACCACCAGCATATTATCCTGCTCCAGCTGCTGTGAGGAGACAGGCCCAGGTATTTATGGCTAGCATAAAAAAGTGTGTGCATTCCCTGTCACCCTACTGCACGAGATTTACAACACATTTGACAAACACACTGAATTAAAAAAAAAGGAGTGTTCAATTTGTATGAGTTTAGAGCCTGTCTGTTGTGCATGCTCCCAATGGATTCCGCTGTTAGTACATGTGTGTGCGCATGTGTCTCGCTGTCTATGTACGCCTCCTGCTGTGTGAGTATGTGTTGATCTGTCTGCGTGTGTATGTATGTGTTTGTGTCTGTATGCCTGTGTGTATTTCTCTCTCAGTTGTGTGTGAGTGTGTGCACACCGAGCCCGCCTGCTCTGAAACACCAGCAACAGATAACAGATGGTCCCCCTGCATTAGAAGTGTTTTATTTCCCTGCGGAAGTCAGATATGTCAAAAATAAGCATGTGCAACATTAGTCATTTGGAATATTCATGCCCCTGCCGTCCGATGGTTTCCTTTTCACAGCCAAAATACCACCAGCCCAATTCTCCTCAGGAAGTGAGGGGAATAAGGGGGAGAAGGAAAAAAAAAAAAGCAGTCATCAGCTGAACTGATGGGGGGGAAAGGCTGAGGCCTACATGCGGCTCTAATGGAGGAAATTTTTTTCCTCCTGGTCGCTTCTTTAGCATGCCCGGGCTGTAATTAAAAAGGGACTACAGTCTGTAGATGTGTTCATATTAAGAACCACATCCCCCAGCCCCATTAGACACAGTGATGTGAATATGCACACATGTCCATATGCCTGCCTGGCTGCATACACACATACACACACACAAATAGTAATTTGCACCCACATTAAATAACCTCATCCAGTGGATCAGACTTCTTTTGCATTCCTTCATAGACTAATCTTCGGGAGTTCTCTCCTCTCCTCTCCTCTCCTCTCCTCTCCTCTCCTCTCCTCTCCTCTCCTCTCCTCTCCTCTCCTCTCCTCTCCTCTCCTCTCCTCTCCTCTCCTCCTCTCTTCTTTCTTCTCTCCACCCCCACCTCTTTAACTATCTTGATTCTCTGTCGCTTCAGTCTCTTTAATCTCCACCTCCTCTCCTCCCAGGCTTTTCTGGGAGGACAGGCTTTCTACCTCCCATCTCCCACCGTCGAGCGTGGCTGCCATCCTTGTCCTTGGTGGCGGACATGGGCATGCATCATTATCAGGCCTGATTAACCATCCACGTAGTTGGCAGTCCGGGCCCCACCAGGGGCCAGTGGCATGGTTTCTCCACCCGCTGAAAACATGAATTTTGAGCAGCACTTTCTCATTTGCCGTGGTCCCTCATGATAAGGGTTAATTCGTGGCAGCATGGGTGAATGGTGTAGAAAGAAGAGAGGAGGCAGAGAAGGAGGAGGAAAAGCTACCAAACAGTAGTGCACCACTTATCGCAGAAATGCAATATAATTTATTCAGGAATATGCAAATCCAACAATCACTCTGCCTTGTTTACCGAAGGGACCTGCTGATTCAGAGTCTGAGAGAGAAACAATCCCAACCATAGACGCCAACATACAGTACAGTACATGCACAAAGGCAGACACCAGTAACTAAATTCACTGGTTTTCCTTACATTCAGGGAATGAAGGGTGTCAGACGATTTCGTGGTTGTTTCACAGCTGCAAAAAACCTTTAAATGTACTCTGTTGTGGCTGGATTGTTGACATAAAAAGCGACAGGTCATGTGCAACGCTTGTCATATACAATGTGTACATTGCCTACAAAGAGTTGCCACTAATCATAGATTGGGGCTTTAGGTGCAGCTGGGTATTTAACCTCAATACTTGACTGGCACCTTCTGAAATATGTCCGATTACTAAGAACTCTCAAGTATCAAAGTTGACATAGAGTGTCTGATCACATTCATAATCTTTCACTTATTCTTTGATCACAGCCGCTTGTGTTAAGACAACATTTGACAATTTGAGGTTTGGCTTCTTTTGTTAGATGGAAAAAGGGGTTTTGGAGAAAAGATTATTATATTCCTCAATGTAAGAACTCTAAAAAAAAAAAAAAAAGTATCATTTAGGGATCAGCACTGAAACTCTGTTATAATCTCAAACGATACCCGTATCCAGCTTTAAGTAATCAATAGCAGAATACATTTACAAGATGGTGACCAAAGCAACAGCAGACTTATATAAGGCATTATACCTTAATGTGTCTGCAGTGCCATTTAAAGATCTTACAGTACAAATGATCCAAAGAAACAACTTCACAGACAATGTCCTAGCCCTTCATTAAGTCCACTTGAAATGAGATGAAAAAAATCAAAAAGCCTATTATGGTGTCATGATTAAAAATAAGACCAACACATATTGACCACACACTGGTCTCCCTCAATGTCAAACATTCATTCATACAGACAAGTGAACCCTGTAAACACATGCCTCAATCAAACACATGAAATTCAATAGTAATTGAACCTGCAGTGCGGAACTTTTAGATATAAATGAACATCCGTTACATTCAAACCCTGTCAAACAATTTCACAGAAAGCCAATTAAGCCTATCACCACCAGATAAGTCTCAGCATTTGACAGTATACAGAGTTTTTAAATCTTGTGTCGGGTTTGACACTCCCGCACTGGCTGGATGAATACTTACACACATACTGTGCGTGCTCTATGAGCAGAGCATGCACACCAGAGACTTCTACAAGCTGAGCGGCTAACTTCTGGTTAGCCCTCTGTTAACTTGAATAGGGGTAAAACAATTTAATATATATCGGACTGAATGGATCAAATGTTGATAGTGAAATGAGTCATTTCGATATACAGACGCAACAGCAGCGACGGAGTAGTCTACCACGGAGCCTATGACATAAGCACATGCTGACAGTGTTTTTGTAATTACTCTCACTGCCAAAAGGGGGAGATAAAAGTCCTGCACTCCAGCTTTAAAACATATACATATGAATAGTTGTTCCTATGTTGATGACCTCTTCAGATAGCTGGGTAGCTACATATCAGGTGCATAAGTGTTCTTGCCATTTAGGTGATATACAGCCTTCTTTATTTGTTAACTACTTATCATGGTACCTTTGCTGTAGCCCCTTCTCCTCCTACTACTTAATAGTACATATGGAATGTGTTCAGTTTTTTCTTCCTATAAATTTCATTGTTTTATTAAAACCTACTTGTGGATAACACTGGAAAGGGTGCAAAAAAAACAAGGTGTTGTAAGTTGATAAGAGTTTTTGCTATGCTCTAAAGAGCTACAGGGAAATCTAATAATTGTTTGACTGACATGTGTGAATCAGTATCTTTTGAAGCTGTTTTCAGCACCAGTAGATAAGGTACTGTATTACTATGTTGCTTGCCTAAAGTAAGTGAGTGAAGATTTTCTCTGACCACAGGAGGTCAGAGATTCTGCTGTAGCAAAATACAATGTGCAGTTAAAGAAAATGTAAAAAAAAATAAAATTGGTTATTCACAGTGAATAGATCATGTAATATATAACGCGGAGTCATCCAGTGTTAGATGTTACCTGGATAGACTGGAATTTGATATGAATCTGAGATGAGAGGCAGATGAATGTCACCGTGTTCTATTTGCAGAGCTGAGTTTGTTTTTTTCATTGGTAACTAAGAGGGGAACAGTCTTGCATATCACATTTAATTTTCACTCTTCATCTTCATCGGGTTGTGGAAATGGGTATGAGTTGCAACCATTTCCTGACTCCCTACTGAGAACCCAATTAGCGCTGTTGTATTGATTTCCTCTGCGCTGCATTGCATGTACTTTTCCAGGTGAGTCCCTACAGCTAGCCCCGATGTATGGAAGACAACAATTATCCCCTCTAACAGAATCTCTGAGGCCACACAAAAGAGAACAGAGCTCAGAAAATTGATCTCTTCAGGCTTGTAAGGTGTTGTGTGGATGAGCAGACAAATGCAACCACAACTCGGTGATGTCCATTGTCCAAAGACTTAAAGCTACAATATGAAGCTTCTTGCAGTGAAAACACTGTAATTATATTTTTGAAACTTATTTTTTCAGGTTATTTTCACTGAAACATTAAGCGATGAGACCTTGTGAGTGAAAACAAACATCATAAAAGGCTTATATCATACCACATCAGCCTGGGTCTTTGGGACCATGCACATATTAGAATGAAATTGCCTGAAATTGGCTCTTCAGTGATGCTTGGTGCTTTGTTTAGGAATATACCATCTGCAGTAGCCATGGTCACAAACTAGGTTGTAGCTTTCACGCATAGCAACAACAATAACATCAGAAAGAAAGCAGTGATAAATGAAAAAACTGTGAAGCTAAAAACAGTTAAAACAGATCAATATTAAGGTTGTTTTTTATTGTAGTTTGGTTTGTTTTCTTCAGTGAGTTATGGATGTCGATTATGATAGTTTAGCGCTGTTTACCCCTTGACCAAATGAGTTTTTGGACTGGACCTTCACTATCTGAAGTGAAGTTTGCTGTCCAAAGACAAATTTTTGGTTATGTCTTTAAAATTATAGCGTTAAATTGAGATAACATTTTGCCATATAGCCTAATAATCATTCACCAAAATACATTATGGTACAACATTAGATCTCCTTGGCTACATCTTTAGCTATATTTTTTACTTTTTATCATGATGACATTATTTGTAGTATTATGATTGTAACGCTTGTGCACATAAACTATGTAGAACCAGTAGAAAAAACCATTGAGAACAGAAAACCCTCAGTTCTGTTCAGCCTTTCTGTAGCTTTAACCCACGGTGAGCAAAATATTTCTCTTCTTTAAGTAGTTTTCAAAAGGGAGAGTGGGCAGTCCCTCTGTGTATTTTTATGATTTTTTGATTTGTGAAAGCATTTTTTTTTAATGCTCACATTTCTTATTTGTATTTATTTATTGATTTTTTTTTTTTACCAAGAAATACAGGGTTGTCTAGGCTTTTCTGAAATATTTCTCCACTTCAGAAGCAGCACCTTTTTCTTATACTGTATCTTGTTATTTAGTGCATAAATCCTTACTATGTTGCTGACAGATATGCCCTAAGTGACAGTGACCACGGTTTTCACAGTGTACATCATGTTTCAACCTTTTCTATTTAGGTATTCCATTTATTATGACAGAGGCTTTATTGCCTATAGAAAACATTGGCTTTTTTGTTTTATACTTCTTTGTTCTCATAAAAAATGTAAGTATACAACACAGTGTTTACCACACTTTCAGATTTTATTTATAGTTGTGTAGAGGGGGAAGAGCGTTGAATTCGCAAGTCAAGTAGTCACTGCACATTAATAGCAATCAGCTACATTTTTACAGATTTTGGAAAGGAAACTATCTTTTGGATAAATATCTGTATTTAGGAAACAATGCAGTGTAATTCCCCACGCTGAATTGTAAGCAGACAGGCACCCTTATTATTTACAAAATGGAGAATCACACTTGGATTTTCTACATATGCAATAATTACGAGTTCTTGCACTCATTTGTCCTGTAAATAACCCAAGTTGTTCCCCGTTCCCATCTCCATCCTGAATGGCTGGAAGATTCTCTCATTTTTTTCCCCAGGAATGTATGTCATATCAACAATGTGATGCTAATCTGCTAGAGTCATACACCCCCCACCATGCTATTTTTGCCATACACATGTTGCCTGAGAGGTCAACGGCATAGCAGGGTTCTTACTAGGTCGAACTGCTTGGAGGCAGAAGTTAATTTCCAACTCAACAGAGATAAATGACTTTGCTTTGACCTCCCTTTACTCGCTGGCACAACAAAGACATTGTGCTTTTCTAGGAGACAGTCACAGTAAATATCTGTAATCTATAAAGGACTGTTTATTATTACTTTCTATGATATGATGTGATTTAGTAACAATAATTAGGCCAATGTGGCACTGTTCTCCTGCTGAGCTCATATAAAGGTTAAAAAAAAGCATATATTTTTTGTGTTTGGAAGAAAAAAAAAGCGATTATTTTTACACTTCCTCCGGCAGCCAAATTTACATGCAAACTTCATATTGATGCTCCAGCTGTTGAAATCTTATTAACATTTGTTTATTTAATTATCCTTATTAGCATAAGATCTTTATGCTAGTAAGTATATCAAGGTTAACGCTACTACGTTTCCTACATTTTGATATTAGTAAGAATTTATTTTAATTAGGGATTGTAAATGTTTTAGATTACTTATGACTTTTTTATATCTCTTCCTGTTGTTGACTAGAAAGTGGGTGCTGTACATACAATGTAACTGAGTGATGAGAAATAGACGACTACTAGAGTTAAGTTAAAAAATAAAAGTTGTAAATAATTTGTATAAACCATTAAAAAATATTTTACCCCAACCATTTATTAATAAATTGTGCTTGAATTAAACTTATAGGATCAAGGTATTGGTGTGCAAATATACTCAAAGGCAAACCAGCGTGTCCTCACCTTGCTTCGTTTTCTTTGATCTGTTCATTCACGATTTTCTTCCTCCAAAAGTTGTTGCTGTGCAAGACGACACATATTAATAAGCCTGTTACATTGATTATTCAATTGAGATGAGTTCCCTGGGCCTTTGTATCAGAGGTTTATATGACATTTTAACATGATTTGGTATTCATAAGTGTTTTTTTTTCTCATACCAGCTGTCAGCTTTTCTACTCTGCATGCTCTCTCTATTCAAATATGTTTAGATACTCCATAAGAGTGTAAATGGTAATACAAAGTTTAATTGACACCAGTGTTGTTTTATGCTATGATTACAGCTTGGCAATGCAGAGTTCTTGTTTAGTCTGCAGCTGAGAAATGTAGTGGCATAAGGATTTTCAAACCTTTTCAGATTAGCTGGCTCCTCCATTAAGATATTCCCAATTTTATTATAATTTCCACTTCGGGCATGTTAAGCTTTGCTGAAGAGTGGTGCCCTCTTCGTAAACCAAGGCATTCAGATTTTGCCTTGTGTTGTTAATTCAGTAAAGGTGAAAAGAATTTACATCAAATTATTTGGAATAGCTTTTTACCACTCACAAGGTTGTGTAGTTTCAGAACGGAATGGAAATTTCAGCACCATCAAAATGCCAAATTTGGATGCAATCTAAGGCAAAAAATACTGACTGAAATCCATTTCCTTCAAGTCTTATTACAAATGTGCTCAGTTTACTGTCAAAGCCAGTTTTGAATATTTTTAGACAGTCGGTTGGAGTTGATTGTGGCCTTGGCTATTCTTTGAAAATCTTTGTTCTAAAGAAGCAGTCCCAATAATTTACTGCAAATATTGCAGTGGTCGGTCTAACCTTAAATGGGGTCCTAGGGCAAAAATGAACTGTGGGCCCCTATTGAGCCCTGGCCCTCTCATTCTCTGTGCATTGTGTATGCAACCTGCCTGACCTTCAAGTGCCTATCAAGTACAGTGCAGAGCAGACACATAGCAGGTTTATTATATTTTGCCTAGAGCTTCAGAAGCAGACCAGTTCTCATACATTGAAATACCACCTGGTCCTTGGTTTGCTGCGTGTCAATTTCTTTAGTTATTATAATTCAGATTCAAATTATTTAGGAATATGCACTATGTAAACCCCTTTTTAACTAAATTATTTAAGTTCTTGAAGCTAGATTTGGTCGCAGGGCAACTCTGCAACACAGGAATTTAAGATGAGATACAGACCTTATAGTTTAAGTTGAAACTGGGGCCTCAATTAGTGTTTATTTACATTATTAATCTCCCAGTTCTTTTCTTGATTTCTAGTTTCGTCTAAAATTGAGAAACCTGCCCTTCACAAATTCCCAGAGCCCATGGTGGTGTCTTTAAAATGCTTGTTTTGTTGGACCAAGGATATTCAGTTTAATAAAACACAAGAAGGGATAGACAAGCATAATTTCACTCTAGTAGCTGGAACCAATAAATATTTGTCTTTTTTGCATTAGAATACCTTAAACAATTATCAGAATAGTTGTAGATTTTCTATCCTTCAATCTCATTTAATGGATTTATCGTTCAGCTTCAGTTGATATTGTGCATACATATTCCCATACAAATGTGAAATGAATCAAATCACCACAAAGCTTGTGATGCACAGTAAACCTGGTGCTTTCTGTTACCCCTGAGGGTCTGGGCGCTGGGACAGTTGCTTACTTTTCCTGGTTGGAAATCAAACTTTGCGGGCTGCAAGTGTAAACATCTAAACCAGCAAATGTAAGATACAGAATAGTAATCCTGCAAAAAAAAAAAACTTTCCATTTTCACATCCTCAGTGGAATTACCCATCTCAAACATAACTCTCTTGGAGTATATTGTGAAAGCCTGTTATCGGATACACTGCTCACCATGGACTCCTGGATGTACCTGGCTATATTTAACACAGAGGGTGTACATGCTGTAAGTGACCATTATGCTTTCAGTTATCACCATGTATTCTCCCCCACTGCCCACCATGCTGCTTTAGCACTTATTAGGGGCACATACTTGAGGCTCACCCACACTATTCACCTTCAGCCCACATTTGGCAGGTAATGAGCTTGACAGAGGAGACAGCAATAGACACATTTCTTGCCAGAGATCATTGTGGGGTGACCCTGGTCAATGCCACTGTGGCTCTTTATATTGACTGGGACTCTAAAATGGTAGCGATGGTCAAAAGATCAACATTATTCAATTACTAATTTACCTTATTTCCTTTGGGCTCTGGAAGATGTCTCTGTGCTGCATGATATTCTTTTTTCCTATCTGTCTGTCAAGCTGAGTTAGCAAAAGCATTGCAGAATAAAAACTGGCAGAATTAAAGCACCTGTAGACATAAAAACAATGTTTCAAGTTCATAGCATTTCACACTGTGTCAGATGGGTCTGATAAAGTCTTGGTTGCAATTTGTGTCTGACTCTAGTTTCAAAAAATTTACAAAGCTGGCGCTGGCACCTCTATGCATTGGAAAAGAGGATATGCTAAAGCCAGTCATGAAGAAGATTTGAGGTAAATACAACATATGGTTTTTAGTTTGCCAGTGTTTTCTGTGTGTTCAAACATCTGCAGAATTTACTTAGGCCACCATTATGGATTCACAATCAAAGATTTCCCAATGGTTCACTCCCAAATGTCAACTTCCTTCGAGAACAGCCCAAAATCACACAGTGTAAAGACAAAAACAAATGTGAACCCTTTCAGATTTAAATGCAATCCAATACAAAAGTCATGTAATAAATTCTGTTTGTGAAACATTTATCTTTTGTAAAAAAAAAAAAAAAAAAAAAAGTATTACTTTTACTGTGTCAGAGAGGTTAATTTAAAACCTTTCAGTTTCACAAAGGCCATACAGGCCTGCTCTATTGGATTGCAATACATCTACAAGGTTTTCTATTTTTCTGCTCACTCAGTATAAATTTGAATGTCTGAATGTGAATGGCATTGTTCATATTATTGTTGTTACTACTGGATTGTATGTACTGAATATTCACTTTAGTAACAGTATAAGTGAGATAAACTAAACTTTCATTTTTGCATGAGAATATGCAGTGATTTATTATTTAAATAGGCTTCTGTTTAAGTCCATGTTCAGATAAAATTTGAAGCCTCTGCTTGATAAATCCTCTATTAGCCACGTACGTGAACATCTTCTCTTGGCTTACTTGTAATCTCTACCGCAGTGATATTCATTTTGACCATCCGAGGCTCTCAAGTTCTGTTATAATCTATCCTGGCACCAGCCGCCTGAAAGGCAGTTCAAGAAACCGTTGGATGAAATTCTGCTAAAGTCCCATGTTGAGCTGAAAAACTGGGCTATTGGCAGATACGTTTATCATTAGACGTGCCTGTCAGATTTTATTGGAACAAAAACTCACACTGACTGAAGAATTAAAACATTCAAGCACAGCACATCATGGAGATAGGGGCTTGCCAGCCTTGTAATGATACATAAAAAAACATAAGTTGTCTCCCACATTGGATTGGTGTTAATTGCAGGGTAGATTTTGAGCTGATGCTTTTCCACAGGCTTGGCTATGTGCGTGACATTGATGAGATGCTGACCATACCTTAGACAATGCACTTCTCTTTGTGCTGTCTGTGCTCAATCTATGTTTTCAAAGATTATGTTCTCTGTTTGTTTCAGTCGGATTCAGTTGTTTAAGTTGGATTCTATATTTTGCAAGAGCTGCAGTCTAGCAGTCTCAAGAGACGCTATGGTCGTTCCTACACAGAAAGACTTTCACAAGGAAGCGTGAGAGCAGCAGAAATAGTCAGCCGTGGGATTTACCTGTCAACTGCACTTGTAGCATGTGGGATAACATACGCTAGATGCTGTTATGGTAAAAGAAAGGCTGATACGCCTCTCCTGTGATCTATGGTCACTGACTGCTTCATGTATGTCAGAATCTCAGAGTGAAGTAGAAAATAAACGGTCTCCATTTTGAAACCCTGGTTTGTAAGCCAGCATTGTATGAAATGTTCACTTTGCTTTATTCTACAGTTTGATGGATTACTTTGTAGAGTTCTAGCAGTGAAAATTAAATTGTTCTGTCAAAATGCAGATGTCTGTTTACAGGGAATGTCTTCATAAAATGCATAATTTTTGTATTCTGGACAGTTTAATCCTCACAAAGTGATAAAAATAAATATGTTTGTTAAAATGAAAGCAACAGTTACTATACACTTCAGCTGTACTGAAGACCCGAGCAATTTCTGAAGCTCTTTTTATGTCTCTCCATAGTTTGATTACAAACTGAAAAATGAACAATCTCATCTAACCTAACAAGCAGCAAAAATGTAGCTGTGTATTAACATTTGAAACCTGTAGTTCTTTTTTCAGTTTCAGACTGCTGGGTCTAAAAGTACAGAGCAGAGTTGGGGGATTTAACTAAGCACAAGAACTTGGCTCAATTCCCACAGCATCCGCCAACCACCTAACTGCACAGCACTTTTGGAAAATAGACACACAGGTAACTGATTTCTCCGCTGACAATGCAACAGAAAAAAAAGCTTGCTCTATCATTCCAACCATCTGGAAGTCTGGCTCAGACTTGAGGCTGATGTGTAACTTTTAATTGGAGAGACAGTGGTGGGAGGCAGAAGAGTAGGAAGGAATGATCCCAATGGATAGACAGGCTGTGCTTGCTGCCAGATGGACAACCTGAGTCTACTGGAGTGCACACCATTTCATGTTCTATATTACAAAGAGCTTGTTGGAGAGTCCTGGTTTGGCCCAGCACATCTCAAGTGCTGCAAAGCGCTGCTATTTCACAGGACAGAATCATAGACTGTAAAAAAATATGGACGTTGCCACTGTGACGTCACCCACTAGTTTCTGAAGAGCAGTTTTGAAGCTCAAAGTGGGTAACTGTCGGCCATCTTGGCAGTGCCTGACTCCGCCTAACTCCTGGCTAATCCAATATGGGCAAAGAGGTGGAACTGAGGCGGGCTGAATGAAGCCTGGATGCTAACTTTACTTTTTAATAACATTTAAACCAGTTAATTTATTTTAAAAAAAATCACTCCTTGTACAGTCATCATGAAAGTGGTTAAATTAGCTATAGAGACCAAAATCATTTTTTGTACCAGGCAACATGTATATTTCTCCTATAAAGTTGGCGATATTAACATGGGGGTCTGTGGGGATTTACTCGCTTTTGAAACCACCCTCAAGTGGCCATTCGAGGAACTGCAGCTTTTGGCTCTTCTACGTTGGCTTTATTTTTCATCCCTCGAGTTTGTTGCTTGGACAGATTGAGGTGGGGACAATATTTAGATTTCCAGTTTGCAGGATTGACGAGAGATGTTTTTCACTTCTGATATTTTGAAGTCATCTGACTGCATGATATGGCATACAGTGGAGTATTGACCATTGAGTTTCGGGTGATTGTGGTTGTAAATATCAATGCTATCAATGCTCTACTTCACTGTTTTTGGTAGCTCCTTAAGATCAGTGATCCAGCTTTGAAATCCCATTCTGTTTAAAAAAAAAATAATTTGTGTAGGAGAGAGAAAAAGAGAGTTAAGGAGAGGTGGACATGTACTGTAATTTTGTTGATACACTAGGTAGTATATTTCCTTCCAAATGCTTCTCAATGACAAACAGAATATAAACTAGCGGTTGTGCAGCAGTGGGTATCTGTGCTGTTGCAAAATCTGTGCTGTGTATCAGCACCTACCAAAGCTGAAATGATGAAATGACAAATCCTGTACTGGGCCGCTGTGTTGTGCAGAGTTGTATTATATCAACTTTCCCAGCAGTCTCGCCTCCCAGTATTTCAAGAACAATGTCTTTAGCACCGGGCAGAATTAGATTTCCACAGACGGTGTGTGGTTTCTGCGCGGGCCATCTGATACGAGGCTTTAAAGGACCCCTCCAGGGCTCGCTCAGGAACGGTCGCTTGCCGCTTCAAAACAGTTGACTGTCTGTTTTGCTTGTCTCACCTTTCTCTTTGCTGTGGTGAAGCCATACTTCATTCAGGGACCTTTATATTTCTGAATCTTAGCACTGACCTTTTACACCTGTTTTGTAGCTGAGTCATGATCTTTGGTATCTTTTAAAAAAAAATCTTGCTGAGCAGTTTACAGTTCCTCCACGAATTTGGGATATTTTTGTGAATAACACTGGAGTGAGCTTGCAATTTTGTTCCATTCTCACAGTATTTCCACAAAAAAATGATCAAATTGGATGAATGCTTGAATGCTGTGTGTTGGGAGTGCTACTCAGCCTGGGAGTAAGAATTGTTGCTGATGGAATCAATTTATGTCAAAGAAGTTTTCAATAATGTTCAACTTCTAAGCTTGTTATGTGCAAAGAGCTACTGACTAGAAGAATCATCACATACTGCACAAAGTAAACCCTCATCGACTAAATATTTAAATGTAGATCTGGTAGCATTTAGTCAATTTTAAGTGACCATAACATATTAATAGTATGTGTTAATGCACATTCAGTTTACAATTAGGTCCACCTAGCTAAAACCAATTAGGTCCAGCAATAAATTAAGGTTGTAATGTTCAGTTTTTGTTTAAACTGTTGTAGAGACGTCTAGTTTAGAGGCTATAGTTTGTGGTGCTAATGAATTGCACTCTGTTATGCTGAGAGATGTCTGTCATGTTTAATTTACCCAGATTAATATGCATGGGATGGACAAAATATTAAAAACACCTCTCAGTACAGTGAGAACTGACACAGGCGACGTCTTTCTGCTTTCAAAAAGCTAGATAGACAACCTTTGTGGTTTGTGATTATTTCACATACTGCTCTCAAAAATCTGCATTCTTGGTATTTACTTTTCCTCAAAATGCATTTCGCTAATGCAAAATAATTGCATTCACTATGAGCTTAGGAGATGCAGTTGGAATATATTTACATCCCAGGCTGACTGTAGAAAAGCACGTATAGCTCTAATTCACAAACTGCAAATGTTTGTAATCTCTTCTCTTTTCTTGTTTTCTTGACTTGTGTATGTGATTTTCTTTTTCCAGGCAAAGCTAACATCATAACCAAACTAGTTGAACATTAGATTTATCGGAATTCATTTATGCAAACTGGTCTCTGATTGCTCTCCAGCCATGACTGTAGTCTCACTAGAGCTACAGAGTTGAACAAAATGGGAAGGGCTGTGACGGTAAAACAAGAGTGATTGTGGCCGAGTGTGCCGCATTTTAAGCAGTGCCTTGCTCAAGAGTTTCCTGAATAAAGGTCCAAGTTGGAATCTGAAATGTGTAATCTGATGCTTTCCTCTGGATTCACCTGCCTCTTCACCCCTCCCTTTCTCCATTCACCAACCTCTTCGGGCATGTGTATGTTTTTCTTCATTTCACACCTCTCTCACACTGCATATTCATTTTTTTTTTTTACTACTATTTCCTTTCCGCTACCCCCACCCCTCCACCCCTCCACCTATCCGCCCAACCTCAAACCCCTTGACGTGGGAATTCAATTTGTACTGTATGTTTCATTTCTACTCAGATTTAGATTTATTTCATGTTGGCTGCTTTTAATTAACTCTCTGGATATGCGACGGGGCGGGGTGGGGGGTGGGGGGTTGAAGGGGGGATGAGAGACAGAGAGATAGATAAAAACTCCTCACATCCGCCAATGAGTTACACCGGCAATCATTTACCACTTAGACAGTAGTGCAGAAGCCCCCTGTTCGTTGCCCTGGCAACCGGTGCCTTGGTGATTGATTCCTCGCCAGTGTGGCATCGCTGCGGGGAATAGAGCGCGTGAGCTTAGCGTGCTCGCTACATCTTTCTAATTAAAATGGGATTACAGAGTCATCGCCGTTGTATGTTCAAACAAATGCAAGGCTGTGAAGGAAATCAATTTTGGTAAATGTCAAGGCTGTTAAATACAAGTATGGATAAACAAATGTAAGCAAGCTCAATGTACTGATATGCACACTCTATGCACACTATACATGAAGACGTGCCTGCATGTGATTTGCATGTCGGGGTGGTAGCGAGTGACAGCAACAGTGCATCCCTCCATCCAGGAGACGAGTTTGATTGACAGTGCATGAATCATGTTATGCAGCACAAATCACCAGACACAACAATTAGTCTGTTTGTTGCTGTCTGCTAATCAGAAAATATTCTTCAAATTGGAGCTTAATGTACATCTTAAATGAACAACGGTTTCTTAATGTAATTGGATTAGGCAAGTCAATCATATCTGTGCAGTTTATGCTGTTGTCTTTCAGACTAGTGCATGTTGAGGAGCTAAATATTCTCCCATGCACAGAGCTGAGACTTGATTACTTCACATTTTACAGTGGCTGCTTGCACTTGTACCGTGGGGATATTGTAGCACACCAATCTTATATTTCACAACATGATCTTACATACATATGAATGAGAAATGAATGCAGGATGCACAGAGAAGCAGAGGTGGGGGAATAACAAGTACTGTAACTCAGTGTTGTAGCATTTTACAAATGGTGCAGAACCAATTTAATTGTGGATAATAATTCTACTGTTTTGGTTAATTTACTGTTACCTTTACTTTCCTTTATAACCACACAAAAAAGGATTTACTACCTAGTTGTATATATAGCGGCCTGCTGATACCATGTCGTTCAAGGCCAATGCAACTTTTTTAAAGTACAATTCTTCAACATAATTGTGTACTTGAGAATCACATTCTTAAGTCAGTAATTCATGATTTTTAGTGGGCTCTTGAAGCCAACGATGACCCCGAGAGTGGCCATACAAGTCCTATGCATTAAAAGAGCAGAAAATAAAAAAAAAGTGCACAAGTGAGTGAATGAATGAAACCAGAAAGAGGGGAATGTAGCGTATAGAGCAAAAGAAAAACGAGGTCTTGCACTCGGTTTTCAGATTTCAATCACTACTATGTAGTTAGCAAGGTGGAACATAATGCCTTGGGCCTCTTCCCAAGCGGAGCTCTTTAGCACTGGCTGTGTGGGATGTGCCATTACAGCAAAGGTAATAATAGACCAGGGAATTTATAATGTGACGGTTTTTACATGCCTATGAAAGAGCGCCTGAAAGCCTGAGACTGCTGGCAGAAAAAAAAGGAAAAATTCATGTTTGGTTGTAAACAACGGAAAGCCTATTATTGGCTGATATGTCATGCGGCTGAAACATATATTAAACCTGTCATAAAGGACCTCTGGATTGGAACACACTTCAATTTCACCCGTATAGAAATATGAAACGAGTCTACTTGCAGACTGGGTCCAACGTACCTTTACTATATCATCCTATGAAGCAGAGGTTTTTACAGGGTTCTCTGTGGGTAACAAACTACTCTCTGAAATGAAAGTGCAGTTACAGCCTTATGAAACTGAGTGCCCAGATTAAGCATAAATCACATTCCTTCTTGTTTTGCCCCCTCAATCTTTACTCAATATGGGTGCCTGGCTTTTGTGTGCTCAGCAAGCATACTAACATGTTTTTTTTTTTCTCTTTGTGCTGTGAGAGAAATATGAGAACATGAAGCAGCATGAATTTTTTCATTGCCCTTTAAATTGTGTAAATTGAAAACGTCTATTTGTGTGAATACCATTCAGCACGTCACCTGCTTGATTCAGTGTAGTTCATGCATGCACATGGTTCTGCTTAACACAACACACGGATCTTCTTTTTGTGCAAATCAGCAGGAATTAATGAAGGTGTAATTTGGACTGCAGTTCATCAGGGTCATGTCAAGCAAATGGGTTTATAAGTAGCCAAAAGAAGGATTTTATAATTCTTTTTAGACTGCAGTGTTGGTAGCTCAGTTCCAGATCCAAATATCTCAACTATTAGATGGATTGGCATGAAATTTTGTACAGACATTTGTGGTCCCCAGTGGATAAGTCTTACTGACTTTGGTGATTCTCTGACGTTGACATTAATGCCACTATGACGTTGACATTTTGGCTCAACAACTTTTGGACGGATTTCCACTATTTTTGTGTCATGACTTATCTCATGAGCCTTGACAAAAAATGGGAGAAAATAGGGAATAACCCCAAAACATACCTCATGTTATGAGGTGTATTAATCAGGGTTATCAGTGTGTCAGCAGACGGATGTGAAACCTAAACTAGTAACATGTCCGAAGCCAACCAAATAAGAACATGGTGCTGGAAGAATGGGGAGAGAGCCCACAGACTGGGACAGCCAGGTCTTAAATACCTCTGGGAGACTGGCCAGTACTCCCAGTTGCACTGATGAACTCCGCCTGCCAGGGACCTGCAAGGCAAGACAGACAAACAAGAGGAAACACACACAGCAGGCCCTGCTAAAGCAGGAAGACAGTCACAAATTGGTATAGACATTCATATTTCCCAGAGGATGAATCCTAATGACTTTGGCAATCTCCTGACTTTTCCTTAAAGTTTTGAGTGAAATGTCTCAAAATTAAGTTTGGTACAGACATCCATTACCCCCTTGTAATGAGTTTCACTAAGCACCATCATCAGGTAAAATTTTTATTCTGTCCAATATGTTAGTTTATGACCTGCAAAACTAAAGACATTCCCGCTAATTAGCAAATGCTAGCATGCTAACAAATTGTTAAACAGAATTAAAATTTGTGAACATGGTAAACATTACGCCTGCTAAACATCAGTATGTTACCATTGTCATTGTGAGCATTTTAGCATGCGGATATTAGCATTTATCTCAAGGCATCACTGTGCTTAATTGCAGCCTCATAGAGCTGCTAGCATAGCTGTAGTCCCTTAGCATTGTTATGCTTGGTATAGGCTTATCATTGCTGGTGGACAGACTGTTTTTTTAAAGTTTAAAAAGTCAATGTATTTACTTTTCTGTGAGTGCTTGCTTTACAATATCAGAACTTTCTTTTTGAGATAAACCCCATTACTTTTACTCCAAGCAGGTTAAAGGAAAGGAAATGTTTGCAGGTAGCATGTAGCCATCTCAGCTGTTTACACAACTCTTAGCTGGGATAACAGGAACGGGAGCCTGAATCCTCTACGTGGCTTAACTGGCTAGGGGAGGATGACATTGTGCAGATTCTTTTTTCTTTTTTTTTTTTTTTTCTTTTTCTTTAGGGGTGTGTTAAAAATCACACATACGTCTGTGCGAATGGTGGTCGGGTTCGTTCTCCTCTTCAGTGTAGAATAAAACCATCTGGGAATGTGCTTGTGTTAAGCAAAGTGCAACGGTTTTCTTCCCTCATTCACACAGACGCCTGGAATCATGTAGAGACTAATGTGGAATCTAAATCTGGACCTTGTTGATAGAAAATGGCAGGTCACGCTGTTTGGCGTGTGACTCTCACAAACCCCAGTACAGGCAATGGTGCTAATAGATAATTGCCAGCGTAATTGGAGGTGAGGTGTTGTATGATGTTGCACTCAGAGCCAATGACTCTGTCTCCAAATAGCAATTTTTATTGAAAATGCAACCTCCATATTTTTTCTATTTTTCTATCCCAGGTGGAGGCCTTGAACAATACTTGGACAAGATTTGAATTTGTCTTTTTATTCATGTTGTTTTCTTTTCAAATGAAATGTTCCGTGACTTATTTTAAGCTCACCCGCACAATCTGCTCATCTAATAAAATGTTTCTTATGTACTGTAACTTTTAAATTACTTACAATAATACAAACACAGATTTTATGATACATTTAATTAAACCAGACATGTCACTACTGTTATTACCGCAATGGCAACAACTTAATGTCTTCATTTACATTACACTGCCTGGCTGGAAAACAATTTATCACATGAAAAGCCAGCTTCCTTGCCTCGTCTCATGAACTTTTGTTCATGGATTGCAACAGTTTGCGTGCAGAGCTCTGTGTCTCTCGCTCCCTCACACACACACACACACACACACACACATGTATAAGTCCTCTTGTAGACACACACACACACACACTCATCATAACCATCCGCTGTGGACTCACACCCCCTCCCTTTGCCTCCCACTCATCCTACTGATTGGAGTTGTCAGGAGTCAGAGGGTCACAGTAGAGGATGTCAATAGGCCTCATTCACAGACACAGAGGAACACACACGCATGCACACACACATACACACACACACACGCACACATACACACACACACACACAGTGAAGCAATAAAGGAGAGAAGCAGACAAAATGACAGACAGACAGTAATACAGTCCTATCTTAAGTGTGTATAAACACACCCCACAATCACCCCATCACATCAACAGCTGTGCATCATCTCGCTCTCCCACTCACCGCAGCCGCGCACGCCGATGCCAGCAAAGAGCATTCAATTTATATTCATTATTCACCAGTCAACAGCCTTGATTTCAGTGATTGGATATACCCTCTACCACCTACTGTCTCCTCCCCCCACTTTCCTCAGTCCCATGGGAAGGCTCAATGTCTCCCCTTAGCTCCTAGAGTGAATAGCTCACTGTGTGCGTGTGTGTGTGGTGGTGGTGGTGCGTCTTTTATGTATGTTAAATGGTGCTGGGTGTGCAGCAGTAAGAAGGCTTTTGGGATATGAGTAGAGAGCACGTGTGATTGGATGGATCGTATCAAAGAGGAGGCAGGGGGAAAAAAAATCTTCAAGGCTCAAAGCTTTTTCATACAAAATTGCAGTCACTACTGCATAACTTCTTAATCTTTTTTTTTTCTTTTTGTACACTTTTGTTTATGTAGATGATTTTAAAAAGAAAAAAAAAATAGATTTGTAATGTCATGCCAGAAGTCCATTAGCAGGATTATGCAGTGTCATACACAATGTGGGATTAATCTATTTTTTTTTATTTTTTTAGCTCTATGTTTTAGAGGAATCTGATTTGGTTAAAACTTTTTTTTTTTTTTTTTTGGTAATATTTTTTTGTATTGTTTTGTCCACAAAAAGACAAACTATAGTTATGAATGATGTATCCTCCCCAGTACATAGTGTCCAACTCCAAAGTTGCAAGAACTCAAATCAAATACATGCACTTACAAGGCATACGTACATGTCAATTGCAAGTGATACAAATCCAAAGAAATAAAACAATAAAAAGAAAAAGCCAAATTCTTTTAACGATGCCCGAAAACAATTAAACAAAACTAAATACTTCTAACTGACCTCCAGTCTCACTCCACAACAACCTCAAACAGCTTATAGCTTACACATCATTTGGTTTAAAACTTCTACATCACAAACCATTATGAAATTGACAACTTGTTAAATGACATGGGTCTTCATACCCCCCCATCCCAGGTCTATAACAATTAGCTTCAGGTAACTGGTGAAACCACCAACACGGAACATCTGAGTGACAACAACACGCTCATCAGACAGCATCAAGTGCACCAGAGCCCAGCTGAGATGTAAAAGAGACGTTTGTTTGACGAGACATTGGCTTGGCTATCTTTATCTCTTACCATAAGCAGAGACAACCACACGCAGAAGCTCACAGGCAGTTTGCGCTCAAATTGTTTTGGGCACCTGTCATCCTCTATTATAATTAGCAAGTAGATGTCTAAATAATTGCCATCAGGCTGCGGCTGCTGTATCAGTGTTGGTAGCCAATGCCCCGTCCCTCGCCTTTAGTTCTAGTATTATTTAAAGGGCCGACGCGCCTTCACAAAGTAGCGCCTTCAGCAAAGTCTTAAGCTGTGTATTCAGTCAGCGACAGCATCTGGAGCGCTGAAAATAATTAACTGACACAGGAGGGTTTGGTGTTGGCTTCACCATTTGTTTTGTCCACACTTGTACCCGACACACACAAACACACATATGCACACACACACACATACAGGCAGCTTTTGATCATAATTGTGACACTGCCAGGAGAGAAGGAGGTAACACGCTCATCCCAGTGGGGATTGAGGATGGTTGTAAAAGTAAATGAGGCAGATGGGTCTGTCTTGAAATGTAGTTTGAAAAAAATGAAAAAAGCTCCTTTGAGGAATAAAGATAGAATAGTAAAATTGAATCAGTTGCGTAATTTTAAGAGGACTGTATTGCACAACAAACGTACAGTAGGAATATGAAATGAAAATACAGTATTTATATAATTCTGCATCACTCTACAAAGCTTTGAATTTATAGCTCCATAGAAAGGTCCATAAATCAATAAAATATAGCTCAAACTTCTACATCATTGATGTAGAAACTGATGCAGTTTAGAGCAGCATATGCATCACGCAAAACATCCAATTCTGCTTCAGCTATATGGAGACTTGTGTGCTGAAGAGTTTGCCTGGTTAAAATGCAGGTGCAGTGCTATCAGCCTCTCATTGTATGTGTGTGTGTGTGTGTGTCAGAACCGCGCTCGCTGCTATAAAGAGCTACGCTCCAGGGCCGGTGAACGCTATCCCGGAGTGTATCGCCAGCCATAGCGTGACGACTTGACTCACACTTGTCGTTCTCCTCTCTTCCTCTTTCCCCCCGATTAGACTGATGCCGCGTGGAGATGTATGTCAGGACCACACACACGCATACACACATATATGGAGCGTATCCACAAAGAGCTGCTGCCTGTGGGAAGACCATAGGTCAGCAGGCTCGTCTCCACCAACCCCCTCCTTCAGGGGGCATTGAAGCTGGTTGAGGTCAGTGCTGCTCAGCAGCGCCCTCACCGTGCTGATAGCGGCGCTGCTTAGATTAGCCAGTCAATGACGTTCTCCAACAACAGCTGCTGCCTCTCCAAACCAGCCACTTTCCAGAAAAACATCTCCAGGGCTTCTTAATGCCCCCCAATACACATAAAAACCGACACTCACACACACACTCTTTCTCCTTCCCTCCTCCTCACTCTCACCCTCCCCCCTAACTCTCTGTTGTTCTACAGGCTACCTCTGTCACATTCTTAGGCTTCCTTTGTAGTTATCTCATTGCACAGTCTTATGTATCAGCATGTCTGTGCGTATGTGTGTGTGCGTGTGTGTGTGGTGGGGGGGTGTGCACATGCACGCGTGCATGTTTGTGTCTCTCTCTTGCCTTCTAGTTCCCTAATTTGTCTGACATGTCCTGAAAAGCCCCCATTTGGAAAGACATTAGCATAGCACTGCTTAGAGTGCAGTGGTGTCTACAGAAATAACTTCTGTACAGAAACAGACAGGGTGGAGTTCTTCTGTGGGGCTTTGTGTCCCTTGAAAGGCCTGAACAACTCATGTCACTTCTACTAACTACCTTTTATAATCCAAGTTGCAGGATCTTAAACACAGCCTAAACCTTCAGGCCCTCTGGTCAGATATAGTGTAAAATGAGTCAAGCAAAAGAAGGAGGAAAAAAAAACAGCATGTAGAGAACCGCCTTGAATCAATGTCTACTGTGGCATTATTGTGTTAGGATATCTGAACACTCAGTGAGTTACTAGCCCAGCCTTTTTCTGTGTGGTCTATTTTCTTTGGTGCCTGCTCAGCAAGCGCTCTCCGTGGTGCTGACTTAGATGGTGCAAACTGGTGCTGTCCATGGTGCTATCATCACTGGTCCTATTTCAGTTGGTCCTTGCTGAGCTACAGCTGACTGTGTTAGCTTTTTGTCGGCTCTGTCCTTTGTGCTACCTCATCTCTTTCTAGCAGAGCGCGTGCCATCCGCAGTGCTAACGCTGCTGGTTTGGGCCGTGATGCAGTTTGAGCTGCCCAGTAACCACTTACTGCAAGCAGAGCCAATGTCTGTCACAGATTATAAGCTGCAAATTGCCACTCTGGATCCATTTTCTGAATCCTCAGGAGCAACCTTTTTTTTCCTTTTTTTTAACCTTTTTTTTTTTTTTTTACACCTAGCTCATATCCTGCCAGTTCTAAACGTGTATCAGGTAGCAGATTTGTCATTTGCTCTAGCTTATGGGGAAGGCGCATTTTCCTGAGGTGCAGTGAGGATTTTTCTCTCGCCTGTGCCTGTTCAGTATTCTGGTGATTCAGTGTGCGCTGCAGTAGGGGGAGTGTCACTGAGAGTCTAGCTGCGCACTGCAATTTTGCTTGACCATGTTTTTGCGCTGTCTGCTGTCTGTCAGGTCTGAGCACGTGCAGGAACGTGTGGCGCACACATGTTCTGTGCTTTTTCATCACTTTAATTGGCTGAATAATGAAAGTAAGTTAAAGACTTCTTTAACTTACTTTCATTATTCATTCATAACCAAGTGAGGTTTTTTTTCCCAATATATGCAATAATGCCAGGAAGGCAGGGTTCCATTGTCTTTAATAAACATGACTATAATTCAAGATGGCGGCATGCATTAAGGCAGGTGCTGCTTCACTGCCATCCAGCTTTCACAATCTTTCTCTGCAACTTGTTTCATTTCAATATTACCACACTGATTGTCATCTATAGTGTGGCTCTTGTTGCCAATTCAGTGCAGCTCAATGAAGATCAGTGCACAGAGAATGAAAACACCCAAAATGACTAGTGCTTCCTTGTGTTGTGCATAAATGGGCATATGCTTGCCTGTTAGACAATGTGCTTCATATTGCAACTTTCTTAATAATGGGAAAGTGACGGTCCCAAATGCTTCCAAACTGCTGTGGAAACTTTCTGGATACCTTTTTGTTACACTCTTGCTTGCCGGGGATGCGCGTCTTAATCCCGGGCCCAACTGCGGGAGGGAACGTGGGCCCAGATCGACATCATCCAGGCGCACTCTCCGAGAACGTGCATCACTATCCTAGCTGGGATGATATTACACCGGGGTATGAATTTACTGCTATAAACAGCAATCTGCTTACCACTGAAGCCGTCAGACGGGGTGAGTTTTCAGCTGATTCAACACCAATAACTACACCATCAGCAGTGCTCTTGCCAAGCGTTGTGCCACCTTCCATGGCGAATCATGTGCAAAAGATAAACTCTGCATCACTGAACAAGTCAAGACGCAAGATAAATCCTGCGAATGCGAAGCACTTCAACTTAAAACCTCTCAAAACAATGAACCAGGGATTGTTTTACTATTTCTCTGTGTGTAGGCGCTCTATGCCATCAACCTGCTGGGGACTGCAGATTAAAATAAGCCTGTATGGCTAAATGTGGCACATTTACATGATGGACCAAAGTACTCACATTAATTAATGTGTATTGTCTCTTCTTCAATAAAATAAGCATAAATGTAGTTTCTAGTGTCGCTCACAAACACCTATTAGGCTTATGAAAATGTGACGTACAAGGTTTTTCTCCCAGGAAACTGTTAAGCCAGCATTTGCTGTTTGAAGAAGCACCTCTGCTCTCATTTCCTGAATATTGTCTCATTCTATTACTTTTTAATGATGTTAGTGGAGTTAGTCTTTTTTCAGGCTAGGTGATCCACCTCTGCTGTTAACACTGCATACAAGGTGACTAAAACTGAAACCCATAAGGTTAGAGAAAACTTTGTATATGACTCTACAAAATTCAAGAATCACTGCAGATAAGTGCTGAAATCTGCAAGCTTTGGCACACAGTTATATGACTCAAATTATGGATAAGACGCCATTGTGTCATACATGGGGCAAGCATAGTTACAGTTGTGCAGTTTGGGGGTTATTTTTGACATGTTTCTGCTATAAGTAGTGTAAAGTGATTTGCTTGGTGCACATGGGTAATGCGAAGCAAGGTTCACTTTGATCTAATCTAGCGAGGTTGCATTTAAAGATATGAGGGCATCTAAAAATAGGAAATTTACATGAAATGAATAGCCATGTAACAGTGAGAGGAATGTAAGATAGTAGCTCTAGATCACAATTTCATTTCAAGCTTACATCAGGAAGACATTTTCTTTCATTTCTTTTTGCTGCTGAACTCAATTTGCTTGTTTATTTAACAAGCATCTTGTCTTAGAAAATGCTAGAATGGCAGCTCCAAATCGCACCACTACACCTCTGTCTCCCACATTCAAACTGCTTCAACATGTCCCTCAGTTAACATTGTGGTGACCAGGGAGTTTTTTTTTTTTAAGCCAATGCATCTCAGCACTCAACAAATGAATTGGCATGTGAGCCAGCGGAGCTTCAGCGTGTAAGAGAGCACCGGGATTGGTGCTCTGGCAGGTTACAAACCTTGGCGAGGGCTGATGTTAATTAAAGGCTCTGTTCAGCACTTTCCAAATTAGATGTGAAATGTTAAGCAGGAGGGGTTTGCTATTAACGTGGTGCTCGGCGAGACCTCTGACCCTGTCGGAGGACGGCGCGTCCTTGAGACATAATTGTGCTCACCTTGAGTGCTGGTTCGACAGAAGGAGCAAGGGGAGAGTCAAGAGGGGGAGCAGGGTGAAAAAGTGTACCAAGCTTCCTTTTGCTATAGAATGAGCTACAAGTATGTTTTCCTTCTTCTTCCATTAAGCTGTCGAGAGGTTGAAACGATTTGCCTCTCACCCGCTCTCACCCTTGTTCGTGTGTTTTGATAGCCACGGGAGGAATGTATTGGATTGCAACCATTCGTGAGGGATACACCAAATTAGACCGTTTTCACTTATCAAATGTTGGAAGTCTGATTTGAGCGGCTGCCAGCTTTCTGTCTCTTATGTTGTCTGAAATAGATTTTTTCTTTCCCAGCTCCTGAAGCTAACAGTGCTTGGCACCGTACCAAGATGGTCGCAGATAAAGATATTTTATGATGGTGCAGACGAGTACTCTCCAGTGTGCAGCCCCAGTTATGTCGAGAGCTCTCTTTTGTCTGTGCGTACTTGTCCATCACATATTTACTCCATTTCCTTTATCTCCTTGTATTCATGTCACATGACTACATAAGCACACATTCAAACAGTTCATTTTTCTTCAACACGGTTTGCTTACAACCGGCACAAATCGTTGTTTCTGATCTTAACATTTTCACATTTAAGCTAGCAAATCCATAAACGTGTCAAAACTTAATATGTTTGTGTGTAAATGAATCAATCACTTGTCATTACCGGATCCTGACTGCTCTCACAGCTGCACAGCAACCTATCGAGTGCTTTCCCTCGGCAGATGGTGTTCATCACTTGCAAAACCATCAAAAGGGAGCATGTTGATTTGTACATGAGAGTCGCATGCTTCCTGCTATTACAGTATGTTGCAAGATGACAGAGTTACCCCGGAAGGGGACCAAGTCATGAGCAGAGGAGACACAGAAGTAGGTCAGCTCCTAGGCGTTTGTTACATCATACATATTCATAAACAGCACCCAGTTGTTGTAGAGTGAACTCACTCCACGCAGACTGTTTATTCTGTTCATTGGGCCCCCCTACTCCGTTTAAATGTTAAATAGTGATTACGCACCATGATGATAATATGAGCAGTAGACCCTGACTGCTGCATTTACATGCATTTTATTGCTATTACATTAACCATATATTATGATTACATAGCATGTCTCACCATCTGAATAAGTCTTGTATTTAGTTTGATTTAAAACATCTGCAGTCCCACATTTAGAACAGAAAAAGTTCAGACAATACATAATTTAAAGGACTAGTTTGACATTTAGAGAAGGAACTGTTCATTTTCTTGCTGAGAGTTAGATAATAAGGTTGATAGCACTCTCTCACTCTCAGATGGTTAGCTTAGCTTAGCATAAAGACTGGAAAAACAGCTAGCCTGGCTCTTTCTGAAAAGTACGGGGGTGTTACAGGGGTTATGTGCCAGACAGTTTTTTGGCTGTGCTCAGTGACTTGCTGAAGTCCCCTCTGGCTGCCTGGCAACCTCATGTAGACAACAAGATTCCAGAAAGTCACTGCTACCGGTCAAGAAATATTTCCGGCACATCATAACCCCTTCCTCCTACCCCCTCGTTAATCTGTCAGTCATTTTTTTGATTATGTCGACTTTATAATATGAAGAAAAAAATTTAAAATGGTGGTCACAATTTTCCAGAAGCCAAGGTTACATGCTTAAATTCCTCTTTTTTTCTGACCAATAGTCCAGAACTCAAAAGTATTCATTTTACAATGATGAAAAAAATGAAGCAAATGTTCACATTTGAGAAACAGCAAATGTTTGACATAATTACCTAATTATACACTTCAACTATTAACTGATCTTCAGAATTTTTGGTCATTAATTTTATGTCACTTGAGTAATCAATTAATTGTTTCATTACTAATTCTATCCCTCGCACATAATATTTACTGTTGTGTGTATCCAGAAACAGAAGAGTAATTGACCTTGTCATTCAAAACGTGTGCAAGTTACATAGAGTATATAAATGTGTACTAGATAATACATGTTTTTTTCAAAACACATAAAACATTGGAATTGAAACATCTGACTATTCTGACAATCAAATCACACTGTGTGTGGTCACTGACACTCGTCATCTACAGTACCGGCTTATATAATTTCATATAATGGCAGTTGTGTGGTGAATGGAGCCATTCTTAATTTTAGTACATCCTAGGTGGTGCGGCGCTTGTCCTTCAACCACTGTGGATAAAAAGAGAGTTGCAGGAGAGTGTGGGAGAATGAATACAAACTGAGTCAGTCACAGGGCTATGAATTGCACTGATGGTTCAAAACATGATGCTATTTCTGCCAGCTACTGTTATTCACTCAACCCTAATACAATCAGACACTCCAACACAACGATTATGCAGGGGGCGAGATTGACCTCTTCTCAACTCCCAGCAGCCTGTGCTACAGTTTCAGAATCATTTGTGAGATTTGGATGGATAAAGAGAGACATAAGAAAAAAGAAGCGTAACTCTGTATTTCAATTAAATGTTTGTCTAAGGTCTATTCCTGTATTTTACCTATCCATTTAACCCCTCTGTTACAGGACTATTACTACCTTTGTTGTATTAATTGGAAAAAAAGAATAGTCCTTTGCACCTCTGGGTGGTCATGTTTGGTGCTAGCAGGTGGCTATTAATGCTATCGCCAGCACTGTTGACAGTATCTGAAAGGCCTCTTGTTCATTGTTACAACCTGCCATGAACATGTCATTACAGGAATCCTCAACCTATATTTTAGCCCTCCCCACTCTGCATTCAGAACAAGTTCGTCAGTTGAGAGAAAGCGAGTGAAATGGAGCTGGCAAGAGGGAGTTGAAGCTGACAGGAAGACTCTGTGGAGCTCATGCTGAAAATATTGAAGGCGAGGAGAATGTTAAAGTCAAAAGAAAACCAAAAAGGGGGATGATAGATGACGATGAATAAAAGAGGTTATGAAAGAAAGTGAACAAGAAACCAATGTGGTAGCTTGAGCATGCTGCCGGTCTTAATTTTAAAGAGCATTCTTTTCCAGACAACAAAGCGAACTCCTACATGCGCCTGATAGTCGACATAATCTAGCTAAAGGTGTCTGTTGCTTGTGTGAGGTTCAAGGGTGGCCTCACAGCGATGCCTTTGTTTTGTTAAGCATGGCTGCGGCGCACATTGCAACGACTCACAGGCTTCTTTTCTTAGAGCTGCAAAGAAATTGCCTTGCCTATTGATCCATTCGCATGTAAACAGAGCATCTCCGGTCTCTAGCTCAAGCTCAAGGTATGTATGCACAGGAGACTTCCGACAGAAGATGGCATATACTATACATTGTACTTCTCCTCTTCTATTTCTGAACACGGCCTCTGTGATTTAACAACCCTCTTGGTAGCGCGTAGTGCTAAAAGCGAAGTACAGTACACTTTCTAAAGAAGCAAGTGTCAATTTTGCTTCAACGTGAGATAATTTTCTGTAGGAAAACCCCGTAAAATGTAGAGAAAGTCGATTGTTTTCATCATAATGAAAGCAGCAAACATGGTGGAAGGCATTTCTTCCTATACACAACAATACCTAATTAGTATGGTCTCATTTGCGAAGTGAGCCATTATGTTGATTAGGTTTAATTTGCACGCTAACAAAAGATGTAGCATGACTAGATAAAAATACACAAAGCTGCTTATGCCGGCTCAGGCAGTTAATATACGTATGTGGTGATTTTGAAGCCATGACATCCATTGACCATCTGAATGATAATCTAATCCTTGCAGTCATTAAATCATAAGCATTAGGTCTTTTTTGTTTTACTGTACATCAGCCTCAGGTTATGTCGGCCTGACTGGTGCAGAGACCATTCGAGAGGCTTTACTCACCCTGTGTTCCCTGCTCTGGGTACTTCTGTACGCCTGGCTGCTCTCGCTGAGTTGTTCTTCTCCCTCCTCAGCTCTGCCTTACCGTCACTTCTCTCTCCATATATGACTGGGCTGCTGCAAGGGGTCAAATGTCACCCACTTGGGATTCTGCGTCTCCGTTTGTCATTGCTGAGCCTGATGATTGGTGTGTGTGTGTCTGTTTGAGAGTGTGAGATAGAGAGAGAGAGAGAAATAGGGCAAGAGAGGGAATCTGAGAGTATGCAAGAGAGGGAGAGAACATTCTCGTGTGTATGACTGCTGGTGTGATTTTTCTCAAGGAGTTTTAGGGGATCGGGGGTGGGTTAGGGACAGATTTCCCCTTCTTGGTGTTATAAAAATAGCCATTACAGCATGGAAAATCACAGCTTGCCTCTTGGACACACCACATCTGTACTGGGTTCGGCAATAAAAAGGTGCTGGGGGAATTGTGTGGGGGGTATCTTTATGGGCAACCAGCTGAGACCACATGCAAGGAACATGCTAATTGGTATTCAGGCCAGGGCTGTGACAGCTTCCCACACAGTCCTTACCGCATACACATTCCTTTCTGTTGCCACGGCGCCGGGCTCCAGTGAGAGTTTCTTCAACGACAGAGGCGAACCTGTCCACTTTGAGAAACCTAAGTAAATCCCCAGGTCCGTCCGCACAAGACAATTAAACTGGAGTCTTTTCAGCCTCTCTTCACTTCTATTTTCTGCCATCTTCTCTCGTCAGGTTTCCAGCCCCTCTGTTGATGTTAAATCCTGCTATGACAGACACTGCGATTAACGTATTTCACTTATGAAATGATTCTTTTGGGTTTTTTACTCTCGTATCAACCTCTCTTGAAAAGTGATCCACAACAGATGATCAAGACTTAATGTAAAGTTACTGTCAATTCAGATTACGCCATCTGGGGTACAATATGGATTAATAATTAAGAAGCTCATAACACCAACTAGGGCTACAAGTTGAAATTACTTTATTGATTGATCTGTCCCATATTTTGCGATCATGTTTTATGATTTATCAACTTATTGTTTAGTCTATAAAATCAGAAAAGAGTGAAAAAATGCATGCCATTTATTTCACAACTGACGTTTCTGACTATATGCCGCTCTCAAAGCTTAAAAGAGTACGTTTTTCATGTTTATGTTGGTATTTGAAGTGAATAGACCATTGAATTTACATAATTATACAATATAGTTATTTATTTGACTATACAACAATATTCAGGTTTTTTTTTTCCAGGTTTGGAAAGGGGTCACTTGTGGTGACAAAGGCACAGTGGATTAGTATTAGACTATAGAGTGTTTTAGCGTCTTTCAGCTCATTGTTTTGGTTTCTAGGTCTGAAAACTATCTCTAACACTGTTTTTAAGCAAAAAGGCTCTTAAAAACGTTTGTACATACCTGAACCGGTTACCAACTAGCTTGGGAACATAGTGGTGCGTTGAGCAGCTAAAGACCAAGACATTTTCCTCAGGGGTCAGTGGCATCCATAGACTGTGTATAAAGATGGATGTGGCAAGGCATGATGTCACCCACTGGTTTGTATTGGAGCCAGTTTAAAGCCCAGAGTTGCTGCTTATGGGCGGCGCCATTTTTTCCATTACCATTTGAACATAGAGCGCTGCAGACTTGTGCTAATATTAGCTAGCTGACACAGCAGGTATCGTTATCAAGTAACAATAAACTAAGTGAAATATTGCAACAATAGTCCTACTCAGTGAGAGTCCAGGAACTGAGGAGCGAACTGTTGATTACAGCTGTTAATCCCACATTGCAGACATCAAAGCTACTATTCATCTTTATATCATATTAACAGAACAATAATTTCCAAAATGACCACCAGAACACTTATTAGAGGGCCTGAATTTAGCAATTGAGACCATAAACCCTTGTTGAAAAAAAAATTCAGGAGAGATGTCTGGGTTTTTTGAATGGGAGTCTGTTGGATGTAGTGACAGTTGGTGATATTGCACCAGGGATGTCCACACTGACTTCAATGTCAAACTGTGGTTGTTGCTGCTTGGTGGCGACCAAAACAGAACTAAAAGGAGAATGAATATTGGACTTATGAATATTGGGTCATGAAGTTGCCAAAAACTCCATCTCCAAATATTTGCCACAAAAACTTTATAGGCTGATAACATGTAAATTTTCTGTTTACAGCTTGTTCAGCAGACCCCAAGTGGTCAGATGCATCAACTGTTTTCCAGATTTACATTGTACTTCATTACAATATGCAAACAGCAGTGTACATAAAGACATTTACTTACAATTCAGTTACATTTCTAGTTCTTTCTACCTGTCACATTTGAAAGGAGTTAGAAGATCACAAGCTTTACACTAGAGTCTGGCATCTTGTCATACAAGGAACATGCAAGCGTGACAAAGAGAGACAACCTAATCATCACTTTGGCCACCTCTGCTGTTCTCACATTCCCTCTTCTTTTCTTGTTCTTTTCTCTCTCAGTCTAGGTTAACACTATTGTCACTGCGAAGAGACTAATAAGCCTGCGGGCCTTTCGGCAGTTACCACACCTGGAAATAGCATTTTCTGTTTATATGCTGCCTCGCTCTTCTCCCAGTCCTAGATATAACAGCCTATATTAGGAGCCCACTGTTTGGCAACACGCAGCTGGTGAGATGCAACAACTCTGCATTGTTAATTTGTCTGACCTTTTGTTTTGTCTAGCTGCGGAGTGGGAGGCGACCAATCTGAAAAAGGTAGAAGAAGCCTATGAGACAGTCAACCTGGAAATAAGGTAAGGGAAAGATAACAAAGAAATAGAAATGGAGGTTGGTTTCCACTGTCACATATTTGTGGCTAAATCTTCCAACATTTTGCACTTCCTGTTGACGACACATTTGCTCCCTGCATTTGCCTTTAAACAGTGTTTGTGAGCATACTATTGTAAGCAGGATGGCATCGTATGTAACCAGGCCTTAAAATAGACTCCATCCTTCTGTGCTAAAGTAGTGAGGAAAGCTGCACAGTAATGGATTTGCACTGTGTGATACCTAGGGCTAATTTTAATGAAGAAAAACAAACGCTATTGGTTTCCTACTGTGCTCTGGTGGGTAGGCCTATTCTAACTTTGAGCAGAAGACTGTTTGCAGGGGTATGAATAATCCAAACTTCCCTGTGCCACATTCTTAAAACAGACATGGCACAAATTTAGTGTGGCAAATACTGCAGTTATTTTGTATTTAAAAGATGACCTCCCGTCACAACAAATTGTAATCCAATCCAGAAAATCTGTAATCCTTAAAAAGCTATGTAATAATAATTAAGACATTTAATTGATTCTATATTTACATACAAACTGTAATTGTTTAGTAACATTATAATATGCAGTCACAGAAGAAGAAAAATCCTGAGCAGGTTTGGATGAGAATTCCTGTTACATGCTTCTGCTCCCTCTCGGATGTTTTCACAGAGCTCCGAGCCAGCCAGCAATAGCTGATAAGTAGCTACTGTGGCCCACAGGCCTGCAAACTGTTCATTACAGTAGGGGAAGAGGGGAGCCAACCACAGAGATGGCAGTTACCAAAAGGTCAAGATTTTTTCCCCCTTAAACAAACGACTGTGTGAGGGGGGAAATAGAGCTGGCACGATTTCTTCTGTTTCTTCATTGTCCACCTTGCTTCAATGGCTCCTGGCCAAATTATTCACCATAATATATGTGTGTTGGAGTGCTAGATAGGGATTTTTTCTCCCCCATGTCCTCTTCAGGCTATGTCCTTTATCAGTGGTATGTAGATATTAGTGAGCTAGTGTATCTGTGTCTTCATACCTCTTGGAGCTAGCATGAAATTAAATCTTCCTTATTAATCCTTAACTTTCATTACTTAAGCGTGCTGTAAAGGGCAATTTCCACAAAAATTTACTCTATGCATGAATATTGTGGCCTCTGCCCTACTGAGACAGACATGCACACACAGTTACGCAACCTGCATTGCTTTTCTGACCTTGAATCATCCCCTGACACCACCCTACCTTATCAACCTCAAGCAAAACAATCACCCTCCCTAAACATTTGTTAACTCCATTAGCAATTCTGGGTTATGAATATGGAAATAAGGGCTTGTGCATCGTTAGAGATAGGGCTCAGTTCCCTTATTTGCGATTAGTGAAGAAAAGCAGCCCTCACCAGCTCAGATAATGGAGACACTGCATAGAAATGGGCTTTAAAGGGCTGCCTCATCAACACACTATCCAGGAAGTCAGTCACTGAAAGTAGTGAGGAAAATAAAGCTACATTGTCGGCACAGTTAGGAGTCACCCAGAAGTTATTAAAGCAGCTTGTCAGGGACACAACAAATGGCCCACATCCAGGACGTTAAAAAACAATTCTCTCCCTCACATGATAAGGAGAAGTTGAGCTATGGTGTGCTTGTTCTTTGACAGCACAGCACGTACAGATTTTGCACTAAAACCATTATATAAATGAAATGTTGGCACCCTTAAAAATATTTTCCTTTTGTAATATGTAGATATTTGCTTAAAATTCTACCTCTAGTGTAATTTTGGTCTGTTTTTTAGTGTCATGCTTCCAGATTTGTCAGTTTAACATCTTGCAGGATGTCACATTAATAATCATTTAATTTCATAATACAAAAACACTTGCTCAAACTGTGCTTTTGATCTAATATATGGATTTTGGTTTCCCCAGTGACCTACAGAAGAAGCTGGCCATAGACTATGGAACAGATTGGGAGTTTCTGTTTCTGAACAGCCAGTGTTATAAGCTGAAAGTATATGAGTAAGTACTGACCCGAATTTTCATTTATGTAGATTATGTGCTTCATTTTTGTTTGACATTAATATAACAAGTCCTAAAATGTGCTCTTGGGTATCTTAGGAAAACTACACTGACAGAAAAAACAGTTTCATGGTTTTGACAATGTTCTCACAGATTGTTAAAGCTTTTAATATTATTGTTTATTCTCAATAATAGAAATAATGGAAAGCAATTACTTTTGCGATGTGTGCACTGCAGGTACCCATAAAACCCAGTGGATAGAAAAGTTAAATAGTTTTAAAGAACCATCACAAAATCAATATGTTAACCAGAGACTGGAATCCATCTTATTTTGCAACTGTACTAAAACAAATTCTAACTGTGGAAATGTGAACCATCTCAGTAAAGATCCACCATTTAAAGTTGATAATTTGTGAGCTCCAAGTCACCCTGGAGAAACCAAGCAGCTAAATCAACTAAATTTAATCAACAGAATGAGCTTCTTTTACTCTCTCCCGCTGCATCCCTATGGCCCCTGCTGGGGTAGAATCTGTTCTCCTCAGGATTGCTTGCCAGCTGGAGCTTTAGAAGCCTGTGGGTGGTTGCAGTTTTGAAAGAAAATTATCTGAGATCTGCACTGAGATCTGCACTGCAAATACATTTTTTAGACATCCTTGGAATCAGTGGTTTTCCCATGCCCTTATACACCACATTGATTTGTTTGCTTAGTTTGCCATTTAGGTGGCTAAATCTGAAAAGGAAAGTTGCAGTTCTTTTATACAAGCCAGAAATCTATCTTGGGTTTTTTGTAGCCAGTTTCAGATAACAATATTGTGTAATGATTTCATGTTACACACAGCTGGCTACTGTGATTAAAATGAAGTAATTCATGGAAAGTCAAAATTCATGAAAGTTCTAATAGGAATAGGGGAAGATAGCTATGGTCATACCAGAGCCAAGAAGCAATCAGAACAATAGTAGATGGAGAGCACATCAGCAGGCTGTAGTAGGAAAGATACTCTGCATTTGAATTTGAAACATGGTGTCTTTTTTTTAGCCTTTCCAAAACCAAAAACACAAGACTGAAAGTACAAGAAATTGATTAAACAGTGCGTTTAACTATTCTAACTAAACTGCAAATGTTAGTGTGTCCTGCTAACTAGTTTACTACCTAGTAGTAAATAGTTACTGATCAAGCAGCTTATTCTTAACTATATTTTGTGGGGTTATGTTTAAAAATGACCCACTCATGATAGCACATCACCTGTGTTGGTTGCTACTAAATTTGTAGGCTAACATTAGCGGCTCTGTCAGTTCTTTTTTGGGTTAGGAAATTTACACTCTAGCGAAACGTTTTATCTGAGATAGCATTAAGCTTACCAAACGCATCGGTTAGTTGTCACCTCAAAAGCCTTTTTCTCTTGTAACATTACAACTGAAACATACTCAGGGCAGCCAAGTCTCACACATTGACTGTGAGACTCCTGCAATTGACACTTTTCACACCCCCCACAACACACGTCCATTTTCTCACACAGTGAAAACCAAATTCATAACTGATTAAGTCGCAGCATGAAAAGCGGACACTGACAGCGCACAGACAGAGAAGACAGAGCAGCACCATGTAGCAGCAATTTATTCAGACCATCAGGGGGAAAGTGAGAAATATACACAAATCTATTTTATTTTAATTTATTCCCATGCATGCTGCTCAGAGTAATCTCAGTCAGCGGCTCTTTAGGCAGCAGCACAGCGTCTCTCCCTCTCCTCTCACTCCGTGTGCACAGTCAAGAGTGAGAGTGAGTTGCTATGGTTACAGGGATGCTCTGTGTCTCTGTTGCTCTGAAACTTTCTTGCGTTTCCCAATAATAGGTTTTTAGGTTATTTGTGAGACCCTTTCATTCAAATTGTTTGTACTTTGTTGCAATTGTTAGACTTTGAAGATGGCCTTGTGAATATTAAGAATAGTGGCCCTCAGGTTTAACATTGTTGAACTAGATTTAATTATCCAAATCATATTGTGATGTGTTGTAAGGCCATTTCATTTATATAAATTGTTTTCCCTTGCTTGACCTTGAAGATGGCCTAGTAGCCTGCAACCTACTACCATTTTAGGCTACATAATGTTTTTTATAAAAAATAAAAATTTGTTTTAAATTACAATTTTTTTTCTGGGGGAGGACCCCAAGACTCCCCCAACAATTATGTATCTTTCCAAGTTTGCTCCCCCATTTTAAAACATAACCAGGTGCCCATGGTGAGGAGCATCGATCTTTCTTATCCTATGTTTTGAAGGAAAAAAATGTGTAATATCTGTGTGACTGTCGATGCTACCAGCAGGTGTCAACCCAACAAACACAAATTAGCAAAAAGAAAAAGTCTTATGAAAAAGGTGTTCGTTCATAAAGCCAGAGAGAGGCCATGTGGGGTGCTCATTTTATTATGAATAAAAATAAGTACTACCTTTATTTCCCCCCTGGCAGCCCTGAACATACTGTTTGAAAATATGAAGACTGAAGTATAAAATAACCTCTCTTCCCTTGCTTCCAAGCAAAGCAGCAAAATAGGGTTGTGTTTGTTTAACATTTCAAATGGCTATGATACTAAGAAGTGACATTACCAATATAATACTTATAAATATAATCCAATTTTTACAAGCTGTATCAAGTTAGCCCACTTCTCTCAATCTCACACTCTCTCAGCCTTCTGCACAGAATCCCCAACTGTACTCTGTTACCTTTCTTTCCATGGCCTATTGGCATCATACACTCCATGTTATTTTCCATCCTTCAAATCACTGAGGAGCATAATATCCACCAGCGTCAACTCAGTTGAAGGTCCTTTGACCTACCAGCACCCTCTCAGCGATGTACCAGTTCCCCTCCCTGCCCCCCTTTATCCTTGCTGTTCGCCTTGAACCGTGATCCTGAAAAGACATGACATTGACAGACACATAAACCAACGGCTTTCTATAGCTCTCCCTCCCATGCCCTCAAGTAGCGCACTAGCAGAGCTACAGTTCCTCTCCAATAATGGAACAGAATCTCACACTTCTCTCTCCAGCTTCTTGATCATCAGTTGAAACCATCTTACATCCGCCCTCCCTGGTGTTTAGATCTCTCACGTTTGATTAAATTGCTCCCTCTTTTTTTCCCTCTCTTGAGTGGCAGCCAATATCGTAAAAAAAAGTGCCTGGAGCCATAAAAGTTTGCTGAGCTAAAACCCTGCCTATCTTTAATATAACTAATAGCTGTGCATTATTTAAATGAATAAAATTCAACTGGTGCTAGTGTGGGGTGTGGCAGGAAAAAGATTCCAAATGTAACCAGCTGAGGATCATTTAGTGAGAATGACAAATGTGGAGCAGTACAGTTTATTAGACAGTCCTAATGGAGCAAGGAAATGGGAAGAGCTGATTGCTTTTTAGCGGATGCACAGAAACAGCTTTTTGATCCTTTTTACTCTTATATACTGCAGGACAAACTTGTTAACGTTGAAAGTGTGTTACATTTCTATCTCAGGGTGTGAGCTGAGATTTCTCTTTTTTGTCTTTGTGAAGGAAGATCCTACTCTCTGCACTTCCTTTGTTGAGTTATTTCCTCAGCCTTGCTTCTGCCTTGCCTCATGATGGTGTGAATCACTTCTGCAAACTGGGGCTTGGAGCCTTCTCTTGTTTGTCCAGGGAAAATATAATTACTCTGATTTCAAAAGGGGCGGGGGGAGGGGGGCAGCCTTTTGTTGTTGAACACTTTCAAGTGGAATGATAAACGGCAAGATTAGATGCTAAATGCTGTGTAGTTGTGCACTCCACATTGCCTTCTCATCAGTTTCTCTAAAGACCACAAAAGGCTTATGAGGGAGTTTGTTCTTGGTGCATTATCATTTAATGGCATTTACTGCTATACTACTAAGAGTTACCTTTTCTTACATTACATCACATTGAAGCTCCCTTTTAAAAATTCACCCATTAAAAATCCATGTATTTCCACTGAAATGGTCTTTAGGGTGCCGGTGGGCTCTTATCACGAGTCAGAAATTTAAAACGCAGACTTCTGCCAGTGAATCAGAAATAAGCTTGGCAATTCAGTCAACACAGTCTGGCACAGCATGAAGGAAGACACCCCATAATGAGTTCTCAGAGGCGGAGTCCCTACCTACAGCAGAGTCTAATATTCCTCCTGTGGATTTGTTGACACTCCTCAAAGCAACTTAAATCGAAGGGCCGTGATTTATGCAAGACTGTCAGGTCAGATTGACTCAGCCTCCGCTCTCGTGTCATTAGAAAGTACAGCACTTCAGTGAGTCATGCCCGCCACTGTGGTTCAGCTTTGACAGAGAAGAGAGAAGGATAACGCAGCACAAGTGACACTTCCAACTGTCTGTAGAACATCACATGGCCTTAACAGTGCACTAGGTTCTTCTAGGGAAGAAAGAGACTCCGTCAGGATAGCCTAGAGGGAGCTGTTTCAAACTGGATATAACCATGGCAAGGCAGATAGCGTGGAATCCTTGATGTGTCCACTGAGTGCCGTGAGAAGAACATGGATATGAAGAGCCACATGTGTTAGATTTCATGACAGCTGTGCCATGAATGCTATATGGTTGTAAATAGAGTTTGAAGGGACCATTGGGATCTTTAGGCAGTAAAGTACTGTCTGTTGACACCAAGTATTTGACAGAAATGGAAATATGTAATTAAACTTTTTGCTGCTAATAGCATTCTTAAGCTGTATTTCCACCACAGGAATTTTCCCCTAGAACCTTCTGAGAAACTCAGTTCCTCTACCTGAATTTTGACTGGAGGGATCATGATGTTCGAGGTAGATTGTTTTACCCCCCAAAAAGTTCCTGATCTGGTGGTAGTACTTTCCAAATGTACTCCAACTTTGGGGGTGGAGTTTGTTCATTGGTCAAATACATACAGTGTGGCTGCTTCAACTTGTATACCACTTCATTCATAAAACAAGGAAATGCTCAAGTATTGATTTGGGACAAAGGGAGGACATTTCATTTTTTAATGTTAAAACTAAAGTAGGGCTTTGTTGTCAGCTTTCTGACTCATTTTAAAAGAGAGAGAGAGATAGCACAAGTGAGCTGAGGAGCAGACTGAGTGAGCAAGCGAGAGAGAGAGAGTAGTGATGGTCGAGTGAGCTAGAGAGTGAATGAAGAGAGGGAGTGGCAGTAGCATGAACAAAGGTGGTGAATGAGAGAAAAAAAACAGTTTCTCTGGTTCCAAACTTAACTGGAACTTTTTGTTGAAAGGGGGCTTTAGTAGCATCTGCCAGGTTGGTTTTACTAGATATGAAAACAAATGATTAAAAGAAGAAATTAGCTTTCAATATTAATGTAACTTAAATCAGTCATTCACTGTGCCCATCATTAATCTGAAGGCCTTTTGCTATCAGAAATTGATGTGCTGCCAGAAAAAACAGGCTATACAGCTAGCAACAGACAAATGCATGCATGTACACAAATGAAATTAAAACCTTGATTACCCTGGTTTATCGAGGGGACTGAAAGGCAGAAGGCCTGGTTAGCCGTAATTGGGATGTTGTTAAAATAAGTGGTTGTGCTGCAGTGGCTGCTTATGCAGGTCCATGCCTTAGAGCACAAGCACTTTGTCACACCCAGTAGCTTTCAAATTATGATAGATGTGGCACAGACACTGTTGTTAAATTAAAGCATGAAATTTAGCATTACTCTTAATGAGCTGCTCATGCAATTAATTAACTTCAGAAGGTCACGTTTGGTCAATTGTCAATAACAGAAGGGGCAGAAAGACAGCATTCACCTGCTTAAAGGAACATTTAGCATTGTTAAAAATAGAGAATAGAATAGAGGAACCAGTTTAAATTCTGTATGAGTCTTTAAAATTTTTTAAAAAGCGCCAAACTCTAAAACTTACCTGTTTAAAATATCACACCTCTTTTACGAGTCAAAGTTCCTAAGGGAGAGTAAATAAAAGGGTAAAACCTTTTTAAAAGAGTACTCCAGAAAGAAAAAAAAGATGGTCAAAATCCATGAAGCACAGGCTTAACTATCATGACTTTAGTATGCGTTAAGCTCCAAAAACTGTGGACACTGCACTACCCATAAGGCAACTAATATAATCTTTTAATTAGACCCTCTCTGTCTGGTAAATGCTCATATATCCACACGCCCCAGTTTATTGTTGAGCTTGTTCTCCAAACTGAAGCCCCTTCTGTGTGTTTGCATCTTTTAAGTTTCCATTTAATTTCACTTGTTAAAGTGGTGCAGCAGCTGGTATGAGGTTGTTAGTGAAACTTAATGCACTATATTTGCATGCTCTTTATTAAGTTTGGAGAAGACATGGTCTTCCTAATGTTTCCTAGGAGCCATTTTGAAAAGGACAGTCAGTTTATTTCCCAATTGAATCACTGCCTCACTCACCCATTTGTGATTCAACAAAGCCCCAAGATGCTGGTCCCTTTCTGTAAGCAACTGAAAGCACGTGGAGATTTTGCCGAGCCCACAGCAGGGGTGGCCATCTGAAATAGCAGGAGTTTTCCGTTGGTCCAATAGACCTGTGGGCTGGCAGTGAATACATGTGTGTCTGGTGGGGTCATGAAATCATCACATCTCATCTTGTCTTTGTCATTCCGCCAACTTTATGGCCAGAGAAATGAGCAGTGAGCAGAGTATCTGTGGGCTGGCTGTGTTGAAACAGTCTGTGTCAACTTTACAGATTTTTTTGGTTGTCACTGCAGGCCAGAATTTCTAATCCATGGTGCACTAATGTATTGTAGATCATCTCTATTGTTGTCATTATTGTCCTACTTTGTTAGCACTGTACCAGCTGAAGATAGTGTTCATGGAGGAACAGCAGTCATATGTCTGTTATGTATGGTCACACATAGCACAGCATGCCAGTTAAAGGTCCTTAAAAGGCCCAGCTGTTACAAACCCAAATGCCTGACAGAATGATGTGTCAATACTGGTTGTAATGGCATCTATTTCAGAGTTCTATAGAAGTCTACAGAACTACCCCGCACGTTGAAAAATGGTGCTAAAGGGCACCTTGTACGTCGGCATCAGACGCTGAGGGGCGTGACAAAACAGCAATATTTGATGCCCTGGGAATGAGAACAGGCTGATATAACAGTTCAGTCAGAGAGTACTGTACATAGCCCTCCAAAATACCAAATCTAGCCACCAAAACATGAGCTGCAATTATGTTTCATTTTCTCTGCATGGAGCAAACCATGAACCATGATTAACACTGAACTGTAGAGCGTAGTGGAGTGTTATGTGGGCCTGGATCAGCCTGCCTGAATGAGAGGCCTGAGCAAGTCTCTCAACATTTAGGCAATTTGTTTCTAGGTGATAAACTAGAGTACTCGTCTGAAAACTACTCAGCATTGTGTTTTTTTTCTGGGTTTTAGACAGGCGTTAATAAAAATATCCTCATGAATCCAATATGAAGTATTGGACTGTCACCATGGTTGTGGCTTGGATGGGTCAGTGTGTTAAGTAATGTAATTGTCAAAAACATATGCCCTATTTCCTTTAATATGGAGAACCATCCATGTTAGGGTGCATGGACTGAGGTGGTGAAATAAAATACAGTTAAATCCATTAGGTTTACAAATCAAACATTCCCTATACTAATGTTGACAATGATAGTATATGGGAGACAATAACAAACTTATTGAAGAGATGGTATGAATTACAGTTATTATTATGTTATATGCAATGACAAATATCAAAAGGTGATCAATATAGAGTAAAAATCAATAAAAGCCAAATGAGAAACAGTGTTTTGTTGTATAAGAATTAGAATCACCGTGTTTATCAGTATTTATAGAATATTTCTATTCCTGCTGTGCCTCACTTAAGTTCCTGCTGTGACAACCTGAACCTCCTAGTGAGATCAACATAGTTGATCTTATTTAATCAAATGTAATATTATCTAATTCAGCAACTGTGACAACTTTAGTGAAAGCATAATTACAATCCTACACATGTTTTTCTTTTAGTTAGATGTATTATAATGAGTAGTTATCTAATCAATTATAGTGCAGCTTGTTTAAACAATGGCTGCCTCTCACCAGCCTCACAACATTAAAGTGTGACTTTTTACATTAACTATGTGTTAATGCAATGTATGACATGAATTTCAGCCTATAAACCACATATCGACAGTTTTGAGTCAAAGGTTTCAGCTTCTGCAGAGTGGCATTCACCAGATATGTGTGAGTTTTATCTGCAGTCCAGCTAAAGTATACTTCCTGGCCTTAATTTAAACAATTACATGAAATTTAATATTTTCTATAATAATATATACAGTACAAACATAGTATAATTACACATACATTACACATTACACAATAACACATTAATCCTAGCTGCAAAAAGAGCCACCTTCTTGTGCACCCTGTTAGACATTCACATCTGTATTTACTGTAAGTTTGTGGTTGCATCAACGTAGCGGTGATGGTTCTGATCTACTAACCCATTACCTCGAGCATCTTCTGCACAGAAATGGGGTTGAGACTTTTAGTGCGTTTGACCCATTTAACATGTATTTTGAGGAGTGCCGATGGTATGTTGTAAATTGGAACAAATTACTGAAATGGATCACTCCCAGTGATTTACTGTACTACACCAAAAACATTTATAATTTAATGGTATTTAATAGCCAGGGAAACATGTTTTAACTTCTCACCCTGAGGAAAACATGTCTGCTGTGTTGTTCATATGTTCGACATGCAGAGACATTTTATTGGCTAGGTGATTCATTCATTAATTGAAAAAATAGTTGGCAGATTAATTGATAATGAAAATAATTGTGAGTTGCAGCCCTATAATCTACACAAGAATGTTAGTATATGAATATGTCTCCACATAAAGTTTGAGAAAATAGCATCTCATGGTCTTCATCATCATGTGGAATTTGCTCACTTGTCACAAAGATGGTTCAGTTGTCACATTATGATAAGTGAGCAAACTCTATTCGCTTAAGATGACTGTAAGATACAGTTGAACTCTCCTGGAAAAGCTCATAAGTGAACCGTGAGTTAAGATTGTTTTGTCATACTGTTATTTCCAACAATAAGAATGAACCTTCACACTCATCTCCACATATAGTTTGACGTTTACTTGGCAGCCTCATTGTTAAGTTATACATATGGCCACCTGTGCAAAGTAGGACCATGACATTATGATTCTTTTAACTTAAGCTGGCCCAAACCTTGAAAAACAGCCTAAAACCAAATGCCTGCCAAAATGTATGGACAGGGATGTCCACATACTTCTGGCCAGCTCCTGTAGAAAAATAATCCCATTCAGTACCATACGTTTAAATTGTAAAATAACGAATCACCTTAGGTCTTACCTGAGTCATTCGATGTTGTATCCATCCTGAGGATGTACCACCCCGATAGCTCAATGGCGCTATCGGGGACGCCACTGTTAAGCCATGTTTCCGTAAAAGTTGTGATGTTGCAGTAGTCCATTATCCTTTTATGAGTGGTGATCAGCAGTCGTAGTACATCCATGTTGTTCACTGAGGACCGTACGTTGGCAAGAAAAATGCTGGGTAGAGATAGCTAACGAGTTATCCTTAGCTTAGCAATGAGGTCTCCTGTCCACTCCCGTTTGTTTATGCTCTCTCCTGGATGCTGGCGTCATGGTAACAGCTGTTACTGGTACCGTTAACACTGAACTGCATTGAAAAAAATGACAAGTACATCCACATTTACCTACAAAATATGTACTGGATTAAACAGTGGCTCCTAACATTATCTCACCTTGAAATATCATCCATGTTGCTTGTCTTACACCTACAAACAAGTCCTATTTTTATTTTTATTTTTTTAAGGGATTTAGCCATTGTGAAGTTCAGAGGCTCAGAGGCTGTTCAGTTGGTTTCAGCTCCTGCAGCGGAGACGCCCCCAGTGTTTCAGAGTTAAGAATACTGCTTGTTTTTCCACTTTTGAAACCTAATTTTATATACTTTTTTTAATCAGTCAAATTTGGCTGGGTGGTTAATAACACATTTTTCTGTGGTGTGAAAAACTCAGAACACATATTTATTATTACTTTACATTGACTTTAAAGTATTGCGCCCTGTTTCATGTGTCTCATGTGCAAAGGGCAACTTGTAAAGTGAGCTTGAGTGTTGTGAGAACAGATGTTTCACAGTCACTCTCTGAGTCTTAAAGCCTCTGATTGCTGGCTCAGTTCTTATTCACTTTTAATGTGGGAACTCTAATTATCACCTTAAATGTTAAAGTAGATTCCTAACACGTTTTAGTGTTAAGAGACATTTTTTTTACACCTTTGTAGAGAAAAAGTGTAAAATACTATTTAGAGCCAACTTGCTCTACACCTACGTGGAATCCTGTACATTCGATTATATAATGTACTGTATAATATGGGAAAGGTCTCTTTAGGCATGTCAACGAATAAGACCACTGATTATTTTCTCTCTGGTACCTCACAGTACAGTTTGCCTGAAAAGATGATCGCATGTTTGTAGTCTCAGCTACTATTCATAGCTGTTAAATGTAGAATTTAATAGAAAAAACAGCATTATTAAAAAAAGAAGAAGAAAGAAGAAATTAATAGCAATGGGAGCCTGATGTTGAGTTCCCGAGTGTTATTTGTTTGACTTTTGATTTTGTTTTCTCTCTTTTATCAGCACACTTTAATAAGCAAAATGTAATTTTTGAAGGTCTTGTGCTGCTCCCTGACTAAAATCATTTAAATGAATGTACATGAAAATACTTGCAACTACAATTTTACAGTGTAGTTGCATCAAAATGTAATTATATAAAAGATGTTTGCGAACACAGGTTATACTTGTCAATTGCATTTTAAGACCTTTAAAGCCTCATAATTCTATATTCAATTCCTTTTTTCAGACTTTTCAAAAATCCCTAGAAACCAGTTGTTGTCCCTTAGTGACTATCATATCTTCCACATGCCTCAACCTTCACCTATTTCGAGAAGAAAATAGCAGCAATAATAATGTAACATCTTGAGAGATGGCAGAGAGAATGCAGCTTTAAATGATCTGCCAGAGGCTATTTGCCTCATTGCCCTTAGTGATGGCTCTAAAAACTAAATTGGCTTCAAGTTTAGCTTGTTTTGTTTCCCATTTTTCGCATATAAATTGAGGCATCTTTTGAGGGAGAGAGGCTCTTTCGCTCTGCAGTATTATTATTATTATTTTTTCCTGGGTAATTTATGTGGGAAAAAGGTCTCTGCTGTGCATTCACCTTCCCTCTTCATGTTGTTTCACAGAAGCAAAGCATAATAAGATAAAAAAAAAATATATATATATATATATATATATATATATATATATATATATAAAAATTTATATGTTATGCATTGACTCTCAGCTCTGCACAGTGAATTCCAAGGCCGAAATATGATAAGCTGTCAGGAAAGTGAATTTCAATCAGACTCATGGTAAAAACATTGTACACTATTTTATTCAGATTTGCATTTGTGGTTCGCCATGTGGAAAATGAAGGTAAACTGAAAAATGGCCTACTTTGACCATGTCTTCTTTGAAACTGGCTCTAGATGGATGGACTGGCATTGGGTCTTTGAGCTGCCAGCAAACTCACCTCAATTACCAAGTAAAAGGAATTGCACTGACCCAATCTCAAAATGATCACGATACTCTATTTAAACTGATTTGAGTGCTGGAAATTTAATTTTTAAATAGTTACCCTAATATTAACTACACTGTTGGAATTTAATTCCACAATTTCACTTGAGGTCTCATGAGCTGACTTTAAATTGTAGGAGCATCAAAAGTAAAGCTCCCATTATTGCTGCACTTTTATACTTTTACTGTAAGAGAGAAATCGAAAACACTGCAGAACTTTTTCCACCGCTAAGACATAAATCAAAGTGCTTCGTTCTCACCTTCATTTTATACAGTAGATGCGCTTATATTAGATGCACTCCTGGAAAAACTTTTGTAAGACAAAGCAATTGTTCCTAAAAGAAGAATAGGCTTCTTTTTATTTCATAATGAAAGTATAGTATGTACAGTTATCACAATGTGGCAAAAATGGTGATCATCTGGCCATGAATTAGAAATTCAAAGCGTATACAGTATGTGCCTAGCAAAGTGGATTTAAAATGCCTACATATGATTTCTGTGCTGTACAATGCTGCTGTATTAGACTTCTTGATTTCTATTTTATTTGTTATTTACACAAAGCAGTATATTGCTATTTCAAAAAAGTGATGAATTCTTCTCTCTCATTTCTGTCTAAAAACAAAACTTTCTACTTTCTCCCTATGTAAATATAAAGGACTCTAAGGTAACAAAAACACAATGATTCTTATTTTTAGGTGATTATACACTAATTAAAACATACTTATGAATATTATATTCCATTTCTGCCAGTAAATCCCCCTAAATCTTACACATTGGTTCTAATACTGATTCACCCATATATCTGCTCAAAAGCCACATACAGTATATTCCAAGCACACACACATAAATGCTCTTCTAATTCATTGAAGTCATGTTGATTCGCTGTAAAATCAAATCAAATTGTTGCTTTCTGAACTAGTGAAACAGCAGCAGGATAAGAAAGCAAACAGCTACAAACAAGCAGAATAAAATATGTTGTGGCATGACTAGCTCTGCATTTTTGTAAGTTAGACTCAAACAGACAAAAACCCACCTCATCAGCAACATCTGATTTTAGTCGAGGGAATGCCCTTTTTCAGGCGTATTAAAAAACAATGCACAGTGCTCGATGCAGGTTTTTTACTGTAGAATACTGTAGGTGTTTGTTTTCTGTTTGGTTGGTTAGTGTGCGATTATATACTGCAAATAGGCAGACATAGAATTAGTATTGTCACCAATGCAGCTATAAACTGCACCAAAGACATGATGCGGACTTGTTGACACAGGAGCTTAAAGCCGGATCTGCTTATTAAAGGGTAGATAGGCAGGCGTTAGACAAACCTGCTGCCTTTACAAGCAGGTCATATGATTGATTGATTGTTTCTGGTTGAGCGGGGGGGGGGGGGGGGGGGATTATCAGGTTTACTCACCGAACATAATGTGTGATTCTGTCAAGACAGTCAATAATGTGAATGTTATTCTGTATATTCACACTGCATAAATATGAATTTGCTAACGTGATTCATTTTTCTATTATTTTTATCACTTACCATCATGTAAACATTGTGCCTTATTGAGACATTTGGTGTATTTTAGTCTTTCAAACAATAAATCCCAATCTATCGACAACTATTATACGACTGAAATGTTATCTTCACGTGTGTTAGAAATGACAAAATATTGTAAAAATCATCATCATTATGGCTGACTGACTGAAAGAAAAACAGAAAGAAAAGCTAACTAGAGCATAACCTGTTATGCAATGTTGACACTGTTGTTGGAACACATCCTGTTTACTTGCTGTGACCTGCAGTGTCTCAGCTATCAAGATGGCATTGGTTTCCCTTAAAGTTTGCTACTAAACAATTAACCACGTCACTTTATATCGCTGAGTCGCCAGATGCAAAGATGCCAGCTGAGTGTACACAGTGTTACCTGTAAACCAATTAGCTAGTGTTGATGTTGCTGCAGTTCGCAGTGTCACCGTCGTGAACTCCACCCACGCCGTCACATACTGAAGCAGTCTAGTGGGAGAAGGGCTTAATTGCTCTCTCTCTCCTTCTCCCTCTTTTGACTGGATCTCAGTGGACTGAGGAATAAATATGCTTATCTTTTTCTTTTATTTCAGCAATGAATTATGTGAGTACACTGTTATCATAACTGATGGTCAAAACTACAGAAATAACACCTAAGTCTTAATAAACCAGAATTATCCTTTAATGTGTGTAAAAAAAAAAAAAAAAAGTCTAATGTTATAATAAACTACAGTGCAGTTGTAAGCAGATATAAGGACATGTCTTTTTATGTGTAAGTCATCAACATTAATGAAGTATTTATTTATTTTTAAACACTTTCCCTCTCCGTGATAACCAAGCAAGGTTGATGAAGGCCATTAAAATGTAGCTGAAAGCTCTGGAAGAAATCTTGTTAGGGGACCGTGAGTTAAGAATTTTTTTGTTCAACTTCTATCTCCGGGTTCAAGAAGTAACTCTCAAGCTGAACATGTCTAAATGAGCTTTGAATACATTCAAAGACAGTTTTAACTCACCTGTGAATAATTTGTATACTTGTATAAATAGTTATTAAATGTTTTATGGAGACCTTGTATCTGCTTACAACTACATAGAAACATGCTAGTGTTATAGAGATAGTGGGCATTTAATTGCTGCTTATAAATACTAATGATCTTTATAGTTATTTCCGGGATGAGGTAAATGCGTTCTTATTATACTTTATTTCATTTTATTAAATTTAAAGTTGCAAAAAAATTCACTGTAGATCTAGTTTTCACTCCAGAATTTATGAGTGAACTGAGCCTGCAGTCTGATTCAGTGAAGCTTGAAATACTGCCTGAGGGGCGAAGCAGTTGCATCTAAGATATTTATTTTCTAACTGTGTACCTTCGGGCCCCAGAACACCTACCAAAGATTGACACAGTGGTACCAACCTATTATGGCTGGTGTCAGAGCTGCATTGTCGGATGGTGACAGATCGAACTCGAGGGACGGAGAGAGGCGCAGTGTGGAGTTCAGGACCCGAATGGGAGGATCGGTGTTGTCATTTTTGATCTGCTGCTCATCATAATTACTGTCGATTATTCAAGGTTTTAATCAGGGGACCCACTAAGTTTCATACTCTTTCCTATCCTTTCTATCTTCCGTCCAGTGTCCCCCTTGCTGTACGTCATCATCTGTCATATTTGCAGTCTGTATTAGTGGTGATTCATATGCACAACGTCTCCACCAGCACACTCTGATTCCCTCCCACTCTCTTGCGCTCACTTTTATTTCTTTTTCTCCCTCTGTCTTCCCCTTTCCTCTGTTTTTGTCTTTGTTCTCCCATCTGTTTCTGGTACTTAGCCTTATATTTCCATCGCTTTCAGACTCTCCTCCTCAAAGCCTTTGTCACCACCCGTCCATATCAACGGATATTTCCCGCTCGTGTCACATTGTGCTCATTTGCTAAGGATAGCCGGGGACAGTTTGTGTAAATATGCCTGTTTGACCTTTCTGCTGTGTCCCATTTATGTAACGCAGACAGCAGAATGTGAAGTGTCTGTCTCCGAGACAGACAGCTAATCAACCTGCACCTCCATCCGCATGTGGGGCTCGGCATTTCTAATCTCTCCTTACTTTTTTTTTTTCTTCTACTACCCAGTGAAACATTTTCTGTGTTGCCTTGCCTGCTTTTGTTTTCTCACAAGCTGCCACATGGAGGCGAGCATCCAAGGTCAGATCGCAGTGCCCCCGCACACAAATAGCCTGGCTTTTTTTTTTTCTTTCTTTTTTGTGCAGTGCTGGCGTGTCAGCAAAAGTGGGCAGGGATGGATGGCTTTGCCTTGAGGGTAAAAGAGAGGGTGATAGAGAGGGGGAAGAGAGGTATGGACATACAGGGGTACTCCCTTTTGGGACTCATTTGATTGCTTTTTCACTATGTTACCCCTTTTCCCTTCCCCCTTCCTCTGCTGCTCACTATACCTCTGTCTATCAGGTGCCATCTGTTTCTGGGCTCAGATGAGGATGTTTGTTGTTGCTGAAACACCTGCTTTACAAACTTAATGAATCTAGTGGCTCGTATAAGGAACAATAAAGCCAGTGTTGAGAGGGAATTTTGATTTATTTATTTTATTATTCATTTATTTAGCATGGCAGGCTATTTGGCACACATCACATTGTTTTATTTGGCGTTACATTGTGCTTTTATGGGTTCTGGCTGAACAAGACTAATTGCTGTATAAGAAAAAAAAAAGCTTTTTTATGTTAAAATTTAGAACAAAAGCACCTAGTTTGAATTTCTATTTTAAATGCAGCAGTTATATAAGGTCCGTAAGGCGTGGGTGTCCTGCTAACATGTTGGAGCTGACTGAGGGTGTTGAGTGTCCTTGATGAGGTCAAGGCCAGCTGTGAAGAAGCCTTTTACCAATTCTTAGCTCTTCTTGTATCCTGAAGGAACAAGACTAAGAGCCAGCTGCACATGCTAGCACCTCTGTGAGGCTGCACTTGTGAAACGTCAAACGCTGACGCAAGCATGACACCATGCTCTCAATGACAACACTAGCGTGTTGACGTCTTACAGGTCTGCACTCCTTTTCTTCCTTTTCTATCAACTGTGTGGGATAAATAAAGTGGTAATGAATTGAATAGTTTAGCCTGTTAGCACGTTAACATTGGCTAATTAGCACTGAACACAAACAACAGGTGAGGCAGATGGGAATGTTGTAAATACCTTAGTTTCGCAGGTATTTGGTCATAAACCGAGGTATCTGACAAATAAAAAAAATTGATATAATGATGGTGGTGGATGACAAGTCAGGGGACAAGAACATAAATAAATTTACCAAATTTCCTGCCGATCCATCCAGTAGTTGTCAAGACATTACTCTTACAACCACAAATATAGGAAATCTCTGGGGGTCAACAAAGTCATTAGGGGAACATTTTCTGCAAACCATAAATGACACCAATCCATTAACTAGATGTTGAGATACTTCACCTGCTGGTGGCACCGCTGCAGGAAAAGTCAGGGGATCAGGAAAATCAGTAGGAATCATCTTCTTAAAAAAGTTCATGGCAATCCATCCTGTAGTTATGGAAATATTTAAGTCTGGACCAAAATGGTGGGTCAACAGATTGACATTGCCACTAGCATGGCTAAAAAGTAAATAGATTGAGAATAAAGTAGCAGAATACAAATAAAAGATTCTAGTTGGAACCTTGGTGTACAGTGTCAAATTTCTTGGAGGGACAATAGGTTTAGTCATGGTGAGACATTTAATTCTGCTCCGAGCTGTACTGCTTACTCTGCAGTCAGAAAAGATGCCTCTGTTATTTTACCATGCCCGGGTGGGGGAAGGGGCTTCCCTGTCTAAACATACAGTAGACATGAAAGGATAAATGCCTGAGTGAAAGTCTCCGAGATGAGAAGCATTTAATACAATCCGCAAACAAGTGCATGAGCAAAGGAACTCGGCAGCCAATCACTTACCTCTCTCCCGCTATCCCCCTTTTCTCTGATGTTCATCATTTTCTTTTCTTTTATCTTGCTTTTCTCATACAGCTTTTGATCCCCCCCTCCCCCCTCCCGTACTTCCCAGCCCACGTCTTCTTACGCTGCAGCCATTTTTTTTCCCTCCACCCTGCACTTTCTCACTCACTCACTCTATGTCTCCCTCTCGTTTTGGTTGTCTGGGCATCCTCTGCTCTTTTATAACAGTCAGTGTAATGGTTCAAATGTCAAGGAAGAAATCCCGGCTGTCTTTCCCCCTGTCGGTTTCACCATCAAGGTCTTTGATCAGTTTGTTACTGGAGCTAGTGATCATGCCTCTACTCTCTAGCACTATCCCCAGCAAGTACATTAGTGATGGTCTCTGCTAATTGCTAACTCCTCTAGACACCTCTTTGCCTTGGTAGAAGAGCTGTGGGTGGCAGGGTAGCTGGTAGCTCCTTGTCACTCTTCTATCCCAGTAGGTAGCCATTGAGCCTTTACAGATTCCCACTGTTCAATAATTCAGCTTAGTAAAGCACCAACTTGAATAATTGACTTTTACTGTCTTCACTATACATTCCCTTTGAGGCTGATATTGATATTTCAGACTTAAAAAATACAATATCAATCAGATGATATTTGGCTATTTGAAACCTGCATTAATTGATTTTTAGCCACTTTTGGGTTATGGGGAAAAAAAGCTTTAAACACAACACTGACATATTATTACCTTATGAAGTTGTTATATGTATTAGCAAACAATTGCATATTTAAATGTCCAGCACACATACAGCAACATTAGCATTCATTTGGAGTCCTGTTTCTGGACATCTGGTGCATGCAAGTCCAATATGCACCCTCCTTTTTCCACTATCACCTGAGGGAAATATTTGGCTCTTTAACAGCTACATGTTTTACTATGTTCACCAGCTAGTTTGTAGCTTGGTGCTGGGCAGGTAGCATAGTCAGTTAATTGGAGCTTTTTCTGGCTGCTGCTGATGCTAGAAAACCAAAATGATAAAGTTGCGGGCCATAAAACCGAAGCCAGAAATGCTAAACACTCTGTATTGCGAAGGAGAACTGTGTAGTCAGATGATAATTCTCTGTTGTTTTGTCACTACCAATGACCTCTTTCATATTACACACAATCATTGGACCATTGTTCAAATGAAAATGTTAATTAAAAGCTTAAATATAATTGAAATTGATAAGGATCCCTTGAATTTGGTAATTAATTCTGACCACAACAATGCAGCGAGTGTGACATTTTACAGTTGAAAAATAAACTTGGCAGTTCTCTGACTTTTCTAAATTACCTTAAACATATCTTTGGCAGACTGAAGGAATACAAAGAAAAGCACAATCCAACATAAATAGAAATGTTAGGAAATGGAAACCCACCACAGATTTTAACCTTGTGTACCAGTTTCCTAATGTGTACATAATTTCTTCTCCCTTGCAGGTATACTTATACCCTGTGCCCATTCAATCAAGTCACACAAAAGAGCACTGCAGGAACAGAGGTCTCATTAGGGTAAGTACCTCAATCACCTTCTCTTTTGTCTCCACAGTTAAAATCCTAATAAACAGTGACCAGCAAGGGTATGTCAGGGACAGTGGAAATATACCAACTACAGTAGAGTAAAAAAGCTAGGAGTAGGTGGTAACATTTTAACATTTGCAACATTAACATTTTAAGTTCTGCAGCATTGTGTGTGCTCTGACATTTAGAGGAGAGTACACTGACACCTCTAATTTGAAGCCACAAAAAATGTATTTAAAAAAAAACCCTATAAGTCAGCTTTAGGAATCCGATGTACATTGTGTTATCAATAAGGCCAGAAAAGGGTTTTTTTCATCTTTATACCAATTAGATAAATTCACATGACAGCATTCTTCATTTCATGAATGTACCATATACAAATCCCACCAGTGCACCCCTATGAAAGCCCTTTAATCATTGTTACAGTGCTCATATGAAGTTACCCTAAGACCAATATTTGCGCCATTGATTTTCTTTATTGTTATACAATCTCTGTTAGGCTTCATATGACCTTTAATCAATCGCTAACAGATCTCTATTATAGTTTTAATACCTTTTGATCAATGACAAACAGGGGGCGAGTTTCATATACTGCTGGGGTTGTATTTCCTCAGCCTCCAAGGGTTTCAATTTCATCTAAAGGATTACGCTCTGGCCTTTTACCATCCCTGTGGGATTGGCTGCGTCGACTGCTGGACATTGGTGTGTATCAAAATGTCTGTGTGCTATGAAAGACGCCACTCGGTACCCATAGAAACGCACCTTTAGGATATGACAAGACAGTTTTTTTTCCGTTCTTTCTTCCCCAGGAGTGTCGGTACACTGATTGGTAGTGAAATTTCTCCAAGGCATCAGCAAATAAACCACCTATAGTATAACAATAACTTTCTTGGTCAAATATATAATCTTTATTATTTTCTACCGACTGAGTCTGAAACCACAGCTGTTATTTAGCTGTCGGGCCCTGCTTGTATAATCACATTTTCCCATTTTCCCTCATCATTGTAATATCTGTCAAACAGATAAGGAAAAAAAACTTTCATATATCATACTGATGCTTTCCTTGTTATTTACTTTTTCTCTATGAATTTTAGATTTGAGGTGATAATTATGGGATGTCGCCACGCTGTCCTTTTCCACTCGCTCATTAGCCTTAACCATCAGTCATCTGACACTTTTATAGGGTGCAATTACTGAAATGCTATTCCATCGACATTGACACCTCTCTGGGAAAAAAGAAGCTTTTATGATTTGATGCAACTCCTCCCAAAAGAGGAGGACTCAATTACACTGCTATTTTGGTTGTAGCGGCCACATAGGCTAACGACTTGTTTTGTGAACAGACAATAAAAAGGCCTAAATGACCACGGGAAATATCCGACAAAGTGTCTAAACATTTTGTCTCCTTTGAGATGTGATTCCATTAGGCTTGACTTGTCTTCTTTGGCAGTTGAAGTGAGACGTTACAGATAAATTTATTAGCAATTATCCTTTTGCTGCACATATAGTTTTGCTCTCAGATGGCAAATTAATTGGAATCTAAAGCAAGGATGTGTTCTTCTTGCACTGCCACCTCCCACACTACCCACTCACTTTTGGAGCGGAAACTGCAATGCTTCACCATGTTTGTAGCGCAGGAAAGAGGAAGAACAGAATGCTAACTGTGAGTAATGTGACCCCAGCGCTTCTGCCTGCTTGTCACTCATGATGGTATGGAAGGGCAGAAAGACCAAACAGAACCAGTGGTCAAACACGTCTCCGACTGGGAGTTGGTCACTATGTCTGGAGCAATATCGCTGCCAAACATAACTCATAGGAAATATTTCAAATATGTAACATATTTATGTTTTCCACTTAAAATGTTGAAGACAACACTGATGTTTCTGAATATAACAGAAAAGGATGACCATGTTTCTTCCTCATACAGGCCAGAAGGATGTTTGGTTTTTCATTTACTTCAGCAAGTTAATGTAAAAATAATGCTAGTTTGATATTTCCTGTTATACTCCATCAAAAACACTAACAACTTGTTTTGATTCTCTGTATGTAGACAGGCAGAGCTGCGCTACATAATGTACTATACTGTTTCCAGAGAGAGTGTAGTGAAGGTATATGTGGAATGGTTTTGGAGAAGGGGGAAGGGGAGGTACATGAATCATAGCTTGCACGCTGGGAATAAAGTTCATTTTTTATCCAGACAGACCATCAGTCAGCTCTTGCAGGATATGGCTGGGCCTCCTGATATCAATCTGCATGGAGGCATCCTCTTTCTCCCGAGAGGGGGTGAAGGGGGGGAAGAGGAGTGCTTTGATTTAAACGGCAGCATTTATCACACCTGCTCCAGCATCCTAAAGGACAACCATGTGAGAAAGCGAAGAGGGCGGGGCGGGCGGGGGGGGGCAGAAAGATGGAAAAATGGCATTAACATGTGTGGCTTGTCAATGAAAGTGTGAATGTGGAACTGTGCTGATACTTGCTCGTACCATTTCGACTAATTTAGATTAGTTATGTTACGTTTTTGCGGTATTAAATGGACAGTGTTGCTGCTGCATTTTGATTACAGCTCAGTTTGGGAAGTGTGTCAAGGCTCATAAAAGTTAAAATTGTTCCCTAAGCCCTAACCTTCCTTCATGCTTGGTTTTGCAGCATGGTTGGTGTTAGACCATTAACTATACAAATGTTCATAAGGAACAGTAAATCAGCCTGGGAACGCTTTCTTTTGTAGCTGCTTGCACTTATATTGTGGCCACACACGTAGCCATAAAGATTTTATAAGGCACTGCAGTCATACTGTATGCTCCCAATTATCTGTAAATGTAGATATTATACAACTCATATTCACCCTTGAATTCCAATGTCCCCCTTTTCCATTTAGGTTTTCTGCCTCTCGGTCTCAGCAGCTCAACCGCTTCCTGAAATGGCTATTGTAACAATAACATCAGCCATGATAATGATAATAGAGTAGAAGAAAATGCTTGCATTGCGACAAACACCATCTCACTGTGACAGCGTCGTTCATCTTCATAATGTTCCCCCACTCTTCCCCACCCAATGCAGACATGCTGGGTACAATGACAGGACGGCAAATACGGGGTTTACAAAATGCAGCCCACCTGAAAAGACAAACAAATACATGTGTATGTATATGTAAATCAGTGGTGTACAGTAGCATACACTACTTTACCATCTTGTGCTTGTATATGGGTTTACCCAACATGAAAGCACTGACTTTATGCTTAGCTTGAGGAAGAGATTACATATAGACACAGAGTGCATACAGCCCTAGTCACCAGCGTGTCACATTCATTTCCCACAGGTCTCTGCGGTATTGATATACCACAGAGGTATCTATGATATCTCAAGTGAAGTGTGTGTGTTAATCATGATAGTAAATAAGGATTTGGTGAAGCTCATAATGTTAGTTGTTTCACAAGACTGTCACAGGTTTTTATTCAATTCGGTGGTCATTTCTGAGGCTGTTTGCGATGTTGTTGAGCAAATTCCAGACATAAGAGAGGAGAATACTGCTGCTCCACCTTGGGGTGATGACAAGACTGAGAAGTCACTGTGTCGGATTGTTGTTCACCAAGAAATAGTTACAGATTGTAACTTGCTGGGGGAAACAGATTGTCTAAACGGAGCAAGATTAGCTGCTTCTCCCTGTGTCCAGTTGTTATATTAAGCTAAGCTAAACACCTCCTGGGTGTAGCTTCATAGTTAATACACAGACATGAGAATAGCATGGATCTCCTAATCTAACTTGAAAAGACAGCAAATATGGCATCGTATCATGTCATAGCTGTCCAAGAGTAAGTTTTACATTTGCCAAGTGAGGCATCTCATGGTCGGGTGAAAAGGAGTGACTGTTGACTCCATGTGTATCAGAGTAGTGTCTGTGATGATAGAGCCTGATATATATAGCCAATGCACTCAAATGAATAATAAGTCATCTCAGAAGTCTGCTGTTATCTATCACTATACATACAATCTGTCCTCAGTAGTCTATTAATGTGCGTTACAGGTTGTAATGTTTCACCATGAAAACCACAGCTAATTTGTGGAGGTAGTTGTGTGGTAATGGAAAGTGTCCATGGGTCAATGTCCAGGTAAAGAAAATATAGGCATTAAATTTTGGGTGAAAAGTTGGGAAGGAAAGACAAAGATTGTGACATCCTTTCTCTTGGATTTTCAAAAATGAAAGTAAAACAATAACGCCATAATAGTAAGTCACAGGAACATAATTGAACATAATTATGCTGCTGTTGGGAAAAACACAGTAAAAAGCAGTTTCAAATTCTCATAGGCAGAAACATGGAGTGTGCAGTCGACTACAAACAAGAAACCAGTTCACACTAAGCACTAAAATGAAGTATATGACACAATAAACCAGAAGCAGTTCTTTCCAGTTAGCAGTGAGCGCCCAATATGTAACCTCATTTTAATTTCTTTCAAATGACTCTAATGGCTTAAATACATGCAGCACCACACTCGGTTTGATCCATTTAAGTTTTAAAACAGAAGTCCCCAGGAAGCACATTGTCAACATGGAGTAATTAGCGTAGTGTTCAAGCCATTTCCTGCTAACAACCACAAACAACTACAAAAAACAACTCTTTAAAGTATGCCTTCACAACAGTGCCTGGCCATCCTAACCTTTCACCATGAGCAGAAGTGCATTTGAAATATTTATGCTGCCCCTTTCAGAGTTAGCTCTGTATAAACACACGGAAATAGCTCGGATGCAATGATATAGAGCAATCGGGGACACAGACAAGAAGTTTGAACTTAGCAACCTTCCTTTTTGTAATCCAAATATGTATCAGAAATATCTTCATCCCTCAATTAAGATCAAAAATGTAGATCAAATACAAATCTATAGACCTCATAAGTATGTAGCCACACAGAACAAAAATAAGAATAATGGTATCACAGTGTTAAGATGAAGCATATTTTTATCTACACCGAGGATGATGGGATGATTTAAATGTAGCTGTGGAGGCAGAAGGGATCAGTTGAAGGGTCATCCAATGAGTTTTTGTTTTGGGACTCCAGGGAAATCAGGTGGCCACGCATTTGGGGTCAGAGGGGTCGGCGTGTGTCGCCCCGCAAAGTTCAAGGAGCTAGGCCTTCTATTGTGTCGGGGTCAAACTGCTCTGCACTCATCATCATTGAGAGCACAGGAGGAGAGAGGGAAAAAAAGGCAGTTCTGAAATTGTGCAGGGCCCAGCGAGCAGCTTGCTTGTTCACCCTTCAACCTTGGAAACACACTGTGTTTGACAGTCCAAGCTTGGAATAAGCCCAACACCCAAAGTTGAAAACAGGATAGACAAAACAGGAATAATAATAACTCCTAGACACCACCACTCTGTTTATGACTCAGATTGTACACTTTTAAAACAGGAAAATATATCCAGGGAAGGTTATAAATGTCCTGATGTAAGAATATTATGACTGAAGGAAATGCATGGACTGTGGAGATAGGCACAGATAGCGCTGCTGTGTTACAGAGTCAAGGGAAAAAAGAAAAATGGTATTGTGAAACTTAAAAAAAAAAAGGCTGTTAGTGTTGTCAGTTACTCCTGCAGGTTCATATCGCTCAGTATTCAAACCCACAGGTCTCCCTTGAACTGCTTTATTGAACAGTAGATTTTCAAACAGAAAACAGTGGAGAAGTGAGGTAGCCTAGCAACATTGAAACCACAGTGAATGTGTATGCCCACTGCGAAGGAGCCAGGCAGTTGAAATGACAGCGCAGAGCAACCCCAGAGAGAGTGGGATGTGCTGGCCACCGTGAAAAATACAAATAGGTTGGCTGTTTGTAGCGGTATACTGTAGACATACGCATGTTGTTTACAGATTTGCCTTTTTTGAGCTACGTGCAGCCATAGCATAACAAAAGTTTTTCTCACGCCTACTGCCAGGCTTACTTTAGAACCAGCGCTAGTGACCCTTTATTGTTTTGCCACTATGCAGTTCTTGTAGCGCTCTAAATAAAAGATCCCCAGAATGTTACGGAGAAAATCCCCAGGTGCTGCGAGAACGAGGTGCAGCGATGTGAATGCCTCCAGGCTGTCAAAGTCCTTTGAGAGGCCTTAGCTTGAATGATCCAGCTGAGCAAATTTATGGGCACAGGCCCAAAGGAGACTCTACTCTGTGGCCATGGTGATATGGAAATATGCTCATTTGATCAATAAGAGTCAATTTCTCATGAGGACGGCTGAAAATCTTAATGTCTTTTTAAAAGTATTTAAAAAAGAATTAAGTTATGATCGAGCATATATCACTTTGCTTCTCCTTTTAAGATTAATTACTGTTCACTTGCAGTTTCCTCAGTGGTTACATATGTATGAACAGGAGAAAAGTATTGTAGCTACTACTGCAGTAGAACTGTAGCTCAATAGGTGGCCATTTTATTGCACAGCAATCACGAGGCAGCTGTAGGATTATTACTGTAAAACTGGTCGAACACAAGCAGGTTACAAATGAGCGTCAAACAACAACCTGAGATTGAATTTGGAAATGACACACTTCAACACCTCTTGATAAAATAGCCTCTCTTAGGGGTGTCAGCTATGGGCTAAAAATGCTATTTGAATATTTTCTGGCCTTTCGACAATGTCGATATTTGACAATGTTTCAGCTTTCACTGATGTGTGAGTCAGCAAACAGTGTTGGGTGAATAGTGAGGACGGGAACGTAGGAGCACAACAAAACTCAGAGTGACACTTGGTAATGCTGAATGGTGATCCACAGTTATGCTAATTAATTGCATACAATATTGTTAAACCAGCTTCAGTTCTTATAATGTTGGTTACAAAAGGATTGAGGTAATGTGTGTTGAACCCACTGAACCACCATATTAGCTAGTTCCTTTTGACTAAAATAAAAAAAATAGATTAAATCACTAAAACACCTTTATAGTCACATTTAAAATGCTTTAGTTTGTTTAAGATTATTTTAAAAGGCAAACTGTAGCACTAGGTATGTGTCATCTTTATTGCTAAGTGTGTAAAGCTATAGGGAGCCATGATGTGATTTCCATGCTAGCCGCTGTTCCGCTAGCTTCTGCAACCCAATTCAATCTCTGATCGACATTTATTTCATTGGTCTTTCTGAAAAAAAATGAAACATTGTTATCCATATTCTAAGATAAATAAACATTTTTTAGCATACCAAAATGCTAAAGCTCCCATGAAAATTTAGCAGCATACACTTGAGCAGTGTCTCCTTTATATCCATGACATCCACCAACACTCTCTTCCGATGTCATTTTTCCAATGTTTTAGCTGCAATCTCTGCTGTTTGAACACATCTTCACCCTTCAGCCCTTGCTGTCCCACTATTACCTCAGACATGTCTGAACTAGCTACGGCCACTTGACTTGCCCATGTACCTGATGGTGATAATTCTGTCAAGCAAGTGGCATTTAACCTACAACAGTCTAGGGCTTATGAGAAAAGATGTGCACTAAAGGCTGCATGCAAAAAATATTGAAGAAGCGATATTACATAATTTTCGATATAACATCCCTGTCTCTACAAATTTAATGAACTTGGTGTTAAGTAAGATTATGTTTCCGGGCTAGGTTATTAGTAATTTGCATCATTACAAATGTCAGTGCGATTTTGAATGGGATTTTCTTACTTCTGGTGGGAAAGCAGCTGTACGCATGTTGCATAGATAACAACATTTTCACCTTCTACTAACTATTCAATTATACAGTAATGACAAAAAATTCAGGGTCACTCAGTCTAAACTAAAAAGAAACATATCTTTTGATTATTTTGGCATTGCAGGGAATTTAGCCAAAGTTTTCAAGGATTTATTATATTGTTGGACTACCAGATTGTTTTGAAGGTATGGAGACATCATACTATTAAGGTTTTTGTTGTATACTCTACAACAGGGCATTCTTCTTGGAGGCAACTATTATGAATGAAAAGACTGGTGTAATTTTATAGATATATACTTCATATTTATGGGACTTTTCATTGTATAAGCAGTTCATCAAAGTTTGTCAGTGTTATTATTCTTAATACACCATGCACTGTATATTATCCTACTATTTTTGACAATTATTCATTTACATGTATTCATTGTTTACATCTATTAATTTACTATTTTGATTAGATCAAACTATCTTGTCAAAAACAAGCACATCACTTTTCCCTGCACATTATTTTAGTAAAATGATTAATGGTGGTGTTTGTTGCTTTACTCTCTACTGCTTTGCTTTTTCTTTTTTTTTTTGAATGTGCTCACTTAATGAGTGGAGTGATGCTCCCTTTCATGTGTTCATATCAAAGCCAGTCTCGTCCCTTAATTGTTTTGATAGGCATTTGAAAAAAAGGATTTATTTTATTTTTTTTTTTTTTTTTCATCTTATCTAAGCCGTAATGATTTAACCTACAGAGTAGTGACAGTTCCACTGGAACAAGTGCATAATTATACATTTAAGTGTTCTACTTAATGCGCTCATTTTCAAGCTGTCAAGGTCACTCGCTGGAGTGCCATTAGCGAAGAGAGGGGTCCTCTTTACCTGGGAACATGGCAGCCGCTTAATGCCCGGTGTTCAAGAGGAGCATGCCACAGTATACTAGTACAGCCCCTGACAGCCAGCCAGATACACAAATACTCATTTATATAACACACTCACTAATGAAGGAAATGTAACACCACCTATAAATTTGTGTCCCTAATGTGTTTATACTCTATGTGGTCCCCGTGCCTAACAGGCCACACTTTATACACCAATCAAGGCAAAGGGGTAATGACTCTTGTGTGTCTGAGGAGAGGGTTAAAGTGGTAGGGAGTAGAGGGTGGGGGGAGCTGACACTGTGAACCCCTGATGGCCTTTCTGCTGGGTAGCCATGGCAACATCTAGCCCAGTCGTTAATGAGGCACGAGTGAGCTGTTAACAGAATACTGATTTGGGTTTGACATCAGCCCTGATTCATATCTGTCAGGAGGTGTTGATGAAATATGCACCCTGAGTTTGTTTTATAACTACACATAAAATGGCCTCGGTTTGCTGTTTAATGCAGAGCATGCAAAACAAAATGTGCTATAGATGTTACTCACTGATTTAGAGTAATTATGTGGGTCAATGCACTATACAAAAACTGGCCAACAGCATGTTTGAACAAAACAAAAACATCTAGCATGCCATCTGCAATTTCAATATTTGACCTGTTGAAGATTTATTTATATCCTAACACTCACTATTTTGTATAATAATATTTTCCTGTTATGTACCTCACAATTACTATTGGCAAAGAAAAGAGGGGATGTGTAAATGTCCTCTTTGTGTATCAGTCGTATGAAATGAAGTGAAAGCAAGGCCCTGACTGAGCATGTGCCCTTCACATGTTATGCATATGAATTATTTATGAAGGTGCTGGGCACAATGGGTGGTAGGAGGGTGAGAGGAGCATCAGTGACTGGCACAGTAATGACAGTGCCTGGGCTCATCTCAAAACGTCGCGCTCTGATTGGCGACCTTACACGAGTGGCGGAGGTTAGCGATGCTTGGCACTGCTTGGCTATGAGAGCGGAGCCTTTTTTTTTATTATTTTTTTTTAATTTTGTATCGCTGCTTCACCAAATCCAAATTAACCAGCAGCTCCCAAATTGCTCTCTACCTGCCAGTGCAATGCCGTACCTCATGCTGTAAGTGATTAGTGCATTAACAGCATAGTGAGGTGGCTAACTTGCTGCTCCAGACCCCTTGTTAAAGCAGTGAAAAGCGTAGCTGTGAGGTTTAATTCATTGCAGTGGCAGCTAATGAGTGGATGCTACAGTAGGAAGGTGACGATAATAAGCACAGACTTTACACCATCTTAACACAGGTAGTGTATGTCATTAGTAATGCACAAGGTTAGGATTTAGTATGGGGAGCTGGTTGTTAGAGAAGTATTTACAAGTAATGTGATGCTGGAGTTGGCACATCTGATGAGAAGAGCACCATTGCTGCGTCTTCATAGCTGAAAATTAGTGAATTTGAAGGACCTGTCTTGATGTCGATGCTCATTTTTAAAAGACACTGATGGGAACTGCCTCTAGAGCTTGGTATCATATAGACAAAAAAAGTGTCAGAATTATGGCACATATACCAAACAATTTTTTTTTTAATATCTCACATTGAGGATTATTGACATGTTCCAACTGTCTTTTTGTGCTAAAAATGCCTGAACAACTGGCTCCAAAAGAGAACAGCAAAAGATCTGAATAAAGAAACTGAATATTGGACTTCACCCAATCCCACTTTGAAAATGAGCTCCCACACAGTGTTTGACAACCTTGTTACTGAGCCTCAAATCCGACATTTCTGATAAAATTGACTCTGTGGCAATATTTTTTGAAGAAGGCATTAATGTTTTAACATGTTTTTTTTTGTTTTGTTTTTTTTTTTAAATCCTATTTTAATTAACAAATGTGTCAAATATCTCAACAGCAACATCAGTGTTTGAAGCAGCTGTAAAATAACTACTTACTAAAATACAGCCTAAAATGAGTATTTTACTGAGCAAATATTACAGACAATATGACAACTCCAGGGTCGTACATCAGAAAAGTAGATGAAGAGAGACATGAATGGCATATTTGTGGTTTTCTGGTAACTTTTTTGGTGACTGATAAGCCTTCAAACTCATGGATACATTACTCAAACTGGACTTCCTGAATTGTATTTTATTGCCTCACTTGTACCTGAAACAACACACCACCACCAACAGAGCTCCTTATGGTTTTTTTTCATAAGAATCTAACCAAGCATCCATTCAGTACTCAATGTTGTTGGACACTTTTCAGATGGTACTCAAAAACTATGGAGATACCCATCCCTAGATTGCTTATTGTGGATACAAGTGTCTTTCTGTTCTTGTAACAGCACATCTCATGAATGTAAATATAATACATGTAAATGTAATACATGTGGTGCACATTTACAGTAAGATGAGGCTTTAGCGTTCTCATGTCTACAAACCTACAAAGAAAGCACTGAAGGCAAATGAGCAAATTCATATTCAGTTCACTTGAGGAAACCACAGACATACCAAACAGGGCCACCATTGTGTTCTTTTCTCCCTGTGGTTTTGTTCATCCAGTTTATCTCCAGTGAAGGCCCATGTTCTCACACACACACACACACATACACACACATATCAAGGCATGCACAAATACACTTTTGGCCCAGATTTTTCTTTTTCCTCTCCTTTGTATCTGCGGGCTGTTAAACACCAGAGTAGAGTTGTCTAAATGATAATTGCTTCTGAAAGGTTGATTTGTGGCTATATCAGAGGGGGTAACTCTCCTCTCAGTGTTGAGCGAGATTAGCCGTGGATCTTCGGGATTTATCACTCGAGGCATGCGGATTAGCGCCGCAATGAAGTTTAAAACAGAATCACTGGCGACCGCATCGTTTTAAAGAAATAAGAGGAGCTTATATCAGCTCAAGCCATTATCAGAAGAAGAACCAAAGCTAATCAGCTTTTTTTTTAATGCTAATTATTCTTAATGAGGATTAGATTATAAATATCAGTAAAACAATACAAGTACAGTGAGGCCAATCTTACCTTAATAGTTTCAAAAAATATTTTATATGTGCTTAAATTCCAAAACTTGCAGATTGGACTTTTGATAAACATTAAGTATAACTTCGATGTAGTGCATGTGTGTGATTCTTCAATTCTTAGCACTGAAGGAGGTGAAACCGCAATTTTAATGGTATCTTTGTGGGTCGTGGACGTAATTAAATCACAGTTCCATCTGCTACTTAGTGTCAATAGAAATCAAGCCAGTGATTGAGAGAGAAAATTAAATGAGATCGACGACCTAATGTGTATTAGAGGCGCGTCTGATTTCTTACCCACTGTCTCACCCGGGATGCAAAGTAAATGTATGGATCGGCTAGATGTGCTGCTATTACAGCTTTATCTGTGATGGAAGGTGCATTTTATGGCATTAGAGAAGGCCAGACAAAGAATGAGTCATAACCCAGATGTCTGCAAATAAGATTCTCAATGTTTTAAGCCTCAAAGGGAGCGTGTGTTCAATATCTTCTATCAATCTTTAAAAGGAAGTCTGCATTCGTGACCCTCCCTTGTCTCCATACGTTCGGAAATGGATTTGCCCAAAAGCCAAGATGAGATTTTCTTTTCCCTGCAAATGTTAATATATTTAGATACTTCAATTACATTCATTCATGTTATTCCATTTGACTAAAAAACAGCAATGTGTCTGTTTTCTTTGTTCTCCTCCTGAAAATTCGAGTCAGGTATCTTCAACGATCTGAAGTGTTTTGTTGGGCAGGCGAACACGGTTTCCAGCTTGGCTGTGGAAAAACAGATGCTGCAGATCAGCCGACATGTGAAGGCTGATAGAGAAAATACATACAGTAACCCAGATAATTTAAGGAGACTGGCTCTACTGCTATAAGTGCAAGTGAGCATTATGTGGTATCATGGTTGCAGCTTAAAGCCAAACTGTGATAAATTGGATGAGAAAATGAAGTTGTCATTGTGCTAGAGGGGTTCATTTTGCACATTTGGGTTGTGCTCTATTGTCTGTCAGAAGGTCAGACTAACATATAGTAATGTTTATGCACCCTGGTGCTGTGAAATTAGGCAATAAGGCCCAATGTGTTGTGTTGCAGAGGTGTAAATAACTAGCTGTACACTAGTCTGGTGAAGACTGTGGAGTGACTGTAGAAAATGGCCTGCCAATACCAACTACAAGTAGGTATTATTACGGGGAATGATCTGTCAATAAGATTCCATCTTGTGACTCCTGTGAGTCCAAATGACTGGAGTGTGTTGGCCACATCTCAGTGATAACTCAAGCCTAATTGACAGGGCCTATACTACCTCCTGGGGCACAGGAGGGCTGACAGAGCGAGAATGGAGATTAAGGAAGCAAGTGAACGAAGGTGAGGCGAGGGAATGAGGTGCACGCTTGTGCTAAGGGACAGGGGGGGGGATGATGCGTCGAACGCGGTAGGACGAAGGTGATGCGCAAGGGATCCCTGGTCAACTAGCAGCGAGAGCCGGAGCACTGTCACTTTCTCCGCTTGCCATGTCTGCTGGCCCTGACAGCAATCCATTTGAGGGCCTCCTGGTGCTAACAGAGTGCTAAAACCCAATCAAACAGGCTGGAAGGAAAAAGGCGAGACGCTCGGGCCCAGCCGGCTTCCACTTGTGTGAGCAATTCACCTCTGACTGACCCGTTCAGGCATCTTAAATAAGCCATGCACATCATGGATGGCAGAAAAGCCACACTCGGGGACCTGAAGACAGCCATGTATCTGTAAAAGCTGAAGAGTGTTTTTTGAAATCAAAGAGGACTCCATGTTTGCCCTTATGAAGGTCAAATGAGAATAAAATATACTTAAAGAAAATGTGGGAAGAAATTTAATGTTTTTTAACCAAAACTTAATAGGACCAACTAGAATAAATGTAGCTTTTTTATAGTACCTCCCATATTCTGTTCAATCCCTCTATGATTTAATATTTGTGGTAACTTGTGTTTGTTGTTGGGGAAAACGTAGCAAGATCAAATAGTAATTATGGGTAAATGTATTCATTAATGTGAGTTCATGTAGAGCTTTAGGAAAAATATCAACCTAACAGTGCATCAGTATAATATACTATTGAGATCAATTAACAGAATGAATAACAAATATCATAATAGGTTATGAAATACAGCAGAATAGCTTCCATAATACTAAAAGAAGCAATGAAAGAGCTGAGCAGATCTTGCTTCTTTAATCCCCTGTGGAAAGGTCAAAGTAGGCGCATTGATCAAGTGTTGTGCACTTCTGACAGGGTTGGCACTGGTGAGAAAAGCACTTAGGTAGATTAAAACAACAATATGTTGAATTTACAGCCTTTTGTAGCTCTTTATCCAGAATGATTAACAGCACATTGACAAGCTGTTAAGAAAAAAGGCACAAGAAGACCATCAGGTTTGCTTTTACCACGTACAGTATGTTTCCCTGAAAGTGAAAAGACTGGTTTCATTATTTATCATCTGTCTTGAATATTTAGCAATACAGACAGAAAATAGTTACTAGCCTATGTAGGGCAAGAGATCAGAGCAACACACATTTTCAGTGAAATCTTCAGTCAACCATGCACCAAATGCAGGAAAGATTTCCCCCCCTAACAGGATTACAATGTTTTACAAAAATCAATACTTACCAGCAGCATGACTGCAGCTGACACCGCCTCAAAGAAGCTGCTCAAGTTCAACAAAAGATCAGAGGAAGTTAGCCAGGGAAAGCGTACTCAAATGGCATCTGTCGGTACTGCAGGCTGTGTTGGACAGTGTCCACTGGCATCCTGGTTTGCTTTGGTTTTCCTAACTCCCCTTGAAATGTTTGGTGAGAATGTAATTAGCTAGCACTGGGCAGGCACATTTGAAACCTCATCTGAGATGGGCTTCACTGGCGTCATGCGTGTGTGTTTTTTTTTTCTCTTCTCTTTCCCTCGTGTGTTATTGCACACAGAATTAACTCTGACAAAATGGTAATTAATATTTCCCCTCCATTGTTCAAGAGGAGAAGGGACGCGAGAGCACCAGTGCCAGCAACCAAAGGAGGGCACTGCCAGATTCACTATCTTGCCAGCTTTTTTATTTTTGCTGGGAGGAAACTGTTTTCCAATAAGCCAACATAGTGCTGTTTTAAAAAAAACGGATTCTTCTATGCTCAGTTTGTCCTTGTTTATCAAAAAAATCTGGAAATTACTGTTTTTTTTTGTTTGGTCTGACTCATAGATAGAAACTTTGTTTTACTTGATCAAAATATTAAAAGTGACCATATTGTATTCTTTTTTGTCTAATTCCAGGAAGTGGGGCATGTGGGCAGAAACACCAAAGAACCAGTACAGTCAGATGGTGTATGAGAACGGAGAACCTTGCTGGCAAGGCGGTTCACGCAGCACTACGGTTAGTACTACACACGGTACACACCAGACCATCCATGCAGACACACATACACTATGATAATGGCAGCATATGACAGCACAAAGAAACAGACAGTGATTAACTAATAGATGGACAGACAGAAGAGCAAATGGTACATACAGACTGTCACATAAACAGATGGATAGATGATACAGCAAAGGATGAGAGAAAAAAAAGAAGTTGTTTGCACCCTAAACAGAAGATGTGATACAAACCCTGTTAGGGTTTTAATTCATTATGGCATTCAAGCACATTTAAGGTTAGATATTTGTAATATACATATTAGAGTATGTTGTTGCATTGATTATAACAAAGATTGAGCCTTGTAGGTATGAAACACAAATGTAAGCAAACTATAGAAGTATATGGGACTATGCTGTCAAGAAACCAATCATTTTTGGTGAAATGAATATCTCCAGTGCTCTTGTTAAATAGTCGGTCTACTCAAATTACAGCACATCAGCCATGCAGAAGAGATAGTTTGTTGTGATTTGGCCAGGTTTTGAAATATCTGTCACTGAGACTTCTGCCTCCACTTCAGTTCAATAGAATGAAAACATTTGGAGCAATTCCCTTGTTACTCAGAACTTTTCAAGTGTGCACATTAAACACTAACACACTTTGTATAATCCAAATTACAGAGAGCTCAGGTTTGGCATCAATTGTTTTTTTAGCTCAAGAAGTTTTCTTTGTTTTCTCAAATATAGGTCAGTCAGATGTAGCTGAATTTTTTTAGTAGTATTAAATGAAAAGTTAACCGTTAGCTCTACAAAGGCCGTGGACTGCTTGTTTTCTGAGAGAAAAGAAAAGAACAGCCAGATGAAGCTCCTCTCAGCACATTCATCGAGGACAGTTTGAAGCCTTCTCACCCAGTCAGCTCCCCGCACGCCTCATCTCTTGCGCATGTGCATTTCAACAATGGGGAGTTAGCCAGTCAATCAGTAAAAAGACATTCAGTCTTCATGGCGCGCTCAGCAGCCTGGCAAAAAGATGTTTTGTTCAAACCCAAGTGAGGGAAGCTGACTGGCTTTTCTCCCCTCTGTCAGTCTACATTGGTTTTATGGTTAATGTTACTCCGCTTGCATTCTCCTGCAGCTTTCTCTTCTACTCTTCCTCTCTCTATTTTCCCAGTATTCCCTCCTCTTTCAGTCACATTTATGAGATCCATTTACATTTTTGTGTGAGAATTTGCTCAATTAAAAATGTAGCACGTTTAATAATCTCATTTTCTTTGCCGGGCCCCCTCTTCAAATCGCAGTCCAATAAATGTCGTTAGCAAATGTATGTAGTCATGCCATCCAGGGGCCCCCTTTGAAAAGACTAAATTGAATTCCTTTGATACGACCCCCTAACCGCGTGCAGTCGGCATAAATGAAGTCTCGTCAGAAGTCGACGCTCATTACATTTGAAAGGCTGAACCTCGTCTTCGGGTAGTGTGCTCTCCTTCTGCAGTGAAACATACTTCTCTCTTTATACTTGAGCAGTGGAACCAGTGATGTATTGTTTCATTGAGTTCGAGGTAATCCGAATTCAAGCGTTGTGCAGTGTATCTTAAGGGTCTTTGGGGAAGGTTGAGCCCAACTCAGTTATTAATTAAATACAAAGTTCAGGACTGTGAGTTTGGCACAACAGTGCTTCTTTATTTAAACCAGCCTCTTCCATTGTGTAAAAGATAATTCCAGCGTAGGTTGTATTTTTTTTTTTTAGATTTCACTATCATTTCTTTCAGTTATGATAATATTGCACTCACTAAGTTGATAGCTGAGATCTGAGAATGTGGCAACATCAATTAGAAGAAGAGACAGGGCATTCAGTTGGTTGCAATCTGCCACTAAATCCTACACACTGGTCCTTTAAGGTTCTCAACCTAGCTTATGCCAACACTTTGAAGCATATCCCACAACCTATTTAAGCAAATTAAAGTGTATTGAAGAGGTCTTATATTAGGGGGGGGATTAGATGTTTAGAGTATCTTGCATCTGTAAAGTTAAACAGGAATCAGGAATGTTCAAGGATTGTCCTTGAATGTTATTTTCATTATGAAACTGTATCTGTAGCATCTTTTGAATGAACTGGAACACCGGCTGTGAGCCAGACCATATTGTCCAATATTATTAGAAGACTTCACAAATGCTATTTTTTTTTTTGTCTGAATGGGAGCAAATCCCAGCAGACAGGTTCTAAAATCTTGAAGAAAAAAAAAGCCTTCCTAGAATAGTAGTGACTGTTCAAAGCAGCAGAGTAATGCCCTTCGTTTTGGAATGAGATGTTTAGCAGTTACATAAGGATGTCCATATGTTTTTGGCCATAAATATAACAAAAACAAGTCATACGGGGAAGGAACGAAAAGCAAGTTTGACAAGATAAACATCAAAATGATCAGAGAAGTCATGAGTATCACTTCCATCATTGATCTTTGGTTCCTGCACTTGCAAGACTGCACTGAACCACCAGTAACACACTTTGTCTCACCAAGTAGCACACACCCACTTAATATCTCTGTGCAACAAGATGCTAAGTGACATAACAAAATACTATTTTAATCCAAACACGGGACAAAACCAAATCACCGGTTGTGCTAGCCTGAAACTTCAGCACAATAATACCTGTCAAGTTCCCATCTCTCTCCCTCTCCAGGTGTCTTTGTTCGCCAGAGGGTTAGTGAGAGGTTGCTATGGAAACCCCCTAGAAGTAAAATAAGTTGTTTTTCCCTTCCACTCTCTTGCAGAGGGCGTCAAAGTCACCTATTAAAGTCATGACAGTGGTAATCACATCTTCCCGTGTCCTGTTCACACATGAGGACGAAAGCCGTGATGTCCCATAATGCCTCAGTATCCCGCAGTCACGGCATCACTTGTACACTCTGGTTGCAGGCTGGGCAGTGATGAAACTCTTCTTGTATACAACAATCATTTTATGTGAGGAGAGACCTGAATATGTTTGAATGATAAACTCCACTAGTATTTTCTGCATAATTCTGTCATTTGTAGTGAATCCCATTCCTTCACAAAAGTTTGAAAATGCTTGGAAAAAAAAAAGAGTAAAACAAGAGGTAGGACAGCGTCTTCAATCAGCTCCCTTTGTGAGACGAAACTGGAATGGCTCTTGACTCAGGCGAGCGGCGGCTTTTCTCCCCGCACCACCTCAACTTTTCTTTCTTGTGCTTTTCTAGGTCACACTGACATGCGGAACGGAGACAGCCTTGCGATCGGTGAAGGAGCCCAGCAAATGCCAGTACATCATGGACTTTCAGACTCCTGTGGCCTGTCAGCCGGTGCTAAAGCAGCGGGGCATACACAGTGAACTCTAACCCCTTCCCTTACTGGCCTAGCCTAGATTAACTTAGCCTCCTCCCCCCTCCTCTCTCTTGGCTAGCCCGCGGTGACAGGATTGGGTCCTGAGGGTCCCCTCTGACATCTGTGTTGTCAGAACATATATACTTCCAAGCAAGTCTTGCTAAGGTCAGAATCAGATTTTTGGAAGTGTTTCCACTAGACCACTTTAGTTTTCATTGATTGTTACAGTGTTACTTTATATTCATATTTGAATAGAGCATTTATTGAGTGATTTAGTGAACACTAGTATTCCTAACATTGCAGTATATTCTCAATACAGGTTTACAATTAAGGCCCAACAACAACTATGTAAATAATTGAATAAATAATGTGCAACTAGATCAAGTCTGATGACATTTCCACCGATGTACCTGCTATATCAAATAACTGCTTATTCATAAGCACAAATAAAAGGACTGTGTACTTTTACTTCATTACAATGGCTGCTTTAACTCCTGCAGGATAAGTCTAGTGATACAGTCTTCTATATTTTTAATGTCAATAAATCCAGTGAAAACTAACAACGAGTTGATTCTATAAATATCGTCCATTTAGCCAAAGCCTGATATACAGAAGCTTATTCCTCTGTGCCATAAAGCTCCACTGTTGTCTAAAAACTATTAGAAAAACATCAGTGAGCAGAACTGTTGTACTGGGTGACACATGTCTTCATTACAATGAACATGGGCACTGTAGTTTTAAAAAGTCAATCCCACATACACCATCCTGCTGCTGTAAATACTCATTAATCCGCAGGTGAAAATAGGCCCCAACATATGTGCTATTTACGCCTGTTTAAATAACGTTTGCCAAAAACTACAGTTCCCTGCTATTTAAGGAAATTGCTTTGCACTTTTTAAAAATGAAGCTACTTATTTTTGAATCATTTTTTAGGGCTTCCCCCTGAAAGTCAATGAGTCAAATCATCTATCGAAGACTCCTCAATTGCCTGAGAGTCTTCAAGTCGAGCAGTCGTAATAAATAAGCCTGTCCTGTTGGAGAAGAGAGGTTATTATTTCAAAGCAGACAGTGCCATGAATTTATTTAAAAATTTCCGGCCTACAGTCTTTATTTTCATGTAAAAATAATTCCAATCTCAAATTATTTGTTTATGTCTTTTTTTTGTTTAAAGTGATTTAAAAAAGAAAAAAAAGGCTTTAAGAGTTTGATTTAAACAGAAATACATGTGTACTGTATCAATATTCAGGCAAATCCATATGATAGCCCAACGTTATATGTTGGCGATTCAAATGGGCTGCAATTCGAATCTTGTATCTTATGCAGCTTGTCTGTTATTGATTTTTCAACGCTCAATAACATGTTCCCATGACTCTGTTGCATTTGATCAGTACTGAAACTCATGCCAATGGATTTTCTGATTGCCAGATAGTCTATATGAAAACAAAAAACAGAACAAATGGTCAAATCTTCAAATTGAACATCCAAATCCGACTGACAAAATTCTGAGTTACCATAGTGTTTTGGGGCTGAGAGCTGGAAGTCTGAAAGTATTAAGGGATAAACTAATGCATTGTTAGTTTGGTCTTTTCATTGAAGTTATTGACAATAAAGAAATAAAAATAAATCCAGTCTTACTCTTAAAGTATTCTTAACAATGCAGTACATTCCTTATAGGGCTCTACACCTCTGACTCAATACTAATTACTATGGAGATAGTTGAATAGTGCAGAAGGTGCAACAAGATCAATGTAATTGCTGTGTTAAATATCAACTTATTCATAAGCACAAATAAAAGGACTTTTGATGCTATTAAGAGTTTTGATTGATAGTCTGTTATTTTCAAAAGAATCACTCAGTAAAATAGTTTTAGAAATGTTTTAAATACTAGAAAGTATGGAGCTGGAGTTGTTGAATGTATTGTCTATGGTAATTATGTTTCTGCAACATACCAATTTGTCCACTTAGAGCTACATTATCTATCGCTAGTGCTGCACAACAATCTCACAATGTTTAAACACTTTCAACTATTATTAGTAACGCATTGTACATGGAGTAAAACATCTCTTGATTTCACAAGATTCTGTGAGCGTTAGCAGTCTGCGTCTTACTGTGCATGGTATCTATGATGTTGTTATGTAACAGATTGTGGGGTTTCTGCAGCAGAGCCCTCTGCTCATTAAGGGGGAGCTAAATCAGCTGTCAGGTATCCAATAGGCTGCCTGATATATTCCTACCCTGCTGGGGCAGCTGGGTGGCTGTTTGCCTGCTAGCAATGCAATAGCCTCAGGCCCTGTTGGCCAGGGACTGCTGCATTTTATTTATCTGGCTTCAGTTCCCATCCACACACTGTATTTGATGGCAAATCAAACTATTTGCTTTCAAATTCACTTTGGTCAGGTTTGAAAAAAAGGCATTTCTATAAAAGCTTCAACAAAACAAAACTCATTTACAGAACATCATGTATGTTAGGTCTTGTTTTTTGATCAAATTAGATTCATGATTTGACTTCAGATACTGTTAATCTTACAACTTCACACTGTTGTGATGTTTAGAGTATCTTGCATATGTAAAGGCAAACATTAATGCTCATTTTCCAGGAAACAACACGATGTCACTCTACATTTTAATCTCTTCTTCATTCAACATTTCAAATTGTGCAACAGATGCCAACGCTGATGTCAGCAGAAAAAAACAACAAGCCTTCACAGTAGCTCGTAACTCTACCAACAGCTGGATATGCTGCCAATCACACAGCCTGTGTCAAGAGCAGCACTCTGTCTAATATTGCGGAGGGCAACATTGTATGACTGGCATCTGGAGAAAACTTTGCCATATGGCGACCATGCGATGGTGTCTCATATAGAACTTTTCCCATATGAGACTTGGATAAAACCTGCACTCACAAAGGAACAGATTCCACAATCTGTAGGGTATCAACAATGTCTCACTTTACTGAATGATCATCATGTGTTAAATTACTTGCGTGCTTCACCCCACAAAGTGTGGGTGGCAACCACGTTGGAAGATGGCCGTTTAAATCTGACAGTTATTTAAAAGAGATAAAGAAAGCTAGCACTGTGGATTTCTGTACAGGGTTTTTGAACTGACTGGCCATTGATGTGTTGCTACTGATCAGAAAAGGGAAAAGAGGGAGTTGTGGGAAGGATTCAGTGGGGGAAACTGAGCACACGCTGAGCACACACAAGACACACACACTAGTACTTACTTACACACCTCCATTCAGCACATTTGCACATGAAGGGGCAGGGATGGAAAGTCTTTTCAGTTGCGCGTAGGCGTATTTGTGTGTTGACTCCAAATTGCTAAAAGGGCCCAGAGGCTTTATATTGCATTAAATCTCTGACTCAGCTTTGTAGAAACTAGTTCAGGGTACCTGTTCTGTAGAGCGAGAGACAGCAGGGCCTTTGCCTGACTGACTGACTGACTGACTGACTGACTAGTGACTGGTGACGCCCACCACAACCCAGTGAGGCTCTCACTCTTTTGGAGATTGTTTTTAAGCTTCCTCCTTTGAAGGGAGGCCAGTTATATCCTCGGGGCTCAGAGGGAGAAAAAAAAAAAAGGGGGGGGCGCTTGCGTTGAGTCGGCGTGCGACAGTCACATCCATCTCCTGCTCGTTCACACTTAACTCCAATCTATTCAGTCACGATACTGACAGGATGCTTCACAGCCAGCCTCTAGCCTACATATTTTTTTTGCAAACAACAGTATTTTCAAGGCATTTATTTTGAGAGAATGCTGTATGTACAGTATATTCAGTTTTGGTTTACACTTGTTATTGAATGTGTCTTCCAGATAAGTCACAGCTTTAGTACCACTACCACAAGATATTTCAAGGTTTCAAGTGATTTATATGATACTTACAATCTTATTTTTACTATTTTTTGTTTCTAATAGTGATGTCTATGTATTCTTGTTTTGTTTTTTTGAGTCATTAGTTGACATTTTTGTCCAACATTGACATTGCTACATTTTTATTTATTTTTTGTTGTTAATGTCATTCTAAATCACCTTCTCAGCTTTTTTCCAGAAAGTGTGTCACTTTCGCTGAGAATCAACAATTGTGGCCACAAGAGTTAGCAGTTCACTAAGGCCTGCCTTTCACACAGCACATATGCAGTTTACAATAACAGTGGCAGAGTTATAACTTGAAATTAGCAGTAATATAACAAATGATGGCTCTTCCATTTCATACACAAGTAAACAAAAGCAGGCTTCTCATTCTTTGCTGACGACTGCAGACTTTGTCAGCTGTAAAAATGTGTAAGCTAATAATGCCATCGCTACAACTGACTCCAGCTGACTTTTTTAATGTTTCCATCTGATTTGTTTTAAAGGTCTCATATTATGAAAAACATTATGACAAAGCTAAGGGCTAAACATGGGAACTGCTCTGTTGTTGGCTGCACAGAGCAGCACAAATCGCTACATCAGCCTCCAGCGTCAGAGTACAGAAGAGCTAAGTGGATAAAGTTTATTCATGATGGCAACATCCCAGCTACAGTTGGCAAAATCCTGTACGTGTGTGTGATTTACCAACCTACAACGCAGGACTAGCCACAGAACTTTTTCCTGAAATCTGTACCAACTGTCCGTGACAAACTGCAGTCGAGGGAAATCTAAGTATTTAAAAAATAATTGTGCTGTGTGTTTCTTTTGCCCTTTGCCGTTCAGCACTAACTAAAGCTCTTAACAGCTGAGGTTATATATTAGATGTAATTTACTGGTGTTACTTACTGCAGGATCCACACTTAACATTAATGACATTAGTTTCTTAGTTGAATATATGTAAGATGACTTTACAGAGAATTACAATAAGTTTATGACTTGCTGTGAAACACGGTCTGCAGTTTAAGTTACAGTTGTCCCATTCACACACGTGTCAGTGTAGAGCTGTGCTTAAAGACATAACGGAGACAGGAGACGAAACAGCTTACAGGAAAACTAAGCCTGAAGCGAAACCAGGATTTCATGGTCTACATGTGAAACTTCCAATATTATTTTTTCCTGTGTTGCTAGTGAGCTCGTCTGCTGAAAGTAAAAATATGTCATGAGTATCAGATTTTCCCAAGTCACTGAGAATGTTAAATATTACTATGTCAAACATACTGTATCTACAAAAGAACAACAAGAACAATAACTGGTATTTCTGGATGATTTTTGGTCTTTTCCAAGGACCGTTTCATGCTTAATTCTCCCCCTTTTATGTGATCCAGCTAAAACATTTAGTATGACTGCTGAGGGAAGATGCCTTGCTTGTAGATGTTCACTGCAGTGATACTAACAACTGTACAGAAACCATAAAATATAAGTCACCAATGTCAAACTAATTCATAGTGAAAGGATAAAAAGTAGAAATCTCAAATATTTTAGGGACTCACTCTGAAGCCACTGATGGGCTGGTATTTGAGTTGGTAGGGAGGATACAGCATTCACAACTCTAGTGATTTATTTAAAGCCAATTTCCCAAAGTCTAAGAAGGGAGAATGCACAGCAGAGCCAGGCTCTCCGTAAGTTTTACAAGCTTTTATTGAAAATCCCACAAAGTCAAAAAATGTGCAAACAGCTGTTATACAACAAATGAACAATAAATGACATATGCAGTAATTGCTGTAGTAATTGAACTGATGGACTTATCTTTGAGAAGGTTTTCCAGGACCATGCCACATATGTTGGTGCTGAAGCTCCCCATCCCTGAGGATCTCTCTGCCCAGTTTGAAAGACCAGAGAAGCAGAAGGTGATAGCCAACTACGTGTCAAGGTTCAATCAAGGACATGTCTGACAAGTGACAAACATGAAAGTATTACAATAAAAATTGACAATTTCTATGCATAAAAATACTCCTTTATTTCCCTTTAGACGTAAAGGCCCATAGTCTGCTCTATAAATGTAGAATGCATTCAATAGTGAGAACACATTCGAACACACTGGTTTGAGGCCAGGATGATCCACCGTGCATGATGGTTGGTTGTGAAGCTGCTGTAGCCTTCTTGTAACCTAGTACATTTGAAAGGCTAAGTGACATGCAATGTAGAAAAGATAACGACTGCATTAGTACAATTTCATTCATCAAGCATACCTGTGGTATCTCCCTGCAGCAGACATTCTCGAGCTCTGTAGGCATTGTTGCACAATTCCCACAAACACACCAGTGCCAGGAAAGAGATTAAAAAAGTGACAACACTGCAGCTTTAGTTTATTTGAATTTTTGTTACTAATAAGGACACAAGTGGCCAAATGCAATGATTTAATAATGTTGTTAATATTTATATGTACATAATGTTTAAATGCTGTAATAACTGGTAAACATACATCACTATGAGTTATGAAGAGTTGGCAGACAATCCTACACCTCCTGCTTGGCCAACTGGCAGGTAGTGTTGTTGAGAAAACATTGCTGGTTCTTGCCTAAAATGTTTGAGTTTGAGCTTTAGTGTAACGGGAATGGCTTAATGGGATTACGTTACTTGCATTTATTTACATGCCAGAAACCTAGCTTTTGATAAAGAAACATTAATTATTGATAGTGTGTGGGGCCTCATTCCTCTAAACACATCATCCTTTTATACCGAGTACCGGTGCATAAACACAAGTTAGACACAACACAAACAGCCACCAACACCATACTTTAGCCAACATACCCACATAAAAATACAAATGTCCAAGTGACATAAAAACATCCTGTTGTCCTCTGCTTCAAACTGGTTGCCACGCTATGTTTTCACCAGCAGCCATCTTTCTCACATGGTTCATGCTCAATAGTTGCCATGATAGTGCAAAACCGTACTGGTCAGCGCACCCCACAGGAGACAATATGTCACCTTTAAAGCGATAAGGCTGTAAAAGGGTCTTAAATATGCACACAATAGTTACATATATCATATAATGCTAAAAGACAGAGGCTAAAGCTAACAGGTCCAAGGCAAAAAGTCTAATATTAATACTAATAATAATACTAATATTATCCAAAGGTCATATCAGACCAAGTGATGATGTAGCAGCATATCCTTGGTGTGCTGAATTGATTAAGGCTGCGTTTTATTACTTACCAATTCAACTTTTCACTTGTAACGAAGGGGAATGTGTTATTTCTTCTTTCAAAATTTACACAGTCTCACTTTAAAATTGCTCCTTAGTGCCTTAATTAGAGAAGCTACGTGAAGGTTCTTCCACACAGGCCGATTCTATTTTTACTGCACAATATTTCAGAAAACCATCAAAACAATCTCAACATTACTGTCTTGGCAAATGACAAAATGTGTCTAATAACAGTCTGAGTTATTAGCTCAAAACCTACAGTACAGTGTGTCAAAGTGCTAGTAAAGTAGAATCAGTTTCAGCGTTACTTTACTCAGTAGGAGAGCACACTGACGCCATATAAGAAGGAAGAGGAGTGAGAGAATTAGAGATGCAGATGAACAAAGACTAATATTGACAGGAGGATGGGGAAGAGAAGCAGGAGGAAGAGAAAGATACACAGACAAATAAACAGCAACAAAAAAATGACAGAGACCAGGACAGCGCTTGAGGGAAAACTGCGCTTTGAGAGGAGGAGAGAGACAAACTAACTGAGTAGAAAACAGTAATGGGAGGAGCAGAGAGAGAAAGAGAGAGAGAGAAATGTGAAACTGAGAGAGGGAGTCAGAGGGAGGGTATATCCAGCACTGCCTATCTAGTGGAGGGTGAATGTTTCTGTGTTTGTGCTCTCACGTCGGCGAGCGAGGCTCAACACTTCCCCTGTGGAGTGGATGAGTGTAAGCGTGTCGCGGTTGGAGGCTGGAAGGCCGAGCTGTGATAGCATGTGGTTACCGGCGGCTTCCCGCAGTTGGCTTCTCCCACTTAGAGTAGAGGAGGCTGTTTGAGAGAAAGTGCAAGGCCCGGAAAGCCACAGAATAAATGGGCATTTTCTAATTGACCATAAATAATACAAAATAACCAATATATGTCAGGCATACTTAAAGTATTGTACGCACTTCGTGACAAAGTACTCTGAAGCAACTTAAGGACAATTATTAGTGCTGCTGCAGAGGTGAGTCATATCAGGACAGTTAGAAGCTGGTAATCAGTTTGTTGATCTGCAAGCTTTTATAGCACAATGAGACCAACTAACACAGCTCAAAAAAGGCTAAATCTGCAGGTGGATTCATCCCAGAAACAGTGGTTACAAACTGAAATTATAGATGCAAGCAGTGATGTGAACAGGCCCTCACTCCTCGCATGCGCCGTTGTTTGACACAGCTCTGAATCACCAGGATTTTCAGACACTGTGTGAATGGTTAAAATATAACATATTTCCTGTGTGCAGTATGTGGCGCTAGAGATGACATACTGGAAATTGTGTATACATTTGATGAGCTATGTGTCATTTAGGCTTCACTTCCTGTTGCACAGGCAATACTCCATGCTATGTCTAAGTCTCAGTATTGACATGTAGATGTGTTCAGGCCTGGACTCTCATCAAGCATGAAAAATTTGGGACAGATTCTAAGTTGGAGTTACAACAACTTCCTGTTTCATGTTTTGTGCAAAACCAACTGCACACTACACCAAGGGGTGTTCCATGGAAAATCAAAAGTTTCATGATTTAGCATTGCGAAGGTCTTTAGATGTAACCTACCAAACTTGAAGTTGCTGAGATCAACTTTCTAGGAGGAGTTTGTTGAAGTCCAACACCTGTAAATGTTTTCGTTTTGTGAAAAAAATGCACAATAAATTGAAAATGGCTGATTTCCTGTTGGACTTAGGGTGTTGCTCTAAGAGGCTTTTTTTAAGATCTGGAGATGTTCCATCTGCTCACCATATTTCATATATCAAATTTGAATGTGGGGGTTTGACTTTGAATTTTATTTCGGGGGGAGCGGGGCATCAAGCCATTTTCCTACACTGAAGCCCCCGACTTTTATGCTCAGGCCCTAATAATAATAATAATAATAATAATAATAATAATAATAATAATAATAATAATAATAATAATAATAATAATAATAATAATAATAATAATAATAATAATAATAATAATAGTGTGGTTCCTCACACTTTCAGTGCCAGGGACCGTTGGGCCTTTGTATTTTTGTGCTTAGGCTCTAATTAACCAACAGGGATGGAAAAATCAACAGTGTAGGGAGCTGCTACCAGTTTGCATAAAACACAATCATGTCACACCTTTGTAGCAGGGTTTGCAGTGGGGATTTAGTTTGCTCAAAGAACCTCCTAACCAAACCTAAATTTGATGGAGGCATACATACAATTAAGTATTGTAAATAAAGAACTGAGGTGGTCATCTGCTATTTTTTTTAAAAAAAATGTATGTTGTATGTCAATTCTGTATTTGATTTTGCCATGAAATGCCATTATGTATGATTTTTATCCAAAACAATTTAACCCTCTGTATAGCAGAGGGTGATATTGTTTGGTGCCAAAGACCAGCCAATAGCAGATATTCAGTTCAGATTTAAACATTAGGTTTCAGACATCTTGGTAGTTCACGCATGGCATTTTTGACAATTTAAAATCCATTGTCATGAACCGCTGGGAGGTAATACAGGTGTTACTCAACAATCAATTCAGCATCTCACTTTGAACATATCTATATGTATCTACCACCTGCTTCTCCTTATCTATGCTGCAAGACTTTAAGGTAGATTAATGAGGAGCGTTTTCAGTGGCACATTCCTGTTTCCTAAGCAGTAATATGAGGATGGGAAAACAACCATCATCCACTGGTGTGCCTGCCACTTTAATGTGAGCATAAATGTTATTTAGGTGTTTGCATGTGCTGTCTGTGTACCACTGCAGATGACAATTTCAGCTGTTAAGATGAGGTCTGGTCTTGTGCCACCAGCGCCTTGTAAATAAAACCGGTGACAGACTGGAACTTGATCGACAGTGGCAATCCAAACACTTTCCGTGCCCTTCTGTGGCGGTTTCTCCCTCTGCAAATTGTTGTTTTTTCCCTCTTGTAGCCCCCATTAGGATGATAGATGAGAAGAGATGCAGAAGGGATGGTTAATCTTTCAGGGAGAGAAAGACCAGAGAGAGGAGGGAGAGCTAGAGAGCAGTATGCCCTGTACATAAATAAACAGGATGTTGGGATTTAGCAGGAAAATGTGTGGAGGGAAGAAAGATTAGGGTGATCACAACTCACAGACAGAAGATAGAAGGCAGAGAAAGAGAAGGGGACAAAGAGGCCTGACTGAAGAGATAGAAAGTGATTGAAATAGAACAACGTGGATAACAATTGGAATGAAAAGCAGATTGGGATGAAGAAAGAGAAGAGAGAAACTGGGATATAACGAGAGGGAGACGGAGAGCAGCGGGATCCTGGTGGGCGAGGGGAGGGGATTCTGGAGGGCTATATTGAGCTCAGTTTCTCCACAGGAGCTGCTTAATGAGCACAGAGTTTGTAAGTAATTATTGGTTATCAACCTGATAATAGTCATTGCTCCATTTTGTGTAGCAGTTTCCACATACTTATACAATTATGGCAATTATTAATGAAGCACCGTCTTTTGCGTCGCTGCTTTGCATTTCAAACATATAGCGTGGCCAGGCTGAGACATTATTTTTGCATTACATAATACAGGTTACCAGGGAGTAGGAAGAAAAAGTAAGTACCTCATTTCTCTGAGCAATAGGGTAAACAATGAGGAGCCAATTTAGTTTTTGAAAACAAACACCAGAATTTCATTTAGGATGGCAGGAAGAAAAAAAAACAGACTGGAGAGCACAACCTTGCTAGCTTTCACAGCAGCTAATATTTGCTCACGTGGTCATCTAACATGCCTGTGTAATGCCTAAGAAATGGTCAGAACTGTGTGTTTGCAGGCTGCAGGGAAGCAAAGGATGGAGATGTGGAAAAGGAGGAGTAATGGTGGAGCCAAGTGTGCACGGCAGCCTCCACTGTGCAGGGAAGTCATCCATTTTAAGGACTGCAGCAGAGTACCTGCCAGCTTTTCATTAGCAGGTGAGACACACTGATAGGATCTGAGGATACGGACGTATGGCCAGACAGACAGACAGACAGATGGCTTCTTTGCTCCATTACAAAGGAACACAGCGCTGCACTGGACACATCATACTCTCCACCTCACATACACGCTGGATTTGTTGGCAGATAAAAGACAAGAGTACTTGACCCTTAAGAGAATAAAAAAGGCGGAAAAGCAACCAGCATTCATGTAGAGATGCATTGGGGTGATCTGAAAATCTGCAAAAAGCTGAACAGGAGATGTGAACACACTGACAGTGTAGCCTCAGGATTTATAGGCTGAATAGTGCCCTTAGTTTCTTGTGAATGAAATCTGTCTCTTTAAATAAAAGAGAGCTTGTTTTTACCCCTCTACTTTTAAAGTATTGGATTTAAATTTCAGATGAAGTGCTGAGAGGGAGAAGAAACACGATCGCTGTTCAGCTGAAAAAGCAAAGAAGTCAGCGGTTACTTTTCTAGACTCTGTTGATACAGTCATCAATTACAGGAGGAGCAGTCATGATAAATAAAATTCAACAACTGACTAACTGGCATAGCCCCGTCACTGGCACTCGTCCAGCATCCACTGCAACATATTGAGTTATTGACCTACTGTATCCGCCTGCCTGTATACACAGATCATTGATCTCTATAAGTTCTTCTTCAAAGTCTACACATTTGATCAAAGGTAGTGGAGGGTGGATGGTATTTTTCGAAAAACGAAGGACCAGCAATACACCTGGGGAGGAATATGGGGGGAGGGTGTCTCTTCTGCCGCGACAGATCTGGATCAAAAGTACCTATTGCAGAATCAAAGTCAGCACCATCAATATTTCATCAGAGGAGAACCTGCTGGTCGTCGCACACCCCCTCTTGCAACCTTTCCCTTTCTATCCTTTCCTTTCCTAGGGTACTATTTTTGTGGGCTACAGGCCTTTAAAAGAAGAATTCTTTTTCACTAGATCCTGGTTATTGACATTATCTTTAAATCATATTGAGTTTTGTTCAACCTTCACTCATAAATGTGAGCCTTCACCATTTTTGGTAAACTACACAATTCTTGTAAACCTTAAAGGGATACCACAGAACTTTAATAATAGAGCATCGCATAGTTGGGGGACTCAAAAAAAAATCTAAGAAGCAGAGGCTGAGATATCCAAACTGCAATTGCAATAATGCAAGTAATGCAATTTGATACCTGGTAAAAGCCCATGTCCTACAAACTCCAAACCCCAGTTTGTAACTCTACTTTTCTTTTTGGTCTAGCAATTTTTTATTGATTTTCCATTAAATCCACTGTATATTTGTTTGTATGTTTGTAGCATATATTGGGAATAAAAGTGTTATACAAGTATAGGTCAGCTGCATTATTCAAATGACTGCAATTGTGATCATTTGAATAATACAACCCACCTATCCATCCCCACGTATCCCCTTAAAGTCCAAATTCTTCATAAGAATGATTGTCCATTGAAATGTTTGTCCAACCATGGATTAGGATTACAGAAGGAGTACATACAGTACAATATAGCACAATGTTCAAGGATAAATGAAGAGGTACCAGTACAAAAAAGAAAGAAAATAGATAAATATATGTATACATATATATATAGCCACAAGGCAATGATCAGGGTCCATGCTGATTGCAAGCCTTTGGATGCTTGTTGCTTATTTAATTGACTCTAGGCCAAGCCGATTGAAATAATTGCAAAAACATAAACTCGATTATTACAGCGTCACCCTGAGGTCAGTGGGTGTCATTATATATGGCTGAGTAGTGGGTGGAATTTTCAACTCACCTGTCAATTATGGTGTTTCTAGATGGTATGGCTTTTGCTGCACAAACACTTTTAGCAGAGAAAAATAATAGTAAGAAGAAATATTCACAGGGTCATAACAGGCAACCCTCAACCTAATATGACCTCAATAAGCAACTTGAAAACATATCACATGCATGATTTGCTACATTGTTGGCAAGTAGGACTTGGTGACTAACTGACTGAGTGAAGGTTGAGACATTTGGCAGAATAGAAAATGTTGTACATAGAGTACTAATTACAGTAAAACACTGAATGTCCATGTGGACTCATTGTTTGACATATCTGAACACCATTTGAAGCATGTGATGTCTAGTATCTAAAGAATGTCTGTGTTAATTTCAGTAGCATGTGAATGAAGACTTGTGGAGATACAGATGTTACCTGATTTTGCATATTTTGAAATACATAGAGTGACAGACTTCTGAATTGAACATAGCTTGCATTGAAGCGTGCTTTTCCAAATTTGATCTCAATTGCTGAAAATTTGTAGAGGGAGTAGCGAAAAATGGATATGGATCTAATTCAAAATGGTGGAAAACACAAATGTGCGTGGCTTATGTGGACTTCAAGGGAAAAAAGTTTGTGTGGTTTTGACTCACAGTTCAAAAGTTATAGGCCCAAATGTAAAATTTGTTGTTACAGCGCCACCATCTGGGCAATCGTAATTTTTGTTTTGTTTTTGTTTTTTTGTTTTTGAGTAGTGGGTGAGATTTCCAACCTATTTGACATGGTTTGGAACTGTAGCTCTTACAGTTGACATCCAGATAATTTTAGAGCACAAGAACAAGAAGAAAAATAATCCTAACAGATAGAATTGGGTTCCAGTACTCTTCACACTGGTATTCATGATATTCTAGTCATCCTCATTTAATGGTACCTGTAAGCTCTTATAATACTCTAAAAAGTGGGTCCAAATCTTCTTAAAGTTTTGCAAAGAGCCTTTAAGGGTATATCTGATTTTTCAAGTTTCAGAAAATGCATCGTGTCTCTAATCCATCTTGTGAAGATAGGAGGTGCTTGTTCCTTCCAGTAGAAAAGAATGAAATGTCTGGCAATCAAGGAGATAAATGCTATGACTACATGAACTTTGCCTTTAAAGGAGCAAGTCTCAGGGGTAAAATCCAAATAAGGCACTTATGAAATTGGAAGTATTTCTTTTTGAAACATCTTAGCGTAGGTGCTAAAGATGTTGGCCCAAAATATGCTAAATTTGGGGCACAACCAGAGTATATAATCCGCTGGTTGACTTTTAAAGTGAGGGCACGAAGGGTCTACATTAGGGAAAATTTTCGCCAGCCTTGCCTTGGTCAAATGTGCTCTCAAAACAATTTTAAGTTGTATCAAGCTGTGCCAAAGTCAAAGCTAAGTCAAGCACTGCCTCCCATTGATCATCTGTCATTTCCTCTCCAGGGTTGTTCTCCCAAAGTCTCCTAACATCTTGCAGTGAGTGAGGGATGATATTGCACATATTGTGATAGAGGGTAGAAATTAGACCTTTGCAATATGGGGATAATGATAGAATATGATCAACCGTGTTGTTCATAAGAAAGTCTGGAAAGGAAGTAATTTCTGGACAAAATGGAGATAACTAAAAAAGTGAGACTTTGGTAAATCGAATAAATGAGTTGTGCAAACGATCTTGCCATCCACATGTAGATTAGAAATAGACCCTGCTCCAAAGGTAGAATCAGAGAGAGAGAGGGTGGGAAGTTATAATTATTCTTAATGGGAGAGTGCACTGATCCTGTCTGCAACTTGAAATGCCCTCTAAATGTTCAAGAAGTGCTCTCCATGACAAATAAACTGATCTTCATGAGTAAAATTGGCAGAGTGCCCCTTTAAAATGTGTATATATGGGACAACAACCCAAACAAACTTATTATTACAAGAGGAAAAAGTTGCCCTTCTCCATCATTTCTGAATTAAGAAGTGATGCTGTTTTTATGTTGCAAAAAAATACCCCCCCAAAAAGCCAACAAAAGGTTACCAAATACATTAATAAGTCCTCTGTATTGTGATTTATGCTTCAGTTTGCAATCACAGTTACTATAAATAGGACAGACACACCGTTCCCTGAAAATTTTAGAAAACACACAGCCATCCTTTGACCTTAAAATCCAAAATTCACCTAAACTTTAATAACCAAACCTATTAAATTGTTATCAGTCTCCAGGTTCGGTCTAATTAAGGCCAAATGATCCCGACAGATCCAACTGTTCGGTGTGGGAATCTTTGTTTGTACACAGAATAAATCATTTAATTTTGTGTTGGCATACACAAATGATTAAAACTTATGAGATATCTATGCAAATAAAACTAACAAGTTAAAAAGGAACTTTAGCCAGACAGTATGTCATATTCATGACTACAACCCCAATGTGTCAGAATTTGGATTCTTCTCCATTCCCAAAACAGGGAGGCAGCAACATTCATGCTGTGCAGAAACTAGGCTACACTGTGCTTAACATGGCACCACACCGACTAATACAGGAAGAGGTTAAGTTAATGCATTCGGGAGAGAGAAAGTGAGAGAGAGCCCCCCCCCCAGTATTAAGGGAGAGGAGGGAAATGAAACTTTGCATTATTTTTAGAAGGAAATTATGTCTGTGCATCTCGGTAATTATAAAGCAATTCACAACTGACTGATAGGCTTCCGGTGGACTTTTTTTTCCCCCTTGCAACCTTATCTTTTCCTACCACAACTGCACAGACTCCTACATGCATTTTAATATGGTAATTATCGAGTGAATTCTAAACACTAACCAAAAGGAAAAGCTGGCGAAAGCATTTAAAATGGGATTCAGCCACTAGTTTCCTATATCAACACAACTCATGCGTCTCCTGCTTTCTGATTAGGAGGATTTATTCAGGGTATTTATAGCCTCATCTCTTTTGTGTAGACTGGCAGGCATGCTATTTACAGTATTTTTGCTGCCGTCATTTGGCTGATTTGCAAATGTGATAAACTTAGTCAATGAATAGGGGAGCTTATTATTAAGAAATGGTGTCATTGTTCGGCATAGGAGAGCACTGGCCAGTCTGAGCTATTCTTCAAGACGTGTATTCATGCCATAGTCTACATACATTGTCATGTATTATAATAAAGAGTACTCTTAGAAAGCTGAGTTTGCGGATTGTTATTTGCTTTTTATCCTCCCATAGAATGCACCTCAGCTGGGGAACAAAAAAAAAAGTGTTGTTTGACAACCCTGGTCCCAAAGATGTTTTTTGGCAGCTAAAATAAATGGATACAGAAGGAGAGAGAGAGTGAGAGGAGGAGGCGAAGACCTCCCCACGGACTCCTCTATCTCCAGGCAAGTTTTTCTCTCGTTTGATGGAGCGCAACAGACAAGAGTTTTCTCACTGAGGCAAAGTTAAGGGGAAGCAACAACTGCGGTGCCATGGGTGAAAACATCTTAGCTCACAGTTTACTGAAATTGGTTGTAGCAGAAAGGAAACCAAAGTTGCTCCTTTTCCTCTTTGTTTAAGAGATCACCGAGGCCAATGGATCCATTTGTTTCAAGTTTATATTGTAGTGGGATGGGCGGTGCTACTCAGGCTTCTTTGGTTTTTCAGAAGTCTTCTCTTACTGTAGCGCACTTCTACTGTCAGTTTCCTTCTCACTTTACATTCAGCGGTGGTATCCAGTTATTCCAGTAGGAGCAAGTTAGAGTGGGATTGTAGCAGATGCATTTTTAATAGGGTGTAAAACATCAAAATCAAAGATTTTCTACACTGTTTAGCTTGTAGTTTAGCTGAGTAAATGCCAGCGCTGTCCTGTATCGCCTTCTGAATTCAAGTCAGTGTTGAAGCTGCTGAAGTGTGACTTCACAGAAAACATAGTGAGATATGCTTTAGATGAAGGAAGGTAAACTCTGTATCCACGTTTCTGATCGATGTTGACAATGCTTATTAGGGGTGTAACGGTACACAAAATTCACGGTTTGGTATGTACCTCAGTTTTGGGGTCACAGTTCGGTATTGCAGAAAAAAACAGAAAGAAACATAGAAAATCACATAACTTATTGATCTTTTGTTTTGAAAAATGTAAACATCCAACAATGGCTCATTGGCCAAAACTATTACTGAAACAATTTAGTTGTGCTGCAGTGGAAAAGGAAAACAACCTTTCTGTTTCTCACAAGGAGTCAGGACACCTGCTGACAGCTGTTTATGCTGATTTATGGTCTAACTAGGCACATGCATAGATAGACCTAAAAGGGGCTTGAGCACCTGCCGTTTGGCCTCCCAGAGAGAAAGGACCTTTTTCTCAGGGGTCTTTTTTAAAAAATAAATAAATTCCTGTTATTCATGCTACATCCAGCATGACACCACAATATACTCAGTGCTTCATCTCGTTTATGAGTGTAGCTGACAGAGAATTTATATTATTATGTTAGCGTTAATAGTGTTTGCAATTACAGCAAGGTAAAGTGACTATAATTGAAGTTAGTTATAAAGTTGTGTCTTTATCTCTCCAAAAGCTACAAGATAATGATGATATAATGCACTTAAAAAATACGTTTTCCTCCCCTCTGTAACAAGCAGCCAAAGAGGTGCATTCAATGTTAGCTAGGTTCATCTGAGTTTGTAGCATCAAATAAATCTGCATTAGCTATAGTCAGCAGTGATGTTGTCATTGTGTTTGTGTTATTAATGTCAGACATTAAAGTAACGCCTAATGTAAGATTACTACAGTAAGCAGACATATTTCCTTTCATTGTATTTTATGTGTTAAAGTCCAGTATTATGATATGATATGTGAATTGTAGCAATGTCTGAACCAACCTCAGTCATTGGTTTGTGTAAAATACACACATTAATAATAGATAAAGGACCATATTTTAATAATAGTGTTGCACTTGGTCAGTGTTATGGGTCTCTCGTTTGTCATTCTGACGGCAGCAACACTACGGGGTAACCAGGCTACCTTGGCTCATGGATGTATTATAAGTGCTGGATACCAGACCAAAAATAGCACCTATTCAGTCCAATAAGAATTGTTTGTCTGGCGCTTTACACCAAAAAAGTTTCCAGCTTCCAGGTGTACTTCCTGGGGTGTGTGGCCTACTGAATATGCACAGTAGTGTTCACCCATTGGCCCCGCCTGGAAGTTCTTTACATTCTGTACCAAGCAGTTCAGGACAAATACACGTACCTAACACCTCTTATGCGTATTTTATCCTGTGTATGGTGTCGTAGTAGAAGAGAACTGATCCAGCCTGATGGTGTTCTACCCAGAAGACTGTCCAATTTTCCTTATTTTTGGAAAGAATCATAGAGTACTCTTTTGTGCACAACTGAAAGAAGAATGATGTTTTATTTCACTTTGGTGAGCCTGTGACATTTTGAAAATCACCATCGTGTCCGAAATATCATACCAAATGAATCATCCACCACCATCTTTCAACCAACTAAGAAAAAACAAAACACAAAAGCCATAGCCCACCTTTAACGCTGATTGACGATGAATGGTACCAGGTTCACTGTCATTCATGAAACCATGATCACATAAATTAACATTTCGTGTCGGTGGTGTCGGGTGGAACATTAATGTTGGTCACACACTGAGTCACAGGAATGACACAGGAAGAATTTTTGCCTCTATTATCACCTAATCTGATACAATAGCCTTCCTCAATAATAAAGAGTAGTCTGATCTCAGCATTAAGTTTATCAAGCTGTACATGAGGCTAATTCAGCCAGATAAATAAGCCTTAGCTGTGTTATTTCATTGTGCGTCGAATCCTTGTGTCTCCCAGTCCTAGCAGGTATATAGCCTAACTCTCCAGTTTTTATCCTCTCAGTATATAACTATGATTTGTCCTTTCTTCTGTCCCTTTCTCTGTCTTCCTCTCTCTATCTCTTACTCCCTCCTGGGTTAGCTTTGCAGCCTAGCCTGTGGGCCCAGGGATGTTGTATTAATTAACTCGCCTCACTGCACTCTCATCAAGCTGCCGGTAAATGGCCCCGCTCCAAGTTTCCCTCCCGGAGCGCACCAAGATGGCAGCATCCGTAAACAACTTCAAATTTACGGTGCTGCAGTCACAGCAGCGAGGCCCCTGCTACTCCTTATACTGAGGGAAGGCAGGCTGGAGCGTGCAATTCAAACAGAGCCCTGCTCCACATGCTGCTGTGTGGTTTAATATGTAAATGCATTTTCGTTAGACTCAAACTGCCATTGCAGTCATCTATTTTTCCTCTACCTCTCTGACGTCTGTGATTTGCAATTGCTGCTCGGAACAAAGTGCAATCTTTTTTAATGTGTACCGCAGTACGGAATGTGCCTATTGCTCAGCAGTGGAGCAGTCATAAACAACTTTGTATACCTTTTACGTGGCATGATTAAAATGGGTGCAAATCTTTGTCAATATTAACATGGTTTGACAAGCAGCCATGCAAATGACTCTGCTCCTCAGAGAGAGTGCAGACTGTAATGAGGTAAATACTACAGTGTGTTTCTGTAGTCGGGATGTCAGTAGCAGTCGAGCCGAGCTGCTGAGGAAACTCAAGGTGGGTAAATACAACCCACAATCCTGGAGAATTCCCAAGCCATACTTTAGCTTTGATTACCTACTACACATAATAAAGTCCAATCACAATGGACATTTTTATGTAGTATTTTGTTAGAAAAGCCATCTAGTATAATTTTTTCTCTTTTTTAACCATGCTTTTGGTTCATGGTGAAATATAATTAATGGTGATGTTTTAATAAAGTCCACTTTTCACTTTAGTCTACCTAAAACACACAAATGAATGCTTTGTCAAAATAAACACAAAAATCAGTTCACAATAAAGCCAAACCTGCTAAATCAATCAAAAACATCTATTTTGACATGTTCACAGGGATGATTATGCTTTTCTTACTGTCGTAACAACACCTTTTTCTCATGTTGAGCATTTCAAATGCAGCATTGTCACACTAAATCCAACCTGAGTTGGTCAGGAGCATCTCAGTGAAATGCAATAAGCTAAGAAACAGAGTGTGAGTCACGCTACCAACAGCGCAACACAGCAGCTCTTCATTCTGAAGGCCAGGCTCAGAAATACACCGACCTAGCATCATCCATAAACAATGATCTGAGGGTTTCTTTTTTTTTGTGGACATAGCTTCTGTCTGTTTTCTCTCTCAGTGGCAGCAGTGGGCGAAAATAGCCCTCGCAGAGACACACCCAGAAGAGAGTCAAATCAAACATCATTATTCCCTGTAAATATTGTGAAGAGATCTCATCTCCACTGGCTGCAGAGGAAATGAGGGACGAGGCACTATTCCTGGTGTGCTCTGGTCAACCTTAAATCAGACCTTATTACAGCAAGAACAGATGCTGGTGAAGCAGCCGGCAGCAACTTCACCCTCCGCCCAGCACACATGTAAACATGGACATGCAGAATACACATCGCATAAATGTATGGGCATATCATAACCATGCAAAATGCATCCAGATGTGCAGCACACACAAACTGACTTCTTGTACAAACAGACACTAATGCTGAGCTTTCATCAAGGCCTCATGCATATATCAACAGACACATCGGGGTGTTGCAATCTGTCAAGTATGCTCACCAAGCCTCTACACTCATACAGGCTTTCTGTCTCTGTTTCACACCCAAAATGACATTTTACAGAAGCACATTAGATGACATGAGAGCAAAAGAATAAAACTGTCATTGAAGGGAAGTAGTTACATGACATTACAACCTTAGCTGATAAAATTGCAGTTTTAATATGCTTGCTTTATTGTTCCACCAGTGATGCTAGAAAAACACTACAGCTGTTACAATCGTGCACTACAAAGTCCTGGGGAAGAGAAATGAAATTACAGTACTAAACCTGACACAAGCAAGTAACAGAAAGTGCTCCACGTCACCCTCACTGTCATTCATATCATTGCCTGCAGTTACTGTGGAAGTAGTAGAAAATGGCCAGAACTGCAGCAGCTTCTCAGACTGTGTTGCTGCGATGAGAGAACCTGACACTCGTAGCTACAGCTGCTGCACAACGGGAGTGGGATTCTCCTTTCCTGAGCCTTTTGCCATTTCTTAGGGATATTACAAGTCTATTACAGTGATAGGTGTGACAACATCATAATAAAGGAGGAAAGCATGACAGTGCAGTCAGTGTTTTTTATTCTAGCTAACAATAACCATGTCTGGTATTGTTACACTAATGTCAGTACCATGTTAGAGAGTCATGTAAGTGAGGATAAAGATGGTACTTCAAACGTTGGTAGAATAATTTGCACAATTCTATACAACTGCAGCAGCTGCTTTATGCTTTGTCCTCTTACTTGTTGTCTTCCCTGACACAGTTCAAAAGTATTCTACTAAAAAAATCTTTCCTCTACTTGCTGTAATTCAGTTGCAGATCAGCATCGTGATTATCTGTCTGATTGATCTAAGTGTAAAATGTTAGCACAAAGGAGTTCCTCAAGGATCTATTTTGGGTCCTGTCCTGTTCTGAAACTGTCTTCCCCAGAAAAATGTCTGAATAAGTCATTGGTCCAAAACAACATTACATTAAAGTGACAAAGCACTCTAGTGGCCATAATTATGGTGGCGGAGGAAGGAAGAAATAAAGCAATGTTATTACAGAGCGAAAAAGTTGGGAGGAGGTCAGGTGGATGCATTGTTCAACAAAACATTGGACTTTAACACAGGAGATTGCTGTTTGTTTCCCTTTTCTGACAGCAAGTCCATGTCCTTGATTGTTCCCAACCTTAGTCACACTGTTATTATTGTAACCACGATGACAACTTCCCCTAACCATCAACTATGATTGGTGTGAGGAAGTATGTAACATCACCTTTTTCCAACTGAGCCCCGTACACTTCAGACAAGGACGTCAGTGCTCATAGTAAGAAGCTGTTAAATTGGTTTTCAGAGCCTTTAAATATTTTACTAACTACAGGATTGTGAGGGTTTGAAAACTCAATCTGTAAACTCTTGAGGAGTGTGCAACATTTTTTAACCATTTTGTCATGGGGAAGTTAAGCAGGAAGTCACAAATGATATTTCTATACCACCACAAAGTTATTTTTAGAGAATATCTAGGTTCATGTTATCAACTAATAGTTAAATAGACATTTTAAAATACTTTTTTGTTACAGCAGTAGTTTAATCTCTCTTAACTTAATTGGTTAACTTGATTTAGAATACACTTGCATGCTGTACATCCTTTTGTCCAGCAGGGGCCCCTAGTGAGCACTCACAGCCTGGAGAAATGAACCCATTTTTAAAAACTATTGGCTGGGAAGCCTTGCTGCTTAAAAAAAAAAGCCTTGTTTGACCATCACTAAAAAAGAAAGATCATCAATAGCAATCACTACGAGAACAGACTCTGTCCCTGAGACAAGGGCTGGTGTACTCAGTAGTTTCTTCCGAGCTGAAACACATCTTTGATTTCTAAAGTCAACAGTCAAAGGCATGGATTTCCTCTCTGTTCTCCTCAGACTATTGGTGGGAGCTGAGAAACAGGAGAGAGGAGGAGAGAGAGACAGGGGAAGAAGCTATGTTTTGTTGATTGCCGTCCTTGTGCCGGCGGCTTGCCACAGCCGCTATTCTTGGGGCTTGTTTTGCGTGGGGGGTTGAGAGAGAGGAGAGATTCTGCCATGGCACTGCAAAATGAGAAATGACACGGTTTCCCCAAACGTGGCGCCTCATCGGCCTGTTATGGATTAGTTAAGGCTGTTATTCTAATCTGCACCCCTTTTCTTCACTGCCTCATTATGGAATGAAGGTGCCAAGGCCTCATAGGGAGAATAACATGGAGCCCTGTTAAGAGTCGTTAGGGAAGATAGATGATGCCTTGTTGATGGAAGTCAGTGCTGATCTGACAGCGCTGGAGGAAGCAAAGCCTCAACCATTTGTGATGTAAGAACTTAAATCCAATCACTGAACATGTTTGACCGTGGACAGCGAGAAATAGGAAGACAGCAGAACAAGGTCCTATACTGAGCTGAAGTCTTTGATGTCTGACAAATGGAAATATGATGCAAAAAAAGACACATTCAACATTGTAAATTACACTATGTAAGCCACATGACATTTCTGTCAGTGGTAGTAGGGAGAGAGGGACACTTTCACATGCAGTGTTTTTAAAAAAAGGTCTCATTTCCTTTGACCTTCAACATTTAATTAATTTCAAGCCGGTCAAAAATGATACTTCAATTCCATTTCACTGTTTTCGACTTTCAATTGACTCATTTGGATTTGTGTGCAATCAACAAGGACCACTGATCACTACTTATCCTCTTACATAGACAGGTGCAACATGTCTAGCCCTTTGTAACGGCTTGTTAAAAAGAATATTTCAGGACGTGCTTAATGGAAGAATCACACATAGAGAGAAGGTACTTGTGAATTTACCTGTAAATTATCCATGACACTGGGCCATTAAAGGGATCATATACAAGTCACATAAAGGACCACTATTCATCCACTCCACCCCAATCAGCTTAAAGGCCTTTTCATTTAAAATGTTCAAGAGTGCTTCATTGGTGGATGAAAGACAATGTTCTACAGAACACAAATACCCTATGAACAACTGTAAATCAGTAGAGAGTGAGATAAATTACAGTCTCAGCCTAACTGATTGGTAATTAAAGTTTTCTCCAATGCAATGAACAATGAGGGACATGGCTGTGTCATTGATGATGTTTACTACCCTTGCCCTTTTGTTTGATGGAAAAAGTAAAAAAAAAAATCTTTATTACATTAAGAAATGTATGTTTACAAATTTAAGTTGTATATTTGAGTTAATATGCAAGTTGTCACATATTCAATATTTTGATCCTAAAATACTTCAGTTTTAATACTTTTACTTACCTCATGTTTAACCTACACTACAGCATGTCTATAAATCTCAGCATTCACATCAGAACTTTCAAAACATACCAGTTTTATAGCAGTAACCTTGCATTGAAATTTGTAGGTACTGCATGCAAAACGCCAGTGCTTTAATATCTGCAGACATGTTCCTTTTGTGCTTAAAAGTACACAAATTCTGTCACTAACCAACTCCTATTGTCCCACCTTTCAACACAAGGACACAAGCCCTCAACATATACAATAGGAAAAAACCATGAGATAAAACAGGCCTTTGTGTCTCAGTTATGCTGGAGAATTTGAACAGGAGTGTAGGTGCAAATTATAAATGGGCATAATAGAAAAGCAGGTGGACTATAAATCACAGTGGCAGACAGACCATATATGCAGATGTGTTTACATGCATCTGCTGACGTCAGCAGCTCTGGACAAAATGTACAAGCATGTTTTATTTATCTTCTGGCCCATTACATACCACGCTACAGTATGTTAGGTTTGCGGGTGCAAGGGGGTTATGACAGTGAGCAGCAAATGGGTGACATGATAATGGAGGGACCATCTGTGTGACCCTTTTCTTCATTAACACAGAATGAAATGTAGGGTAGGGTAAAGAGAAAGTGTATAGAGGACGAACTGCTGGAGCTCAAACCTCTACAATTGGCCGAGTGGGAACTGCCGGTCAAAAGCTACATCAGTGTACAGCTACTGTACATCATGGGCATCCAGGATAAAGGTTTTTCCTACACTAGAAAATCCAACCACTAGCACAAAAGTGCAAAAAAAAACGTAATAAACCACCTTGTACTTAGGTTATTCCTAACTGGGTGTACTTCTGCTGTTTCCAGAAGAAATGTTTAAATAGGTGGCTAAAAGTAATGAGAAAGAGATAAATAGAAGGAATTGATAAATAGTATGGAAATGATTGAAATGCATAGATAATAGATAAAAGGTTCAAATAATTAGCTAAAAGTACTGTAACGAACAAGTTGAAATAGTAAGCTAAAATTAATGGATAAATAGTCAAAATAGTTACTTAAAAATAACAGATAGACAGTTGAGATAGTTATGCTTATATTATTGAATAAATGGTTGAACTAGTTGGCTAAAAGGAATACATAAAGAGTTGTATAAGGTTAGTTGAAAGAAATGGAAGAATAGTGGAAAAATGTGATGGAAATAGTTGAAAAAGCTAACTGATAAACAAAATATCTAAAAATAACAGAATTGAAATAAATGGATACAAGTAAATGCATTAACAATTGGCTAAATGTATGGATAAATGGTGGAAACTGTTAGCTATATGAAAGTAATGAATAAATGGTTGGAATATGCAGCTTCTGCCACTCAAAGTAGTGCAAACGCAAGTTTGAACAAAACAAACAGTTCAAGTTGTATAGAAGTAATACTGTGCCAATATCCACTTTTATAAAATTATTAGTGTTAAATAACATCCCGTCACAAATCAATTCAAATAAACACATTTAAAATATGGCGGCTACTGTTGATGAAATTCATCTGACATGGCTGGCTAATAAAAAAAAAAAAAAGGTTGAGTACCACTGCCGCAGACAGACAACATGGTACCACAGCAAGGTAATGACTTTTTCTCCCTTTAGTTTTGCCAATGGCACTTTCCATCAAAATACACAATGAATTTTTTTGGCCTTTTGCATAGCAGGCACTGAGACGTCACTCAGGATAAAACGGTATACTCTTCAGAGTTAAAAGCTCATTTTTGTCCCTTGTACTTCATCTTGTGATCTGAAGGTCTGCTTGTCCAAAGCAGTCAAAAAGAAGTCAAAGTAATTTTCAAGCATCAGTCAGAAGACTGATGATTCACTGTGCTTCTAGCAGAAACCCACAGACTAAAAATGTGTTCTTTACATCAAATAAGAAGGATAAGACATGATGGCCATTAACTACTAAAGCCTCTAGCCTAATCTTGTTTTTAACAGCATGTAATCACAACATATAGCTAGAAGATGTCCAATCATGTAACTTGTCTGCCATGATGAGACCAGTTTCAGTTGGGAGAAGAGCCTCAAACAAGATAAGAACCAAACATGCCGTCACTCAGCTCAAAGCTCCTCACATCAATATCTGTTTCCAGTAAAGCACAGCAAACTCGACAAGTGCCATGCAATCTTAATATTGACAAAAAGGATGCTTTTAAACTGCATAAATGACTCCTTTCAAACTAAAAACTGCTGTCAGGAAAGATTATTTATGTTCTAACATGCAGGCTAATGGAACAGTAAATATCGTAGAGACTGAAAGCTTTTTAAGCAGCGCATAGATTAGCCTCCTTATCTTCCGCTAGCCACACAGAATGCTAGAATGACTAGATGATTGAGCGTGCTGTAAATTGTTTTCATTAAATTGTGCATCAAGCTGGAACTTTTCCCTTCTCCAAACAGTGAGTACTTTAGAGAAGCTTTTCTTTACAAAAAGGCGGTGTGGTTTCCATCTGCGTCCTTGCAATGCCCCTAAAATGACAGTCGGGCAGTGTGAGGTGTCAGCGCGGTAGGGAAGCACACTTCAAAGCAGGCCATTTCATCTTCAGCGAGGCTGTCGGCCTCAAGTGGAGCATGAGATAAAAAAAAAGGGGAAAAAAGAAAAAAAAAAAATCAATACTCTATATCAGGCTTCTTCCTTCAAGCCTTGTGCTGCTCTTTGTGACAGCACATTCAAGCCAGCACCTGAACTCTGCCTCAATTATGTGTTGAGGTTACTTGGAAACAGATCATCATTTTTTCCAGAAATTTGATTTTGAAGGCTTGAAAATGACGTGTATTTAAACTACTGTGTATTTGTCCTTCCTTTAACTTCATCCTATTGTGCAATGAAAAGGTAAAAGACTATGTATAAAATGGCAGCTGCAATTTAAGGTCAGAGATTGAACTTTACACCTAATCTCAGTAGCAATCAACAAGTGTAGCATTCATTGCTAGAACAAAAACTGTGTTCTTAAGAGTGATTTTCAAAGAAAAACGAGATGTCAATAATTCAAAGAAAAATGATGAAATGTCGCTGATAAGCATGTATTGAATCAGGTCACATTAAAAGGAATATTTTGACATTTTGGGAAATACACTTTTTTCGCTTTCTTGCCAGAAGAAAGATGAAAGCATATCACTCATGACTGTATGATAAATATGAAGCTACAGCCAGGAGATGTTAGCTTAACACAAAGACAAGAGGGGAGGGGGCACAGAGGGAGAGGGGGGACAGCTAGCCTGGCTCTTTCAAAACAGAATCTTTTCAGCACCTCTAAAGCTCATTAATGAACACATTCTCTCATTAGTTTAATCCATACGCTATACATTTATACCATAAGTGTATAAATGACAAGATGCAGTGTCACAGTGCCAGACTATTTCTTGGCTAGGCGCAGCTACTTCCTGGAGTTTCAACTAGTGGTTGTCTGGCAATGTCACAGTGATAAGGGTCCAGTGAGCTTTAGGTGCACCGGTAAACAGACGAGCCATTTCCCCCTGCTTCCAGTCTTTATGCCAACCTCAGCTAAAGACCTGCTGATGTGACTTACCAGACAGACAAGAGTAGTATCTTTTCATCAAACTCAGCAATAAACTAAATAAACCCATTTCCAAAATATCAAGCTATTCCTTCAAGTTGTGCATTTTGCAGATTTTGAGGAACAAAGAGTTCAGCTGTTGAGTTTGGTTGTTCATGCTGCTCAAGATTCACTGGAATTAGAGGCAGATTTACAATATACAGTTTCCCTGGCCAACTTTAAAATGAATAAGATTTAAAGAGAGCAGAACAATAAAGTGATAATTTAAACACAAAACAGAATGGTGTGGAAAATTATAAATTGACATTTTTTCATGTTAAATTACCTGAAACATTTTTTTTAGCAAACAGGAAAAAAGGAATGATAAGATCCATTCACAAAGCTGCATTGCCCTTCAACTTATTTATTGATGTACTGAACATGGAAAAAATCCAAAGTATCCAAACACAAAGTAAAGAACATGTACATCCTTTTAAATACTCAACAGAAGATATTCTATTCCAAAAATGCTGTGAACCAAGTCAGACTATACAACTTCAAATAAATAATCATTCTCACATTAAGAATTGAGATAAGAGGGGAGGGAGGGAACATATTTTCATGCCGGACCATTAGCACAATTTGTCAAGACCAAATCATCATGGAAGTTACAAAAAGAAAAATTATTTTTAATAATGGCAGGTCAGGCATGAAAAATGTAGTCCCCCACCCCACAGCAGCAAGTATCACAACTCATCTAGACTTAAAGTTTAACTTTTACAAGTAACACAAAGAAGGAATAGATAAACAAGAAAAAGCAGTTGCAAAGATAATTATATAATGCATAGCACACTGCTCATTTTAAGGGGAAGCATGACTAGTAATTGGTTTAAATACCAAGCAGGATGCAGGTGCAGTATTCAGTGCATCTAAAGCTCGACCGGCCTCCATTTGTTGTTAAAGATGAGTAAGATGTTGTTCGTCAAACTCTTGCAACCAATTTTGCTATTGTTAATGGAACTGCTTCACAGACCTTCCCCCAAAGTGAATAAAGCAATATACACCTTTTTACGATTTTAAAGACAGGTTATATGCATTACGTATATATATGAGTATGAAAAAAAAAAAAGTAATCAAATAGTTCAAAACTGTGGTTTATATCCATTCTTTACCACATAAATATATATCTATAATGTTTATATATAAAAAAACAAAACAAATGTCTATAGTTTCTTAATACCTTTTTTTTTTTTTTTACGAAGCAAGACTATCTACAGACCAAACAACCAACAAATTTGATGCACTGTAATGCTAGTCCATAGGACAACAAATAAAGTATTATAACTGAAGGGAAACTGAAATAAAAAAAAAGGTTAATATCCTAAATGAAAATACCTTACATACTCCATTAAAGAAAAAAAGAAAACGATATATATAATATCACACTTTCCAATGAAGTCCAAACTAGAACCAAAAGAAAATCTGCCAAATACCAAACATAAAAAAGGACTTATTTACATAGCTCAAAGCTCAGGAGTAATCCGTTCTTTCTTCAGACTAGTTTTCTTAAGCTGCTGCCTTCATTGGCTTGTCTTCAATCTTTCATACAAAGTATGTAAAAACCTTATTCGTTGATATTAAGACAATCAGTCTAATGATATATCGTAGGTACACCACAAAACACCATGGGCTCCGTCTGAAGTGAATCCTTTAGGAAGAACTGATTTTTATCCCCCATTTACCTTTTAAGATATCTCCGCGTTATAATTTTGCATGCACTTTTGCGAATAAGTTGTATTTTTGTCCGTTTCCAAATTAAGTCGGAAAGCGAGCTGCTAGTCATAACAACCAGGATGACGGGGGGCACCCACAGATGATTTTACAAATGAAACCAGCACTGCCATTGATTCTATAATCTAAAGATAATACAAAGATCTCAAAAGGTATCTTTTACATCATAAATCTCTCCAGAAATTTCAACCACTGCAAACTTTCTTGTAAAGTTCAAAAGCTCACAAGGTGTCATATGAAGATATTTCTCAAAGTATCCAAGTCAAAATATTTTGTTCCAGGTCCAGTAAAAAGTTTCTCCAAATTTTTCTTTTTATAAAAATAGATGCTTTTTAAACCCACATCAAAGAGGTTCTTAGCTCTTTGGCAAGGTACTGCTTTAAGAATTTTTTTTTTTTTTGTCTTTTATCCATTAAATTTACAATAAGCAACATTATGCAGCCAACCAATAACCAACTCATATTACAATAAACGGAATACTTACAAAATCAACAAAACCGCAAATAGTTCAAAATAAGTACTTGCTAACCACTGAAGGCATAACGCACCTAAGGCAAATCAGGACACAGAAAAATACAAAGAAAATCACTACACATAACCTTACAAGACTTACTGTTTCAAAGCAGATGCGCAACAAAATGACAAAACCTATAGTAACGTTTTAGAGGGTCCATCTGTTAAGACAGCAAAAGAATTCAACATCACAGGCATTAAAACCTGCAGTATTTTTTTCCTGTTTTTAAAGTATATTGAGAAGATTTAAAGCGTAGCAATGAAAAAAAAAAAGAAAAAGAAAAATCACATTGTTGGACGCTAAATATTGTTTTTCTTCGTAACACTGATTTACAAAGCTGTTTACTAATGTAGAAAGTTACGGTCGATAAGCTTCCATTTTCTGTTTCCATTTTCTGCTGAGTTTTCTAGAAACAATCTCAGTGGGTATTAGGCTTTGTGTGTTTTGTTGGTTTTGAATGAGACTTGCAGCACTCTGTCCCCAAGGCGGTATCCATTCAAGCTGGCGATGGCCACGGCTGCCTCGTCGTAGTTAGTCATGGTGACAAAACCAAATCCTTTGCACTTGTTTGTGTTGAAGTCGCGAATAACCTTGACGTTTGTGACAGCACCAAATGGCCCAAACATCTGCCAAAGGATGCTTTCATCTGCGTCTGGAGCCAGATTGTAGACAAAGATACACCAGCCAGTGCCTGCGTGCCCTGGGATGTTGATGCCAGCCAAGCTGGTCACCCCGTCAATGGCCATAGGGGAGAACCTGCTGTAAAATACAAAAAGTAACATGGTTCAAGGCAAGAGCCAAAATGAGGACAAAATGGGCCTTTTCATAAGACAAGATATTGTGCCAACAAGCCTAACAGATTTTGCCGAGTCTCTACAAGGATCATCACTAGTCATGTTTACATTTATACAGTGTTAAAACCTTTTCATTTCAGAATCTTTCATACATTAGATAATCAAGATATTCTTTGATAAGTATGCATATATTTTCTGTAGCCGGACCATAAGTTATGAGGGAAAAAAAACAGTTGAGCTGTCCTCCCGACTGTGCAGCAAACAGAGCAGCACAAGTCAACATGCTTGCACATTCAGTTATATCAGAGCAGCAGATTATAAATACCACTTTCCATACTTTCCCTTAGAAACTGTAGCTGCTTTTTGAAATCCTCAGGTGCCTACCAGGTTTCCAGAATGGAAAATTAATATACATGACAATTATTTACTATGTAAACAAAAACTGAAACTATAATGGAAAATAAAGTGGCATATTAAATTTGACATTTGTGCCAATTTTGGAATAAAAAGCACGCAAAAGCCCTGGTCTTTGGTAAATGTGGTATTACAGTTTGAAGAAACAAAATTCAAAGTGCATGGAAAGGCTATGAATTATTGCAGCAGGTGTCACGTAAGATTAGCTGCTCCAGTTGGCCTCTCAGGGAACATCCACCATGACAGGTGTGCTCCCAGCATCAAGGACCCAGAGAGAGATTTGGCAACGAAGACGTCAGCCAACGAGCGGGGCAGAAAAGAAATCACAAGTCTATTGTCGCCAGTGATAGGCCTTTGAGCTTTCACAGGACTGGACTTCAATCATACTCGAGGAAGACGTTCTTATAGAAACTGAACTTAGACAAACTGGTATCCTGGTGAATCCTGAAAGACATCTGATGCAACAAAGTTTAAAACAGGACAGCACTGTCCATAATAGATCAAGGTAAGAGCATGGAGCTCAAAATACATGTATGCAATTTTGTGCAATAGCAAGTAAGATTGTAAAATTCTGTCCTTTGTTATGTAGACAAGCAGTGCAGACAATGCTTTAATCTAGACATGTTGTGACATTATGTTGAGATTAAAGCACCTTACTGCATCAATGTCAGAAGCCTTACTTTATTCACAAACCTTTTGGGAGTTTTTTAAAGGAAGAACACGTTAAAAAATTACAGGTAAATTAAGTGTAAAGCACAAATGACTAAACTTGCTTAAGTTTTACTGGTGGCACTGGACTTGAAGGGATTCAAGTGTATGTTGTACAGCCTGGTCAATATCACAGAGGCCATCATCATGCCACCAAGATATACAGCTTCATCATACACGCTGGGAAAGTGACATCATTGCACACTTTGTCCAGCACTGCTGTTGTGTGTAGCTTTGTATTTTGTATAATGTGTCTTGTGCATTTTTTGCTTTGGTCTGTTTGTGCCATTATGTTTCATTTGTAAGGGACTGCAGATGAAAATTAGCTTTAAAGCTAACCCTAGTGCAGTACATCAAGTTTTAAATTTATGTTTAAAACTGTACATTGTCCCAGTAAATACGACTTTAGAACACACTGCTTCCAACACTCTGCAGCTGAGCAGACAATGTGCGATGTCTGACCATTAATTTACTGTGCAACTGCAAAATACTCCGTTACATAGAGTATATTTCTTAAAGCATGGACCTGGAGCCTTGTTTGGTATCATGAAGTGTTTCTGCATGTTATTCGTCTTAAGTAGTAAGGATGTAGAGGACAGGCGCCTCGATGTGAATTTTAAAAAGTGGGTTAATATTTATTCTGATAAACCTTATTAGTCAAATCAAGTAGGGATCTTCCAAAGTTACAGTCATTAGTGCAAAATAGAGTAATATAGTATAGTAATACTGCATCTCCTACAGCTCAGCAAGGAAACATTATCCAGGGAATTCTGTACTAAAGTGACCCGAAATGTGGAAGAAACCTTTAAACTGTGCGACAACAATGATTGTGTTTTGTATGTCAAAATAAACAAGTTCAAGATGGGTCTAGTAAAATAGTGGTGGCAATCAAGTGTCAGACTGCACCATATTAATTTAAGGCATGTCAGATTGTGTAATGAATGCGCAGTCAATTACATGCACTGCGATGGAAGTAGGGAAAAAAAAAAAAGTCACGCCGACCGGTGTATTCTGCATTATTTCATGTTGTAATCTGATTAGTTGGTTTGTAAACATGGGCCCTAGTAGCAGTCAAATTGTGAAAATTTGGCCCTGAAGTTCTGAGACCATCAGAATTTTGCCTCAGGTTGTCTTTGGTCACGAAAGCTCCAAATCAGCTGTCTGCGGACGTGTTTCACAGTGTGATCTAGGAGCACAGCTTTGGATTGACTTCATAGATTTGACTGCCTCACATTATCTAGTTAGTTGCCCCGTCACTTACACTGAAACACTAGAGGAAGAGACTCCCTGCTGAATGTGTTTATACATGTATATCATGAGCAGAATGTTTTATTCCCAACATCAGTGTCAGTCACCAAAGAATCCAGCATCAGTAAGCTGTAGCATTGAAAATCTATTGGCCAAAGAGGAGCAGGTAGCCTTCAGTGACAGCCACCACTGGTCTGAGGATCATGTTCCCTAAACTACGCTACATACAAAATATAACATGTGTGCCTCCTGCACACATGCTAAATATTTACATCATCACTTTCTGTTAAGACAAACAGCCTGATTCACTTGCACCATTTGGATTATGTATATATGTGTTTGTACATTGTGTGTGTGTGTTTGTTTGTGTAGGGGGCGGGGGGGCTGCACACAAGCATTTCGCTTTAATCAACAACCACATATTTAATCAGTGCTACCTTATGCAGCGTTAACTACCTTTGCAATGTTGCCAGGAGCTCATGCAAGAAATAAACACAAGGAATGAAAATAAGTGTTCCATCAGCTCCCTCATGTTAGGTTTGAATTTCCCACAGGGTCAATTAAAGCAGACTATGAAATCTAGAGAAAGAAAAATCAGTTTACCTTTTGACTCCATAGGCCATGTTCAGCAGATTGTCCAACCTAAAAAATAAGACCAACACACGGACACATTACTCTCCATATACTGGAAGCTTTTCATGAGGTTGATGAATACCTTTTGACAGGATGACAGAGATGAGTAATAGTTCTGATACCATAATTAAAGTGAGTTGTTCTGCTCATGTGCTTCCCACACCTATCAGGTTCTTATTAACTAGGTGACTGAACTTGTTAGGTTAAGCTAGAAATACTGCAGCAAGGCCTCATAAGCTTATTACATGAAAACCAGACTTCCAGAAATGGAGATTTAAAAAAAAAAACAAACAAAAATTTTTTGCATACCAAGGTCAATCAGTGGACTAAAAAGCTGATTCACTTATGGATTCATTTCCAGATTCATGGCCACTAACTTGAGCTTATGTCAAAAAAACCCTCACACCACTGATTGAATTATCCCTCAGAGTATTGCTCATCTCATTTCCATATTTGTCAAAAGCTTCTCAAGCTGCATTGTGTGGTAGGCCTACATCTGCAACAGGAGGAACACAGCAAAGTTGAAAATGTGAATATGGGGATGAATTATTCTGTCCAGAGTATTGATGAGCTCCAACACAGAATATTTTCATAATACTGCTGTGAAACAATTTAAATGCTAATTTCAAAGGCCTCATAGGGTCAGTAGATTCAACATCACTAGCAGTATTAACTCTAATCAGTGTTTTTTTTTTTTTGGTGTGCCCCTTTTACCTGAAGCGTTGTGCCTGCTGTGCGAGGGGTCCTGGGTACCTTCGATTGGGTGACTGATACAGCTGGGACAGCAGTGCCTGGCTGGTCTTCTGGCTCGGGTTGTTCGCAAACTTGACTGTAATTGGTTCTGTGGCACCAGGCGGCTTCTGACAGTTCAGACCCTTGATGGCCTCCTCAGCCTCAACTCGCCGGTCAAAACGAATGAAGCCAACCCCTCTGGAAACGCCTGAGGAGAGACCATGAACAAAAAGATAAGTCATATGTAGAGTTTCTGCTGTACAAACACTCACACCTGATCTGCAGGGTCAATTTCACTGACACGGATCAAACAGTAATTTAGGAGTGCAAAAACAGATTTCTCTAATTTATTTCACAGTGCCATGATTCTTTGAATTGAGAATCATGAGGTGATATTTATTTAACAGCTGAGAATATATTTGATATATTTTTTGAATCAAGAGAGGACAGGAATTTTGAGCATTAATCCACAAGTCACTGAAAATATAGACTCTGATGTTTTACAAACGTTTCTGATGTGAATAAACCTTTAATACTGGTCACTAAAGACAACATACAGTGGTGCTTGAAAGTTTGTGAACCGTTTAGAATTTTCTCCATTTATGCATGAAAATGACAAAAAATATGCATACTTTTCACACAAGTCCTAAAACTACATAAAGGGAACCTCAATTCAACAAATGAGAAAAACACGACACACATTGATTTAAGTGTTTCTGGTAACTGTTTATTAGCCCTGCACATCGTCTTAGAGGAATTGTAGCCCATTCGTCCTTACAGAAGAGTTTCGCCTTTGGGATGTTGGAAGGTTTCCTTGCATGACCCGCCCATTTCAGGTCCTTCCACAGCATTTCTATAGAATTAAGGTCAGGACTTTGACTCGGCCATTCCAAAACATTAACTTTCTTCTGCTTCAACCGTTCTTTGGTTGAACAACTTGTGTGTTTAGGGTTGTCGTCTTGCTGGATGACCCATTTTCTTTTGAGCTTCAGTTCACGGACGGATACCTTGACATTTTCCTGTAGAATCTGCTGGTTCAACTCCGAATTCATTGTTCCATCAATGATTGCAAGCTGTCCTGGTTCAGCAGTGTTCTTTTTGGAGAGTAGTGGGTTTTTCTTTGCAACTCTGCTTTGCACACCATTGATGTTCAATGTTCTCCTGATGGTGGACTCCTGATATTGACTGTAACCACTGCAAGAGAGGCCTTTTGTTTCCTAGATGTTACCCTTGAATCCCTTGTGACCTCCAGGACTATTATGCACCTTGCTCTTGGTGTGATGTTGTTGATCGACCACTCCTGGGGAGAACAACAATGGTGTTGAATTTTCTCCATTTGTACAGATCTGCAGACAGTCGACTGGTGGAATTCAAACTCTTTAGAAATGGTAACCCTTTCCAGCCTGGTGAGCATCAAGGACCCTTCTTCTAAAAAGGTCCTCATAAATCTCCTTTGTTCAAACCATGACACCCTATCACAAACCTGTGTTGTGAAGCTAAGTCTTTGATAGTGAAGACCAATATTTCTCTTCTTTTAATAAGGCAGGGTCTGCCACACTCACATTTGATTGTTATCCAACTGACTGAAACACTCAACTCTAATTCCTTTTCAAATGAATTGATAATCCTAGAGGTTCACATACTTTTGCTTCACAAACAGGTAACATTGGATCATTTTCCGCAATAAATAAATGAAGTGTAAAGTTTTTGTCTCATTTGTTTAATTGATGTCTATCTAATTTTAGGACTTGCATGAAACATATTTATGCAGAAATAGAGCAAATTCTAAAGGGTTCACAAACCTTCAAGCGCCACCATACACACGTGCATACAAGAACAAAACCAACACCAAGAAAATGTGACCCACACAGAGAAATACTGCCAAAACTGCTGCAAATTAAAAAAAAAAAAGGCAGAAGACAAACAGACTCACTACAAAAACAAAAATGTTTATCAAGAACATAAAACTGGGGAACACGGATGAACAGACTTGTTTTGACTGGACATCGACAAAGATACTGAAGCTTTCCCATCAAGGGTCATTTGGAAAGCAGCGGGAAAAAACAAGACCAAAGACTGTGATGAGCACGAGTGTCCTACGAGGGTAGTAAGAGAGGAAAATAAAATAAACTCTTTAAACATCACTGAACAGTGTTACCAATTATAAATTAATGTGTGTATGCATGCATGCATGTATGTATGTATGCACATATGTAAATTCACAAGGTTTTCCTTTTTCTCTCCCTCTCTCTCATTTTATCGTCTTTCCTCTGAACCCTTCCCCACACATACCTGTACATTCCCATGGCAGCAGAATTCAACACGTATGTGTGAATTTCTCCCACCAACATACTGTACATAATTCTACAACTGTCCTGGATTTAATAATCTTGTATCAGTGTTTTCTTTGTTTTGTTGGATCAATGTTTAATGTTTAATTTGTGCCACAATTTGTGGCACACTGCAGTAATACAAACATTTATAAATTCAAACTTTACTCATTAGTTCAATCTTTACACACGGCTAACCCTAACCCTGCATTAAATTAGCTGCTGCTAGTAGTTCCATGGTGAAGTGATACTGATTTAAGTTGGCATTAACAACACTTTCCCTATATTATTTCTTTGCTACCTGGGTAGCCACAGTTTACAAGCTGCTTGTTGCCATTTGTTAGAAGCCAACAAATCTTATAAGTTCAGATGAACATTGCTGCCTTAACTTATTTACCTCTTATTGCCCTCTTGGGTCATCCTTGCATTCTCTCTCTTTATGGTCTTGTTTTCCTGCTGCCTGACAACAAGCCTTGAGCTGCAGTGAATTAGCTTTTTTTGATTAAAAACAAAAGTCCATCACAGTTATCCCTACCATGTTTCTTCTCTTGTTGCATATTTTTTGTTGGTTTGAAAGGAGCTTGGTTTCTTCTTTTAGTGCACATTTCTTTATGTTTGTCCATTTGCTTTTGGTTTTCGTTTCAGTATTTGCAACATTTGCTTTAATTCTTGTAACCATTTTGTCCAGAGGGGCCACTTTATTAGAAGCTTCTGAAAATAGAGCTTCAATTTAGTCTGTGTCTACCCAGTTTTGACTCTTAAAATGTCAATTTGTGAGGGAGATTTTGGTGATTGGTTTTCCCCTTTATTTACAGTTGGATTACAGGTTTTTTTCATTAATACTAAAGTAAAACTGAAAGTGAATTCTCCAGGAACAAATGGTCCTGTGTGTTTGAAAAATAAAGACAACCATTCCCATAATGCGTGCCTGAAGGAATATACGTTTCAGCAGCACACAGGGATAGAACCATTGGGAAATGTCTCAGTGAAAGATTCTGTTTATTAGTGTTTCATAAGGGCTCTGCTTCCACATGACAGCTGAGAAATAGAGAATATAACTGCTCTAAATGCATTTCATTTCTTGCCATGAAACAGGCATTGCATGTACACCTCAGGGATGGGAAGAGAAAGGGGGAGAGAGCAAGAGAAGGTAAGTGCAGGCAGAAGGGAGATTGGAAGGGGAAAAGAAATTATGAAGCATTGAGTCCTGCTACTTTACACCCATTTCATATTCTATCCATCTATGCATATTTATGAACACCTCTAGTGGAAAATTGCATTTTTGGGATCTCACACCACCACCTCTGATGTATTTCTCAGGCCTGGCTGTGTCATTTTGTTAGGGGGGGAAGTAGAGAGAGCTAAGAGGTAGTGCAAAAAAGGAACAAAAAGAAAGGGGGAAAAAGCAAAACCGTGTGACAGCTGTCATGTCCCACTCACCAGTCACCTGGTCCACCAGAATGCGTGAGGTAATGATGCGTCCATACTGAGAGAAGAGCTGCTCCAGTTCTTTCTGAGTCATAGTTTTTGGCAGGCCACTGACGTACAAATTTGCATCTCTGATGGAGGCGGAGCTTGGACGCGCATAGGAAACCTACAGGCAGAGACAGTTCACATGACCACCGGCACACTAGTCTTTTACAGTTTTATCACCTGCAGTACTGCAGGCACACATCTCTACAACAAGTTGCCTAAGATCAGAGTAGACTGTTCATCACCTTTTTGTTCCAACTAACAAGAGTAGAGAACATGTGCTGACCCATTTCTAGCAGAGAGAATGAAAACACTAACTTTAATTTAATCTGCGAGTTCACTTGAAATATACTCATGTCAAGCTAATGGCTAATGCGAGCAAACCTAATGGCAGATGCAGTTCCTGTTAGAGCAAAATGTATTTGCTGAAATAAAAGCCTGTTATTTATAGTCTGAAAACTAATGTTCAGTTTATGGTTTAGTTTCCAGACTATATGAAATGATGTCAATGCATACAAAGTTGATGTAAACAGGCAAAAATTAACGGATACAGACTCACTCCATATGGAGGCAAATTGTCTTCCCAATTTTAAAATATTTCAAGTTAAGCAAAAGTTCTTGCTTTTCCCAAATCTTTGGAGCTCTATGCATGTACAGTCTAGAGGAAAAGGAAAATAAGACAATAAGATAAGCAATTTGAGTTTTGAGTAGGAATTAAGATCAGTGTGAGTTGGAGTGCACACACTCTACAGAGTTGTCTGCTGCAGCAAACATTTCTGCTGTCATTGGCTGTTTGTGACTAATAAACAGACTGTAAAGCACTCCACAGCTGCTTAATTTGCTCAGATACAGCAAAACTAAAACGTGCTTCCTCCTCTCTGTCTGAACAGCCGCTTAAGTAAGAAGCCACAATGATATGTCAAAAAAAATGAGCTGAAATTTGGGTTGATTTTTGTTGGAGTTGGTCAATAGTTTTGTAAACACTGAATTGAGAGAACACCAACATAAATACATTTGAATTCTGTTGTATAAAAATATAACAATTAATTTACTGCTGCAAGAAAACCTCCAAGCATCCCAATACTATGCCAAGTTTTCTTCAGTTTTGGTTTGTTTTCATAACAGTTACCACAACAATGGGATGATGTACTGCAATAATTTGTCTGCTCCACGGTCTGGGTTTGTCACCCAATTTTTCTTCGCAGAGTGCGACTTGAAGAATTACTCTTATCAGCTAAATTGACAGTGACAAATCAGTCTGTCCAGAAAAAGTTAAACCGGCACATTTTCTGTCCATCACATCAGATGGAAATCTGACAGAGAGGGATGAACCATCGCGCCTGTCTAGACAGCTCTCATTTCAAAATAAATCCAACATCTCACCAGAAATTCCCACATACACGGACAGACAACAGAGCAGTGTGGCTGCCTTTTAAAGCTAATCTTGTGCATTGCTGTCTCTACAGTTTGTAGACCACCCCCCCCCCTTAATAAATATGCAGCATAAATCAACAGTTATTCATAAACACAGCCAAGTAATAGAAAACGGGGGGGGGGGGGGGGGGGGGCGGCGCAGAGAGTCATCTACCAGGTCCTGTGGATCAATACATCATTACACCCCTGAGTAGTCATAAATTCATTTTTTCTCAGTGTACCATCCCATTTTCACTCATGTAGACATTTATACAATAAACATTCAGGGACCAGTTCAGTACAGACTAAGTTTTGGAGCTGATGTGCAAGTATGGATTGAGGGTGGTGTCATGGAGAACTAAATGAGAGGGGGAAAAAAACAAAACAAAAAAAACAGAACAATGCAGTCTGCTGTATCTTGAGATTCCCTCCATTTGGTGGCTGCAGGTTCTTGTGACTCGACTATCAATTACATGAATAACACTACAGCTGTACTTAATTACAGTGTCTGATGTGTTAAATGGTCCTTTACCAAGAACCTCTCTGCAATCTTATGCAATGACTATCAAAGAAGAAAAAAAGGGAGAAAAAAACTTCACTCACTAATTAAACCTCCAGAAAGGATTCCTTTTGTGGTCTCAAATCGATAAGAACGCCACTTGGTCACCCCACCTCAAAACTCCCTCTATTCCTGCTCTGAAAGAAGGCTGACAAAGTGAACGTGAAAGCTAAGCTCCCTGCCCACAGCGAGGCAACTCCCTCGCCGCTTCTCCTCCCTGCCTCCCTCCCAGTCTCACCTTCACACTTCATTTGATGCTAATATTTGCAAAGTATATTCCTCTACCTCACTGGGGTTTATTTGCACTTCTGACAGAGCGGCTAGAGAATTTTGGATGTGCCATATATAAGGAAAGCGTTCCGATGTTCTACTTTCAGAGGTATGAGCTGAGGAAGAGGAGGTAGAAAGAAAAAGATGTGTTCCATTTGAGCCATGGGAACGAAGAGGCATGGCTCATAACACGCCACATCTTCCACTGTCAATATACACTCACTGGTTGTTTTATCAGGTACATCTTGCTAGTACTGGATTGGACACCCTTTTTGCCTTTGGTGAGCACGTGCCAACTACAGCTTCAGTGTCCTGTTCTTAGCTTACAAGAGTGGTGTCCTGCTGCTGTAGCTCATCTTCTTCATGGTTGGACATGTTGTGCTTTCAGAGATGCTCCTCTGCATCTCTCTGTCGTAAGAAGTGCTTATTTGAGTTACTGTTGCCTTTTATCAGCTCGAACCACTTTAGCCATTCTCTTCTGACCTCTTATCAATTAAGGCATTTTCACCCAGAGAACTGCCATTCACTGGATATTTTCTCATTTTCGGACCATTCTCTGTAAACCCAAGAGATGATTGTGTGTCCAAGTAGATCAGCAGTATAGGTCTGAAATACTCAGACAAGCCAGTTTGGCACAAACCTCTCTTCTTCATTCTGATGCTTGGTTTCAACTTCAGCAGACCGTCTTGGTCATGTCTATATGCCTAAATGCATTGAGTTGATGCCGCGTGATTGGCTGATTAGATATTTGTTAATGAGCAGTTGAACAGGTCTATCTAATAAAGTAACATTTAAGTGTAATATTTAAATGTAAAATACATAAAGCATGCATCTAAATTAGTGCTATTCAAACATGAATTTCCTATCACAAAATATGTGTTTGCCCCCAGACATTTTCTTTAATACCCCTCTGCCCAATGTGAGAGGCTAGCTCCTTTAAAAAAAGAAAAAAGAAAATCACATCTAATAATATGGCTCCACCATCCACAAAACCTGCCGCACTATATGAAGCAAATGAGTTTTTCCACCAGCACATTGAGTGCTACATTGCCTGATGAATGCTAATGGCAGCCACCTCCCTGTAAAGGCATACAGCAGTGCTACAGCACATGCAACCATAGAAACAGTTCTGCTCTACTTGAGGCCCAGGCAAAGCTGCCTGTGCCCAGATTAACAATAGGCTCCCTTTCCACCCCACATTTCTCTAACCTCATTATGCTTTGACTCCAACCCAGAGATCTAGACATGAACTGCATATCTTGGATTTTTACAACCGGTCATGAATGGCAACCAATTTTGGTGAGTTGAATGTGATTGATATTGTGTCTGATTAGGTTGCTTTGTGGAGATGAGAAAAAAATGAACATGTCAATGCAAGTTAGCAATAAAGAAAATATATTTGCTCCGCATGACGTCTTACCTTGATGGTTTTGGTCTGAAGTCTCAAGCCATTTAAGGTATTGATGGCTTTTTCTGCATCCTTCGGGTCCACATAATTCACAAATCCATAGCCTAGGCTCTGCCCTGTAATCACAAGACCAGAAAATACGTCCAATGTCACATTCACTGCTCAATACAAACACCTGCAATGTATTTCTGCGTATATGCGCAAAACTGGCTTTTACAAATCATTGGTAAATGATACCAGTGCAATATTAATCGACGAAACAAGTATCATTTAGTACTACAAGGATACATAGATGAACAGTCAGTCTTCATTTCTTATCTAACAATATAAAAAAAAACAAAAACACAGGAAGTCAAACACAATCTCAACATCCATTTGGCTCAACCTATAGTAAATCAAAAACAAACTCTTTGATAAAGATATCTTAAATTAAAAACGACAGGCAATTGCTCTGCTTTCACACCAACTCATCTCTGACACTGTGCAGTAGCTGAGGCTCAATGTGTTCCCCTCCCTCCACAGTTTATCTCTAAAATGTACAATAGATTGACACCCACTCTTTATGTGCACAGAGGCAATTCAATTTCCTCCACCCACACTGCTGGGTCTCTCCGCAATTCCACTGCCGGTCAAGTTCACCAGCTCAAGCAGCTTCAGCATATTAATACAATACATAAGCAACTTGAATTGTATCTAAAACTTCACATGAGATCAGATGAAGTTAACAGTTTAATTTACTCCACTGTTACATATAAGCACAAGATGGATTCAGAGATGAGTAAGAAGAGAAATGGCTCTCCATTGAAACAAGTGTGTGTGATGTGATGCAGAATCCATAAGAGGTGTATACTTGTTCAGCTTACATCTAGAGCTGAAATGATTGGTCAACTAATTGATTAATCAACTGTTAGAATATTAATCTGCAACTATTTTGATCACTTATTTATCATTTTCTATCTATTTTATCATTTCAGGCATCTCAAGAAAAAAATGCATTTTGTTATACATGATAGTAAACTGGATATATTTTGTTTTTTAACCGATTGTTGGACAAAATACACTATTTGAATATGCCAATGTGGGCTTGCAAAGATTATAACAGGCTTTTTTTTAAACAATTTTTTCCCTATGTTTCTTTATTAGACTAAACAGCTTTTTTTCTCCTTCGACTGTAACATCGTTATCTAATTTGTACATGTTACATTGTTAAAATGAACTAATTTCATATAAAGTTAGTTAAAATGTGGATTAAAAAAATGAAAATTCAAACTGACACGCAACTATCAAATTTTGCTGGCAGTACTGGTATCAACTTAGCTTTCCTGTAAATCTTTACACCCTATATGCATCCATACTGGCTTATCTGGCTTACCACTATGAGTCATTGCTCTCATGGGTTGTTTTGCTGCGATCAAGTGAAGTTCATAAACTTAATTTCACCTTGCATCTCAGGGACTGTTATAGCCAGGAGAAAGATGGCGAGCCTTTGAAATGAGCTGGTAATATGACACTTTTACTTAAGCCTGGAGGGTAAATTGCCTGCCACACTGTGTTCTCCTGTACATGCTGTATGTCAGCATGCTACACCCTTACACAGGGATATCTTCCTATGGAATGTCTAAATATCTGCTACAGTACATTCATTGTTACTGGGAGTCCTTAAACATGTTCCTATAGAGAATAACTTGCTCTCACTTTGAGCTGTCATTAAGGAGTAGAGGAGACATGCTGCGATGCTCTTTCAAAAACAGAGGACTGCACCCAGCTTTCAGTAGAAGACGAGTGCTGCCCATAGTGGGAGGAAAATGACACAAAGACTAAGCAGCAGCAGCAGCCAAGGCGAGAACATTTAAAGCAAAGAGGAAGCATGCATCTCTCTGGTGATTACTTAACATCTGATGTAGCACCAGTACACAGATGTAGGCTGGCTTAAATCCATTGCCACAGGGCCAAGGGAGAGACAAAAGCAACACAGTCTGGAGGGAATAGGGTTTTATGTAGTGCTGAAATTGAAATCAGAGCATCATTCCTGAGAAATGACTTGGAGGCTTTGAATAACATTAAAAAGGCCTAATTTTCCCCCAACTGAGTTTGAAGTCAGTTTTTCCCGCCCCAGTTCAAGACTTTACCAGTCAAAAAATACATACAAAATACTAGTTTAACAGCATAATTCCTGATAGAATGCTGATTAATTATTGATGGGAAATGCTGTTATCAATTCATTATAAATCCATACTGCAACATGTATATACTAGGGTTGGGCCCATGGCCAACAGATCCACATTTTATTTACTCTAGACCACATACTGTGGTGCAAACATAACAAAAACAGAAAAGTGCAAACATAAAACAAAACAGCAGTACAAAAATAAACCAGAACAGATCCATGGCACAGACTAAGTCACTTTATGAGGCAGAACATTACTCAAAAATGTTTGTTTGCAAAAATAATTAAGTTTACACATAGGAGAGCCATACTTTCTGTTCTCAACGATGCTCATTTTTTTACATTCAAATAAAACATGATATTCATCCACCAGACAGTGTTAATTACATAAATTAAAAAACTTTTATTCCTTTCCTTTGTATCTTCCTGTTATTTTAGGAACTCTGCTATTAGAAACGTAGACATTACAAACAGCCTGACCCTACCTCCTGTTTTCAGAGTAGATACTTTTTAAAAATCCTGTGATTTACAAAATTAATCACATGATCAGCTGTTTGATATCATCACCACGGTGATACATAAGTTCCAGTAATATACAAATTAAAAACAAACAATTATATATTGCCCAACTGAAATTTGTTTCTTTCCCCTTCAACAAACCAGGTAACCAATAGTCGCCAACACATCTTCCCATCTCCCCATACATCATATTATTACAAGTTGACATTTTAACTCTTAATGTATACTTGAGGAATTTCAGATGTAACCCTTCTAAAACTGCCATCTTCTCAAACAGCAATAACTGGTGTCACAAGTCTATCAAAAAGCTCTAGTCTAATATCTATTTGTGAATCAAACTTCCTACACATTAAAGCAAACATAGCTCTAGAGGCCTGTTTACAAATTTCATCAATAGCAACTTTAAATGAACCATTGTAATTAAAGTCAACTGCTGAACCCTCTACCATCGTAAAATTGTGATTGAAAAGCCTTGCTCCCCCCGGCCGCACACCAAGACCAGGGCGCACCCTGCCACACACACACACACACACACCAAATAAGGTTGCCACTGATGCCAGCCCGGATCAAATCTGCATGCCACACAGTAAATTAGACCAAGCAGAGACTGACAACACCAACAGACACTGGAATTACAAAAAGACAAAAAAATTATTATAATTCCAGTGTCTCTGCTATAACACAGAAAAATGTACTAACTTATTACTTCAGGAGGCATAACCTTAACCCCCAGATTTACTCAAGGTTTGCAGCTGTGCTAATGGCTTTGCATGCTGAAAAAGTAACAATTCTGATTCATCAATGGTGTATAGATTGACTTTGCAAGTGCAACTGAAGGTGGACAGCAGTTTACAAACATTTAAAGCCTTAGAACTGATGAATATGTATTTTAAGGAGTGTCAGCCAGAGTGCAAAAATGAAGGATGGATTTATTGTAATTACAATATTTCCTTGTGCCTGATTTATTAAAGGAAAAACAGCTTATATAATCACACTTTTTAACCACTAAACAAAGCAGGTTTTCCTTTAGGCGCAAACAAAAATATTTTAAAGGCCATAAAAGACAATAAAATACGACTATAATACAAAATAAAAGTTAAGTTGTTTCCAATTTAGAAAAAAGAACAAAACTGAAGAACACACTTTGTAGGCTAAACCTCAGGATTTTCATTTTACATTTAAAGAGTTTGATTAACACAATTTAACAGTCAACATTTTGCTATGCAAAAAATGCAGAACAAATTATGCAATTATTTTAAATGAATTACACACAAAATTCTAGATTATTTAAATGAGCCTGATTAAATTAGATTAAATAGTCTACAGCAATGCTTTTAGATACTTGCTTCATAGTTTTACTATGACAGTCAGTCTCTGGAACTCAAAACAAACACACAGCCAACATGCATATAAAAAGTAGAACAAAAAGAAAGAAGGAGTCGACTCTAAGACGGCCCTCTACCTCCAAACAACAATATAATCTTCCATCACGAGCTTCACATGCCAGTTTGGTAGACATCGTCCAACCCTTGTATAGACTGTAAATACCTACATGAAACTATTGCCAACCATGGCTCAATCACTACATCACGATAATGGGCACACTGCAATTGTACCAACTCCGTCAGAACAAGCACTGGAACCATAAAATGTTTTTTTGCCAAACACACACAAGCTTGAATTTGTTTATGTCAGAGCTGTTTATACATTTACCTAAAAAGAAATTTGCTTTCCTTTAGTGCCCGGTTTGACAAGTATCTGCTGCCAACCTGACAGCTAAGAACTCACCCTTTCCAGCTGGCTACATTTGTATTTCTTTAATAAAAAGGCAATTTGTTTTTATGCAATTTGTTTTAATTACTCCAAATCAGATCACCACTGATACTAAGAGCTCTTGGAAGTGTGCCGTGAACAGACCCCATCTACACACTTTGTTTCACTTAAGATGCTGGTGCAACTGTAAGACCTGATCCATTATCACAGAACCTCCCATTCTGACAACAAAGAGATTGTAATTTTATACTGGTGTACATGCGGGTGTTTGCTTGAAATTAACAAGACAATCAAGTTGAACAGATTTGTACAACTTTACATCGCTCAAATACAAGATTAACATGACTGCAATGCCACTCATGGACTTAAACACCAGCTCAAGACAGAGAGAAAGACACAAACTACTGACAAATGTTATACCAAGTATGGTAAACATGGGAACATTCCTTGTTAACGTTACTGCAAACAATATTCGCGGAAACACCCCTTTGCTTGAAAAGGAAGAAGGAAGATGTTAATGTGTGGTCGCATTGTGTGGTGTGAAGTCCCCCCCCCCATTTGAGGTTGACAACCGGAGGACCATTTACCCCCTAAATAGGTAAAACTGCAAACAGTTGTGCAATGAAGTTACTGTAACTGTGTGCTTCTGTTCACCACTGCAGCACTGCATGTGGACTAAAATATTACTTATTTAGAAATCTCAGATTTCCACATTGATATTTTAATGTGACATTAAGACGACACCATATTTGTGCAGATGATTGACTACTTTATAGAGTTTGGACATATATTCACTATATAAAAACTATTTCTTATTGACTTTTGGCAATAATCTAAACAACATTAAAGCAGAGGAAATCGACAAGGTAAAGTAGAAGTCCTATTTATATCTTCTCTCTAGTTCTAAATGAACATTTTCACTCACTTAATGCCCACTTAATGTAAGAAAACATGCATGCAGCATCACTGTGGAACCCACCCTCTGGTAAAATTGCTCTGCATTTATTGCTTTTTTGTTATCTACAAATTTGAGTTGTTAGAAGCAACAGAAGATAGTTTTCTTGTTCAAACCACACAAACGTGCAGTTATTTCTCAGTATTTGAATATACATTTATACTGGCCCACTTCACGGGGGCATCTAGTATCGCCTCAAGTCCTTTTCACTCAAGGGCAGGCTGATTTCAAACAACTCGTTTCATTTTGCTCCTTGCGCTTAAATTACTTGGAGTGCTATGTTCACACTTGCTCCACTAAATATGCAACCTATCAAGCATGTTTATGTTCAATCACCCAAGCAGACTGTGCTCAACAGTGATTTTAAACGAGGATCACTTGTCATTCAGCTCAACCCATTTCACACATTAACAATCAAATGCATTTCTTGTATGCATGGCTACGCAAGGGCATTTATTCCATGCAAGACTAAACACTTGACAATTTTCATCAGCAATGCATGCCAAAAGTCTAAATTCAGAAAATACATTATGAGAGCCCCCACTTCTTCAATCCACACAAACACACCAATACTCTGCTTGTGGTCTACCTCTCATTTGTTTTCACTGACATGAAATATGAAAGCATTCTGAACACTTTAGAAGTTTGTTATTGTAAATGTCTATATAATAGGAGTACTTCTTTACATAAAGCTTAATAGAAGACCACATAAAAGAAGCCATGTATGCATGTGTGAGGAAACTAAAACACGCTGAGAGCATTTGAGGACATTTTTAAGAGCTGGGAAAGCCATTTGTAGCTGCAGAAAACAGTACTGACCATGCAAAGAAAGACTTGTGAATACTGGTCAGCTATACATAAGCATTGTAAAATATTAAACCTTATTAATATTTAAAAGACAGATGTGGCTGGGTGCACATCTTCCATGTTAATTTAATGAAGGCGACTACCTGGGAGTCTCAGAATAACGATAATGGATAATTGTTTTTATAAAAAGTGCTAGCGGTCCTCAGTCAGAGCCCCCCGCCTCAAGCCTCATTTCAACAGAAAGATATGTTCACTCAGCTAAAGCTGAAGTTTCACCATCAAATGCAAGTGAAACATTAACATAAACAGATGTGTGTACATCTTTAAAAAGGCCAGAGAGGCTCGTGTGCCTGACCATCAGACTGCGTTATAAGAAGCAGATGGAAGAAGGTCTTTGTGACCTTGACCAAGACTGCAAGCTGCAAGAATCCAGCAGCCTCAGCCATTATCTAGCTGCTCATGTCATGAAGACCATGTCAGAACGTGCCTCTGCACTCCCATTAAGACAATTTTGCATTTGAAAGTCTTATACCTGCCCAAACATAAGGAATGTAACTGTCCAATTTAAATTTGAGTGACCCTTATAATTCTTGCAATTCTGTAGTAAAGAATCAAGGAAAAGCACTGAGTAGGAAGCCATATTTCATAGTATCTGTTTCAATGTCATTTTAGAAATGCCATTTTGCTAGTGGCACTAGTATCATCCTGCCTTTTAAAGTAGTATATATGGCAATTAAAGTCCTTATATTACTGCCTGGTAGGATTTATAATCGGCACAATATTAAGATGGTGCCCAGTATTTTCCATAATGAGATGCAGAATGATTGGCTGACTTTCAAAATGCAGGCCTCCGCATTTATTGGGGGTAAAAAGGTCCATAATTTATGATCCTGGATGTCAAATATACAAAGTGGAAATCATATGCTGTGCATGCATAAATAGAAAAGCTTATGACAGACTGCATGGATACACTGATACTAGGGCCCAACTGATACTTTATCTAGGCTTAAGTTTAATGTTAAAAGTGTTAGTCTTTCATTGCTTCATCTAATTTTACTTCTTTAAATTTTTGAAAAAAATGTTATTAACCAATATATTGAGAAAATGTATGTACATTAGAGATTCCAATAAATTCAGGAATAAAGAGTATCTGTTGGGCCCAAGTCATTAAACAGCCATAACAATACTAACACGCGTTACCTGTTATTTTGTCTCGAACTAGTTTACAGGACTCAATTTCTCCGATGCTTCCAAACAAACTCTTCAGCTCCTCTTGGGTCATGTTCTGAGGCAGATAGTTGACTATCAAGTTAGTTTTACTGTCCTCTATGCTCCCTGACTCTACAGGTGAAGAGCAGTTGTTTGAGATTGTTGAAGGACCGTTGCTTGTGTTGTTGCAAGTTGGCCCATTGGACAGCTGTGTTTCCATGGCAGCAATTACCTGCTAAAGAGACAAAAAAAAAAAAAAATTAAGTCAAAACCACATAATCAAAAGCATCAAATGGCAGATAGTTAAAAAAGGACGCTCTTCACACATTAAAACATTGTTTTGTTGGCATTCAAACTATTGGTGATTTTTTTAGTTAAACTAATTTAAAATTTCTTTCAACCTCAAAACAAATTCATCAAAGTAACTAAGTTACGCTCAGACCATATCACTCCCATCCTTGCAACACTGGCTACCGGTCAATTCTAAGATTTACTTGTGGCCTAGCCGCTGCCTCCTGCTCTCAGGTAGGACCCTCCTAACTGTTCCCACAGCTCGCCTCGTCACAAAAGGAAACTAGGCGTTTTACGTTAGAGCCCCGCAGCTGTGAACTCCCTACCAAAGGTTGACATTGGGTTGAGACTTAGGTTAGCAAACTTAGTGCCTTCTTTTAAATATCACTTCCCAAAAACTTACTTTTACAGGAAGGCTTTTTAATAGTAAATCGATCCCTCTTTTGTCATTTATTTCACTTGTTTTTATTGTACACTTTGTCTCATCAGGTCTTATTTATGCTTTTTGTTGTTTTTATTCTGACTGACTGTACTATTTTATCTTGTTCTATAAAATCACCTTGTAACTGTGTTTTGAAAAGTGTTTTTTTATTATTATTATTATTATTATTATTATTATTATTATTATTATTATTATTATTATTATTATTATTATTATTATTATTATTATTATTATTATTATGCAGGAAACTGCATATTTATCTGTGCATTACGTCCTATATTAAGGTCATTTAAAAAAAGTGATGTCAGTATTACCCACCTCAGAACTGGGTGGACTAGGGTTTTCTATCATGTAAATGTATGCCTTTAGCATAAATATCTGGCCAAATGGAAGATAATATATCTTACATTGCCATGGGAGGTAAAGAAAGAAAAAAGTCAAAGAGGGGAAAAAATAAATAAATAAATAAATAAATAAAAAGGGCTACACAATGAATTCCCTCTCTGTTATACATGACGCTAACTTTTTTCCTGAGCAAACGGATGCCATTTTCTACTGAGAATTACTTTGTCAATGATGGTCTATTAATCTGTCAGAATCTCAACAATTGATAAAGCAACAATTAAGTTGGTAAGTGGCATGTTTAAACATTTTTGAAGGTTAAAAAGTGGCAACCAAAGTGAAACATTTCATTCGGCATTCAACTAGATGTGCGCGGCCTATAGCAGCACCAAACTGCAGCCATCGTCGGACAACAGACCTTGAGCAATGTGATAATCAGTTTGTATGCAAAACCCTACATGTTAGTCAAGCAGCAACAAGTTAATGTATGAAGAGTCATCCTTTGTTAACAGATTCACCATGTGCAGAAAGCAGATCAGTGCAGTCACACCACTATGCATGTTATTCTTAAGCAATCACATTTTGACTTATTTGTGCAAAGAGGCCATAGAGCCACAATTTACGAAAAATAATTCTATAAGATAAACATCAGAGTAGCACACAGGTTTAGACCATACCAATACAGTCAAACATTTACCAACTGGGGAGCTTTTCATACACAAAAACCCCCAAAAAAGTGCCTGAGTTCCAAATTGAGCTGGTGGGTAATTTGATTTGAACGTTATGACTGAGAGCTAACATCATTGGTATGGCCTGAGCACTGAGACAAAAAGCAGGCCTTCTGGCCAAATGATTTCAAATAAGAAGTGCCACAGACCCCAGTCCAAGGCTCAGGCGCCCACGAACCACTTCTAAGCAGAGAAGCCACATCGCACAGTCTGACTGCCATGTTAGTTTGGAGTTGCCGTCTGGAAATGTGGACACAAAAAGTACTTCATGTTAGATCAACAAGAACAAAAAGCAACAGTCAGAGGTGATCACATGTAATTGTTGGGGGGGGAGAGAAGGAGGCTATGTTTTTTTGAACTGGCTGCCCATGCACATCGGCTTAAAGCAAAGAGAAGCAGAAAGGCAATGTTTCACTTAGTCACAATTCATCTTCGGTAAGAAGCGAACAGCAGAACCAAGAAGTGTGGTGTTCAGTCAAGAGAGAAACCTGGCCACAACAACAGGGACGATAAGCATGAGGAATGGCAATTAGTAAAATGGATGGGAGTGCTGCACAAAGATGCTCCCTGAAATTGGAAAGCACAATCAATTGGTCTGCTCACATTGCTCACATCCAGCAATAGAGCTGATGCTCACGTTTCGCTGACACATTCTGCATTTGTTAACCAGGCTGCAGCAAACACACAGACCACTAAATCTGAAAAACGCTCAAACATCCACAGTTCTTAACACAGCATTACTGTTAAAACAAACCACTGACAACTGGTTCAAATCAAAGCTAAGACTTACAACTGACACATCACAATAATGTAAAAAAGCCAGAGCAGGTCAATATCCATCAAATTATACTGATATACTCTAGAGCAGGGTGTCAAACTACTTCATCCCAGGCCACATCAGCACTATGAAAACAGCCAGCTGTAAATATATAAAAGTAAAGATTATATAAATGTACCTACTTATCATATTACATAATTGCCTCTGCATTTGATTATTGTTTTAGCAAAAACTTACTCTGCTCTGAAATTAGAATTCCAAGAAAAATAATGTCCAGCAGACATTCATGTGTACAAGTATTAAACAATTTATTTTAAAAAATGAAATACACGTAACAATAAAGGTTGATTTGGTTTGTGTAGCCTATATTTTATTTGTTTAAATATCATTTACATGTTTTTGGGATAGTTTTGTTTAAAGCAGGCATGTTTGTTGTCATGGTGGCGTTTTGTGTACTCACTCTTTATTATAGCGACTGTTTGACCACAATTCAAGCACGATGGTCTCATACTTCCCTGTGACAAAAACATTTCTCAGTCCGGTGTTTTTCCATTCCTCTTTTTTTCCCACATTTTGAACAAGACATTTTATTTTATCAACCGGAGCTCCTACGTTCCAACATCCTTGTTATCTGTGGGGACTAGTGGCAGCTGAATGACGACGGCTGAGGTGCCGTGATAACAATGTGTCTCTCAAAAGCGGTCCGGGTCAGGTTGTGGAGGCTCAAAATCAAATTCAGTTTAGAGCTGATAATTCCTGAACACCTGAGATGACATATACTCACACATATAGGTATACACACATATACACGTTGCGCAAATTATATTCTTTGCAGGCTCTCGCAGGCCACGTAAAACAATCTTTCACCACAACCTAAACAACCACTTCACCGTGTTCACATTACTACTCAAACAACTAAAGCACATTTGTCGTACTGGCTTCAAAATAAGTACAAAATTCATCAGATTCTTTGGAGAAAATATACTGATTTGTGCCCACTTGAATAGGGTCACCCCCTCACATAATGTCCAAAGAAATTATTTTTTATGCACTCATCACCTCCCTGGAGAAAACACTGCAAGTGGATCTTTTTTGAAATGTTATGTTTATCCTATAATATCCATTACAGCAACGCCACCATATTCAACTTGTCAGGCTAAACAAAAAGGCAGGTGTAGTATAAATATTACTGCACAATTGTGCATGTTCCACACAAACTAACGAATGTGGGGTTTTTATTTTCCCCACCCACATTCTCAGACTGTGGCCCAAGACAAACTCCTCTCTCTACTTTTCCTACATTGATGTTTAGATTCCATCTGCATCATATGTTGATTTGGTTTGAGTTATAATAAAGAACTACACACAGACTAAAGACAATTTTAAGGCTGCAATCTTTTTGAAAATGTATGAAGTCGCTCTGTTTTTTTCATATCCAGTGAAAATGTCAGCTCAACAGCCATGACACAAATGCAAATAGATTTCTTCTCCTCAAGTCATGAAAACAGCAGTGCAATTGTCAGACGGAAGCCTAACATACCTGATCAATATTCCTTAGGAGAGAATTTCAAACCACTGTCAATGGGCAATTTTTACTGTTTCACCTTACTCAAATGTGGAGAGGGATGTTGTATGAATTTTACTGAAAGAAGCACTCTGTGGAATTTCTATTTTTTTTTCAAAAAGCCAGGATGAAGAAATACTGAATTCTTTATGCTGTCTTGATTACATTGCTTTACAGCTAAAATTTCTCAGCCAACGCAGAAAGACTGTCCATAGACACATGTAAATAAACATATTTACATGTGTGTAACTGCATATTGGAGCTTTCACACATCCTCCCTCTGACATTTCCCTCCTACGCTCTTTGCACATTCCGTAAAAGACTTTGTCCAAACAGTATTTTTTATTTTTTTTTGTCCTGATGGCATTTTGAACCGTGACTAAATAAAGTCAGTGCAGCTGTTCTGACAGAAGACGATCACCTTTTATTGAAGACATTTCTTCATTTACCGATTTTCACAGTCTGTTAACTGTGTCGCAACATATAGCTCAGCCATCACCTTCAGACGCAGTGATTGGCTGTTCCACACATGATCATGTACATACTGTAAATTCACATGAACTCATGAACATTGCAGCAAACAGCTCTGTGTCAGTCAGATCAAAGAGCTGTAGATCTGCTCTGGACTCTTATTCGCTTAGAAAAATAAGTACAACCTCGGCTTATCCAAGTGTGAAAACCTGGAGGTGTGTTGTGAGCGTGTGTGATTAGAGTCCACTGTGATAGCGCGACTAAAAATGACAATGCACTTAATAGTGTTATTAATCTCGATTTCTTTCTGCTCTGACAGCCTATCAGCATGCATCTTGGTGTACGGAACAAAGCTCGTCAGTAGTGAGAGTTGATGTGTTTTTGCCTTGTGAGTGCATAGTGCACCAATCAGGGTTGTAAGACACCGAGTGGTCTGTGTGGATCATATACTGTCAATAGCCGTGTTAATTATTGTACATTCTCAAAAGTGTCCAATAATTGTCAACAAAATTGTTAAGAAAAAGAACATTTTGTTTCCAAATAATCAAGAATGATAAAGTCAATTCCATTTCTGTCTGTCCTCATTTAGTGCACTGCAGCAGTTGGAAGTCTGGATGGCTGTTGCAAAACATCTACTAAGCACATAATTTAGCCTTAAATACACTGCAAACTGGTGTAAAACATCTTCACCGCAGGCAGTCAGACCAAGGGCCTAATCTGCATTAAAGACGGGTCAACTACACATTACGCTTTACTATTTTCTAAGAGATGAAATTTCAGGAACAGTATGTTCTTTTCACCAGTCAAATCTGAAAGCACATGTTAACCATCAATTGACAACTCTGCCACTACCTGACTGAAGCCATCTTGTGCTCTCATAGTGCATATCAAACCAGTAACAAGACTGGTCTTAGTCTGGGTTTTTATGGACACCAAAACAGACCTTTACTCCATGTTACACTGTAGAATCTACAGTTGTGACTGGACCACGCTGGACTACAACCGATGCTGTAGTTGAGTCAGTTTTATTCATCTGTGCAACAACCTCCTCACAACAGCGCATCCTCAGTTCGCTAACATCCTATTTCACGGTCAATATGTTCACCTGATCTGCTACATATCTGTGTTGGCAGATATGAGGCAGATCAGAGGGCATGGTGAAAATGGCATAATGTACAAATTCCTCAGTACACATAAAAATGTACATCATGTGACTATTTAAAAAAAAAAATTCATAGTAAGTTCTATTGTTTATTTACTTGTGAAGCTTTTATTGCACTTACAGTAACATAACGAGACACGACCCAAGGACCAACTATTTCACTGAATTAAAACATGCTGTATAGAGATAGGTACTGTTATCAGGATATGAAATGAATTATATCAGGATTGAACAGTCCTATTATAGCAGCATCATTTAACAGTGATCAAACTTAAAAATCAGATTTGCTGCTTTTCTGTTTCTTAGAGTTTTAACCATTTGTTCTGATCAGTCTGGGATGAGGGAAAGACATCTTTATTTACAACATGGTACATTGTAAACAATTAAAACAATTAATTATGAATCTAACAGAGTAGTCCATGAGAAACTGTTTTGAATCTACTAATTAAATGCAAAGTTTGGTTTTGGTTGAATTATGAGGAGGACATAGTCCTATCTATAACCTCTACTGTGAGTTATGTAGAAGCTGAACATTTGCAATGGTTGCTTGCAGGTTGGAAAGTGGTCATAAGGACTTGTATTCATGTTCCTCTGTTTTTATGAAATATATCCATTACTGCCATCACTACTTTCAGTGATGTGCTGTAGAAGAACTGCACGGCTAATGTTGCAGTGCACAAGTGCAAATACATGAGTCATTAGATTGCCTGGCATGTCCCTTAAAGATCAAAACCCACTGACAATATAACCCAAGCAAAAATGGAAAACTACAGCCATGCAGCAAACAGCTTCAGCACACATGACCTATTAGCACAGATACGTTTCCACTAGGAGACAATAACCCCACCAGAGTGTACATCATTGTCACAGGGATGATAAAATGGAGAACATAATGGTATTACTCAAAATCAGACAGTCTATTATCCAGGGCCAGTAAGATGTTTACTGGTCAGTATGCTGGCCAGCATTAGGTCAAACTAGTCCATTGAAAACCAGCATCCGCGATTACTACAGCTGCCTGTTCTCACATCATTTTTAACCATCCTTTTTCCATTTATCTGGCTTTTCTGCACTCTGTGGCTCATGTTTTGAAAAGCACTCAAGATATTACAAGAATTAACAGTAGTGTTAAGCATTAAAGCCTCATCTACGCCTCTAGACACTGCAAATTTCTCTGAACTGTGGTCCTTATAACTGCTAACCTCCCTGCTGTCACTGCTAATTCCTCCGATACACATGGTGTCACTAGCCACTTCTTTTCACCAGCCAGCCAGGAGCTTTACCGGAAGGGCCTCAACACATGCTGTGCTTCAAATATTTAAATGAGCTGCCCTAATCTCACACGGCACACAAGCAATGAGCATATCTTATTCGGGGTGTCTTCTGTTACTCCTAACTCCTGGCTGACAAAAAAAATGGTCTACATAAGGACTTTTGCAGCACATGTATTAAATACTGCATGACAAATGGTAAAAACAGCAGCAGAGGCAGTAAACTGCTTAAACAAAGAGCTGCAAAGTTGCAGTTCTCAAACCTCCAACATGTCGAGGTATTAAACACCTTTTACTGCAGTGAAACAAGATCAAGTTGTCAACTATCATCAGTTGATACCTAGAAAGCTAACATTTTAATATTTCTATAAAATCAACTGTGTGCAATGTTAGAATCAATAAGCAACTGTACTTCATGACAACTCAGGACTGACTAGAATTTTGCATTGATGTGATTAAGATCTTTGATTTGTCAAATGTTTAATTTGCTGGATTAGAAAAAAGATTGTGTCTGATTATTTTATCCATTTAAAGTTTCTCAATTGACTTTCAAGAAAAATGATCAGTTTATATCAACATTAGGGCTGCAACCAACGAGTTCAGGTATCAATGTTACAATTATTTTTTTCCAATAAATCATTGTGGTCTATAAAATATAACTCAGAAAAATGTCTGTCCTAGTGTCTTAGTGTGCAAGGTGACGTCATCAAATGTCTTATTTTGTCCAACTATCCAAAACGAATTGACTGTAACGCAAGATGTGGAAAAGCAGAAAATCCTTAAATCTGAAAACCTGAATATCATCATATAGTTGGCATTTTTGCAGACGACATAACATGATAGATTACTTGATCTGTATTGTTCACTATTCTATAAAATGGAACAACAAGACTTTCTAGGATATTCTTGTGCGTTTTAGGCCACAGTGTCTGTAAATAGCTATTAATATTTAAAACCATGCCTACTCTTGACTGATCCAAACTTTTGTAAAATCAAGAATCATTAGACCTTTTTTTTTTTAACTGAAATCTTCATGGTAAGGTTTATCAAGACATGCCATAATGATTGTTCATGCACTCTTATTCAATGAAAAACAAGGTTATATAAAGGGGGAACATGTTTTTAAATCACGTCTCTTATCTAGCCTATGTATTGGTTTAAATCATTTATTATATTATTTTAAAATAAACCTATGCCAAAAATAACTAAAATAACCAAACATGAATCACTTGACTCAAAATCACGTGAATCTACTGAATCATCTCAATTTCTAGTCATCTTCGTCTTCATTTTCATCTTCACCATCATCCTGAGTGTGAGGCTGAGGCACAGCCTACATCTTCCTCATATGACAGGCCTGTAAACTTTGACAACATTGCCCGTTTTCATGTGTGTTTGCAATGTGTCTTAGAGACGGCACTGCTGTAAAAAGCACAATGTAGATAAAGATAATAATATAACAATGAAGATAATTCCTTCTTTCATTAAGCCCATAAACGACAATGTGGCATATATGCAAAACGCAGTGCTTTCACTGGACTTTTTAATATTTACTGTGCAACTGTCGAGTTGCTGCCACCAATGTTTATGAAGTAACTAGTCTAATGAGGATGTCTCCTGTCTGTGCAATCAATACAGTTCTTAATGTGTTTTGTCATCAATTATTGTGCTAATATTTGTCAAACAATGAAGACGACTCTCTGCTCTCTTCTTGGCAGGACACAACCTCCCAGCTCAGTGCGCGTACACACATTCATATAGAGCATGTGGGGGCGAGACTGATTGACAGACAGATAGGCAGATTTCTCTATTATCATGCTTGCATTATTTTGAAGCAAAGGCTAGTGGTCATAAATGTACATGCATAGTGAATGACAACCTGTCAATCAAAATTATTTTAGAATCAAAAATAAAAATAATAAGTAGCCGACTTGACTTAAATGAGCAGTCGGCTGACTGGCCTGCAGCCGGCTGATTGGCCTGCAGCCGGCACTTCTGGAAAACTCTGCAACCACCATGAGAACTTATGTCCAAGGATGATAAATTATTCAATGAATCATAAACATCCCCACTGTAAGCGGTAACCTTTGGTTACTAAGGTTGTGTCAAACTTGATCAATACAGAGAATGTTGACATAGTAGCACATGGTGTATGGACTTGTATGTTAACCTGTTCACCTCTGTATATTCCTCTTATGCTCCAGGCGATGATATTATGGTGGACAGAGTTATTAGCAGCGTATCCTCTAAAACAGTAAAACAAGTTTCATAACTATTGTTTTTGCTTTCTGAGAGCCAATCGGAGAAATGCGAATACATAAATATGGTTCTACAGTGTGCTCAAATGTTATTACAGATAAGAATTGGCATGATATGATCCTGCATGATAACACTGATTTATTGCCATACCCTAAAACTGATTTTGGTCAATACACAAGAGCTTCCCCCGACAGCGTCAGTCTTGATATTGATCGTTCGAGGCCACAGTTGCTCCTCCATACCATCAGTTTTTTCAGTACAAGCAAGTACAGTCAACATCGACACCAAATACACTCACAAGCAGTCCAGTCGTGAAAGGATGGGGGACTTGGACTTCACAGGTCAATCTCACCCTCCCGCTGCTCTTTCCATCTGTTATTTGTCTCAGAGTATGAAACCAGTTGGTGACTACAAAATATCAGGACTGCTTCCACATGTCAACTTTTTTAGTTTTGTTTACACGACAGAAAGGTCACAAGCATAAACAACCTTGGTGACATTAAGCCAAAAAATTTTCATGTCAAAAATCACAATTCTTAGCAGTTATGGGCTCCACGAGCAGCCTCACCCTACGTGCATGGTAACAGGAGGGGGGGAAAAAAAAAAAAAAGAGAACAGGCCATGAGAACATATTGTTGATGAAGAAAATGACTTACTTCAATCTCCATTTCATATGTTTCACCTTTTATTCTAAGTACAAAGCACAAACATTGGCTATTGTCCCGCTTGAGATAGTGCCACAAGGCAGAAATATTTCATTAGATAAACACTTGGAAGAGGAAGCTTGGCAAGACGCCTCTCCCCAAAAATTTCAGTCAAGGCTTTCACTGTGTGCAGCCAGCCAGCAGCCTCCTTTTAGTGCAGGCATTTGAGTGCGGAGCATCTTGTTCCCCTAGAGGCCTTGCCTCACAGTTTTCGTCAGAAACCAGCCCCAGATAAGGACCACGAGGTGCTTTTTTTGTTTTCCCATCATTGCTAAGATAAACCCATCCACCTCCACAATTTTACCCCACTGAGCAGGCTTCCTTTTAGGACTCATTAAAGTGTAGCGTGTTTAGTTATTAGTACTCTCAGATCCCACTGCCTTCTCACAAGGGGGGAAAAAAAAACCTCCACACGCAGTGTTACTATGAATACAGAGATTCCCAATTCAGATAAGGTTAATGCTTTTGGCTTTACACACAAGCCAAAAGCATTAGCTATATTCTCACTACGGCAATGTGCAAAAAGCATAAGGGACATTCAAAACTAATGACAAAACATTGTCACATCTTCACATGCATATGGTCCTCTGCGCCTCAGTCATGTGTCAGCTTTCAACCTCTGAAACTGGTGGTGCTGGCTGCGTTTTAGCACCTCAGTGATTGGACTAATTAACTGCGTGGAAAAGTGATCTGAGTGGGTGTTTGGAAGCAAGATTTCACAGCTGATCAAACTCTAAAGAACAGCTGTAAATCAACTCGTATGGAATCAATCACAGCCTGATCCATATCCTGCTCAATTTAAAAAAAAATAAAAATAAAAATCTGACCTGATGCACATGTATGTAAGGAGAATACCAAGAATACCAAAGCCTCCTTTAGCTCGAAATTAAATCAATCCAAATGATGTATTTAAGTCACAACTGCCACTTGAGAATACTTAGACTGTCATTTTTTTTTTTCAATTAACAGCAGCTTCAGTAAAGGCCATCAAGCAATTTACTCTAGTTCAGAAACATTAAAAAAGGTATAATATGTACTTATTCCACATTAATATGTCTAAAAAGATAATACATTGGCGTTGTGGTTGTTCCGCACAAACTGTTATAAATCTACTTTTATTCAGTTTTAAGCCACATTTTTATGATAAATTTAAGTGGTTTTTAACTTTTAGCCAGAAGAAGGGTTTTAGTCATTGGACGTCTGGATCTTAAGTTATCAGAGAAATAAACTGAGCAAATGTTTGCAGCAGCTCAGCTAACAGCCCCTTCAGGAAGTCTGGTGGTCACCAAACATCGTCAGCGAAATTTTTTTTTTGTGTTAAGGTGAAACAGCTTTTATTATTTTTAACGATTGTAATCTGCGTGTACGTTTGTTTTTTGGAGAGGAAAAGACTTCTGCAGATAATTTGGCTCCCAGTAGAAACCAGACAAACGTCTGGATCTAAAGTTATAAGAGAAATAAACTGAACATGTGTTAACAGCAGCTCGGCTAATAGTCCATATCTGACATTGGTGGGTATCCGTACGTCGGAGAAACACAGATCTTTTAGATGAAACAGCTTTATTCTGTGTTTTTTGCTGTAATCACCAGGTGTGTTTGTTCTGGAGAGGAGGAGACCTCTGCAAGGAATTTTGCTCTCGATAAAAACATCCTGAACGATTAAGACCAAAGTAATCGTATCCCGATGAAGCTGATTATTTAACAACTAAGACAACAATTCCCATGATCCCTTGCTACCTCACACCATCATCAAACTACATCCTTTGTTACTGTTTTGATTGAGAGACCCCTAGCGGCTGAAATTACATATTGTGCACGCCATGCTTACAAGTATTGATTTAATTTTTTTTTTTTTTTTTTTTTTTTTTTAAATTGTTTCATTTGAACAATTTGAGCTGTAAAGAACAGAGGCAACACAAAGTTAAATACAACAAACTCCAGATTATGTTAGCACTAATGTACAACAATGATGCACATCTGTCAGCCTGCACCGTTAATAGCTTTTTGTATAAGTATACCAAGTCGTATCTTTAAAGCAATGCCAGAAATATTCCATAAAATGCTCCGATTAGATTTGGTTGTGAATGCCTTTTAGGCATCTGTCACCTTCAGTCAGCCTGGACAGTTCTGATTGGATCAAAAAGAAAGATTCAAATACTGCAATAAAATGTGTTTTGACAAACATTAGATTGATGCAGTAGAATAAACTTTGAAGATCTTTTCAAACATTTGAAAAAAAAAAAAAGCCAATTTATAGATCTGACTAAGTGTAGAACTTCTTCAACTTGAGCCCGATGCCAACAGTGAGATCAGCATGTACTGATGTGACACTGAGCACTTAAGTGAGGAGGCACGAATCTCTGCTACTAGCTCCTCAGAGGATTAAATTGACCAAGTATGCGTGACAAGCTGCAGAGTGAAGAACTCCAGAGTGCACACGCTGACATGCACGGTCTGTCCTTGAAAACTAAAAGCCCACAAGTAACAGTTCAAAATATCCAAGCTTGAAAACACAGATGTGACTAGTCTACCCACACACCGAGATGTACAAAGCAAAGCCAACTGCTAGAACATACAACGCTGTATTAAAAAAAAAAAAAAGTCCAAGCTACTTGTGCACTGACGAGGTAAATAGGTGTACCACTGTGGCAGCGCTTGGGTCTAACTAACTTTATTAGTTGTGTCATCTCTACCCAAATATGAGCGTCTTAACTGATTTTTCTTTAATAAAAATAAAATGGGCTTCTCCTGTACTAGGTGTCCATGGCTGTAAAATTGGAAGTTCTTCCTACTTTTATTACTACCTGAATCCTGTAACTTTTGTTGACAACATGGAAACATTGTAGTGGGTGTGCTGGCAGGATGACTCCGGTCTCTGACATTGTGTTGCTCAGCAGTCCACATCTCAAAACACTCAACTGTTTCAACATTTTTTTGCCATTTTAGCGCGTCAGTTTTGTTGACTAACAAGACAAACATTTTGCATCAACATACATGTACATACACTCTTGATCTTAATACTTTTGATGAAGTTTGGCCTGAAGGTGCCAAGCTTACAGTGTGTAGGGTTGAGAGTGGGTTAGTCATGCTGCAGCTCCCTCATGTCAGCTGGAGCCGTCAGAATAATACTGAAAAGTGATGCAATTCTGAGTTATAATTGTCAGTCTTCCTCCAAAAAAAGAAGGGCATGATTTTTCACCAACACTTTCGGGAAAAAAAAAAAAAGAATAATCCAGCAATGTTCATAGGAAAAAAAGGGGTGGGGGCATTTACGACAGAGTCCGCCTGAAATAAAACTCAGTGAGACTAAAACACATGTTCATCAATATTGACTTATTCTGAAATTCTGACCAGAGACATTTTCATTCTCTCTGGCTTGATGCTGTTAGAGAACCAACATAAAAACAGCAAGTCATTGCTTGTGAAAATATTCTTCGTATTTTCTCACCATTTTCTTTTATTTTGTGATTTTTAATAACATCTGTGCAAGTTGTAATAAAATTAACTGCCTGTTATTGCAACAGCTTAATACTCACACTAGTAAATATGAATAGCTGTTAATTGAACGATAGCGTGATTGCTTAGCGAGAGCAATTTGTGGTCAAATATATTGATTCTGGAAAATGACTTAATACAACTCTAAATAAAATGACTGAAGGTCAAACTGAAACCTACGCTCATGCAGCACCTATCTGCTATTATATGAAAAGCTACTAGAGTCATGTTATAAAAACTCTTCTTGCTTTGAATTTGTCAGTTTAGCAATCGAGACAAAATTTGGGTTTTGACATAATACGACTGCTTCATATGGAGGTCCAATGCAGTCATTTAAAATGAAAAAAGCCTGAAAGGTTTAGAAACCACCGGGCATATTTACACTACCTCGTCTCTTCCTTGTCATAGGCCTAGACGCTAAAACAGCCAAAAAATTAACTACACAAATCAACATTCAGCACAGCTGTACAGAGCATGAGACGTGGCACTCTATTCAAGCTGCTGTGATGCGGTGACAAGGTTCAAGGACACTGCATTGCTGGCCTCCAGTAATGACCCCGCACATGCAGAGGGAGGGCCACCCTGTGGCCAACAGACAAGACTGACAGAATGGAAACAGTCCTGTGCAACTATCCACCCATCTCAGACTAGATCTAATGCGTGGGGGGGTGGGAGGGGAGTGGAGGAGAGGCCACAAAGAGAGGAAAGGGGGATGGGATGGTATTTAAGGAGGACAAAGGGGCAAAATTGCTTTTTTTTTTCCCCTCCTTCCTCTAAAGCCACACACTGTATACTAACCCAGTTCTGACAGCGGCACACATCGCCGTACAGAGCACATCGATGTGGCCTTTGGAAGTTCACTCACTGTCCTGCATTTTGGTCACTCTGTCACAGCAGCCTTTATTTAGAAAGCTAACGTAGGGGCTCAATAATACATAAAGACAACCGCTCTTATCTCTTGTCCCTCTCAGGAGGGCAGACGCTGCTGGTATTGCGGAAGTTGCATGAACACCGAGGAAGAAAATGCCAAAAAGCAGCAGATATATTGAAGAGAAAAATAGGACCATGTGGGTATCTCCTATTCACACAGACTTAAGCCGAGATCTGCAAAGATACTTCATTTGAATTTAGATCCTCTCATGCTCACAAACATCAGATATTAATACCACAATTCTTAAAGAGTACTCTGTTAAAACCACAAACACCAAGAACCGAGTAAAACTGTGCCTGATTCAAACATTAAATAATCAAAAATAGTAATTTTTTACTCCATAAAAAGCCATTTTCAAGATCCTAAGGAGATTATCAGGTGGATTATAATACAAAAAGTGCTAAAGCTAACTATCAATAACAAATGTTACATTTATTATACTTCATTTTAAAAGGTTTCTCACTTGTCGCTTAGTATCTAATCAATACTTGCGGATGACTTTGCAAATGTCCTGCTTAAAAAAAAATGACTGAAGAAAACAGATAGCAGGGATCTCTACTTATAGTAAGGCGAAGTGTGTATCACTTCCCCATTTCCTTTTTTCACTGGGCTGTCCCCTTGTACCCAGAGGATCACATATGTCCTATGTGTTGGCAACCCTCTTGGTAAATTAACTGGTCAGGCTCTTAGCTTAGCTGGCTGGACGATATATGTAATTTTTTCATGACCTACCAACTGAAGATTACTCACCACTATAACTCAGATGCCTGTGGCTTCAACACATTCACCTACTCAATATTCAAGGCCACAAACTACAACAATAAGCACAAAAAAAAGTGCAAACTAGAACGAGTCTTTGTTAATGCCACATATTAGTATGGTAATTGTCCTTAAAAACTACAATGAACAGAGTCACTAATACAACACCTGCTCTTTTCCTGGTATTTGAATTAACCCAAATGCCAAAGCTTTTTGACCATTTACAAGTGGAGAATGAAACACCTTTTAGTGTAAGTGATGCCATCACTTGCCCTGCTATCAGGACTGATGCCATTTATGTTACAAGACCGCAAAGGAAATACTACTGCTGAATGGAGGGGAAAAAAACGAGTCACATGCACTGCTTTAAGAATGACCACCAGAATTACCAGACTAAATATTCAGCTATTTTCGTAGTTTAATTTCATAGGTTTCTACAAAGTACGCGAAATAATTACAAATGTTTACGGTAAAACGTGTTGCAGCAAAAAAAAAACAAAACAAAAAAACAGACCAGCTACTGGCCTTTCTACACATGCAATGTGTATGTAAATATATGTAAAAGGTCCGTATCAAGTTAAAAAGGTAAACGGTGTCTTTCAGTAAAGCGTTTCTAATTAGTGAGATTACTCTGCCAGGTGGAGCAGAGAGTGTGAGCTGCCGGGTGTAATTGGTTAATTTGTGACACCTGTGACTGAAACTCCCTTCATGAAATTAGTCTTAAAAAAAATTAAGAAAAAATCTCATAGACACGTGTTAGCAAATGCTAAGTGGGCAAAAATTTATGGCTAACATTTAAACATAACTGTCAGAGTGCAACTTTATGCTAGTCTTAAAAGTAAAACCAGCACGCAGCGTGGTTGTTTAGCCAAACGCTAATTGCAGCTTTATTCAATACTGCCGCCGGCAAAGCAGATAGTTTGTACAGGCTGCGCCGTTAGGGCTAAATTTCAACAGTAATGGGAAGTACTGTGTTAGCTAGCACTTAAATATGGCGCTGTGCTTTCAATAGTCAATTTAGCTAGCTTAACATTTGGAAACAATATTTAGACGTATATAAAACAGGAGAGTTTCCTTCTGCGGGAACATGTCCGATTCGGTGTCTAGCTGCGTCAGCGTTGGTTTGGTCTTGCTAGCTACATATCACGTTAAATGGCTTTTTCGCCTGTACATTTTCGGCAGTTTTTTTTTTTTTTTTTTTTTTTTTTGGTAGGTCATATTTTTCCATACTATTCCTTTGTAATGTCTTACCTTGAGGTGTTGAATCGGCGTCGCGGGTATTTATTGATGTAAAGTCTGCAGACATCAAACTTTCAGTCGCTGTCTTTGCGCAGTAGAATAGGGGGCGGTGGCGGGAACCCTGCCACCCTAAGTAAACTAATCAGACCCTCCGCCAATCAGAGGAGACCCCGTCTCTACCCCGGAAACAGACTATTAACTAATTGATTTGCTGCAGGTGCACCTTTGCTTCATGCTGTCTAACCCGAATTCAATGTCCATCAAATGCCATCCAAAAAGGAAAACACAACAATGAAACTGCTTTTTCAGTACAGCGACCAGGGGCCACAAGGGTCTCTAAGGTATTCAAGAGGCAAAATAAGGGATAGTTTAATTTAATCCAATTACGACAGGAATTTATTTAGGTATTGCTGTTTCTCTATTATATGTCGCTGCCCCGTCTGCGCCCACAGGGCAGACATGTCAGCCTATAGGTATAAAAGGCAAAATCAAGCCTCAATCAAATAAGTGCTGATAAATAGCCTTTTGCAGGAAAAGTGTTGGGATCCAAATCCATTGTCTTCTCTCTCTCTTTTTTATGACTATGAATTGCTTGAAACAGGCTTGCCTCCACTTTAAAATTAGGAGCTGCATAAAAATTCAGAAATAGCATATAAATATGCCTGTGACAGCAGAACTTAAAAAATATTATCCAGCAACTCCAAGTAGCTGAACACACAGGCTGCACTTACTGTAACCTATATAGCTTTTTTAGAGTTGCACATAATATCCGGCCCTATAGGCTGTTTTACACTTAAACTGATGAAATAGCACTTACAGTAGCTCATCATAAAGTTTTTTTTTTTTTTTTTAAACATCACATCTATATTTTGGCATGCTTTGTATAGGCTGAATAAGTATCCTAAATAAAATGCAAGTTTCCATATGGATTAAAAGATCAGACTGAAAATCAAAAAACATGTCCAGATTTCATGCTGCCGCTATTATTACAACTATTCCATGTGAAATCCCATATATAATACAGTGCTATTGGTCTAATACGAGCAACATAACATCAGATACAGTGAAATAACCGGCTACTATGCGGATCCCACGTTTCAGCACTCTGCCAAGGCCTATATTTCTCCACATTACAGCGATAAACGCGTTCGTGCATGTCTGAAACCTTGGATCTTTTTTTTTTTTTTTTTTTTTTTTTTTTTTAAATGAGCACATGTGCCGGAGATCGCCTACTTTATCCTGTCGAGTACCTAAGTGTATGATATGCCAAGGCACCGCAATTCAGACCCGTCAATGGAAACATGAATGCATCACGTTGACTTTCCCCATCGCGTTTACATGCAATAAAGATAACCTAAGACTACAGTGAATGCATGATCTGATCTACTTACTGTATTTAAAGAATTGACATAGAGTAAAAAAAAAAAGAAAAAGAAAAGAAAAAAGAAATCGACTTGAAATGTTTCAGGTGAATGAGCAAATGTGTAAAAAATGTCTTACCGTTTCTATAAATGAAAGTTATGGACGTCCTTAGGCAAACAATCTCTGAATGAAACACCTGGCCAATAGCTTGTAAAATGATGAATTCCGCTCTCTTTAGTTCAAACTTGGAAACATAAAAAGCCAACACAAACAAGATAAAATGAGAGAAAATGAAATATTTATTAAATTAAAACACAGAAATGATTTCCTTTCAGCAAATGCATGAAACAAAAGGAAAAAAGAACAGAAGAAATAAAAGGAATCAAATAATTAAAAAAGCTGGCTTCTGCCTGTCTCGCTCTTTACAGGTGCGCCACACAAATACGCGACATCACTGAGTGGAAACCAATGCAAGAAGGAGGTTGTCTTTAAAAGGAAGATAGTCCTGCCGGCAAATATATAGGGCCGTATCACAGCATGCCTATACCTCTCCGCTCTCTCCGTTTCATCCATTCAACCTACACATGAACACGCATTGGACGCGGAAGTATACCCAGAGTAGCTCCATCCACCGCTTATGCACACAGAAGCTCTTCGATACTATTGGCTCTTACTCGGTCCTCGTTGGGCTCAACCCGTCTTTCCAAATCACATGATGCCATTCGTCCTCGCCCCAGTCACTCAAAGCGATCAAGCATCTCCCCCCCATCTCCCCATCACCACCACTAACCCCCCCTCCCTCCCTAAATATGGCATTTGAAGTCAAACATGTCCTTGCCGAGACATGCACAGTGCAGCAGGCGGGAATAACACCACGGCTTGAGAGTATTCCGGGTTTTTTTTTTTCCAACCCCTTCTCACAAATGTGTTTTACGCCACATCGCTGTGCAATCAACACACTGTCACCGTCATCTAAGAAAGAAGAAAACTGGCGCTATTAAAGTCATTTTTTAAAATCTTTTGTGTGGTGCTTTCACGTGGTGGGAATCGCTGTTTTCTTGCCCTTAGATGAGATAATAAAATAACTATACTATAATAACTAAACATTCTCCTGAAGGACCTACCGCACTCGTCATCATCCTCCTCTCTCTCTTTTTTTTTTTTTTTTTTTTGCTACATCATACCCCCTCACTGTCTGCACCATTTCAGCGCTCTCACATCATTATTTGTCAGAACAAGATACCTGAAATCAAGCGCTTGATTTTGCTGCAAAAACCAGACGGTGGCTTGTATCGGTGCAGAAAGCAAAGCCCCGCATTCAGCAGGTTTCAGCACCACGGACAGCGCAAGTTCCCCGGTACAGTAGCTGTGAAAGCAGCCTACACGCTTCCCACTGTCTGCCTCAGTCAATGGTCAGCCTTCAATACTCGACCTACAGGCTAGAAACAAAGGTGGGCGTTAATTTGGGCTCCATTGACAGATTCGAGACAATTGAAAGCGCTTTTGAGGCTTTACTAGCAGGAATATCACATCAATCTGAGCAGGACGCAGCGATATAAAGCACATTTATAGAGCTTTACACCAAGAGTGGCAGCAGCTTTATCCCATACATATCTTTTTGTCGACTTTCAGAGGGTGGAGCAACAGTTAGGCTCGCATGGAGACAAGTGAAAGGGAGACCAAGACATGCAGGCATATACAACACTGGCAAAAGGCTATAGGGCTGTAAAAAGAAAAAAAAAAGAAAAGAAAAGAAAAAAAAAGATTTTTCATTCATAAGCTCACTGCAGAAAATATTCAACACAACAGGAGATGTATCAGAGAAAATACCACAGGATATTCCCAATATAACCCATGTATACATATATGTCTTATTGCATGCTTTACTCAATACTTCTCATCCTATTCAGTGGTTCGCATATAAATCTCCTTAAAGCCTGCAAAACACAACAATCTAGTTGTCTAGTCTTAAAAACACATTTTCCTCATATAGAATTTTTTTTTTGTTGTTCTTCTTTTAAACAAAATAGTGCATGGAGTATAGAATTAAACATGCAAAATCTTTGTCATTTACTATGTTAATATACATTCAATCATATCTTACAGACAATAGAAAGCAAGTGATATTATTCTATTAAAAGCATCCTCAATACATTTTGTTTTCATTTTATTTTATACCTAAGGAAATCTGTACAGTGGGGGTGTAAAACCTGAAATAGAAAAGCCAACCTTAAGAATGATGAAAAAAGAAAAAAAAATCCAGAATAATTATATTACATAATCTTGTTTTACAGCCTAAAATAAAGTTAACAGTGTGCTGGAGAAAGTTTTGGAATAATCCATGTTCACCTTTGGCCCATTGACAGCAAATTAGAAGCAATGAAAAGCATAAAAACAATCCGTGACCACTAACTTGTCATGAAAATCTGTAATATCTAATGATAACTTCCATTATAATACACCTGATTTATTCCTGGAGGCAATCACATTTCAAAAGATGTGCTGCAATGTGCTGCTGGACAACATACTGTGCTGTATATGCAAATGATCTGAAAACAAACAAGAGATCCCATATCATTTCAATAAATCAAAAATGATGTACGAGCGTATTGTTATTTTTCCACAAATAATGAGAAAAGTGTTTCCATTTCCAGTGCCACTAAGATGCTGTGTATTGTTCAGCTTTCAAACAACATATATTAGAAATATGGATCAGGAATTCAAACATTTAACAGAATGTCACTGAATTTCATGAATCACAATTTGTAGCTTGGTCTCAGTTCTTGCAGGACTTGTGTTGAGTGTGTGGTACATTTGTAGAGACAAATTACAAACTAGGCTATACTTAAAATGCCACTGTTTGTGAATAAATCCATACAATTTCAAAGTGTTTGAATGGACACCTTCGCTCCAATGAGATAATGGAGGAGCTATCTAGGCGATAGGATATCTGAAGGTATGAGTCACAACTGGATTTGCCTTTACATCTGGACTTCAGAAAAAAAAGCACCTCACAGCTGAATGTCTGATGGTGGTGTTCAGTGTTGGCAACAGTGGAAAAATTGAAATAAATAGACAAATAAATCCCTGGAAATGCTGAGTGGTGTATTTGTGATGTTTTCATAATTTTGAAATTGCTGTAAGAATTTTGATGCCAAAGCATGAATGACGTCCACCGGGACATGGCAGTGAATCATTTCCTGTTGGTACAAAACAATACAGGACATCAGTTCTGTTTCTTTCATTGAAACTGCCAAAATGGTGCACTATCCAACATATCCACTCTCCGTATGGTCTACAAGAATATGTAGCATGTGCGACTGATTACACACATTATCAGAAAAAGAGTTTCTGGGATGTAATGTCAGAGCACAGCTCCACTGAAAACTGACTGTTTGATGTAGGTTCAATTTTCTGGCTCAGAACTGATCAGACTACCTAATATTAGCATGACAAGACTCAAACATTTTAAGGTTTACAAAAAAACTAATCAGTCTTCTAAAAAGGTATTTCCAGGCTTTACATCTTGATGACAGCACATGTTTAAGTCTTGCTGCTCCGGTTTCTGGCTTTGGGGAAGTTATTCATGCCCACAAATATCAATTAGATCATTAGCATTTAGATAGCATATGAGAATTCTTAAAATGAAAGAGAACATGGACCCGTTGCCCCTATTTTTAATGGTGATTTGTGAAAGTGTGTCTCAAAAGAATGTCAGAAAGACTTACTCAGTTAGGTAGATTATATTTAAAAGATCAGGCACAAGGAAGGGTCAATAAATCAGGATAAATCAGGAAAATGTAAGGGCATCAGTACTTTCTGTCTGCCTTGTTTCCATCAACACAATTGGACATGAAAAGTACAGAGGCAGCAAATTAACACATAATAAAAAGGGCTGCTAAGCTATTTTTTTTTTCTTGTCATCTCCACAAACTGACAAATTAACTGTTTCACTTCAGGTGCTGCTGCTCTGCTTCTTAAAGTCTGACTTACATGAAATTAAACACCCAGAGACAGAGTAACACACAGCTTTGCAATCAATAATTTTGGCTTGGTGTTGAACAAATACAAAACTTTCTTAACACTGGCATATTAAATATTTCTGCTATTCAGGAGATTTCCTTGCATGGCAGCCAAGGCAACAATCATTAGAAAATCTTACCAGCCTCCTGTAGCTTTGGTCCAGCACCATCTTCCTGTCAGGCCCTCACAGCGTGCTCCTGGCCAGCTACACCATACCCATGGAGCAGTTAAAAAAAACCCATCTTGGTAAACAAAGAAGCACAACACAGTGTGGGAGAATGGACATATTTGACTTTGCTAGTTACAAGCACCCTCTGGCTGGTAAAATAAAATTGGGAGTACAGAAAATCCAACACAGCTAACTTTTAGTAACAGCTCGAATTAATCATATGAACACAACACATTTAAATCAAATGAAAAGTGTTTTAGCAGGTTCAAGAGGCCTTAGTACTCTTCATAGTGACGAACCTAACAAACAGTTCACTGCCTTCTTCCTCTTCTTCATCCTCCTGTGGAAATGACAATAGCATGGTTAGCAAATTGCTGCTCCCCCATATGGATAAGATATTCAACCTGCAGCTTTTAGCCTTTTCTTCCTTGTCTCACCAACAGTAGCAATGATCTTTGATGCAGCAGCAGCCTTTGTTTTGTAAGTTTAAATCCATCTTTTGTGTTTGTGTGTGTGTTTGTGTGTGTGTGCTCACATGAGATGAACTTCCCTTTCTAATTTTCACCTGAAGCCTGTTTGCTGTTGCAAACAGTTTCCTGACCACACCCATGATTGGCTAAGGGGTGTGGCCTTAAAGGCATAAGTTTTAAAAAAGAAAAAGAAGAATGATGTATCTAATGCTTGGAAAAAAACATACATAGGAACATTACTTGCAGTAATAAAACACATAAAAACTTTGGTACATTTGACCTTGTTTGGACCATAATATTATAATTCCATCCGAGGTAAAGGTCAATAATGCAAAGGGATTTTAGATACAAGGATCAAGTATTCATCAAGGATTATATGTTATGCTGTACTTACTGGAAAAAAGGTTCAATGGGGGACACTGTAAAACAATATAACTCTAATGGAGGGAAAGTGCTAGTATCCAAACTTGACTGGGGATCATATCGCCATCTACATTTCAGGGCTACAAATATAAACAAATGTGTAATATGTACACCATCTTAGAGGGAATGCAGGTCAATGCCAGGTCATTAACGTAATCCAGAGCCGTAATGTGAAGCCCCAAAGCCTGAGACCATTTGGAGAAGCATAGGCAGGGAGTATTTTTCAGTAATTAGACACTTAATATATATAATTAAGTAATATGAGGTGCTGTTTTCAGCCTCAGTGTCACACAAATAACAAAATGTGACAGATGTGTGCCTCTTGTGATCTATAGGTAATCTTTAAGGGAACATCCAAATGACAGCCTACAGAAAACCCTGAATGAAAATGAATCACTACAAACTATATATAAGTATGGTAACAAAAAATGTATTTTATTGATAAAAATGTGTATACTGTTTGTTAGAGAAGACCACATGATTAACTGGTCAAGCAAAAAAAAAAAACAGCACCCCCTGCTGGGCCAAGTCAGTGCCCAAGTACTGACCTGTTGCAAATCATAAAATATTCCCAAGCCCCCTCTCCATTTGGATCCTCTCATCTTCTCTCTGCTCATTGATAATCTGTATGACTGATCCGCTGGGTCCCACCTTGTGCTATTAAATGTCAAGGGTGAGTGCTCTTGACCTCCTTGCACACTTACTGGCAACCTGCAAGGCTGACGGGACATTTTATCAGACACAGGCATTCTTGTCTCTGTATAGATTCTTGCAGAAGGACTAAGATGTCAATAGTGGTTCCTTTGAGACATTAAGGCTCCCTGAACTGGAGCCTCTTGTGTAACAATGGTCTCAGTGTTGCATTGAGGTGATTATTAATGCTCCCTGCTGGGACTGGACAAAAAAAATATATCAAGAAGCGCCTCCTGAAAGGCAGAAAAAGAAGGGTAATAAGCAAAACTGCTGTAAAATTTCTCTTTTAGAGTGCCTGTTTCTCTACTAGCCCAAGGATTGCTTTGACCAGGAAGAGGTGCAGAGAGGAAAATGGAAATTAGACATTACAGATTTTCATGTCAAGAATTATGTCAGAGGTTCTCTTAGGGGGGCAAACTATGGCTTATCTTAAATATGGCTAAGCATAATAGTTTCTGAAAATGAGGGACATTTTTTTGAGAATTTTCATGTTGCACTCCTGGTTTATTTAGTACAATGTGGGCGTTGTGGACCCTTCCTTCTAAAACTAGACTGTAGCAAAGTAATCCTTAAATTTATAATGTAACTGGGATGAATTACATGATTTCATGTACCCAGATGAGGTTCAAATTCCACCTGCGTGATTAAGCTAAATTATGAACTCTATTGTGATATTCTAGGATTATCTCTTTGATTTCCAGCTTTCAGTGAGAACGATGCAACTTCATACATGTTGATATCATTGTCATTAGTTATATGATAAATGAGGATTGTGAATTTTAAGAAAAAAAACAGTTGCATTTTCTTTTCATACATTGCAGAGAAAGGATTAGGGCTCCAATTATTCAGGGTTTTCATAAAATTGCTATTCAGAATGGAGACGGTTCATAAATTGCATAGTATTTGAAGAAAAATACATATATCATCCTATATTTAAACAGAAGCACTCACTAGCTCCAAGAGGTCAAATTCTACAGAAATCTAGCAGCTTTGGGAAAGTTCATATGTATTTATGTATGAGCTACTTTGAGCCATACTGTACTTATGATCATGGTTCATGAGTTCTCAGGTTGGCAAACACACCCTTCAGCACCTTTTAAAAGCAAAAATGTTTCATTCATGGTAACTTAGTTTAGATTCTTTGACACTTTAAGCATTAAAGGTGTGAAACATAAAAAAAAGAACAAACAAAAAAGACATCAAATCTAAAACCCAGAAGAATCACTTAATGTCTTTGCTCTTGCCTCTTTTGATGCTAATGTCTTGCTGTCATGTCACCTGCTTTAGGAGATAAAAGCCTTAGGGGGCTGAGATCACTGCCCCTTTTTGTGTATTTCCCCATGGTATTTGAGGGTGATGCTTGTGCATGATGTCATTGATTGGAGACCATCCAATATGGGTCCTGCTGGGAAGCAGAGCTCCCACTGTGACTGTTAGGGCTATGTAATGCAAGACTGGGTGATGTCATTGAAAGAGCACTGTAGAGACAAAAATGACAGTGTAACATAGTAGCATATGGTACACTTAGACAATTTGATATGGGACTGTTCAGTATGAGAAATGGATAAATTGGCTTTATTGAGAATGAATTATGAATCAGTTTAAGTATAAATGTGTGTTAAATGCTTTTACATGCTCTCATGCCTAAAAGACGACTACTTTTTGGTTTATTTGCAAGTAAATTGGGTTTTTGTCGTGTGTATTTGTTCCATTCAAAAGGAAATTAAAGAGCACTTACAGTACAGATTAAATTTTTGACCAATTCAAATTCTTAACCAGACTTTGGAGACAAAAGAGACAGATATAGACAATGGGATTTCTAAAATATGATAGATGTCCTTAGATCTAATATTCAAGGTCAAGAAGACCGAAAGAAGCATTATCATTTTTTAAGCCCTTTGTCAAATATTTTGACTGACAGACAAGAACAGCTGAAGGCTTTCTGTAATGGTCAGGAGAATAAAAAAGAATGAGGATGAGAGCAGCTGTGAAAAGTATTACTTTTTTTTTGGCAACAGACCTTGACAAATCTATGCATGCAGTCAAATGAATTATTCTGATGAAAAAAACAGATAGTTTATTGGAATTCATTTTTTTTCACTACCTTTCAAACAAACCAAATCAACTACAGTCACTTTATCTACTGAACAAAAAAAAGAGGCACTTTTATTGAAAGCTGCTCTTGTGTGATTAAAAAAAAAGCCCTTAAAGCAACAAAAACCAAATAAAACCTGAAAACAATTTCTCTCATCTCGATCCTTGGGGAAATACTGCTTGCGGTAAAACAGAGCAAGGTTTTGGATCTCTGAGAAAATAGGGCATGAAATCTCAATTAGATGTGTCAAGATCCTGGGAAATTTCAATGCTTTTTTTAACGCACACTTGTCTCTGGGAGACACTGAGGAGCGCTTGACCACCCTGTGTCTCATTCTCCCCTGAAATAGCCTGGTCTAAATAGTCTGATTGGAGAGCAGGATGGACAGCGTGGACCTGTCTCTTTGGGGTACAGGGGTAGAGGGGGGAACAGGGGGGAGCAGGTGCAGGGGAGACGGCGATCGATTTGGTTGTCCACAGATAAAATAAGAAATCAAGGGGTTTTATGTGGCACCACTCCCTGGCAAGCCTTCACAGAGTCCAGGAGATTAGAAAGTGAATTTCCCAGAAAACAAACAAAGGGCATCATTAAACAACGGCTCTAGACTGCTCACACTTTGTCTCTTAAGTGCAATTTGATCTTTGGCTCCCTTTTAAATCCAAATGTCTGAGAAGAAGAGGGAGTTTCTGAGCTGCTCTGTGATTGAAAGCCAATTGTCTCTGCCTTCAGCCTCTGGCGCAAGTCTTTACACAAGAAATACACTGACTTTTGAGGAAATCAGCTCTTTGATTAGCTCGCTGATCAGCCGTATAGTTTTCTTCTCTGTCTCCAGTAGTTTTCTGTAATGTGTGCTCATTATAACACCATTAGAATGCAATGCTTTGGTGCATTATGTCTTAATTGATGACACAGCTTCATCAAGAGCATCATAGTGCACTTAACAATGAACACACAAGGGTCAGTTTTTGAGCAATGGAAAGTTATTCGTGAGCTAATTTATTTCATATTACTGCATTTGTTTAAGCTCCATAAACTCTTCTTTTCCACCACACTAATGAATAGCACAATCCTTTGAAAAATAGTTCATTTGCAACTGCCAACCTGGCTAACAAAAACACAGGTCAATTTGCAACTTGCGCTTTTAAAACCAGTATATCTCTGCCACATACCGCACAGTCTGTCCTTGTGTCATTTGACTCACTAATCAATTACAGTAAAAAATCAATCCAGGAAAATGAGGGACATATCACAGCACAGAGGGTGTTTTGCTTTTTTTTTACAGCTTGAAAGCATGAAACTCCATTGTACTGTGGGCACATGCATGATTAGTTGTGGTTATTGTCAACTGAAATCTATTTCCACCTTCACCTGCCATTGTTGTGGTATTTTGGTTATTGCCACATGAAAGCCTTCTACTGTAGGTCCAAAATGTCAGCTTTTCAAAAAGTAACAAAAAAATTGCATTTGGTTTCTAATATAAGAGGTAGATATCTATCCAAATAGTTCTGAAAGGATCACGCCACAGCTGCATAAAGGCCTCATATGAACTTGTGATCCTCCTCAGAAATTAAATTGAAAAGTATTCACCCTACAAAGAGGATATGATGTTTACTGTGAACTAAAATAACAGTCCCATTTCATGTGACTGTTAGTATCCTCATAGGAGCTTTAAACATCTAGCCATGGCCTTTCACGTGTACCATTCACTTTTCTACTGTGCAAGACAACAATCAAGGTCACCAAGTCCTAATTGTGCCACTGCACCTACAAGCAGGATCAAGTCAATTTTAAAGTCACAGATTAACTAGAAACACCCAAAGCTGACAATGTGTTTGTTTTAGACAAAGAATTGTGTGGTCACATCTCCGTAATCAAAAACACCCTCTTCATATATCTCAAAGTGTTCCTGACCTTGCATTCCCAAAGAGCTACATAATTGCAATTTATTATGCATTAGTCTAATCAAGAGTCAGCGAGGACTTTGTTGGACAAAACACGAAGAGCCAACATTTTTCTCAAATTAAAGAAAGGATTTCATTAGGAGGCAAAGAGTGAAAGATAAATGTTGTACATTCGGGTCAAACAAACAAGTGATGGGATGATTAATTATTCAGCCGTGGCAGTTTGCTGAGATAATGGCTTCTCCGCCCTAATGAATTTAACTAAAGTGAAACACGTTGGATCCTATTTTGGTTCACCATTTGAGGTATGATTCAGCTCTGCGGTGTCACATTAGTGCATCACTACAGTTAATTGCTTCCACCCAAAGAAATATTTGTACAAATTAGACAGTCCAGCTTTACTGGGAAGATGAATTGAGCATGTATCTCATTTATTATTGCAGAGAGATTTATTGTGATGTGATTGGAAATGCATCCATGGAGGACAAAGAGGACTTGCTCACTTGTTTAGTAGTACTTTGGTCCAAGGCCTTGTTGAGAATACCTGATACGTTTATATTCCTTCATTCACATAAAGTAGAAGTTAAAGAGACTTCAATATATGCTGAACTCAAAAAAACTGAAAAAAGACTGAAAAAAGGAAAGCTTACCTCATTATCTTTCCCAAGTTGAGTTTTATTCATGTAAAATACCAAAAAGATGGCTTTTCCCAAAAAGACATCCAGTTCCCAAACACACAGATACACAAATACAGTATTTGTACAGGATGATAAATTAGATTACTTGCACTGGTGTCCATGCTGAATACACTTTTAAAGTCCAACTGAAATTACATTTATTTTTTGCACTCAAAAATTGTGTTTTTAAATAGACTGTTAATAGTGTTTCTATCATCAAAATGAAGAAAAAAGGTCTTGGGGCAATATCACAAATGTTTGTTTTCATATTCTGTAGCAGCAAAACAACATTTAATTTCAGTTAGGGTTCAAGAGATATAAAAGATATAAATTTATCTTACATAAAGCAACTTTTAGATGCATTATAATTGCATATAAACCAACACAAATGTGCCCTAGGAGGCGTGAATTGAGGCAAACCTGTTGGTTCACTAAAGTCATTAGGATTCATCCTGTGGGGACCATGAATGTCTGCATAAGATTTCATACTAATCCATCCTGCAGTTTTTGAGATTTCTTTAAGCTGGGCCACCAACATTGCCATCCATAAAACCATACCATATAGCTAAGCCAAAAACGGCATTGATACACTTCCACTGAAAACTTATCTAATAGTTTCAGGGGTTCGTCATACAGAAAATGTTTGTGAGGAGCTTGGTGAGTCAGAGATCTTTAGGTGTCCATCAAAATGTGAAAGAAGACAGAAAAAAATCTATTTCTATTTCAGTTTCAAAATAGAACAACCTCGGTGAGCAGATAATCTCAACCACCTTTTCCAGGGCTGCAGACACTGATCATATGTGCCTGCGTGTGATTACAGGGAGCTCAATTAACGTAGACCCAGGGGACAGTTCAATCACAGAGACAAACATTCCCCCAACATAGCTTACGTGACCTGCAACCAATGGTCCATCTTAGCTCCATTGATTGAGTTCAACAGGTTTGGGATGGTGGGTCTCGGAGACATCCACTTTAAACTTACAGGCAAGTCAGAGCCATGGAAAGAAAGACAGAGGCACTTTTATATTATAGAGGATTATATTCAAGCACTGCGACAGAAGAAAAATCTATGAAGACAGAAAAGAAAGAAGATATTTGTTAGAGTCTTAACCACCCAGTCTACCTCAGTCATGTTGAGCTCAGTGCCAAAGGCATCCAAATACAAGCTTTTCCTCTGATTTTACACTTGGAGGAGATGTGTATTTGCAATTTTCCATCGACACAGTCTCATGTATGCTCTCATATCTATCCCCCATTCTCATGCAATGTTAACTATACCTGCTCTTGCAGTGGAAAAAAATGGATGAATATTCTACAGAGACTGGCATCGCAAATCCGTTTGATACAACTCTTTTTTGCAGATCACACATAGGTCTCGTGAATTACTCCCTTTCCATTTCAAAGCACTACAATCTGGGATTTTTGGAACCATAATTGAATCTGAGATCACGCTCTCCCAGATATGACGCCTGTTCCCCTGACACAGGCATATCAGAAGCATCCTACGTTTCAAAGTGGCTTTTATGCGATTTCATGAAAATATGGCTAATACGTTGTGCTTAGGCAGATCACAATGGGCATAATCCCATGTTTGGAAGACTACCTCCCAGTGGCACACAAATAATAAAGAACCCACTGTCTCCAACAGACGAAATGCTTCAGTCGCTCTGATTTGTTGTGACTGAGACTGAGATTGAACAGTAAAAATGTGACACAAAAAGACAATTGTCTTCTTCTTTGCCTGTGCTGCTCTATACTGTGCATCATTCGTAGGCATACAACATAAGCTGAACCTATAAAGGAAACAGACTTGACTGGATGTTGTAGTAACTAGACAGTGTCTTGATTCAAAAAGGTAACAAAGGCTTCAATTTATCTGACTGTGCTTACTAGTATTTGATCCTTTGTTGCCATTGGTTACCTCTTTGGTACAACTGCTTGCTGCCCAATTAAGTGAATCTTAATTCACAACGCTCCATATTTTAAGCTTTGCCTTACAAAGTGTAATTTACAGCTGGGTGGTACATTACTTGTGCTTTATACAGCCTCTGTCCTCTTGGGAGCAGAAGACAGGCATTTTTGAGCAAATCAAAATCAATAGCTATCTAAAGGGGCAAATCTCACGACATTAATCTTCTGAATCCACCAGTGATTCTCACTGTAATTAATCAATGCTTTTAACCGGAGAAATTTGGCAATTAATCTTTAATTCTCTAATGGAACATACACACAGAGGCAAAAAGCAGCTAACAGTGAGGCTAAGTTACGCTGGCTCAGAGCTTATTCAATACAAGTCTAATGAGGTCTATTATGAGTCAGATGTGGTCTTTTTGAAGCAGCCGAGTGTGCAGGAAGAGGGCCCGTGAAGTGGAGGGTACAAGTCATTATGCTCAACGTTTTACAAAAATGTACAATTGTGAGAGAAGATGACTTCCATAAGAATGGCTCAGCTGGTCCCCATGGAGATTATCTGTCCCTAAAAAAAGCATCCAAGCTTAAAGATCATCTTATATCCCGTGGCATTTGATGAACTTTAGATGAACTTCATTATGGTGTTTAAAGTTTTTTTGTGATTTGTTTTTCGAGGAAAATGAATAACTGAATTCATTGGCCAAACCAGCCACAGAGGTCTCTCCACACAAGATCAGACATGCAGTTCACTCTGAATTTGTGTAAGCTTTATCAAACAGGTGAATCCACCATGACACCTACTCAGCGAGAGCCTGAACAAAAACACTACAGAGGAGAAATCAGTCAAGCCTGTCGCATTGACCTACTTGACAGTGGTGTGTGAGCTGAACAGTGGGAGCTTGAGAAGTCAGTCTTTCTTTCTCACTTTCTCTCAGTCTCCTCTTCCTCTTTCTCCATTTCGCAAATCCCAAAACTAAGCAACATAAAAGAAGAGAGAATAAATAAATCCAGTTCCATAAAGGACAAAGTGCCATTTCACTTTGAGTTGAAACCAATTTCATGAGTCTAATTAAGTCTCACAGCTCTTATTTTGTTCATTTGGAATTAAATTATAAACATTTTGATTGAAAGAAAACAATTATTTTTGACAATATCTCAAGAGAAGAACTTGCCAAGGGCACCATTGAGAGCAATTTTGGTAAAACATGATGCTGTGCAGTTGTGCCACCATTAACGCCTCCACTGTCTCATTTTAGGATATTGTCATGAATGCAAAAACTAGATTATACACTGTGTGAAAGATAGTAACTTTACAGTTTACAACTATTCAAAAGAGGCTGTTCAAACACTTCCCTCATAAACCTACTGTATGATTGCATGCAGTCATACAGTAGGTTCTTATTTGTACATTAATAGTCAGAAATAGTGCACCATGCTGGTGGTTGCTCAAAAGCTCTTGCTGTCACTCATTACATGGCTACCATGGTAACTGGTGGTAAAGCTAAAACCCCTATTTTTTAAGTTAAAGCTAGGTTTTCTTTCTTTTTTCTTGGCTATACCTGCATGACTTAAAGCACAATTGTGCACGTACGACACAGTTTGCAGAGTGGATTGTAATCTCAGTGATGTGTGAGTGAAGTGTTGAGGCAGTGGGGGTGGGAGTTATCCTGCAGTTTGTTTGCATTTCATGCTACTTTAGGAATTCTCACTATGGAGTTGACATTTCTGAATTTCACAGATCCAAGACAGATCCAACAGGCAAAAATTGGGCAACATACCACCTATGTTCTGTTTGCTGCCTGCTATTTTTCCTTCACTTTCCACTATGCAACCAGGGTATATTTTATTAATGCTGCCTTCTAATACATTTATAGGGATAGTTCAACATGTTGTTCAATACCATTTTTTTTTGCTTTCATATAGAGAGTGAGATGAGAGGATCAATAACAATCTGATATCACATGTCTCATGTGTTAAGTATGGAGCTGTAGAGAGAAGTGTTTAGCCTGGTTTACCATAAAGACAGGAAGTAGATCCAAACAGCTAGCCTAGCTGTGTCTAAAGTGAAAAATATACCTACCAACACCTCTAAAGCTCATTTTAACACTTTATATCTCCTTTCTGTCTTTCAGCAGAAAGGGCAACATAAGAGTTAAATGATTAGGAGCAGTATCCTGAAGTGTTGTCATCACAGTGAAGTTGCTAGGTTTGGTACATATTTGGGATGCACAAAATTGTGATTTTCTTTTCTTTTTTTTTTCCCTTTCTTCTCATTTTTGATTTATTTCTTGTGAATTTCTGTATTTTACTTCCTCAAGCCTCTTAAAGTTCCTCAAATAAAACAAAGTCCTCTTTCTAGAGCTTCAAGGTTAGTCAATTCATCATTTATTCCATGGACAAAAGATTAATCAGCAACTATTTTGATAATTGAATAATCATTTTAGTAATTTTTAAAGCAAAAAAGAAAAAATATAAGCTGGTTTCAGCTTCTCAAATGTGATGATTTATTGCTTTGCTTTGTCTAATATGATGATAAACTGAATATCTTTTGGTTTTAGACTGTTAGTCAGACAAAACCAGATATTTGAAGATGTAACCTTGGACTGCGGGGCACTTTAACAGATATTTGTCACTATTTTATGGACAAAATGATTAACTGATGAATCAAGACAGTTATCAGTAACTTAACTAGTTGACAATGCAACATGTGAGATGGGGTCCCAGGTGGACTTTGCTTTATTTTAAGGGGTCACAGGCCAAAAGGTTGGCAACCACTGCTCTAAGCTTACTATTTGAAAGAACGCAAATAAGTGTATTTCTGGAAATCTTGAACTTTTTCTGTAACAGAAGTCCACAAAATATAAAGAATCCCTCTAAGACTGAATAGAAAAAAAGAATACCTACTCTGGCCTTCCACACACCATGCAGAGAGGAAGCCAATCCTCACATTGTTCACTACAAACTCTACATTTCACTCGTTTTATTCTCTGTCATGGCAGCTACTCCCGACACGGGGGAACAGTTTAGAATCAAACTGCCAGGAGTCGACAGCTCTGGTGTTAAGGGAGAGAGAGCGAGAGAGACAGAAAGAGAGAGAGTGTGTGTGAGAGGGAAAGAGAGGGAGAGAGAGAGAGCTATGGAGAAAGAAATGTGGAGGCACAACAGGTAGCTCTGTCAAACTGCAGGGGTCTGCCTTGCTGATCCCTGCCTCTCATTAGAACAGAAGGGTAACACACAGGCAGTGTAGGAAGAAGGGAAGATTCTGGGAATGAGGCAGAGGAGGTGGAAAGAAGTAGAAGAGAAAGAGGAAAGGCAAAGTGGGCTCGCTTTCCTAAAAGCCCTTCCACTGACAGGTTTGGTGTAGCTGAGATATGTTTCAGGGAATGGTGCTAGTAAAACAAAGCTTCATGAGAGGAGGGTTGGGTGGGTGCAAGACAAGTAATTGGAAGCTGTGGCATGACAGGCTGCTGGGTGAATCCCCCTGACCCACTGACTCACTACACTGCCAGGGCTGTTTCTGGAGGTAACTGGAACCGCAGTGTGAGCCCAGGGAGGTGCCGCCCCTGCAGTTTAAAACAAAAGTCTCCGTGGGTGTGGAGAGAATGAATACACGAGAATCCTCCACCTCAAAATACGTATAGGGCCACCACCAAAATATACACAATCCCAGTATTGTATGAGACTTTGCAAGTCTCACTTTACAAACTGCACATTTGACAGTTTTCCTTGGGGGGGTTCTGCTAAGAGGCGTGCAGTCACAATCTGTATGCGTGGTGAAATACCAAAAACCAGCGGCTGGCACGAAAGCACTGTCATCAAATGCAGAGACAGTGTGAGAGGCTGTCAAACACCAGGTACTGTACCAGAGTCCTGCTGTCTGTAACGACAGAATTTTATGCTCCAGTGAACATGCAAGGACCACCATGTCACAGCATACACACAGAGAAACCGTGAAGTGCAAAAAAATAGAAGAAGTTGACACGTACCAAGAGAAACAAAATGGCCTCCTGTCAAGATGGGTCAGCGGGAAGGGACTGGCCACGAGCCGCTCTGTTACGCCTCAAACAACTCAAAAGAGGAGGAAACTCAGTGATCTGAGTGTGTGCGGAACATTTTGTACCAATAACAAATTATGACAGAAGAACAACGATTCACAACCTAATTTCAGCAGTGTGGACAACATGGGAGTGAGTCATGGCTGTGTGTTTTCACACAGTTCCCTAACACAATGATGATGACACATGTGCAGAAAGACTTTTGGCACTGCTTATTTGCCAGCTCGGAAACCCTGCATCAAAAAAAAAGAGAGAGAGCAAGAGAAAATGGAAAAACAACTATAAATTATTGATTGTCTGACCAACCAATCCCCCCCCCCTTAAAAAAATAAAGGAGAAAAAAATCTAAATGCTGTGTCTAGACACAACATTGTATTACTCACGCTTGACTTGTTGATGTACCAGCACTCAAGTATTTACATAATTAGTTCAGCTACATGAACACTTCTGATCCCAATTTGCTTCATTTATTGTATTTGTATGTATTATGAGGTTGTGTTAAAGCTTTTAGAAGGCTTTTGGAAACATATGAAAAGAGGTTTATATCCCATTGATTATGAAAGTAGGTCATTACCACTGACCATCTTATGTGATGTTATTGTTCAGGTTTTAACCTATTTAACATTTAGTCATATATAAAATCTAACTTTACATTGCATTCATTGCATGTTTGAATTTTCTATACATCCATCCATTATCTATACCTGCTTATCCTTCGCAGGGTGGTGGCAAGATGAAGGCTATCCCAGCATACATTGAGTGAGAGGCTGGGTACACCCTGGTCAACTTTAAATACGTTTTACTAATAATATTTTTAGCTCAATCATATTTTAATTGTAGGATTTTCATGTGTAATTGAGTATTTTTACATTGTGATATTGATATTTTGACTTAAGTAAAGTATCTGAGTGTTTCTTCAACCACTGGAGGAAACCCACAAAGACACATGGAGACAATACAAACTCGAATCAAACTATATTGATCTCAGCATCTTATCACAACACTCTAAAGTCAACTTTGTTTTATGCACATTGCCTCCTTGTGGACTTTCAGCAACTGATGGGAATACTTTGCTTCTGAGAGACTTCTCCATATTGCAGCGCTTCCTGCTGGAGAGGAAGAGAGACATTACTGAGGGAACGAGAGAAAAAAAAAGTGGGAGGTGAGGTGCGATGGGGTTAGAAGGGGGCATAATGACAAGCCATAAAATTTTTAATGCCCCCACACCCAACCCTTTTTAGTGAGACACTCAATTATTGATACATTTATGGTCTGTCCAAGAAGCTGCAGAGAGTTAGGCCAATAGGACAGTGCAGGGTTACTGGCTAAAAACAACAACAAAAAAACACAGCAAGGCTTTTCTGTCAAACTATTTGTCGTCAACTATCCAAATGAACAAGGGAGCAACAACACACACATTGTGGTGGAAGCAATAACATTTGAATGTCAGAAAATAATTCTTGCAGTAATATTTTCTAATATTAGAGTCACTGCAAAGGCCATGAATGGCCAAGGGGGAAAAGGAAATGACTTACTACTTTAGCCCGTGACAGTTCATAATTCCATTTCCAATATCTTTCCCTTTAAAAGTTTAAGGTCGCTCTTGATGTACTTGGCGTATCTCATCTTTTCAAAGCGTAGTTCCCCTTCTTTTTATGTTTTCCTTTGTCATTCAGCAACATGACATGTGACAGCTAAAATGAAATCTCCTTTATTATTTGCCTGACATCTTGTATCCCTGCATAATCATCCTGAATGCGCTGTAATTACACCTCCCCAGAAAAGGGTATCGGACGCATGCCTTTATTGAGAGTGAAGAACCAAATACTGACTGAAACCACGGGTCTTGGCTCCTGCGTCACTGTGCAGCGGGGAAACAGATTTTGCATTTTCTACGGATGGTGTCCCACATTCTTAAGCAGCAGATTTCAGTAAACCTTGATACCAGTCCTTGTCATACCAAGTAAAACAACCTCTACCCAGAGCAAACAAAGAAGCTCCCAAAGGAGATGTGTTGTTGCATTACTGAGCAGGATCTCCAACTAAAATATCCTCAGGTGGATACGTTACTTTCTGATTCACAAAATTAAATAAAATTATACACAATTATCAGTCCTTTTACCAAAAAAAGAAGAAATGTCTATTTTCCCCTAACATGGCAACAAGTTATGTGGCTACTGCTGAATGCTAATTGCAAATAGAGTGGCCCTATTCTTGCTGCCTCCTGTCAGTGGATATGCCACTTGCAATGTATGGTATCCCACCCACTCACTTCCAGATCACACCGCGGCTCAATGTTGAGCTTGTTTTCCACGTTGCTTGGGCACGCTGGCGGGCCAATTTGCAGCTACAAGTTCAAACAGCTGCAAAAGCATTTCCTGATTCTCCTTTTTCTGCCTGTGTGCTGCATCTGAATACATCTTTGTAGCAGGTGTGGCATATAAGATATTTATGTGTATTTCTCATTTGCTTGTAGCTATATTCAATTTATTTTGTATCTTTACAATATTCAATTTAATGCATTTCTGGTTTGAGTAAAGGCACAAGAGCAGCTGTGGATATATAAGCTGTGGGCTTGCGCTGTCTTCATCAGTTGGCAGTTTCACCCAGAGTAAATCACTATTTGTTTTCATTTATTATTTGAGAATAAAGCCATTGTCCTTTTTCTTTAAAAAATATGTTCATCCTTAGTCTGGTGTGATTCGTGGGTGCAACACAGGCTGTAATTGTAATTAAAAATGTGCTTATTCATGTAAAAGATTTTTGAAGCTGAATCTCAGGATTATTTTTTTCATCATAACAAAAAAATCCTGGATTTAAACAATTTCACAGCGTGGAGAATAAAACAGTGGGGAAGCGCAGCAGCATAAATCAGCAGGCTGTGGAGACTACATGAATGGGAGGCTCAGACACATATGCCCTCAAGACGAGTGATCTTTCACTGGATGCTGACACTTGCCAATTACAAACCACCCACATCCCACTTGTTTTTAAGAGTAATTAGTCAAGCCCAGTGTGTATTCCAGGAAGGCCTTGGGAGATGAGAGAAATCTGCCACAGGTCAGCCAGCTCAGTGGAAGGTTTAGTGCTTAGAGAGCCCCCTCTCCATTCAACTCTGCTCTTGAAATGTGTGGGCTGCATTGAAGTGGAGTAATGGAGTGAAGGTTCGGCACGCTTAACGCCCCCAGGGTCAGCCATGATCATCATCAGACAAGAACCATAAAGGAAAAACACACACACAAAATCACTTGGAGGGTTTTCCTCTCCTCTTACAGCTTGATGCTGCTACCACATCATGGATATGACAGAATCAATATGGCAGGGAGGGATGGGGAAAAGATCTACATGTGGTGCGCAGTCAAACTGGGCTCAGAAGATATGGTTTTATTCTGCTTGCGTCATATATATGAAATATTTCTGACACATTTTAATAGGTGGGAAGATTCAGCTCTCGACCATATGGCTTCCTGCTGATGAGAGTGAAAGTAAAAGTGTGAGTGAGTGACTGAGTTATCACTGGTGAAAATGAATGATGGTGACCGGACATAGTTGTCTAAATCCACACAATGTTTATGAACTGGGGGCTTTATTGGAAACTTCCATGGCAATAAGAAAAGAGTGCAATTATTCATGCATCTCTTGTAGGTGATAGTCTACTGAAAGACAACATTTGACAAGAAAAGTAGTGCCTGTACACAGACTCTGATATAATAGCATAAATGTATTTAAATACTAAGAGAAAATGTTTTCCAAATTGGATCTTCTCAGGTCAAAAAAACCCTTCTCATCTGATCTCAAGAAGATTGAACTTTGAACTGAAACATCTTTAGTCTTCATGTTGCTGCTATTTTTCTCATATAGCTCCATTAATCAATCAAACACCCATCTTTAATAATAATACTCACATTTTAAACACTGCTGGTATTAGATTTATTCAATCAAATTGAAATGCAAAGTATAATACTTCCATTATTGTAATGAAATTGAATGTGAAACAGATTTGACATTTATTTTCAATTGGCAGAAAATGTGTTACTGTACCTATACGTGAGTGAAAATTGAAACAGATCATTTAATTTTGAATATGTCATCACAATTAGAAATAAAATGGAAATGTATCTAGCAGTTTGCATTTATCTGAATAATGGAAACATCATCCCTGTTTTAATTTGAATTTTGTACAAATGTCTGATGAAATTTCAATTTGCTTGAATTATTTATTCTAATATTGACAAAACTTCAGTTTCTAACTTTGAGAATGCTTACTGTATATACAGTTGTAACTAATGACTAATCGATTTCGATTTCATTACTGTAATCTGTCAATTATTTTCTTGATTAATCGATTAGTTGTTTGGTCTATAAAATGCCAGTAAAAGGCGTACAATGTTGACTGTTTCCCAAATCCTAGGGTGATGTTCTCAACTGTTGTTTGGTACCGACCAACAATACATGACTCAAAAATATTTAATTCGATATCACAGACTTCAAGTGCTGCAAACTTCAAGTGTGGCCATCTGCATACAGATAAAAATAAGAAAAACTAAAGTGAGAAAAGAGATTTTGTGTGACACAAATTTATCTGTTAATATGTCCACTTGGAAAGAAAAAACAACAGCAGAACCAGAGCAAAGAACATAAGCAGAACATGTAAAAAAAAAAGGGAGAAAGAAATGTATCCAGTAGCAGAACATGTCAAGGATATGAATCATCCAGTCTTTTCCCTGAAGTATATGGCATATCTTTGTTGAAGAGAGGGAGCTTTAGAGAAGTTGTTTCTTAAGAGAATGGCATTTTGGATTTCTGAATTGGGGACTTTAAGTCACAGAGGGTTAAATTAGCTACTGGACTCGAGGCTATTTCTGTAGAGGCTGCTGGATTAGAATACAGAACAACAAAATTGCTGTTTTGTACTGGAAAATGGAGATTCAACCTCTTTGCACATTGATGGGATAAAATGAAATTTAGAGTTTTGGTTTTTTTTAAAAAAAATTTGTTTGTTTTAAATTTCTGGTCATTTATATTGCTATATCTTGTCAAATCCTGTATTGTATACTGTTCGATGATCGATGGACTGTGTATAAGGAAACTGGAAACGGGCTCAGACACCCTGGTGAATGCAGGAACATTTCGTGAATTAAGCATGCTTGTGTAACATTTGAATGTTTTCAATTTGATATTCCTGAACTTTCACACATACTTGTAGTGAAAAACTCTTGTCCAACTTCTGGGCAATTTTCACTCAGCTTTTTTTTGTTGTTGTTTAGTATGAAAGGGCCCATTAATCAAAAAGCAAGGGAAGAAGCAACTGTGGCTTCAGCTCAGAAAGTTTGACAGCATACACAGAGGATGGTAACAATAGTTGTGTGACTTGTCTCTGACCTCCTGTCACGGCATGATAAATACCTGGCGGTGGCTATGGTCAACTGGAACAGAACTGGGGGATTGCGGGACACTGATGGCAGCTTTGTTTCAGCTTGGCATGAGGCACTAACTTCCCCTATTTGTCCCTGTTGACCCTCAATTGAACATATTTACAGCATTTAAACACAACAGATGGTGGGGTTGCTCTTGTACAAAGCAGGTCACAAAAATAAAATCTCAAGGAGCCACCGAACAATTTCAAAACCTCCGGGTGTGATTTAGTTTGCAGTTTGTTCACAAAGGTGGGCAAGAGAAACACACAACCCCCTACTAGTTTGCTTCCTGTTATTGCTTTTTGTGATGTTTGAGCTTTTCAAGGTTAGGATAGACACATTAGCCATGTTGTGAGCAATTCCTTTCAATTCCTTCACCCATCAAGGTGCACCATGTCCAGTAATTGTTGTTTAATTGGCAGTGAAATGTTGTTTTCTGGTTTGACAGTTTACAAAGGACGTTAGGAGGGAAGTGACTCCACCAATTCCGCTACATGCACCTTTAATGTTTATGAAAAAACTAAGTGAGCTAATTGCTTTTTTTCTGGAAACATATTGCCTTATAAGAAAAAAAAACCCCTGAGAGAAATGGTGTGTAATTTTGATGAGAAAACACAAAGCTGTTTTCCACCTTTGTGACCTTTTGTAGGTGCAGCTAACATTAGAGTGAAAAGTGAGGACAAGATTACTATGAGATCTTAAAAGCATACTTCATTTGCAACTTATTATTTATTGTTGGAAGATAAGTGCTGTAAACAGCGTTAATTGCGTCTTTTGCTTCTTCTTGACAGAACAAAAGGCTGCCTCTCAGATGTCCACAACAGGCTGTGAAGGAGTCGCTCTCGCATTAGTCTCTCTGCCGAAGGCCACTGAAACAACCAAAAACGGTCATCTCACTGCAATGATCTCTCTCGCTTTCTCTTCTTTCAGATACTGCACTCCACCCTCTTTATCCCTCCCTCCATCCCTCTCTCTCTTTCTCTCTCTCTCCCCGCTGGTTTATCAAGGCAGTGAGACCCCCCTGGGAGGCTCTGATCTCCAGTGCACATCCTGAAGAATTAATGACTTCTAATGTACCAGTTAATGCAGAAAAGGCGGAACATCCATCATAACTGACAATTTAATGGCGCTTTCATAGATGGGCCACTCACATCTCTTCTATTCTCCTTCACCATTTTTCCCTTTCCCCTTTCAGACAGACACACACACACATACACACACACACACACACACACATAGAAGCATAGCACATGTACAACGCACACACAAGAGTAACATTATCCCTCTCACTGACTTCATGGTAAATCTTTCTAAAACGTTCAAAGGATCATTTCATAGAAAGGATACATTAAATACAATAAGATAACCCCTTGTAATCAAGATATACAAAAGTATGAACAGGACTCAAAGTATGAACAGGAACTGATCAGGAATACATCAGGAAATTAATAAATAGTTAAAGAGTAATTTGCAAATCAAGAAATATATTAAGTGATTGGATAACAGACTTATACATATTAATACATGTTAGTGAACCAATATCTAATAATCAGTTCCTACATATGTGAATCTGCACACTGAACATTTTTTTAATTAACTGTTACTGATTAGCTCTGAATCAGCTGCTAAATGGTCCATAACCAATGATTAATCATTAGCTTCCTTCATATTAGTTAATATTTGTGTGTCCCCTTTACTAAAGTATAATGGATCATACTGCATCATTAATCATGATTAGCTTTCCATTACCTACAAGTAAAGTAGTACATTGTTATATAACAGTTATTGTCAATGATTAATTAATTGTACAATATCAACATTTAAAGGGATCCAGAAAGTAATGATTAGATGCTAGTTCAGTAACATAGTATCTAAAGTAGCAGTCTGTCCTTAAAACTGCACTAATCAATATTTTAATGGACCTAATGACTATGTGTAATGTGGAAGGGTTTTTTTTGTAGTGACAAACCAAAGAGAATTATCATTCCACTCTGCAGTTCTGCTTAGCTCTTCGGAGCGTTTCTCAGCTCTTTCCTGGTTTAGTCCACTCTCATCACTCTCATTAGGGCTATTTCCAACCACAGGAGGCAGCTGTTTTTAGCAAAAAAAAAAAAAAAAAAAACGAAACAAAAACTCTGATATAGCCACTGTACCAGCACCAAATGACAGATTGGTGAATATAATGTAGTATTTAGCAGCTAAAGAGCCATACATTTCCCTCAGAGTATGGTGGAGACACAAATTTAGTTACAACAAGAGTAAATATTGTATTGCATTCATCAGGTGAACAGAAACACAAACTCAAATGAATGGAAATCTTGCTTGTTGGATATTCAGGCAACTATTTGCTAACATGTTCACAGTAGCAAATCCATAAGTTACCTGTATACCTGCATTTTCATTTAGGCTTGTTTAACCTTTCATTTGCAATGTTTATGTCTCATATGCTACATCAGATTATTGTTCCACTGATTCTGTGTGTGATTTTAATGTTCTGGTTATTTTAAATTTTCCATCACTTCACCACAATGAAGAACTAATGATTAAATATCTTAGTGTCTTAGTATCATCTTAGTTCCTGATTTGTTGCTTACCTCTTCTACTTCTTTTACTACAATTGTAAAGTTACACATGATATGTACATAATTTAATTTAAGATAAATGTCACCTAACATAGAAGCTTATTCAAAGCACATGCAATTTACCTTTGTGATATGTCAGTCACATGCATGTGTGCTGGTTGTGAATGGAAATTTCATACCATACCATACAGTTCCTTATATACAGTATGATGATGTGGAAGATGATCCCTGGCTTACTGACTAAGGTGATGCAATGAAGCACACTATAAGCCCATTATATCTTCTGCTGGCAGGCCTATAACATGATTTTCTGTACATTCAATATATCTGACTGATGTAGTGAACACAAAATCCTATGGATATTCAATTAACAAAAAATACATTTTTCAAGCATAAAATCACCCCTCAATACGTAAGTAAAACATTATTTAGGTAATTCATGCACAACAGAAAGAAGATGGTGAAGCAAATATTTTATGAACAATAGTGTCATTTGCTTAAATGTCACACTAATCACACCTTGAAGTGACATGTGTGGCTGTGCAGTAAACACAACAACTGTCATATATTAAGTTGCTATAATACGGCTCACTGTCACAGAGCAGACTGTCAGAGAATTGCTTGGCTGCCCAGCCTCTTTGAGTTGATGTAGAGGACCAATATTCCCCAGAACAGCTTGCACAGACAGATAATGTCCCTTTCAACACATCTAAAATTATGTTCAGAGGACTGTCCAATCAATGGGACTGTCCAGCAATGGGAGACTGAGCCACCTTGCAGCCAAATGAGTCAGTGTTTAATAATGGTGAGCTAAATTTATTGCAGTATAAGAATTGGTCTTTGCAGGATTCAGTCTGAGATGAGGAGGAAGCAGATAGTTTTCACTCAGCTATTTCCAGATACCACAAACATAATTGAAATGTGTTTGAGACAGGAAAACACTACAGACTACAGTTTCAGCGTACTGCAACATAGTTAATTCAATTACTGGAACAGCTGAAGAAGTATAAACAAAAACAGAATTAAAATGTAGGAGTAGTTAATGAAAACATTGTTAAATTCATTCTGTTGCTCTGAAGGCTGTTTTTACAAAAAGCACTTTAAAACATATATTCAATGACTTATCATCTAAAATGTACACTCAATGCGCAAAATATTTAGAGCATTTTTCTTGTATTTACCTTTTATACCATCCACATCTAAATGTCTCAAAATTTGTCTGTAAAGCAGCATTAGCTGATTTATTTGTTCGGCTACTAAAGGGTTGCACAACAAGATGTAAAGACAGCATGAACTTATTATCACCTTATAAAGCTGATATGATAAATTTATTTATACATCCAGCAGACACAAAGCAACATTAGTGTTCATTTGGAGTCATGTTTCTGGTCACCTATTCACACTACTTTTTGGTGAACTTTGCTCCTACATGCTCTACCATGCTCACCAGCTAGTTGCAAACCTACAAGTGACCCATTTTACATTACACATAGTCATTTGATCCATTGTTAATATAAAAATAATGATATGTGCAGCTTTAAGTTATCTGCCCTCTTTATTTACATCTCCTACTTTGTTATTAATGAAACTTTAATGAAGCGAACTCCTGAGGGATTACGTTTTTACCGGCATTTACTTCATCTATATCTTTTGTGAAATGAGTAACATAAGATAATATAATGCATTCAGTACAGAGAGTCTTCAGCTCAAAGTGTAGCAACCCAATAGTGTCTTGCGATAACAAGCATGCAGCCTGACATGTGAGGACAGATTCTCGCATAAATGGATGCCTGTATGAAATTTAGCACAAATACTGTATAAATTCATGGAGATGTAGCTTCTCAAAATTTCACACACACATGCACAAGTTTGAAAGAGTAAGCATGTATTTTGTCTGCTTTGACACCGTCCAAAATATTCTGAGTTTACAGATTTTAAGTTAATTTTGTTGTTGTCAGTTTCTACACATCATGGTTTGACCTCTCAGAGCTGACAGCAGATTCAATGAAAAAGTGCATAACACAAAGAAAATATTTTTTCCATCAAAAATTTAATCTGTGACAGATGCTTGTTTTTCTCAGGACCCTTCTGCTCACAAGGCCAGGCAGGGCAAAAGTACAAGATAAGCATGTTAGTATTGAGCAGGCAGATGGTAAGAAAAAATCATTGTCATTGACCTGCAACAAACTATCAGATAGCCAAATACAGCAGCAATAGAAACTGATCAGATTACTTGCTACTGTATGTGCAATAATAAGACCTGCAAGTTGGCAATGCATTGAATGGGAAACATTATCACTGCTGTGGAGTCAATTACAGATCTTTATTTTAGCTTTAATGTGCCCATTACCTTACATTCTTTCAAATATGGCCAAAACATGCTTGAAGCTCCCTGTGCATTTTGTTAATACAGTAAGATAAAAAAGTAAGCTTATATCATGGCAAATAATGAAAGGAAGCAAAGTCTGGATTTTTTCAATTCTACCGACTAAGTAGCAATCTGAAGTCAAATAGCCGTCGGTAACTGATGGACGATGTTTAGCGCTAGCTCATTTAATTCCTTTATTATTTCTCAGCAAGCTCTCTGCTTCAGAAATCACAGGAAATTGATTCCATTATCTGTATCACTTCTCCTCTGTGCATAGCACCTGCATATGAAATGCAACACACCCGCCATCTTACCATCTCTGCCATTGAAGTGACATTACTATTGTCATGGCAACAAACCCCCTTCTCCATAGAGAAACAGCATCCTGTTTTTGGAGTCAGGTATAACAGATTTAGATTTGTGCACACCACAATCCTCTACTGTTGACTTCTACCACCAAAGACCTCCTTCAGAATGGCATAAGGTTGCAAATCGACCTATAGACCCGAGGAGTATGAGCAGGAAAGTATGAAAGTCAGCATGTTAGTATGTCAAATTGTATATTCATCCTGACCAAACATCCCCAACCTCAGCCACGTAGGGAAGATGGCAAAAAATCAGTTTGCTTGCACTGTCTGTATGAGCTATACTGGATGAAACTATGCAACATTTACAGTTTTCTTATCTCTACATATTCTACATTTTCTGTACATATGCCACCTCCTTCCACACACGTCCTGACATTTCCATTGTGAAGAGACAATTATGTAGATATTGTCATTTTTCTACACATATGGACCTTTATCTGCAGTTTTGATAAGCCAATAGTGAGGAATGTACATATTCAAAACCACCCTTTTTACACATTAAGATTAAATACATATTTTGATTTACTGAATATTTGTGTTATAATGTTAACACTTGTAACACTCTGTACATTCTGTCTAATAATAATAATAATAATAATAATAATAATAATAATAATAATAATAATAATAATAATAATAACAATAATAATAATAATAATAATAATAATAATAATAATAATAATAATAATAATAATAATAATAATAATAATAATAATAATAAAACTTATTTATATACCACCTTTCATACTGGGGGTGTAGCTCAAAGTGCTTTACATTAACGTGAAGAAAAAAGAGAATAAATAAAAACGGGCAAATAAAAACAAGTGTAAATACTGTGCAATAAATCTAAGCAATTCATTGAATGCCAAACAAAAGAGGCAGCAAATAGCAAGGACAGGTATGCTAAGAACAATAGCATATGTGAAAGATAGAAATAAAACAAAGAAAGGTATAAGAACATAGCACATGTAAAGGACAAGAATAGGACATAGGAAGAGAATCAGTTAAAAGCAATGTTGAATAAATAAGTTTGTTGTTTAATTGTTGTTGTTTAAAAATGTTCACAGAGCTCTTGTGGGAAAGGAAATTATTTTAATAATTTTGGTGCATAGTTAAAAAGGCTGAGCTGCCAATTTTCTTATTTGTATGATGTTTGTATTTTTAAATGGCAGCAGAGGACCTAAGAGGCTGTTAAGGATTATAAAACGACAAAGAATTAGTAATGTAGGCTGGTCCTAAACCGTTCAGAGCCATATATACACTGGGAGCCAGTGCAAGTTAGCTAAAACTGAGGTGATATGCTCTCTCTTTCTTGTTCTAGTTAAACGCCTGGCAGAAGAGTTCTTCTTTATGTGGGATTTAAAATTTAATTCTGAGTCTAGAATGATGCCCATGCTCACCAGAATGTTAAGTCTGGCAAGAATTAGCTTTCCTTTAATTTGAGGACCAAGTAATAAAATTAGTTTTCTCACCATTTAATTTAAGAAGGTTGGTCTGCATCTACTTGTGTACTGCAGCCAAACCAGTTGTTAAATGGCAAAGGATTTGGTTATCATTTGGGTCCAACAAAATATACAGCTTTGTGTCATCAGCCTAGCTGTGAAAATTAAGCCTATGTTCTCTGATAATATCACCTAAAGGGAGCGTGTACACAGGGAACCATGGCAGCTTTCCTGAGCAACACCAGTGTGTTTTGATTTGTGGTCACACATCCTCCACTCTAGTGTTCAACACTGGTGTCCCCCAGGGTTATGTGCTCAGCCCCCTCCTATTCACACTGCATACCCATGACTGCCACCCCCAACATGGAGAGAAATCTAGTAGTAAAGTTTGAGGATGACACCACCATCATCAGCCAGATTTCAAACAATAATGAGGAAATCAACAATCTTGCAGAATGGTGCACAGAGAACAGCCTACTGCTCAACATCAACAAAACCAAGGAGCTGATTGTTGATTTTAGAAAAAAGGAGGCAAAGACACACACCACTGTCTATATGAGTGGAGCTGAGTTAGAGCAGGTAAACAGTTTTAAGTTCCTGGGAATTAGCATCACAGAGAACCTGTCATGGACATCACACATCTCCAAAAAAAGCTCAGAAACGACTGTACTTCTTAAGGAAACTTAAGAGGGCAAAATTCCCATCCCAAGTTCTTGTTAACTTTTAGAGAGGAGCAATATAAAACATCCTGACTGGAAACATCACAAATTGTATTGGGGTTGTGCACGGCCCAAGACAGGAAGGCTCTGCAGCGGGTGATTAAAACCTCCCAGAACATCATCAGTACCCATCTACCAAGCATCAGAGATATCAGTGAGGTGAGGTGCCTGCACAGAGCCCAAAGGACACGAATAGACAAAACCCACCGCAACCACGGTCTGTTCACCCTGCTGCTGTCTGGCAAGATATACAGAGGTATCCGTTGTCGTACCACCAGACTACAGAACAGCTTCTTTCCTCAGGCTGTGAGACTCCTAAATTCATCCTCAGCACTCCAATATAAAAAGTAGTTTTATTTTTATGACGTATTATTAATTAATCCATTTTTATAAATTCTGTTTTTGTGAGTAGCATAAAGGGACTACAAACTACATTTCGTTATACAATCTTGTGTTGTAAAATCATAATAAATGAATCTTGAATCTTGATACATGATCTCCTATAGTGACAAAAAAAAAACCCTCTCGCTGATATATAAGAGTGGAACCAATAGCCACTCTTATGGAGGTAATTTTGTTGTTAAAGAATATTGCAAATTCCTCACATCTACTAAAAGATTTTTAGTCCATGACGTCATTGACAAGCGCAGGATGCAGCAACTAGTTTATATTTATGAACAGTGTTCTAGGATTATTGTTACTCTCTGCAATCATCTTGGAGAAATGAGCTCTTCTTGCAGAGCGTATGGCAAAGTTAAAAGATATTTCTTGTTCCTTGTAAATATTATGATGGACTTACAGACTAGTTTTCCTCCACTTTCTCTCTGTTGCTCTACAAGATATATTTTTCTCACAAACAGAATCTGTTATCCATGGTGATATTTTATCAAATTATTTCTTTTTTTCTCCTGAGTGACACAAGTGTATATAAAATATTAATCAAGCTCCTATTGAAAATATCGACCTTTTCATTTACTGGGCTGTTTATACCAGGTAGATTGGATACAGTAACCAGCTCAGAGAATTTATACTAGGTTTAGGTGTCTAGTGACCTTTTACAAACAGTAATTTCTTTTGTGTTTGTGGGTGCCAGGAAAAGGGCATAAAACACACAGAGGTGATCAGAGTGAAGTTGATCAAAGAATCATTAGCAATGCATAATCCTTTTGACATAGTGTATACCAAAGATGGTGGGTGGACTCGGTGAAATGCAGTCTAGGTTCTCAAGTAAGGTTCAATTCACGTGTCAAGGAGTCACCATGTGAAATCATTAAAATGTATGCTAAAATCACCAGTAATGACAATGCTGTCATGGCTCAGTATGATGAAGGATAGTAATTTAGAGAATTCAGACAAGAAATAAGGATTGGGCTTGGGAGGATGGTAAACAACAACACAAAGGACAGGATCTGTGCTACAGAATTTTAATAAAGGCACCTCAAAACTTCAAAAATTATTGACAGCTGATAGCTGAATACATTTATAGCACTTTTTATATACAGCAGCAAGTCCACCACCATGGCCACTAGGTCTAGGCAAGCTAAAACTTTCATATTCTGGACGACAGAGTTAGGCAAGTTGGTTGTAATCATTTGGCTTCAACCATTTTACAGATGAAAACATAAAATCAAGATCTCTGGAGGTGATAAAATTATTTAGGATAAAAGTTTTGTCGGTGAGTGATCTAACATTAAAAATGCACAGCTTAAATAATGTAGCCTGATGGTGTGCGGCTGGGGTGGTTGCTTTTATGGCAAATGGCTGCAGAGGGACTGTAGTTAAATTCCTAACATTAACAGCTTTTGTTTTGCATTTTGTAAATGATATCCTGGGGGTAATAATGACTGGTATTACTACATCCACATTATGTGAAGTGAAGTAGGGGGAGGTGACTTTATCTGGTGTATAGGTCTTATTAGATAGGGAGCTAGCAGTTTGGGTAGGCCTGGCATCCTTAGTCAAAATACCCTTTACATTAGATAGCAGTGGGATAGAAAACCCATAATCTGTATATGTGTTTATACAGAATACATTACCAAAAGGATACTGTGATAGAGGTAGTTGTGAGTTTATCAGTATCAAGCCTACTGTTTTTCAGTAAGAGGAAGAGCAATGTGATGAGCCTTTGTATGATGCTGTTACAATGTCTTTTCAGCTAGATGTGTACCTGGCAAGCTGAATTTTATGTCTCCAAAACAAGGGGACAGTAGCAGACCAGAAATTACACACTGTTTTCCAGATTCTAGCAGAGTGTCAATTAAGGTAATGAAGTCAGACTTGCGTTTCTGAGATTGTTTGACTTTCAGGTCATTAATTCTAGCATGAACAATCACAGCGGATGCAGTACTGTGTTGCTCAAGTCGATGGGTAGTGTGGATGCTAATTTGTGTAACACAGGCCCCTGGGTGAAAGAAAGTTTGTGTTTTGGACAGCGACACGTGACAGAACATAGATGACCCAACAACAATGGCAGAGATGTGTTGGTCCCTGTCACGGGCATGCTGGGTTTGACTGTTGAGAGGTTGGGCATGAGTGGAGGATGGCAGGCACTGGTGCTGAATGGCAGAGCAAGCCTCCAGGTGACGTTCTGCTGTTTTCCGAGTGGAGTAGTACCACTCTCGTTGCTTAGCTTTATCTCCAACACAAGGGACAGCAGGCAACAGGGTTGACCTATGGCCAACAGCAGTAGTAGAGTCACCAGACAAACCAGGGGCAGCAGCTGATGCATCGGGGGGAGGAATATCCACCAATGGGTGCACTGGAGATGGTGGATCAGCTACCTCCTCCAGGGCTTGGTATTTGTTGCTTACTGAAAAGCTACAGATGCAGGAGTATGTTCGTGGGGGGCACAGTCTGTTAATGATCTTGACTGCTTGTGGGTAAAAGCTGTTTAGCATACTGCTGGATTTGGCACAGATGGTCCTACACCTCGTCCCAGACGGCAAGAGGGATCCTTGATGATGCTGGAGGCTCTACAAACACAGCGTTGATGGTAAATCTCCAACAGCAAGGGGAGTGGGGCACTAATGATCTTGCTAGCTGTCTTCATTAACTTGTTCAGATGATGTTGTTCGGACACTTTACATTTACCAAATCAGGAAGTGAGGCTGTAGGTTAGAATGCTTTCAAAGGTGCCTCTGTAGGTGATGAGAACTGAAATGGGTAGCCTTGCCTTTTTAAGTCTCCAGAGTGGATGGAGCCACTGTTGTGCTTTTTTAATGATGGCAAAGGTGCTATTAATTGAGGTCAGGTCATTAGCTAGGTGCACTCTTAGAAACTTGATATTACTGAGCCTCTCCATAGCAATCCCATCAATTGTTAGCAGCATATGATGTTGCCTGCCATCCCTCTTGATGTCAATTACCATCTCCTTTGTTTTGTTGACATTAAGAGATCTTGGGATCCGCACCAGGCCATTAGCTGCTCCACCTCCATCCTGTATGGAGATGCATCAATATTGTTGAGTCGCACTACTGTTGTATCATTGGCAAACTTGATGATGTGGTTGGTGTTGAATCTGGCAGTACAGTCATGTGTTAGCAGGGTAAACAGCAGTGGGCTCAGGACACAGTCTTCCAGCCAGAGTAGGCCACTCCTCCTCCTTCAAATCCAAGGGACATGTGGATAAAATCAGATCACCACTAATAGTGATGAAACAAGACCATGGGAGTGTGGTATTGTTGCTGTCCAACACCAAAGTGGAGCATTTAGGAGAGGAGGGAGGGCTGACACCATGGTGTCCATAAACAATGCCCAGTGCCCAGGACTGATGGACGTTTAGCCTGTGCTCTGGCCACAGATGGAAATTGTTCTATATAGGCTTGGTAATGTAAATGTAGTATCTGAACACTGGGTGACAGACAGTAAGAGACAAAAGTGTCATTAACATTTAAAATGTTTTTCTTAATTTTAAGGTTGACATAACACTGGAAAATTTCACATAATAAAATCTCAAAGCCATACTTGACTTAATTGTGATTGCCAACGCTGCAAACCTCAACTGCAGGGAATAGATGAGATCTCCTGTATTCTAGGACTGAAAGACATAATTAACAAAATAACAAATGTGGCAGTTACATCCTCAAAACGCCTCTTTGCTGTTCAATTTGCTGCTCATTGCAGATTTTTGTCTGTATTTGTCAAATAAAGGACTGTGTGCGAGTGGAACAAAAAGGCTTTTGATGTGCCTATACTCAAGGACATCGACACAGCACCTTGCAAAATCTAATTTCCAAAGTGTGAAATTTCCTCATTCTCTCCCATGATAGCTTCATTTCATAGTGAAAGCTAATTATGGGCACTATAATTTCTTTCAGCAGTCAAGTCATCAGCTGGTCAAATACAGAGCGGCTCGCCAAATGACACAATATAATTGCTATGGCAAAAACAAATGCTCTTTAAGATATTGGTCATTATATTCAAGACAATATAATATAGAGAAGCGAAAAGAATATTTGTTTATATTTTCTGTTTGTGTGTGTGTAAGTGTGTGTCATTTGGGGTAACCAAAAACTTTTTTGCTTTGTGTTTTTCCTCACATCCCTCAAACATCATCTTTTCTGATGCTGTCTCTCTTAAGATTGTTTCTCCACTGGAGCAGCTGCCTCTCTCTCTCTTTTTTTAAACCAAAGTCTAAAAGAAAAACAACAGTTTTACAAGCAAATCAAACAGTCAACCCACCCCTTTGACATTGTCTTGTTAAAAAAAAGGCCCAGGCCAGATTTAAGATTCACTAGGGTTGCAATCTGCATGCTAAGGCCCATCAATTTTTCATGGCTCTCACACTATGAGCACTCACAGCCAGAAGGGGGTAATGCAAAATTGATTTGTGTATTAAAACTGCTTAGCCAAGCAATCATCACTGGGAAATGTAATGATTACCCCCTTGGGACTTGAGAAGGCCATGTATCACCAGAGTGATTGAAAGAGGGACTCTTCTGACCACATATACTGTAAAAAAAAAATGACAATTACTACATTCTTGGAAAAAATACAGGATAATAATACACATTAAATAAATGTCATGATGTTACTTTGAGGAGACATGTTTAGACAGCCAGTAGGAAACATAAATTATGCATGGCATTTGTTCTTTTAATGTAAAGTGGATTCAAATAGGGAAGAGGGGAGTGATGTCATAAAAAATATGACACCAATGACATAATACTGGTGATCAGTGTTGCAACAGAACCATGATATGATGTCACAAGACATGGCGGAAACCAATTATGTCACAGTTATACTGGATATTAGGTGTCACCATTTGTTGCATGAAAGATATGTTCCTAGGTTATGGTTGAGATTTGATTAATTTTATTGCATCTGAATCCAGTATTGAATCTGAATCATTTTCAAATCTATTTGGTTTAACAAGAAACTGGAAAGTACACTTTCTAGCCTCTTTCGGACTTTCAACCACATCTCTTGGTCTTCATCAGTGGACGGAGTTTTCTCACTCATTACACTGACATGATAACTGGTGGTCAAGCGTCCAACTGACAACTTTCATGACAACCGAGTTATCTCCACAACAGTTACACAATCCACTGAAGAATACTGTCAGATGCGGCTGAAGGCTCCTTGAAAAAGCTAATAAGACACCTCTATAATCGAGAATGATTTTTTGTGTTCAGTATGCTCATGCTGTCTAATCGCTGCATGTGATGACATGACCTGTGTCCATTCTGGATTCACAAACGCTCACCTTTGTACAGTAACCTTGCCCGATTGCACAAAACATTACTATCACATACATATTTATCAAAGCACGTTTGTAGAGGTCATCAAACAAGTCATGTCATCTCTTGGTCCAGCTTGCCTGCCTGCTTATACGAAATATGTCCTTGAGTGTCAGAGGAGGTGAATACCTGCACTTCTGAAATATTTACCACCCCTTGATTTGGCAGTTTGAGCCATTATCAAAGGGATCCCTAATATGATAAAATGAGCTTAGGTTACACTCTGTGGAGTGAGCTGACATGAACAAGATTTATTCCCCACATAATCCTGAATTGTTTAAGAAAATGATTAAAAATGCAACCACTTTTGCTTATCAATGGGCTCTGAGAAAACAAATATCTTGCTTTTTTGTTTCCACAAATGTGAGAAAAAAAGAAATCATAGCGTCCCCATATATTACATACCCATCAACTCACCCTCCCACATTATGCTTTGACAACTCTTCAACTCTGAAAAGCACTCAAAGGTCATTTTTATCCCGCAACATGAAAAGCTCACTCCAATAAAGGTCCTTTAATCATTATTTGCAAAAGAGTTGGCACACGTCACTGTAGCCACCAAATAAGTGGTGAGTCATAGCCAGTTAATGGTCAGCTCAACAAGCAGGGTTTAACACAAAAGGAATGCCATTTCTTGATTATTGCTAGTGTCATACAAGCTTAATTTAGTGCTCACCTGCATGTCAAAACATGTCCTCAATTGAAGGGCCTCCAGTGAGGCAGTGAGAGGTTGAGCTGAGATTGAGCTGATGAGGTGGGCTACTGTATGCCTACAAGAAAAAGAGGTGGCTAAATATGACCAGAAACATTCATATATGAGATAATTATGTTGGATGCATGCACACACACGCAGAGTTTTTAATGATTTGGGCCAAAACACACTTGCCAAATAGCATCAAATTCCTCCCAAGTAAAAACAGATCTATACACTGCCAGAACGTTTCTGTGAAAAACGTGTTTCACACTCCGCTGGCCTTCTGATGTTATCTTGTAAAAAGAAAGAAGCTCATTCCTGCCAAGGAAGACTGCAAGTTCTGGATTAGAGTGCGACTGGAAATGGCAGCGTGGCTTTTTATACATGTTTGAGGAGCAGCTACTGACCTTTACGGCTAAAAGCTCAAACATGTTGTCTGTTACATCTGGGCTTTGAGCCTGGTAGTCTATGGGCTTTTCGGTGATTATGGAAATATTTGTAGATGTATTTGCCTGGAGAAAGCCCAGGGGAGCATTTACCAGACCTACCATCAACCCTTCCCTCCACCCCAACTCCTATCTTTGTATTGTATTTCTCTCTGTGTTGCTCTGTGGATGTTTCTTAGCCTGTAATCTTCTCCCCCATCTTGAGTAAAACACAAGTGTCATCCTGGGGAAGATGTTTGTCGATCAACAAAAATGGTGAGAAACAGGAACCTCTGCACACAGTTAACAAGCATTTAAACTTTCCTTAATACATTAAATATAATCATATGTTAAATTAAATGAACAAAATAGGAAATTATATTTAAAACAAGTAAAATCCTACATTTTGGCAACCGTTTAATCAAAATAAAAATTCTGTTTTTTATTAAGAACTGTCTTTTGCTTGAACAATGGTATTATTCACATAGTCACATTCACTTTTGACTTATTATTTCTTTTTTGGTATTTTTTATATTTATTTCCTTACCACTTTTGTGAAAATCAAAAATCATAACAATCACAGCAATTAGAATTATGTCTCCTTTCCCCCTCCAGGTGGGTATTTCATATGTTTTATAAATTCAAAGGCACATTTCCTTGAGGCTATACTGCTGTAATTGTAACAGTTTACATGTGAGGAGAAAGAAAAACTTTTAAATTTGAATTTAATTTTTAAATTTTAAAAAAATGCAATAGCAGAAGCAGTTTTGTAATCCATTTTCTCGATGTATGTGTTTATTCCAAGGACCTTGCAAATGAAAAAAATAACTGTGACTGAGAGACTAGCAGTATTTATGTATTATGTAGTATTATGGATGTAAGACATTACATAAACAACTAAATTCATTATTCTCATTAGTTAATTGTGTTGAAGCAGCACAATAAATCCACTATAGCTGGTAGAAAACATTTAGTCTTAGATCTGTCACTTCAATACCTGTTTCGACATTTCTAAGCTCAGAAACATGTTACCTATGAATGTTCTTTTAACTGGTTGGGGTGGGGGTTCCACATTCAAAATCTTAGCCATTCAAATTTATTTTTTACCATTCGGTCTCAAAGACAGATCTGTAAGTGCACTATCTCCAGTATGTGAGAGGATCTTATCTAACCTTTCCTGCCTCATGAAAAATTCAGCATCCTGGCCACCAATCTCCGCCGTCTCAGGATGTTCTGTCCGATACAGAGGCGGAGGTGCTGGGGAGAGAGGAGGAAATTGCTTTGGACTCCAGCACTGTATGATCAGTATTATCATCGCAATGGACCTCATTCACCCACATATTCTATAGCGCCTTTTACTGCACGCATTCACAGCAGTCAGATCTCATTCCAGCTCTGGTTCCTCGGATGTGCGTTTATGTGTGTGTGTGGGTGTGTGTGCGTGTGTGTTTGTGTGTGTAAGGCCTTGGGTTTGTGATGGGTCTTTGTGATAGAGGTGGCAGGTTACGTAACAAGGGGGAGGCAGCGGTGGGGTGCAGAGGAGTTGAACGGCAAACCGTGGCATGACAGCTCTCCGAACGGAGAGGGAAGGTCTTATGCGGGTGAGTGACAGAGATGTCAGGATAAAGCTTCCTGTCAGTCTCTAGCAAGTGTTGCCCACCACCACTAACCGTCACCAGCTCTCCATCCCTGAGGGTCCTGGCAGGCAGGACAGGGGAGATCCTGAATATCACATAGCTCCTCAACATTAGACAGGCATCTGCTTTGTAAAGAGACACAGGCCCCTCTCCTCTGCTTTTTCATCTATCTCACCCTCTCTCAGCTTGACTGCCTCTTTTCAGATGCAAAGACAGAAGTATTGGGAATCTGTGTTATCTTTCAGGTTTTGACTGCTGCAGACAGGACAGAGATGGTAAAGTGACAGAAAATCCTCCTGGACCGGTTAAGCTTTGCCTTTTCACTCTGGGCAGATTTATCATTCATAGACTTGAGTTTTACTAGTGGGTACTATTATTTTCTGGGCATTTTCAAACAATTAGTTTGACATTTTGGGATACTTGCTAATTCACTTTCTTTCTATGAGTTAGATTAGAAATTTGACACCACTCTTATGTCTGTATGTTAAGTATGGGTCTGTAGCCAGAAGGCAGTTAGCTTAGCTTTGAAGCAGAGAAAATCAGTTAGCTTTTTTCAAAGTTAAAATAATAAGCCTACCCTCTAAAGCTAGCAAATTTTTATGTTGAGTTTTGTTTGTTTAACTCTGAAACAATGGAAATGTAAACATTACTTGGCTTTAGAGGGAGTTACACGGTGTAACTATGTCTTGACAGCAGTTTATCCATCTTTCCTGTGTAGCCTATCCAACAAGACTCTAGAACGCCACTGTGTCCAGCTGTTTTTTTGCCAAGACACATTAAACATGGAGCTTTATGCTAATTATTAAGCTTCAGGGGTGTTGGCAGGTGAACTGTTGAACTTTGAAAAGAGAGCCAGGCTAGCTGTTTCCGACCTGATCAGTGTTTTTGCTAAGCTAAGCTAATCCCTTCCTGGCTCCAGCTTCATAGTCCAAAGACATGAGAGAGTCAACTGTAAGAGTATTTCCCAAATGCCAAACTATTCTTTAAAAAAAGGTGAAATTAGTAATCTGTAGACATTAAGCTAGTACAGTATCACCCTCAACTTTCTGTGTAGCCATTGCAGAAGTATTTTTACATTGTGGTTTGTGATTACTCCTCCTGTTACACCTACTCCTGCTACAGGTAGACTTTTAGGAATTAAGAAAAAATAAGATAAAATCAAGTTTGCCTCCCCTTTAAGTGATTGCAAATTAGATGAACTGGTCTGGCAGCAAATTAATTTCAAACACTCAAGTTTTGATTGGCAGTGTACTGATTTGGTTTTAACCTTCAACAAAGAATTGTCTGTGACATTGATATAGAGTGGATGCAAGATAAAGGAGGAAGGCAACAATGGCTACTACTGTACAGTGGTTCTAAATTTAAGCCTGAGGCGTGAACATCCCACACAACCCCGCCGGCCACCAACTGTATGTTTGCTTGGCTTTGGACACAAGTGTGAGCAACACCATCAATTGCACAATGTCATGATAATGCCTTGGCCCATTAGATGAGAAGCAACACTGCTTTTATTTCCACCCCTGCCTCCGCTGGGCAGAGGGACAACCCCCGTCAGCGAGCACCGACCGCAGCCCACCCGCTGAGCCAGACGACAGGGAGCAGCAGAGCCAAGGCACCCGGCCAGAGGCTTGCCAGCAGGGGTGCCAGGCCCGGGCCGCAGCAGCCTCTTTGGCTGGATGTCCACCTGGGCGATAAGCACCACAGACTTCACTCACCCCTGAGGGCTCACAGCAGGACGTGGATATAGAGTCGCTGCTGATCTGCTTGGCAGAGGCAAATCCCACAAGTAAGAGGAGGGAAAGAAAACTACAAATGTATGTTAGAGACACAGTGTTGCACATTTACGCTATTCCAGGCAATGTTTTATGTTGGAATGTCCCATTTTTGGACTAAATCAGAGCTGAGACTGAGACAAACACCCATTCTCATCTTTGAGATGCTGCAGAACTGCCCAAATAAAGGCAGTGTGAGAAGACGAGCATACTAACAGATGTTTTACCTCATTTGTACTTTTTGATTTTCTGATTTGAGATTATTCCAAATTTTCCCAAAAATTACCTCTTGCTGCCATTTGAGGGTGCATAGTTCTGCAGTTGCTGTGACATGCTTTAAATTTGATTCCACAAAGGATGCAGGATCAGATTTCTTTCGATATTCTAAACATTTCCTGTAAAAAGAAAAGAAAAAAGACTGTCAATAATTCAGTTGATTTCTATATAGGAGCAGAGACCAATTAATTTTTTATACAGTGTTTCCATCAATATTAGCTTTGAAGTTGTCCAAAATGATTTGAATCAGTGACCATTCATGCACATCAGTGTGACATTTAGAGTGTGAGAGCTCCGAAATACCAGTTGGGCATAGCTGCATTTATTATGCAAATGTGAAATGTGAAAATCAGTAATTACAACACCATTTAAAAACATATTTCCGAATCACAGCAGCCTTTTTTGTGTCTGTATTAATGCAGCAAACTAATTATTAACTGCCCGTATGAAGTCACTGAATATAACAATCAATGTATGTATGTAGGTTGCCATGGTTTCTCATCCTGATGTGTGCTGTGAGTTGTGATCTACATTTGAGAGTGGGCTTTGTAGTGATGTGGCGGCATTGTAATAGAAGAAAAGAAGAGCATTTTGATTTTGATGCATGTTCAAAAGAAGAGAAGAAATAGCTTCAGGCTGCAAGGAGTTTGTGTTGAATCTGTACAAATCTTAATGGTTTTAATGTATTGTTTTAATGCTGTCTGTGTAGTTTGTTTTCATTGACAGAGAGCACCTTGACCTTACAACTGATTATGTCAAAAAAGCCAAAGAGCATATATTAAGACTCTAATCAATACCTGTTGAGGTAAAGTGGCCCACACCATAAAATGTCCTCACTGTGAAGCACAGACAGATAAATTATCTGAAGGAAATCAAGATAATGACTTTCATTTACTCAATAAGCAGATATTAATTATCTGTCCGACAGATTAGGGGCCCAGACTTATTGAGAGCCTTGAGATAAATGGCTTTCTGATCAAGATATAATGAAAAGCTTTTTAGGTCCTCTAACTAAACACTCGTGAATTTACATATTAATTTCTGCCCTTGTTTTAACGATAACTAGAGTTTTACTCAAACGCCACACCCTAAAAGCCTAACAGCACCACTGTGTTTTGTTTTCTTCAGGGAATTTGATGTTATCACAAACATGGTGTCTCCGTTAGCTCCCTTCCCCCTGCCGCCACCCTGTGTGGAAAAGTAATGAAATGATGAATTTGTGAAACAACCGCAGGGTGACTATGATGAATTTTGTGGTATCTCTCAGACTAATAGCTCTGTCGACAAGAACAACTCTCTATAGACGAGCGCAAATAGGCAAAGCAATCATGGTATTTGTGGTTTAATGCACAAAACATGAGGGCGGTAGCTTAAATTGAGGCTGCAAATATCTCTCTGATGAGAGGTTAATCCAACATTGATTACTGAGGCCACCGTTTTTTCCGCAAACACTGAAATGCAGCCTCCATTCCCGACTGTATCTCTTTTCAGAAGCATATTTGCCAGAGGGGCGAGCTGATTTGTAGCAGGCCATCGTGCATTTGGCTCTTGTCCAGTCATTTAACCTGCCAATAGCAGCATGATCTTGGAGATACTCATGAGAGCTACTATTGCCCTGCAGCCTATCTGAGCCAGTGGCAGGCAAGCAGTCTGGTTAGGCTACCACAAGGCGAAGGAAACCTTATCTAATAACTGCCAAGACATTCCTCAAGTTGGCAAAATGTCGGTGGGCACTATGTTCGCAAGCACTTCTCCTGGCTGTTAGGGGAGACTCACTAGGGGATTCCTCTGAAGCTACGAAACTCAGACAGACACAGGTCGCTTACGTTATTATTAATATTTAAACTTAGGTGGTGGGTGAGGCTTTTCTCATCTACAATACAGATTCAGTGTGTAGGCGGGAGCAACCTTTTTGTCTGCCAGCAGTTATAGTACATCATTGTTAGAGATTCCCTGATAAGCTTGCTGAATAACATTGACTTATACAATATCACATTTGAAGTCATGACTATATTCTCTAGACAACTGTGATTCAATATGAGTTATCAGCTCATCATATCATGATGATATGAGCTCCTCATGCACTTATTCCACAAATTTGTGGTTCAAATTAATGATTAAAAGAAAGAAGAAAGTTTACTTATAACTGTAGCTCCTTTTTTCTTCCAATGGAATTTAATGGGCTACATGCTACATGCTCTCTTCAGTTAAAATCATTACCCATTCACTAAAACCCAAAAATGTCAATCTCAAAGTGTTGAGATATTTCACTGCATACGTGAAAAAAATATGACCTGCTAGTAGCACTAGATGAAAAGGCAAAGGATCACCAAAGTCATCAGGATATATCCTCTAGGCACCATGAATATCTGTACTTAATTTCATAGCAATCCATCTTGTTGTCAAGACATGCCACTAAAAACCTCAGGGTAGTGTTAGATGAAAAGTCACCAACATATGTAGCAGCCATCCTCTGGGGTGAATGTTTGTGCAAATATTTATAGCATCCAATAGTTTTTGATATATTTAAATCTGGACCAAATTGGTGGACTAGAGCCATGCTGCTAGTGTGTCTAACAATGAACAAAGCTTTCACATCAAAAGCACGAGTTCAGCATTGTGCAATTGTAAAGCACAACTGGTCGTACTGGGACATCGGTAAAAGAAATCTCAAGCACTGCAGAAAATATCAGAAAAGATGAGGATACCAGGTTAGAAAATGAATATTGTTAACATTCCAACATAGTACATAGCTTCCTCGTTAGCTGTTTGAAGGATTATGCGCTGCTCTTTTTTAAGTTTTTTTCTTTTGGACATACAGTATAAAGACTTTGGTCTCATGTAATGCACAATAGTGGAACACAGTTCATTATTTTGAACATCAATTTTTAATATTTATTGAAGAGATTTTGCATACATTCATATCCCTCAAAGAATTCACAACACTGTCATGTACTTGTTTTGATATTACCTTGTCAGGTACATCATATCACAAAATCATATTGCACACATAGAGAACCATCATATACAATTACAATTTATCACAATAACAATGAGAACATTGGATATTTGGATAAAATTGAACTCAACAACTGGGTAAGATTGATGTGGTTGTGTTTTTGACATTTACCAAAATCTATATCTACATATATATCAATACCGTAATAATAATGTGATAATGATACTATATTCTACAGTTTCTTGTATCAATTCAAGATCTAAAGAGGTGTTTATGAAGGGTGCACATTTGTCCTCATCACTTTAAGTATGCACATGAGCCCTGGGTGATTCAACACATTTACACACACATTTCTGGGGGTGAGAAACAACAACAAAAAAGACGCCCAAATTCAAAAGCTTTAAATTGCTAATTAATGTGGTACGGCAGCATTGTCGCGCATTAGGCTACAATGCATTGTTTCTCTCTTGTGTGTGTGTGTTGTGGGGGAGAGCATGTTTGCCCAGATGTGATGGAAGGGCCAGTTGCTGAAGTTATGTTTGTTTCATACGTGTGTTGTTAGCCTGCCCTGTTACCACAGCACTGCCTCAGCAGGGCAGGCATCTGACCACATACCAATCAGTTGCCTGGATAATGAGTATAATTGATTGGAGCTTCATTCAGATTCTGTGGAATAGAGCATGTAAATTGTCCTTGCCAAGTCATAATGAGGGCCCTCTTTAATGGCACAATCAAAATTTCACTTCTAATTTTGCAAACTGAGGCGAGGGCTCTGTGTTGATTGCATGGTCAGGTGCCAACATCATCAGCACGTAAATAGATAGGTCGGTGGTTTATCTCCATTTACTGAGAAAATTCTGACACTGGATGCAAGAGAAGGTATTGTTGTGTTCTATTCAGGGCTACAAAGCACTTAGACCCTCCATCACCACCATGCTTACAATGTCAATATTGTGAGCTCTTGATCCTGCATTATCCTCAAGGAAATATTCACAGTGGAACCTGGCAATGGAGAAAGCACACATAATTCTGATGGCTAGCCCTTCATTCAGTCACAATGACACTATAAACTAATATTCGTGTTTGCATTTCAAAATGAATCTATCCGATATTAATTTCCTACTGGCAGAATGTGGTAAACAGTCCCCTGTAAGTTATTTCTTTAGGAAACTTAAGCAAACTGAGCATGTGAGTGTCTTAAGCAGTCCTGTCATTCCTGGACTAATGAATGAATTAACAAATGAAAGAGGATTTGCTTGTCTTGGGCTCTCCCTCAGAGAAAGGTTAATTTCCATTCAATATGCTAAACTGCTTAGAACCCAGGACTTTATCCAAGCACTACCCTTCTCGCAGCTAACACACTGGTCTTCCCTGCGACCCTTTGGCCCATCCTTAATCCTTCAGGATCCTATGGTCAATATTTTAAGATTGATTCACCTCTCCAGTCAAATAAACTATTAAATCCATTAGCAAGATGGCTCAGGCTTACTTTACATTTTGATTACAATCAATTACTGCAGATCTGATTCTGTGGTTCTGTCCAAATGTTAAAAAGCTTGACGTTGCTGACTTGAATGGCAGTCTTATAAGAGGCAAAAATTCAGCCACTGACTAAAGTTACTTTTTAAAGGCCTTGAAATTGTGTGCATTTATGGTTTTACTCAGTGACCCTAGACACTGATAATCTTGCTGGCAATGGAAGTAGAAAATGAAATCCCGAGGCCTTTAATGACATGAGATTTATAGGTGGGTGTAGTGCCATATTTATCATGGATTATTTAAAGAGAGATTCTCTGTGATGAGTGTGGATGATGTGTGAGGAGTGGAGACGTGGCACATGAATCAGTCCGAGGCTGGCTCTGCCACCAAGGACAAAAAGAGCATAGTGACCAAAAAAAAACTGCAAAATTCCAAGTCACAACTGTAAGAAAGCAAATTCTAACTGCGCATTAGTGTAAATTTTTCAGGTACTGTAACTGCTCAAATACTACCCATGAATTTATTTTTGAAACCCAGAAAGTTGCTCTAATCAATACTTTTATATAAACACTGTGTGTAATGTGAAAGCTGTTGATTGTGGTTCCATTTTAGCATCTTTCTGTTTGTTTTTTTTGGTTTTATGACCCACAACTTTACTGTTTGATTGATGTATATAAAAATATGTAACTGTTTGCTAACATGTTCACCACATCAACTTTACGAGGTGATAGTATGTCAATGTTGTGCTTACAGCTTGTTTTTGCATCCCCCATGTGGCCAAAATCAATTAATGCAAGTTTAAAAGAAGAAGAAAAAAAAACCCAATTTGAAATACAGTCACAAAATTCAAGCATAATTTACATTTTTATATTCAATTTTTTTCACATTTTCATTATTAGTTGGATTTGACAGTTTGCTTGGACTCTTAATATGCAAACATCTTTGAGACCAGCTCCATTAATGTCAGATGTAAAAGTTTTAAGTGTGGCTTCCTGGTAGATTTTTAATTTAATGATTCTTGACTTGACTTGCTTAAATACAGGGCTATAAAGAAATAACAGTTATTAGATTTTGTTTTATCAACATTCATAATCCCAATCCAAACAATGATAACTATGTAGAGTGGTGCTTTTCTTTCTCCTTGGCTGGCGTGTGCTTTATAAACACATAATATATTGATGTGTTATAATAAAGGCATATTTCACTCTGTAACGATGGGAGCAGTGCTTCATGCTCACATCACACTGATGTTGGAGAAGACGTGAATCACGATGACTAAACTAAAAAGGTACTTTGTTAAAACTAAATTAATGAAAGTTGATAGTCTGTCAGTAATAGCTTTTAGGGGTTCTGTGGTACATAGGGGCCTAATGGTCTAATGAATCAATAGGAAACACTTAAAGGGCTTGTATGCAAAAACATTGCTACTAAGAGCAGAGGTCCTACTGTTTCAACTCTCAGCGAGTGTTTGTCAGGTTTGTCAGCACTGATTAGTGTGCGCTTTTAAAGTGTTTTGAACCAGTGATTTACCAAATTGGGTTGCACCATCACAAGATGTTCTAGCATGTAAAAACTTCAGTAATGTGAAAATTGCTGGGAAACATATTTAGTGCTGTCCAATCAAAAGCAATCAATGATGTCAACAGGAAGTCACTGTGGTATCACAAACTGTAGCATAACTTCTACAGATTACAGTTTTCAGGAGTGAAATAATATTTAACTTAACTGCCAATACCCAAACTTTGATAGTGTTAATTATAGCAATTTCAACAACATCATGTGATGTAAATGCAGGTTATGAGCTATGGAGATACATTCAAACTAACAAAGGTTAAAAGCACTCTAATGTAAAAATAACTTTAGACTTACTTAAGGGGTCATGGCTATTTACTACATGGATGGTATTTTCTTTGACACTTGTACCAGTCACATTTTCTCATTCAAGTGTGTCCAAACTTTTGATGGGTACTGTATTATTATTTGATGTAGACTAATTCAGTCTTTCAGGGTTTGAAATTTTAAAGTGAAATCTGCAATCAATAACTGAAACAATTAGGTCAAATATACATATAATTTCATATACACACATACATGCACACATAAAAAAGGCACATACTCAAATACCACAGTTGAAAAAACACAATAACAGCACAAAGATTTCTGTTGTCTGAAAAAGGTGTAGGCCGAAGCTTATAATGCCTACTCTTTTAACAGCACACCCTATTAGACCTCAAAAGGTAACATCAAACAACAACAGCAGGTTTCTTTGTTTACCTCCTGTGTAGCACTAGTGGGTCATGGGTTGATAATCAAGAATATAACAGTGCTGACATGAGGATACAGTGTTACAGCAGAAAACAAAATGAGCAATCCTTGAATTTGTAGAAGAAACTAAAAGAGGGAGTGTAGTTTGAGCCTTGTTTTTGCACGCTAGCAGCATAAAAACTAAAGGAGGGCTGTGTAAATGAAATTGAGAAGTGAATAAACATTTCTGTGTGTTTAGCTCTGACATATGTACATACAGGGGGAACAAACATACATAGAGAAATATGTGTGTTTCTCACAGTTAGTAGTACTCATACATCAGACTGGCAATATGTCATCCTGGGATGGCTCTCATCACCAGGACACTTTTTTTGGGAAAACAATCCCACGTCCCTTGTAGACGGCAACTTTAAACAAACCTGTTTAAATTAATACAAGAGTTGCTGTGTAGTTGGTTGCACCAACAATAAATCCAAAAACGCTGATCTCTGATTTGTTCCCCTGACATGTCCTAAAAAAAACTGGTAGAAGAGATTTATGGCTCCAAGCTATATATGTCAAAAAGAGAAAGCAGGCATTGATGAAAGTAAAAGGGACATTCTAATGGCTTTGGACACAGTTCAGATGGAATTATTGACAAGATGGCAGAGAAGAGCGAACTAATGAGAGGTCTTCTGGCCACTAAGGTTGGACATACTATCCTGTGCTTGTGTGTTGGCCACTCACTCGAGTCACCTGTGTTACTTGACCCTGTAAGCTTAGCTTATTTTAGGAGTGCAAAGACCAACCATTTTTACTTCCATGGGTATAATATTAGCAGCTATAGCCTGATGTATGTAGTTTTGAGTGAGAGGGAAATATCAATATACTAGCCTGGATGTTATTTATCCATTTAGTCAGTTGTTATGGCATAATGTCTTGCAATTTAAGGAATGTTATGTTATTTTTGTGAAACTGTCATCATTGTTAAACAGCATTTCAATCAGATGATGTCAGATATGTTGAACATTTTTCATATTTCATCTTTTACTCTTCAATTCAAACATTTCACATACTACTAAGCTAACAGTTTTTTTTCAGTTAAGTGAGCTAGTACATTTAGCTATGCAACAATTACACCTCACAGTCAGTAGGTGTAAATTGTAACAATACATTAGCTACATCTTCTCTATGTATGGTGCAACCTGTTTTAATTTAGGCTGAATCTCCACTTGATAAACAATTCAGTTACAATCTAAATTTAAATTTACGTAGACCTTGACCTTTGTGCCTGAAACATTCTGTAGGCTTGTTTAAAAATAAATTCATAGAAACTGTATAGGGTACAGCATCACTGACTGAATGAAAGCTTTTCATATTCTTCAGTCAATCCATTATTACATTTCTATAGCCACGACACATGTTAAGGTCATTTGGTCTTTTGCATGTGTGCTTCTAGGAATGTTACTGCATCTTAATCTTTGAGTTTTTGCTCAAAATAGCATCATAAGCTTTTTCCAGTCACACACTTTGTGTCTGTCTCCTGCATATTCTGGGTGATAGAATTTTTGGTAATCCTTTTGGATTAAAAAGACTTCTTCTAATACCTGGAGATGCAAGTCAACCACACTTAGTAGGTAGTGCATGTAAGCCTGTGTTGCTGCATGAAGAGGAGGGAAACAGAGTGTTCAGGATGAAGAGACAGAGATGGAAGGAGGGAGTGAGGGAGGGAGGAAGATAGAGAGGGAGAGAAAGAGCTTTAATGCTGGTGTCCCTTTTAGACATGCTTTTAATTCCACTGCAGGAATATCAGCAATATTTAACTGGAAATGTCACAGAATGTCAAGTCGGAAAATGTCACTGGGGAAGGACTGGAGGGTGACCTCAAACCTCCCCTTTAAGATGAAATAAATATGCCTCTGTGGTATTGTAAAGACGGGTTTTTTTTTCAAGGCATGATTTCTCCATTTTACAGGGGCTATTCATTTTCATAGCAATAGAGGGGCGAAAAGGCAGAAGACAGGCCAGGGAGAGATAAATGAACCCATCAATCGTGGCGAGTGGGGACACGGGAATGGCTGACGTCTACCCTGTCATTTCCAGCATCCGTTGGGTAATTGTTGACTTGCAGTATCGCTGCATTGTTGGCTGGACTTCTCGCCTCCTATATGAGATTAGTCTGGTGAATACTAAAAGGAGTGGCTTCCTAAATGATCTATTGGTCAAACATTTACATATGAAAGCATACATTAAGAGGTGAGTCACTCTCTTGATGAAGCATTCACTCCAGCTTCGCTCCAAAGTCAAAGCAGTTTCATGAGGAGAATAAGTTGGTGAGTGTTCTGTACTTTAACCTTCACAGCACAGCCAAGATTCTATAAATAGTGAAAAGATTCGTTTTTCACAGTCTTGTACAGTATAAGAGGCACATTAGTACAGTGCAACTGGAGATGTTTGCGCCACTACTGGCAAGCAGGGTAACCTCCACCCAGAGACTTATTCTTATTTCTGCCATGACAAAGCAAAGATGTGATGGATGCCCATGCTCCTCCTACCTCCTGCATCAACCTGGGCACAGAATTCAGTCAAATACACTTCATATACACTGCTGAACAGTGTAGCGTTGAGGAATTTGTGTTGACATTTGAACCAATGCATCAGAGAACTATAAACAGCCCATGGGCTTGATGAACTGGAAACCTACACTAGGCAGCATTGTGAGGTACTGTATCTCACTGTACCAAAGCACGGAATGCAGAGAAACATAAAGCGACTGTAATCCGAAATCAATAAGGCTGGAGACAGAGAAAATATTACATGAACAGTAAGAGAACAGGGGGCACAGTTCAGTGAAAAGGCACAAGGATTTTTCAGTCTTTCTTTCAAGCTGCACCAGGGAGAATTTTCTGAGGGCAAAAATGATCCACTTATGCCCTATCAGGACATTAGCCAGGAGTGCTAGGTATCAGATTAGATACGCATTCGCTCTGCTGCAGTGCATCAGAACATCTCTTTCCCCTTACCCCCTCTGTATCTCCGCTACATCGCCCTTTAGATATCTACCTCAGTGCTTTTAACATTAAGGAAATTGATATTAACAAGATTCCAGGGTCCATTCTCTGCTGAGTTTTATAGTTTCCAATAATGGACCTAATGCAGATCATTACCAGCAGAGCCAATCAAGTTATAATCTGGCTGGGCAAACACATCCAGCTGACCCCAACAAGAATAGCAATAGCTTATACATGAAGCTTGGCAGCTTCACCTTGGAAGAGAGGAAGAGCAACTTGTGTAACAGCGCACCCAAACCAACTGTGGGCTGAAAGGAATGATTGTGTTATGATGTTTTCATAAAAAAAGACTAAAGAAGACAACAATGCTGTCCTACATGATAATACTGACCTCACAATCGAATGCTGTCTTCTACTTTATGTAAAGTGTGCACATAGTGGCTTTGTCTTCCATGATGTATGTACATCTAGTATGTACAGATCTTGTGAACTCTTTATGCTTGGGTAAGTAATTTTAATCCCCTGTAGGAAAGGCAGACTGCACCAAAAATAAAAAAGGAAACTACTATTTAGCAAAACATTTATGGAATGCAAATACACAGAGTAACTATTGCAATGATGAAATGAAATTTGATGTAGTGACAGCCTTAATTATTCCTAACCTTGCTGCAATGATGTAGAGGTGTACTCTTGGGTGTGTTAGTACATCGTGACATCAGGCTTGGGTGTGGTTACTGGAGCAACAAAGCACACTTCTGGCCACACCCATCTGAGATACTGGGTGTGGTCTGAGGTGCAACAAATCTTTCAACAAGAGAGAGCAGTGACACACTATATTTCAGCCCCACATTTAGCTTTTTAAATACCAAAATATATGATTCTGAGATAATTAATGCAACTTTGAAATGTACCATCCTATCGATTAATCTCTATGTTCTGCTGTATGTATTGGTGCTACTGCACAAAAAACAGTATGTGCTTGACAATCAGTAAGTGTTAGACTTTGTGGCCTGGTTAGAAATCTCTGAATAGCTTTCCATATGTCGGATTTGTTTGCCATCAAATTAACTGATGGCCCTTTTGTTTAGATGGGGAAATTGTTGACCAATCAGAGCTTAGTAGGCAAGATTAAGAATAATCTTTTGCATTGCTAACAAGCCACATTCAAGATGCATTGTGACAGAAAAATGGCATCAGACATGGATGATACTGATGCAGCTGTATAAATTGTTGTAGGCTGAATTACAGAAACAACAAACTTAAATTGGTGTATTTCTTTGATTAATATGAAAAATCCTAAATTACCATAAGATGTCCATGATTCCATGTCAACTGAAAATGATATAGCTGAGACAGATCAAACACCAATAGCTAATGATTGGATAGGGCAAAACAAAACAAATTAAATAAATAGAGGCAACAACAAAACAAAATATTATTCAAGTTTCTTTCATTTTCTTTTCATGACTAAAAATATTGAGTGAGGCTTTTCCATTCCACATATTTTTTTATTCTTGATTTTCATGATCTTCGGTCTTCTTAAGAAGAGTTGAGAATTGAGAAATAAGCTACATTATCAGTTCTACTACTTTTATCAATATATCTTTTGAACCAATTTTACACACCTTATCAAGAAATACTGATAAGGAAAAAAACTTAATTAAACTTTTTGGTCTTGGATTAAAAGCCTTTGGCTCACCTAAGGTCTCCAATTCAAAACGAAAATCAGGTTTAAGAGGACAAAAGATTTCACGCCAGCAGAAATTCTAAGTGGCTCACGGAGGGTTAGGCCAGATATGAGGTGACACTCAAAAGATGTGTGTGTTTTTTCCCTACCTGTGCTATTGGCAGGTAATTATATTAAAGGTGCATTATTTCAAGGTCCCGGTCTTTTAAATGTGATAAAGTATAATCTGCTGTCTGTGGCACATAGCTGTGTGTCCTTTTCTGAGGTCAGCCTGCTCCTCTGCCTTTGTCTGCAGTAAGTCCTTTCTTCTATCGAGAAAGCTCATGGACTCAAAGTCCAAAATATGACAGGTTGATGACTTAAAATACCTAAGAGATAATCATTTCCTGCATGTTGAAGATGCCTAATAATTGCTCTTTTAAAAGCATAGTTCTCCAAAGCATTTGTTAACAAGTAGGTGGTCTGGAGCTGCCGTTGGGAAGCGTGGGATGCAATGCTTTATGTAATCTGCAAACAAATATGTTATGCAAAGCTCTTTTGATGAAGTTACTGCTGACACGAAGGCGTACGTTGGCCAGGACCTTGAACTGAGGCAAAGAAACAGTAACACTGATACCTGATGCGTGCAGCTGCACTACATCTTCACAGTCACCTCTTGAAAGCCACCCACATCAAGTGCCCATAACCCACTCGGAACCCAATAAAACTCATTCAGATAATATCTCTCATTACTTCAACCTCTCAAACCATGCAACTTAAAGTACAGTAAAGCTTTTAGGTCAAGGGCAAGAAAAGATTTATATTCTGTGACCCACCAGGAATTTTCCATTATCTCAGTGTTCTGCTTTTAGCGCTGAATAATGCTTTTGAAGACTGAAAGTGTTTTATAAATTAACCTGTTGGAGACAGATTAAGGAATCAGGAATGGACTTTGATCCAAGCTGTCTTCACTTCACCCCAGCTAAAGCATTCAAATTCATTTTATAGTGTTTTTAATGTGTTTTCATTAATCAGTCATGTGATCTAAATCCACTGGACATCTTCAAAATACTGTCATTTTTATGGCCTCAAATACCAGTTTTCTGCATTGTGGTTTGGGCTCTGTCTGCACCTGATTCATCTTCTCAGGGCTGAGTAATGTCAGGGCAATGTTGCATCAGTTCCAGGGATGGATGAAATGCCACAGATGTTCCTGACCATGTGCACTTCATCCCAGTTCGCGTTTCCATCAGACCTTGTGTCCCTAGGCTCAAGTGCTCCTACATGGGCAGAGAGAACAGGCATTAACCTTTGAGGATAGGGCTTATATATATATATATATATATATATATATATATATATATATATATATATATATATATATATATATATATATATATATATATATATATATATATATATATATATATATATATATATATATATGTTTTCAAGACAAAGGGAAAATAGGGCATCTGCTTCTATTGATTTTTCCTATGTCTGCTCTGAGTCAGTGGCCAAGTTTTGAGTTTCATATATTCTGGCTCCCTCTCAAAACTACTCCACAGATCTGTTTTTCGATGCCTTGGGGTGTTATTAAATGTTTTACTTTTGAGAAATCACAATATGTACTTCTGGTTTGTCTTTTGTATCAAATCCCATTACTGTCTCCCTTTTTTGCTCATATAAAAAACAGCTATTTTGCCATTTTGTCAGCTCAGTTTAATTTTTTATTTATTTTTTTGCTGCATTTACTATTCCACTAAAACCGACAATGCTGTTATTATGCATGGCATTCATTTGAGTGACACAGCAGTAATTTCCTCTTTAATGATTGCATTGTCCTCTCCTCTCTTCTCCCCTCTTCATGGACATTAACTTTTATCGCATAATAGCTTGGTTGTGACGCTACAGTAAGTTTGCTTTTATGGTTGTTCATAAACATTGACCAGTTGCACATTATGGCCGACATTTTTAAAGTGTTAAGTAAAACAAAGTCCTTGAAATTATCTATGACGGGAGTGTCTGGGTCCACACACATCTCAGATATGTGAAATTAAAATCCTTGGGAATGGAATAGCTGTAATTATTAGAGAGACAGAGGTGTGGAAATTTATATAACCATAGAAATGAGGTGGACAAACTTGGGTAAACTAAAATTTCACCTATACTTACACTTACCTTGAAAAACATCAAGAGATTTTGCTGTAAATTCATATCTGGAAAAGCGACCAAAAACCGTGTCCATGGAAATGGTAGTTTGACAGAATTGACATGACAAGTTTTATTATCTCTCCAACTCAATCCATGAGTAAGAGAACATGATGCTGTTAAAAGATCGGGAAAAAGCTAGAAAGTGGACTTTGAGTCAAGCTTATTTTGACAAACCAAAAATCTGTCTTTATATTAAATGGGACTATCCAGACATGATATGAGAAATTAAATCAGGTTTTATCATAATCTAAAAAAGTGAAGCATCAACAAGAAATAGTGAGAACTTGAATGAATAGTTTGACATTTTGGTAAACATTCTCATTTGTTTGCTTGGTCAGAGTAAGATGAGAAGAATACATTACTCATGTCTCTGAGTTGAGTATGGAGCTAGAGCCAGTATGCAATAGGTTTAGCATAAACATTGGAAATGAGGAAAAAGCTAACTTGACTCTGTAAGTCCAAAAGATGCCAAGCAACACCTGTAAAGCTCACCAATTAACATGCTGCGTCATGTTTTTCAATCCCTACAATGGTTGTACAAATGAATGTCCTTTCAAATTCATTTAGAGGCTTGTTGTTACTACAGTGTGTATGCACTCTCTCTGCACTGATGACTCTTTGCCTTTGCTCCAGTACATTGAGGCAATTAAATGCATGTATTTCAAAATGATCAATCAGGGCTGGGTGATATGGACAAAATCAAATATCCCAATATTTTTAACCCAATACCTCGATATTGCTATTGCGACAGTATTCTAGGGATGACTATTGGTGCTTTCACAAAATATTTGCATAATGACATTTTTGATGAATATTCATCAGTAATATGGATTTAATAACTCACAGACATAACAGTGTGATCCAGCCTTTAAAACCAGGAAAAGACAACATTTTTACCATATCTCGATATTACAATATCCAAAATCTAAGACAAAATATAGTCTCATATCTTGATATCGACATAATATTGGTATATTGACCAGCCCTAATTTGTGGTCATTATTGTTCACTAAAACAAATGCCTTCAAACAGTTTGTTGTTTCTGCTTTGGTCGTTTCCCTGTGAAGTCTGCCACCGTTCAGATTCCAAAATTTCCGTCTACCTCCAATCTGCAATTCAAATGGAAAGAATATGCAGAATAGGCCAGATGGTGTATCCCAGCCTGCTATTCCCCAGCCCATCAGCGAGCCCTTTCTGTGCCTATTCTTCTGCACCCCCTTTAACAAATACTTTCAAAATATTTACAAATCTCAAGATGTCTCAGATGAACCGACTTGCACATTTATTGAATTAATTCATAATTAGAAGATTGAGGTAAACTCTGTATTTTTACATACTACAGTTTCAGTGCTGTTTGACTTTATGCTCTAATGCACACGCTGAGATGCAAACATTAGCTTTTTCTGCTTGATGCTGGCCAAATACAAGATTTCAGACATGTTGACTTTGCCCTTGTCTATTTGTTTGCATGTACTCTGCCAGCTCAGTCATAAAAATCTGTCAATCACAAGTCCATCAACCTACCCAAAGATGGGCCAGACATCCAGTCTTACCGTTGGCTTACACGGAACCAAAAAAAAAAAAGGAGCAGGAAATGATCATTTGCATCTCTGCCAACCTGTCAAGTCCAACCCTCACCGACAAAATGAACGCTGTCAAACCCTGACATGACGGGCAATTTTGCGCACACATGCCAAAGTGTGTCAGGAACTCATCTCCCCACCTGTCCTTCAACAACACCACGGGGTGCCATCTTGCTTTTATGCGCTCTCGTTGATAAGGAGGGGTGTTTGGGGGGGCATGGTGCCATTCTCCTCCTCTTTCCCCCAAAATAGACCCCATGTTTCGTGTCCTTTTGGCAGCAGTGAGTCTGACTTGTCATGACACATTGTCAGTAAGCTACGCAAAGTAGTAATTTGCCCAGGTATCTGCAATCCAAATTTTAAATACAAGCAAGACCTGATCCGTCTAAATTTAGATCAAATCCCATTAAGCTTGCAAACATCAGTGACACACTATTTGAGGGTGTGGACTCCAGTTTAATACAAGATGTTCATGCACTGCAGTCTTTCGCAGCTACTTTTTATTTCTTACATTTTCTTTTACAGTTATGATTCACCATGCTTTATTATTTTGCAGATTTTTCACCTGAATTATTACTGCAGGATGCAAAACACAGGAGCCAATATAAATAAATAAATAAGATAGATAAATTCTTGAAGAAGATCCCATGAATTTATGTTTTTATGCATACATTTCACACTGCACTCATTTTTCAAATAAAAGATTGTACAGACTGTACCACATCAGCCAGACACTGGGTTTATTTGACCTATAGGAAGCTTTTCACACCTGCTTTTAAATTTTCACAGTGCACCTTAACAGCTCTTGATAAAGGGTGTTACTGTCATGCCGCTGGGGCATAGAAACAAGCTGTTAAAATGCACTAGGAACACCAATATCAGTGGCATTCTCCAGAAATGAAACAGAGACATGTCATTTAGTTCAGCGGTAAAAAAAATAAGATCAGCTGCTTTGTATTCTCTGGGTGTTGTTTTCATTCAGACATCAGACTACATCCTAATGTAAAGCCCATAAACTGAAACCCATAAAGCAAGGTAGACCAGATTCTTGATTAAAAAGAGTAGATTAAGAGCCAACTTGGCCGCTCCACATACATAAGTCATACGCACTGCTGCTGTGCGAGCAGAATGGGAAAATTTGCAGTCAGGTCTCCCCTCCCTTTTCACAGATAACATGGCACTCGGGGCCTTCCTTGCGCATATCATTGCTGCCCTCTGCAGTTCTACACCCATTTGCTTCTTAATGAAGATGACACAGTCAAATGAGTTGATAAGGCTATAATGGGCTGCTTTATGACAATGTTGCATTTCTAAATTGAACAGGCATGACAGTGTTTTTCAAAAGTGTTTTTAATTTATTCTTATACAAATAAAACAGCCATTTATATTGATGAGAAATCAGCACATTCTTAAAGTACAGCAAAAAAAATCCTCAAAACTCTGCTCAACAGTTGCACTACAAACAGAAGAACATTCAGAGCTCACTTGTTAACTTTAAACTGTTTCTAGGACACTGTCCTATTTTTTATACACTAAAGCGCAGATCCACAGTGACATAAATGTTCAACACCTGTGGTGTGATGTGTCTTGTGACACACAGCTCAACTCTTCCCCTTGGGCCTGCCCGCTCACCAGCCTGCCTGCCGCATAACAGGAGAATGCAATTAATGACAGATGGCCAGGCGATGACCACGTCCTTGAGCTGCAAGCCTTATTGGCACCTACCACTAATTGTATCACATATAACACAACTAAAAGCATAATAAATCTGGGAGAGAGCGGAATGTTTTATGCAAGCCCTCTCCTCTTTTTCCAAGTGGTAAATTGCTCTGCTCTTGAAATATCTACAACCTTATGACACCCATACTGCATTAGCGTAATTGCCTTTTTCTCTGTCCAGGTTCTTGGACTCTAAGAAAGAGAAGAAGAGGGGAAAAAAGAAGCCAGTCACGATTAAGAAATTGTAGGGATCTTTACTCTGATTAACAACAATTGTGGGTGATTAGGTGTCATCGCATGCTATGAAGTGATTTAAGGCGAGAGGGCATGAAATTATGATGTGCTTTGGCAAAATTGTCAAACACAGTTAAAGGTTTATTAATTGCACTTGTATTTCCTGTCTGACATTGAGTATATTAGATTTTCACATTTCACTAGATAGATAGATAGATAGATAGATAGATAGATAGATAGATAGATAGATATATAAGTATTTTAAAGTTAAGACTTTATGAAACTCAGTAAATGAGCACACTTCAGCGGGTCACCTGAGGAGTCACGGTGAGTCTGGCACTCACACGTGTCCATGCAGACAGCTTGTGTCACTGCAGGCTTTTTCCCTCAACACCGAGTGGCACTCCCCACCCCTACTGCCCAACCTTCCCATCTCACCCTGGGCTCGTTATGGGGAGAGTGATGACGATGTCTTGGAGCAGCTGCTGCAGGGACAGCTCCGCCAAGAGATGGGAGCCAAGCTCCCTGCCGACGTGCTAAAAGAATCCTAGACACATAGCCATGTACAGCAAAGTCTCTCAGGTACATGAGCTATAATATCCTGTCTCACAAATACACTTCAAAAAACATTCTCAAAAGACCAGAAATGAATAAAAACAGGCATCTGAATATATTATTACAACAGCTATAACCAAACCACTTAACATGGAGCACTTAAGATTTCCATTGCCTATCTTAAACAAAGGTATGTACACTCCAGGCATGTACAATAAATGGCTGATATTGACTCTAACATGAACAAAGGGGCCCATTCACATGTACACCAACACATTCAAGTGATGAGTGAATTGATTAATTTACCTGCACATTTATTCAGCAGTTTGTGAATAAATAGTTACTCTTTCCTATTGTTCTTCTCTTACTTAATTCCAGAAAAATACATTTTATGGAACAAGGGATCTCTGTGGTCATTTCAAACGAGGCTGCATTTTTATAAGATTCTATAATTCACTATATGTGCAAGAAATTGACGGTCAAAATTGACTCTGTTTTCCTCTTATAGTAAAACCATCTCCCTAATACTTAATTTCCCCCGCTCACTCTATGTCATCTGTATTTTTCACTGGCTTATCTGCAATAGACTCCCATCCCCTGTGATAACTTTACCCTTAACCTAATGACCTAGCAAATTAGTCTTAGCCTTCCATCCCATTGTAGATTATGCTGCAACACGAGCACGGTAATAAGCCGTCAGACAAAGTAAATGCCCACAATGTAGGGCACAAATCTTATTTGGCCGGCGCCAAAGTCCACTAAGAAAGCTGAGTCTGCAGCGAGGCTGCTTACTCTGGTGAAAAAGGGAGATTTATTACCATATTTCATTAAATATACTGAAGAACCAAGGGACCATGGGTTCAGATATTTGGATGCAGGGGGTTATCTTGGGAATTTCAGATGTATATAAAAAATGTAGTCCAAAAAAGTCCAGATTTTTTAGAGAATGTAAACCATCTTTATCCCTAAAAGGCAATAACCAACACACCAGAATATTATAAAAGAACAGAAACTGGGTGAGTGGTAGTAAAATCACATGCAGATGTATTTTTGAATCATTTTATTGCGTAAACAGGAATAAAGAGTACTTTCTAAAATGCTTAAAGCTAAGGGAGGTGAAAATAGATGTTACAAAAGGTGTTGAGATTAGTTTATTTGAAATACTGTACATTGTTCATTCAGTGACCATGACCAATGCTGTCTTTGGTTAAAAAACCTAATTTGATTAAATTATCACACAGGTGCAATCACCTTCATTTGCATTCATCTAAAGGATTTTCTCACATCCAACTTGCCCCTTACCTAAATAATGCTGTTGCCATTTTCTCAGTTTGAAATCTGTTAAATAAACTACAGCTGCATATTCCCCCTTACTTACCTAAGCAACCTTTCTGGAAAAGCGTTGAATAGGAAAAGAAATGACTAAGTGGACTGTAGCGATGGTTGCTCAGCTGAGTAAGCACAGCAGGACAGATTTCCCCTCACCGCAGAGGGGAAGTGAACCGCGGCCAAAAAACCACTGAGGCAAAGAGAAGGGGTGGAGCAGGACTCGCCACCCCCGTGCCTACACTCAAAACCACATGTGCAGTTAAACTCACAGCTCCACATGTGCTGTAAATACAGAAGATTTCCACTGAATGCCAGAATAAAGAGGACACCATGGCGGCATGTTTGAGTGAGGAGTGAGGGGTGGGGGGTGGGGGAGGTGGGGGCACACAGATGGGGAAATCAATAAGGGTGTGTGAGAAACGGTCTGAATGGCTTGCATTTCCTCACCGGTCATCAAAAGGTTATTTTACACCCAAAAGCAAATATTGATTGCACGCACTTGGCACGGTCTCTGAGAGAAAGCTGAGGAATATCTGCTGGGGGAACTTACATGGTATTTATTTTTTGCATTAGGATTAGGGTGGGCGTTGGGGACGATCAATGCTTGTTTAATGTAGCTGCAGGGATCAAGACATGAATCATAGGCTCTAGGGCTATTACATTTTATTTGGCATTATCATCGGTGGGCTTAAGGGCCCAGCAAGCCTTCAGTTTCATCAACATATGGAATTAAAGTTCCATGTCAACTCTCTTGATGGTACCGAACATGTCTGGCATCACTGTGGATGTCCGTTACAGAATTGGCTGTGCACAAATAATGGCTAAATATAAAAAAGTAGGCTAGAAGAACAGACTAAGCCAAAATATTTGGTGCTCCTTTCTAATAAGGGTTTATAAATATACATTTTGTCCATAACATACTGCAAGAGAAAATTGTTAAGAATGCCCATCATACTTTCCCCCAAAAAAAAACAAACAAAAAAAAAAAATAGCTTGTTTTGTCTAAAAACCCATTCAAAACCCAACAAAATTAATTTAGCATTTTTGCTTGAAAAATGATGAAAAAACTGTCTATTATCAAATTATTAATTTTCTGAACCAGCCAACTGCTACAGATCTAGAAAAACTTTTTCCCCTCAAGCAAGACAACTTCAATCCATTTCTTCATGGACTGTTGGGCCACTTACTTTCTGGAAATGTGCTACAGAGAATCTGTTCTTAAGTCCATTTATTAAGTTATTAAAATTTACAATTGATTTTGACTTTTTCTATGCCAAGACTCCTTTTTAGCATATTGGCTGTGGAAATGAAAGAAACCAGCATTATCAAAGTTTCATCTTGAAGACAATGACAGTTTCACCTTGTCTGGAACTTTTCCTGTGAAAAGAAGACCTTTGGATATATGCTACTGTCAAGTGGTTGGCATAAATTGCCGAAGCCTTAGCAGCTTGAGATGATCAATTCCACCAAAAGATGCATCATCATGACATACTACTATGTTGCTGCAGCGGTAGAGATCAATTCATCAGCAGATATCTGAGCATGTTGAAAATGTTTTATTGTGCAATGTGGTGGGTGATGAAAAAAGCAATGCTGGAACAGGGCCAAGATCCATTGTGCTGGCAAAAAAACAAGTGTAGCATTTCTGCTGATGAAGAAAAGTTAGCAGAGAGAGCATGGATCATTTTCACTTTCCCATCATCGCACCATTCCCAGCACTCGGCCCGTCAACCCCCAGACAGTCATTGACATGGACCACATAGCCAAGCAGCAATCCTGTGGTTCAAATGAATAATTCAACCATAACCAATAAGCCAATGTTCCAGCACTCAGCCTGTGACACAAAAACGATAGCATCCCCACTTATGTCTGTTGAAATTACAGAGATTAATAAGAGCACACAAACGTCGGCACACTGACAAACAACAACCGCCATGTTTGATTTGCATGGATTTGGGGGAGGAATCTATTTACGAGCTGCTTTGATGTAGCATACAAGGGGCAGATAATTCTGACACACAGTCCCTTAAAAAGTGGCTTTAGTTGATCTGATTTAACTAATTGAGGATGCAATATAACTAACACATCCTCATAGTTAAACAACCACCTAGGTTGATTTTGTCATGCACCAATGACCCATAGGGGCGTTTTCTAATATGCCACCACTATTGGTGCTTTCCAAAACTGTTACAAATCACTGTTAAAAATAATTTAATGTTTTATGATGTGACAACACTGTGTATAAGATCTGGTTAGATTTAGGCACAAAAACCACGATTTGGGTTAAAATGATCACTTGAAATTTGGTATGGGTCAAAGTTACTACTTCCTTAAATTTAGACAACCTTCGTCAACATGGCAAACACCACGACAGTTGTAGTTATGGTTTTTAAAGACTGTCCAGACTCCCAGTTGGAAACATACATGACACTTACAGTTGGAAATAGGAAGTGAACTGCAGTCTCCTGTGGCTAAGTCAACTTTTTATCCACCACCTCCAATTATGGAAATTTGTCACCTTATGTTGACATAATCTGAACTGTGTCACCTCTCCAGATCATAATTACTACAGCTGCTAGATAGCATCTGTCACTCAAACATAACTATAGATTGTTTTTGCTGGCTGAATTTTTGACCTATACTATTGTTTGTCTTTGGGGGATGGGCTGTTTCAAACAGCAATGCATCGATTACTGTTCAAAGCATTAGAGCTGAAAGAAATGTCTGTCTAAAGGGAAAGGTAGATTGTTGAAGAGCTTTGTTACATTAAAGTATTTTGTCTGCTGCAGCTTAAGTAAAAAGAATTAATGTTACTTTAAAGAGGACCTATTATGCTCATTTCCAGCTCTACATTTTTAAATATGGACTCCAGTAGAATAGCTTTGCATGATTCACAGTTCAAAAAACTCTGTATTTATCTTATACTGGCTCTTTATGCAGTCCTCAGTTCAGCTTCTGTCTCTTAACAGCCAGTCTTAGCTCCTGTCTCTTTAAGGTCTACGTCCCGATGAGCCCACTCTGTTCTGATTGGCCAACTTTCTGGAAGCTGCCAAGGGGCGGCACTCATCATGAGCTAAGTTACCACTGAAGCAAACCCAACATTTCCTGCTTTACTGTTTCAAATGAAAAACTTTTAAATGACTAAATAACTTTTATTGTGAAGAATTTACAGAAAATGACGTGTTCCTCACTGAATTAGCAGAGCTTTGTCAGTGGCACTAAAACTGACTGAAACATCATATGGAAATATTTGGAGCTCTTTGTTGAGCAAATCAGTTAGAAATAATGCAGGGAGGAATAGTACAAGCAGAAAGAGCTACGGTGATGATGATGTTTGATAAAGAGCTGCAGATGACCAGGACACCTTCAACAAGTAAACAATTTATTGCACTTTGCTGTGCTGTGTAATGGAGTCATGGCTTGTAGACTTGAGCAGTAAACTTGCGCGCTGTGCATGGAGCAGATGACCAGAAAATAAATCTGTCATGAGCCAATATCAGCTCAGGCTAAAAGTACAAAAAAGTATTGGAAACTGAGTGTTGAGAGCAGTCTCAAGCTGCTTTTTTGTGCTTTTTGCTCACAGGAATTACTTCTACATACATTTACCTCATTATATGACATGTCAGCCACTTTTAACATGATCATCTGATATTGTGACATCATATATATATATATATATATATATATATATATATATGATATAATGTGAAAAACACATAAGTTGAGTAAGTTCCATCACAAGTCCACAATTCAAAAAAGGTTTCAACATACACTGTGAGCCATTTCCAATTAGGTGTGTACAGGGACCCTATATAAAATTAAAATGATCACACATATGCACAGAAATGCAGTGTTGAAATAATTAGTCAGTAATCAATTAGTTGTTTGACAAAAAGATTAATCAGCAATTTTGATAATAAAGTTTTTTATTTTATTAAGCAAAGCGACTAAAAGTCTACAGCTATGCTAGGAGTTCTGCAACGCTGTTCTCAGGCCCCGTGGGGCTTTGAGTTAAATGCTAATGTTGGCATGCAAACAAAGTGGGTAAAATGTTTACTATGTTCACCACCTTAGTTTGATGTGTTATCATACTAACATAATTAGCACTAAATACATACAGTGCTGGTGGAAATGTTATTAATTTGCAGATATTTGATCACAAACTAAAGTGTTGGACAAGTGTTAGACTTAACTTTCCAACTGATCTTGGAATCATGAATGAAAATGAAGAGATCACCAAAGTTAATAAATAACTAATACATAAATAGAAAGTTAATAGTCAATGTTTATCCCTAAAGGGACATGAATGACTGTCAGTACCAAATTTCATGGTAATCCTTCCAGTAGTTGACCAGATATTTAACGAAAAAGCAAAAATATGATCCCCATGGTGGTGCAACAGGTCAGAGGATCACCACAGTCAGTAGGCTTCACCCTCTGGGGACCATGAATGTCCGTACAAACTTTCATGGATTTTGATAGTTCCAGCTTCTCAGTTGTGAAGATTTGCTTCTTTACTCTGTTTGATATATTTAGGTGTTAGGCAGTTGCTTGGACAAATCAAGCGATTTGATCATTGCAATCATTGTATGCATATTGTGTCTCTCACTTAATTTTCACTCTCTCTCACACATGTACACAGATTACAGATGAAAATGCTGATTGTCAACTGAGATGACACCATAACCACCCTCAAGAATCATTTCAGTCATTTATATGCATATATGTCAGGAGGCACGGTGCCTTGTTGGTTAGCACGTTGCCTCCAGGTCCAGGGTTCACTGGAACCGACTGGGGCCTTTATGTACAGGCTCTGCATGTTCTCCACGTGCCTGTGTGGGTGTCTTTCCACCTTAAGAACATGCATGTAAGGTCTTTGCCCTTGACCAAGAGGCTAGCCTCAGAACTGGAGTTGCTCCCCAGGCACTGGACTATGCACATTACTTCTTCATAGTTGGGATAGGTCAAATGTTCAGGACAAATTTCCCTACAGGGGCTAATAGCAGCATAATTTATATAAAACTTAAAACTGAATATAAACTGAATATTAACTCACACACAGAGTGCCTGCACAGCCCTGCAAAGAAAAATACAACACAAAATACCCAGATAACTACATATCAAAAAAAGAAAAAACCTGCAAAGATGTATTCAAATGTATTAAAGTTTTCTCAAGGGAGACTTTTTAAAAGAATGGGGCTCTAAGATCTGTGTAATAGTGTCCATCTAAGAATTCAAGTGCTTTAAAGTTCAGGCTAAAATAGAGACAGAATACAGAGACAAGATGGACGCCTTAACGGTAATAGTAGATGACAGTGTGATTAGCCACTGACAGCACCATTAGCTAGGAAAGTCAACCACTTTAAGGGCTGTCCTCTTTCTTGTGGCACATCTGAAGCATGCTGTTACCAGAAATCAAACATTTTTCTATCTTTACAAAAGAGATGCTGGGGAGAGTATTGCTGGTGTATTAAAGGTAACTAACTACACAGAAATTTACGGTATTTGTGCTATTACTGATACAGGAAAGTCACATGCAAATGATGAACAACTCCTGTACTGTAGGCTGCTGTACAACCAACACACTCAGAACAGCCAAACACTCCTGCTATGGATCAATATTGCTTTCTCTTGACAGGGAGTGATTGATCACAGACCGACATGAGATTTCAAGATGAAAACAGCAGGTGTCTTCTCTGGAGGAGGATGTCGAGTAACAGAGCGGTGCACCCGCTGATGAAACCGACAGGCCGGCAAAGACATAGAAACCAGAGCCTTCACTCGCCCACGCACCTTACGTGACTAGAGAGACTCAATTGAAGAGCCCTAGATTGTGGATGCGGCAGCTCTTGCCACTGCTGCTGCCTTGGAAGTCTGTTACACCGCTCTCCTGCTGTTTTGAAATGATTTTCAATTGAGGTTTTTTGGTTTTGTGTCAGTTGCAGAGTGACATGCCCTGACCACTGTTAAAGTGAGGCTCTTTTTCAGTGATTATATGACTACAAAATGTCTGTTTTGATTGCATTTATATGGTTGTCTCAGGATCAACTACATGTTTGTGTACCAAGGATTTTTGTGCTTTTTTGAAATTGAAACATTCTGAACATGATAGACATAAGAACATTTCTTATTTTATTAATCCCAATTTAATCTTCAATAAGACACAAGTGTGTTTCTGCTTTTTTATGTTCTTTTTTTATCACCACTGGCTTATGGTATACCTCTTTCTGCACCTTTAAATCATGCTTTTTTCACAACAGTCATGGAAAAGCTGCCTTAAAAGTCCCTTTAGTGTTTTACCAATAGACTGATTTAACATAGCACCCTGCTATCACAGCAACCACCACCGATAAGACAGGCTTTTATCACAAAGCAGATGTTTGAAAGGGACAAAGCATGTAAAATTTCAAATGCTGCACATTCATCTCTCCTATTGTCCCGCGGTCTGTGTCACCCTGATTATATATCTATAGAAATTATAATGCAGGGAGCGTTTGGAGCATGAGGCATCCATTCGGGATTGATTACATGGATATCACATCCCATCAAGGACATCAGTGGGGTCCTGGCAGGCTTAAGTAATTCAGCTGCATGTTCAGACAGGCTTTTGATACTTCAAAAAGGTTGAAATGTTTGTGATAACATCTCTTGACATCTATTCATGTGGTGGTCTGAGCCTGTGAATGCAACGTGTTTCAGGCTTTCTAAAGGGCAACGGTGACCATGGAGAAGCAAAGGCATGTTTGAATCATGACATTTAATGACAATTCATAACAAAAGAAAAAACTTTGTCAGATGTGTGTGTTGGATTTTCACTTGCATCGTCACTTAAAGACCTTTTCAAAGTTGAACTGAATTCTGAAAAAAACACTTAAGTTCTGCATGCATATGAGTGTTCCCTCTGTTGATATTTTCCGTCAATAAATATGCTGATGTTTAAGTTGTGCTGTCATTGTCGTTACTCCTGAAATGTGATTGAAATAGGTTTTAAATGCTGCAACAAATACACCATTGGTAAATAATGTTTTTAAGTGTCTTTTTTTGTGACCAACTTTTTATATTTTTTATTCATTTCAAAATGCTTGCACAAAACAGGATAAACGCATTAATGCAACTGTAAGTGCCTTTTTGAACACCTATCACCTTTTCAGTGTTAAAGAACTATCTGACAAAGCCTGGAAGCTGAACCATCATGAACTTTTCAACATACACTACAAAAGATTCTTTCCATAAGCAACTGTATCTGGTGTGCAGCACTATTGTGCACATGGCATTTACTAGCTAGGGTATCTACAGTACAATATAATGCCTGTTTTTTCAAGTAGTAGTTCCCAACAGTGAAATATAGCTTCCCTGAAAACTTCTGATTTTGCACAACAAAACTATTACTAAACATGGTGACACGGCAAGGCAGATATATTAGCCAATATTAGTTCATTGCAGATGTATCAATTGATCTAAGAATATGAGGGGTCTTCATCATGCAACTGCGAAGTGTAAATATAAAAGAGGTTTTAAGATGAAACAATGCATACTTGCAAACCCTTCATCACATGTAATCTACTCTGTTGAAATTGTTGAAACAAAGAGTGTTTTTCCATTTTCAGATTGTTAAAACAGAATTATTTCAGAGGCTTTAAGGGTTAAAAATATAAGGATAAAGGGAAAAAAGACAAAGACTGGAGAAGAATTTTGAAGAATAAATCATTTTCTGTAGTAGAAATACTTTTTTCCCCATTCTTATCTTGTAAATCATGTCATGATCCCTAAGATTAGTCTTACAATCCATTAGGGGCTCATTGCTTTGTGATATTTTTGACATAATATTTCATCTAAATTAAAGTTTGTTTAATTGAAAAACGCAAAATGCTTCAAAACACACAGACAAGCCTAAAACATCAATACATCCATATATAAAACAGTCTGCAAATAGTGGCTAGCATCAATGGCTAATCCTCACTGATGACTAAATATGTGTCCATTGTATAATAATTCATTTGGAGGTTTTTCCACATCTCTTATCTCAACTTAGCACAATCAGAGGTCAACATAAACAACCCTGCAGAGTGCAAAGTATCTAATACATTGCTGGAGCCTGAAGTCAGGTTGAAACAGTTTAGTGGGAGATGAGTTCCCACATTGAGATGGTCTCTTCCTCCCCAGACAGGCAGGGTCAAGGTTGGGAGGTAATCCAATAAAGCTGATTCACTGCGTTGCTTTAATATGGGGTCACAGTGTTCTCAGACAGTGGGAGAGGAAGGAAAACTAGTAATTGTCCTTGAGAAACACCACTGGTAGAGAAATACGCATCAAGCCACTCATGAGTTATACTGACGGCATTATTGCAGACCGGCAATTAAAGTTCAAAACTTTGCTGACTCTAATCTTTTGAGACATTTAAGTCTTTGGCTTGTTGATGATGTGACTTTCCAAATGGTTATTTGAGAACAACGCTAAGATGCATGGCAGCGCCTTCCTGAATGCGGTGGGACTGGCCTTGAGGGTGCCAATCGCTCTGTTATGGAAATTGCATTGGCTACTTGTCAATGTTGATGTCTTGCGAGGCAGGGCCACCTAATTGGTTTAAAAAGTATTGTGCCATCAGGGAAAGCATATCAATGCTTGATATCCAGACATAACCAGAGAATTTAAAGAGCAAGGCCCCGTGAGAGGAGAACGCTGTAATTATGGATATAAATGACATCTCTGTAAAGGACATCTTGTGGCAAAGGTCACCGTCTTTAGCAGGATGTGTATTATTATGGAGTTGACATGAAGCAGGTGGGAAGCATATGTAGACATGAAACCATTTCTAAGCTTATAGTTGCATATTTGGTTGACAAAGTGGATGAAATAAAGGTTGTATGTGTGCAAATTGCAAATTTCCTTGCACTGAACAATTTGTAAGAGTGCTAATCTTAAAGGACCCCAACATCTTATATTTCAAACTAAAAAGGTCATATCTCTATCTAAGCTTTGCTTATTTTCTTTCACATTTTGTTTTTAAATCTTTGAAATTGTTTTCTGTTCTGTCTCACTGCTTTTCCTCACAGATCATATAGTAATATCAAAAACTAAAGAGGAATTGATCCTACTGCCCTTTCTCCGGATAATTTACATGTTGGACTCAGCTAATCTTCCATAAATTGTGGTCCAAACTTGTAAAGGTCACGGGTCTCGGCACCTTGAGAAGAATGCCACGCAAGAGATGCTGTCTGTCCGAGCTCATCAGTGCTTAGGGTTGGCACACGGGAGGTGACAGACAGCATGGGGGTTGATCAATGTGCCGACAGCTATTAGGTAAGTGGGGCTGAAAGGGCAAGTGTGTTTAAGTGAGCCGCCAGGGGAGCATGGTTTCCATCACTGAAATGGAACATCAGCATTGAGATTAGTTAGTGATGGTGTGTTTACAGCAGTGCACAGGGTCAAATCAAATATTGGGCAATGACCATGTTAATAACAAATTAACCACATCTTTAAAAGATTTTTTTTCATCATAGTGTGGTTTGTTTTCTGAGCAGTTTCATCGTATCCATCATCTCTTTGGCCAAATGCACTACCAAGGCTTTTCTTTTAAGTGCTGTATAATTCTTTTGGAGACCATCTCATTTCTCAGTGTCACAGGTCCATCTTTGGCAACTGAAAGCCCAGAGCACTATTTCCAAATTTTAAAAAGGTCACAAAGATGTAGAAGAAAGGGCAGTCATGCCTCTCTCTCATCACCCTGTCACTGATGTGTGTCCACTAGGAACGGTAAAGGACAGGAGAGCCTGTGGCAGTGTTTGATTGTGCGACAAAGCCCATAAGGGATCTGTGTGTGTTAACTAATGCATTCAATAGGAAATCCAAGACAAACGACAAATTAATCAGCCAACTAAGGCAGCCCCTTTTTTTACTTGAAGACATAAGAATTTTTAAATAGGTGGCAATAATTGTTTAGTGACTCAGGACAATTGATTCCCATTATGGATGGTGTGAGCAGGATCCCAAGTCAGGTCACAGGGGGGATGATAAGGCTTATGCATAGCTAAATGAAAACAGATGAGATGCACAAAGGAATTGTATCCCAATTAGAAAGCATGGGGGTGAACGCCAGTTAAGGCCCAGCATTAAGCTGTGCTCAAAATGTTCTGTGAATCCAGTTTGTCCCTGAAATGGTAGAAGCATACATTTACACTGTATGTGATTTGTAATATTGTTATGCCACTAACATCTCTGACCTCTCATTGAGATATTAGTATGTATACAATTATATGTTATATAATTATGAAGCTTATATATTTTCAGTTTTTGTTGACATTGTCAGAAAATTGATTATTCTACTTTTTGTTTATTGTTCAGTGGTGTTGGTGTACTGGACTGCATTTCATTGAAAACTGTTCCTAATATTTTGTCCACCCTATACATGAGCTTTGCAAAAGTAGAATTTATGGCAGGGCTGTTGTATTAGATTGCATTAGATTGCACAGATGCTCCTAATAAAGTGCTTGGTTTGTGTAAATCTTAGTGCTCATTCTGAAGATCTTTGTTCAAGATTGTGCCAAATGATTTCAAACTTCACAGCTGAAAAACATCTTAAACATGTGGACAAGTGGACAGTTGGGCTATGTGAATCTTTAAGTTGATTGATTAGTATAGAATAGAGGAAGGACATAATTTATTATTTATTGAGGGTCTGTTGTTCTGTATGTTCATTGTTAATTTATTGGTTGTTTAGTTTTATTTCTACTAATGCATGTATGTATGCATATGTATGTATATGCACATATACATATGTACGTATGCATGTATGCATGTATGATGTGTGTGTATGTGTGTGTGTATGTGTATGTGTATGTGTATGTGTATGTGTATGTGTGTATATATATATAGCAAGATTTTTATGGGATAATGGGACACAAAAAATATATCTGATACCTATCTCAGTTCCAAAACCTGGGACTCTGAACTTTTTCATACATTCATTCATTAAAATTTACTAAAAGTAAACTCAAACTACATGAAATAAACTGTTGAAATTATCATCACATATAATTACCTGAAACATCCTGACATGCCATGTGTTCATTTCCAACCTCATACCTCCTCATGACCCCGACTCTATTTATGGTAAATATGATTTGATCTGATCTGACTGAGTCACAGCAGTGGTAATCTAGCAGTTAGTAGTGTCAGTTATTTCCAAAACACAGAGGACCAGTGCTGCCAGCTTTCACTTCAATCTGATAATTGGCCAGCCCCAAAGATGTGCAATTACAGCACATCATAATTAATTGCCTACTCTCTGGAAATGATTCAACTTTTGTCCTCTCACAGGTTTTTTCTTGGTCTACAATTAAAGCTGCCACCTGAGGAAATGCAAACGCATGATTACAACAGACATAAAGGATTGGTTGTCATGGGTCAGTGTAATTTCAATACTCATCAAAGGTGAAGGGCAATATCGTAAAGGCTGTCCTGTGAAGTTAGGCTGGCTGTCATAATCTTGGACCTCTTTGCCATCATGGATGGCAGTGATGTTACAGAGCAGTGCTTCAAGGGCGCCAAACCTACAGGGCTGTGAGAATCAAAGACAACTGAACTCAGTGTTACCAGTGGATATCTGAGGCTTTTATTTGATGACACTGGGAACGATCACTATGCATAATGTAGAAACAGATGTCATAACAGCAATAAAACCACAGAATGTGGTGGTTGTGTTTGTTTTCATATCAAACTGTAGTTTTCACACTTTGTCACTTTATTTTTCAGTCTCCCATGAGAGACTTTGCATCTTCTTTAGTATTTGCTAAACAGAACCAACATATATAATATACATATAATGAAAAGAAGTTTTCTAAATTCCAAAAACACACCTTTAAAACAGGACAGAACTAAATTGACCTTGCTCATTCCAATTTTAGCTAATATCAATGAGGCTTATTGTCACTGTTCTTATATTTCACATTCCATACTTCTAGTAAATAAGCCAGGAAGGCTGAATGAAGTAAAATGATTCAAGTAAAATGTGAAATCTCATGCTTACTACACAAGTTTCAAAACAGCAGTGAGTGATGTCTGACCAAGTTGGACTTTCACAAAACTGAAAGTGTCAAATGTTTGCAATTTACAACTTAACAATTTAACTTTAGAATATATTTGATTACCAAAAAATGTCACTGATAAATTTTCTTTTGCTTGATTAATCAATTAATAGACATTTGTTTCAACCATATTACCAGACAAGAACATCAATATTGCAGGTGACTATATATTTTTTAGATTTTTTAAGATTCTTGCTTTCTGTAGTATTCTGTAGTCTTCCCATGGCAACTACATTAGGGTTTAGGTTAAGGAAAGGAATTACAAATGAACTAAAGTTCTGGTTAGACAATTAAAACAGGTTTGGGAAAGATGGTTACAGCTGAATAAAGGTGGACATTAATGCAGTTCTGTGACAGAATCATCTCCAGTCTTCTGCATGAAAGTCAGACACACAAAACACCCGGACACCTCCCCAACCTTCCCACCCTTATCTTCTGTTTTTCTACTGTATATTCAGAGCACGCTACTTCCTGCATTGGCACTAAAAGTTGGCGCTGGACATAAATCTCCCAATATTGACCTAATTCCTAGGGATAATGGAGTGAACATTTAGCTTAGACTAATCACACTTTTCAGTGGTTTTAATTTTACCATTGCTTTATGGGAATAACCATTATATCCTGAAGTTATAAGCAGGGCATTGTGATTAATTCATTTGTTGCCTCAACTGAGCTACATTTATTATTTTATGAAGCATTTTCATATTCAGAGATTTAATTAACCTCCAATTCACTTAAAACTCGTCAGTGGTAGAAAAAGTGAACAGTGATTTAAGGCAAATACAACCCAGATACAGTGATTAAAACAGTAAGTCAATTTGCAATTGTATAACAACAGAATTTACAGCATGAAGGAGTCTGAGAGGATTGTGGGAATTGAGAGAATGAACAAATTTGGACACAGCTCATGTCTCATTTGACATCTGGTGGAACACACTAGCACACTTGCATGAATCACATTGCAGAAGCTGTTTACTCGATGCAGGGAAGATGAAGCACATACGCAGAGTGGGACATTTGCCCTAGACATTAGGTAACCAACCATTTCTGGTGCTTTATTCTGCTCTATGGTTGTATTATGACCTGGGTTACTGTAAACCTCACTTACAATTCTGCTCACAAACATCAGCAACACAAGCTGCTGTGTTATGAATTATTATACTACAAAAAAACACATGAGACACATCATTCTCTTTCATTTTGAACAGCCTGACTTATAGATTTCTACTTAATGCATCAATCAATCACACATTTGCATTAGTCAAGGACGCAATCACACCCTCTCTCGTTCCCCCGCAAGGAAATAGGTTGCAGCTGCTTAAGTGGCCAAATCACACAAATGGGCGGCGTCACCTTCATTGTCTGTAATGTAGGACATTAATGCTTTCTCATAGTGAGAAGTCAAACTATTTGACATAAGGACGAAGATGAGCAATGAGTTTCAAAAACGAGATGAGTTTAGTGTATGTGTGTGTTCATTTGGTTGAGCGATGAGTGTTCAGCACATCATTTATTCAATGACTCACTTGTACTCCTCAGATTCAGCATAATTATATGAGCCTCCGTTCTCAACATCAACACAGTGAATTTTCCAAGCCTCATTTTGTGATAGTCTATGAATACTAACCCAGTTTCCCAAAAGAAGGGTACTGGAAATACAACTCATCCCATTGTGGGTTGAGAGCTCTTTCCATGGTGCAAAGTCTACCTGAACCTCAGCGTTTTGGCTATGAGATCATCTACTCATCATCAGCCATCTGTGCTGGGGGCTACAGCCATCTACATCTATCTATTATGATCAGTGGTATGTTTAATTTAGAACCTTGAGGTAATTGATGCAGAGTACAATGCAACCAGGTACGCAAGGTAGCAGTAAAACACTGGGGAATATGAAAAACAAAACAATGAACCCATTTTTGAAAAAGGTATTTCAGCTTGACAAAAAGATGAGTTAAAACCCAATGATCAAGAATTACTTGGGTCATTTTTCAATTCAATTCAATTCAATTCAATTCAATTCAATTCAATTCAATTCAATTCAATTCAATTCAATTCAATTCAATTTTATTTATATAGCGCCAAATCACAACATAATGTCATCTCAGGGCAGTTATACATGGAGCAGGTCTAGACCATGCTATTTAATTTACAGAAAGAGAAACCCAACAGATCCCCCCATGAGCAAGCACTTGGCGACAGCGGTAAGGAAAAACTCCCCTTTAACGGGAAGAAACCTAAGGCAAACCCCAGCTCTGGATGGGCAGCCATCTGCCTTGACTGGTTGGGTTGAGAGAGAGAGAGCATACAATGAATGTATGTCCTTTATATTCATCACAGGTCGCTGCTCCATTATGTTACAGACAGCTATCACTGCTTGTGCTTTGTAAGGTCACTGAAAAAACAAGGCCAAAATTAAAACTGATACAACTTTGGGCACAGCGGTGAGGATTAAAATCCAAAGGGCATCCAATGCCCAAATTAGCACTGCTTCTAGGTTCAGTCTTTGCTCTCACCATAGGAAAACAATAAACATATTTTGGTTTGGAACAATTGGTCAGACAAAACAAGAAATTGGAAGGTGTCACCTTGGGATGAAAATAATGAGAATAATCACTATGTTGCTGCACTGACCACTATGGGTTGAAAAGTATAAGTCTGTTGAACCTCTAAGCACACCCATGATCAAATCTAGGTCTGGTTATATTTGTGACCACACCCAGTTGTGCACTGCTACACTGGGTGTGGAACAAACATAGTCACCCATAGCTGGAAGTGCACACAGGTGCATTTGCATGGGTGCAGTTAAAGCAAAGAGTGTGAAGCTGCCAGGTGTTGTTTGTGCTCATTCCACAAAAACACACAGATGAATCTTGGGCACTGTTTAAAAGCATATTGGTGAAGATTTACTGTGCAGCTCCAGCAATTGGACCTCCATGAGATTTCACCATCTGGATGTGATGGCCCTGAGTGTGGAACATGCTGTCCTGTCAGCAAACACAGGTGTGACCTCCATCTTTGCTATGCTCCTTTTTGTGTTATTTTACGCCCCGTAGTGAATAGTTTTCCCTTTCCCCCAAATTCAGGCAACTTAATATAATTCTACTACAACTCTGCTTGGCCCACAACCAACATAAGGGGATGTTTAAATTATTTTAAAGCTGGGGATCCCCAGGTGATCAACTAAGTGTAGTAAGTGTTGGTATAGACTTCACACAAGAGCTGTGATGTACTTATGTCCTTCAGTGAATAAGTGTTATTTTGCTGAACTGACTGAAAGGGCACAAGCTACTGTGTTATCTTATGAAGAACAGAGAAATCATACTAACACTTCACTCAGAAGCCTATTTAAAGCTCTACATGTACTCTTGGTTTATTTAATATTCTACTGTTTAACTGCCTTATTTCGAAATTCTTTAAAAAATGGCCGTATCCTGCATACCATCTGTGCAAACAATCGATTTCTTCTACTTGCTTCATCAGTCTGAGCACTATACAAGCTTCATCCAGATTCTCCAGCTCGTCTCTTCCACGCTGGCCTCGTTCCATCCAGCCCAGATCAGCCATTCCATCGGATTATCATTGACAGGAAGTCTGGACCTGCTGAGTGAGGCACTTTCCCTCCTGATTCTCGATCTGACATTGGGACGGACAACAAACAACTCTTTTCCACAGGGAGCACAGTGCTCCATAATCCATACTGACCTTCCCTGGTTGCAATTCAGCTGTATTTTTAGTCAGACTGAAGAGGAGAAACCTAACCGTGTGTTGTCGATGCAGAAAGCACTGCAACAATTTTTCCCAGCATCACCCACCTCATCATCACCTTTTATTTAGATGAAAATCAGGAAATTACTGATTTGGTTCCTTGAAGCATAAACTTAAACTCTCCTCATGACTCAAAGTGACTCCACATCCCCTTGACGATAGTGAATGAATATCACATAGAGGGTGTTTACAAATTAATAATACTTATGAAAAAGAATTTAAACTGTGTGCATTACAACAAAGGTAGGTCTTATCATGCTAATTAGTGTGTAAACATAATAAACTCCAACTCTGGATTGTGCAACACTGTAATAACATCACATATAAAGCTATATGGCAATTCTGTTATTTACCTAGTTAACACATTTACCCTTCTGGGAATTGGATGTATGTGTGTTGGCCACACCCACTGTTCCTGCCAGCTGAATCATCATTTAAATAACCTGACATTTGGCTCCAGCCCCTGATTTGTGGACACATTCATCTTCAAACTCTCAAAGTCTCCTTAGTTCATTTTAGATGACAACATGCTTAAAAAAGGATGCCATGTTAATGGATTGGGTGTTTTGTCTTTTAAAAAAAAACAGTCTTTTGTCTTGAGACCTGAGAGCCTCAAGCAAATTAAATGAAACTTCATGCCAAAGATAATTTGGTGATTAATATTTTAGAATGTTAATAACAGAGTAAGTAGGTAAGGAGGAAAAAAGGCGACTTTACATAAATAGAATAATTCTAAGACTGCAGCAGTGTGTGTTTGCGTGTACAGTCTATGTGTGTGGTTCATGCCTGTGTGCTTTCAAGCAGCTGCAGTGCTTTCAAGTCTCAGAGAGTGGAAAGTACAGAACCAAGAAATGGAGAACAGGGGGAGTAAATGTTAAAATTACCATATTGATGGATGTTACAAAATAGGGGCTTCATCTTTTTCATCTGAATTTCAATGATGCATAATCATAATGGTCATTTGCTTTGCCTATTTGCATAGTTCCCAGAATTATTCAATTTTTAGGTCATTTTACCAACAAAGAGAAATGAAAACAGAAACTATGTTTTTATGTGGGTCATGATTACTTGTCACAAACTACCATTTGCAGCACTACACCTGAAACGGTGAGCAAGCTAGAAGAATTTCTTAAAATGCTAACTCACCATAAGAAGAATCTGCTTCAAATGATTAATGGCTGACGTTTTGCAAATTACCAACAAAGGAAAACACACTGCTCAGATTTCTGTCAATAATCAGCTCAAACTACAAGAACACATTCAGAAAAAATGTGTGATTGATACATTTATGACTAGTCCAACTGTTAGAGGGTATTGAAATTTTGAAATTACACAAACTACAAGATAATGTTTGCCAACAGCCATTTTCCCAAGAACCATTGTGAACTCTCTACAATCTTGAAAAACAGTTGTCACGGCCAAATTGGTCAATTGAGTCTTAAATGTGCTCTTGACTTGACAACAACATATTTGTTTAAACAACAGCTTTGAACTCTATTGCAAGCTAATGAAATCACTCTAATGCAGTAGTAGTTTAACAAGTTGATGTGGCCATTGTGACACATGGTCACAATATTATTTTATTTCTGTAATAGCAACCCATTAAGACTAGAAGACTGTGTTCACACTATGTGGGTCAATTGACCAGTCAAGATGTGAGTAATCACAGTGAATGTAAACTATATAAAAATGGATCCCCCATCGATTTTGTCCATTGACAATTCCCACAAAGTTTTATTCAAACAAGTCTCTTAAATGTTGACAAAAGAGAGAATGATAGCGTTGCATTCAGAGTTGGCAATTCTACTCTGATAGGAAAGCAAGATTAAAAAAGTAGGTGAGACACAACATGTAAACAGTGACATTAAAGGGGACATATTATGCATATTTGCAGATCTGTATTTTTAATCTGGGACTTTACTGGGACATCTTTGCAACAAAACAAAACAACAACAACAAAAAATCCCTCTTTTTTTAACTCATACTGACTCTTTATGCAGCCCATCAGTTCAGCCTCTATCTGAAACAGACAGTTTTAGCTCCTGTCTCTTTAAGGCCCCCTCCTCAAGGAGCCCACTCTGTTCTGATTGGCCAGCTCTCTTAAGCAGCCCCTCAGTAGACTTCTATTGACTTCAGAGGCGACGGAAACAAACCATGAAACAAACTACAGTAGTCGGATTCCACTACTCTTTTTTTCTATACTCAAAATGTTAACTTCTCAAATGTATCCATACATGTCTGAGCTGGAAACCAATCTGAAATAAGAGAGTGGGCAGAGCAAACAGTATTACAGTATATAAATAAATCAAAATCAGCAGAAGCATGATATGTCCCCTTTAAAGAAAAAAACTCACTACAGTTTGTAACAAATCTTTTGACAGCAGCCATGTGGGAAATGGCACCACGGAACTGCCCAAACTGCAACACAGCCAATCAAAAATATGGATACGGCAGAAATCCAACAGCCAGAATGTACATCATTTGGACAATTAATCAGGAATCTCATCCCCGCCTCAAACTGAACTGAACTAAAATTTGTGCAACACTCATAAATAACTGTTATCAGGTCTCTTGATACCATTGGCAGCTGGTGACTCAACAAATTGGGGAGAACAGTAGGAAAACCAACATGGAATCTTACAACAAACCACATCAAACAATGTGTCATTGTCCCCCACCTGATGAAATTGGACCAAATCAACCAAATATTCTTTTTTATATTCCGATCTCCCTCTTGCCTCTCGACCTCCTCTGCCTCTATAGACCAGCCTACAGTGCTTGATACATAACATTAAATGATTTGTGTATATATCTTTGTAATTTGGATTCAGTCACAGTTAAACCTATTCATCATATGCAGTGTCTGTGATCATCTGTGAATTATTCAATATTGTTAGTGTTTATTTCATAAAGAAGATCAAGATTTTGTCATGCTGTTCCTTTGTTTTAATTAACATAACCAATGTTGCTGAGACAATGTTTAACCTGGCTGCCTTTGATGTTTTCCACAAAACAGTGCTATAGATACACTCATCTTTGTGTTTGCATAAACTGTCCATGGATAGGCTGCTGCAGGTTCCCTGCTAAGGTCTCCATAGCAACACCTTGTCATCTGTGTTTAAGTCAGTCTGTGTAGCAGTAGTGTCACAGGGAAATACAGCCTCAGTACCCATCACAAAGTGACAGTGCAATTTACTTTACTCCCTAATCCTGTTTTCCTCCCTCAAAGAAGCATCAGCACCTGCATTACTTAAAGGAAACTGAGAAAGTATTCGCTGTAACCTAAAAAGCTTTTTGTGTCAAAACGAATATTTTGGTTTAAATTTAAGCATATATCGACTGAGGTGGACTGTACTATATACAGTGCATCAGCCATTTCTCCAAAATCACAATTTATTTGCAGTTTCCCTATAGAAGCCCAGAAACCTATTTTGAAATTCATCACAACAGCTCAAGTCACATAAATAGATGAAATTGTTGTCATGGTCTTATATCATGGCACAGACAGCTCATCCAAACACTGCAAAGTGAATCTACATAATCTATCAATACGCAGTAAAGCTTTGGGCCTTCAAGAAGACTCAGGAGATCAATACTTCGCTGCAGGTATTGACGGGACTTTAAATGGTGGCTTAACACAATGTGCAAACTCTGGAAACATTTTTCACAGTTCCTCCATTATCCTGGTGCACATTTGTTTCAAAGACACTGCCTATTCATTCAATTGACGAAAGTTCTCTGCAGAGGGACTAGGGGCATAAATGGAGTGAGTTTGTAAGGCGAAGTTAATCTAAATCTGTTCATCATGTCAGGTTGTGACATAAATGACTCCACTGAGCATCGTGTGGCTGCAGTCACACATGCATCATCAAGAACTCAGTAAATTGCTATAATGGACTGTGACATGTATATCAATGATCAAAATGAGATGGCAGAGACAGCTGATGCAATAGGAATCTAGCTTATTGGATACTGGCTGCTTGGATAATCTTGTAACAACAACAACAACAAAGGTGTTAGCTGTCCAACTAATAAAATGCCAGTTTGAGAGGCTAAACTGCAAAGAGGAGCTTGAGCAAACCAACCCCCCTGCCTCACCCAAAAAAACACATTTATATACTACTAATTTGCCATGCCAAACAAATCTCAAAGGACACATTATTGCTGCCTGCAGTATGTTCACTGCCACTTTGTATTTTCAATCTAGGGAGGTCAGGGGTGGATAGTGTTGTTGGTAAGACTCCCAAAACATTTTGTTAAGGTTAGGCAAAGATTGTGGTTTTGGTTCAAAATAGAAAATGTCAAAGCAACCTGTTTTAGTTCCAGTGGTTTCTCACCTTGCTGCAGTGATATACAGGTATACTCCAGGACTCTGTGACATCTCTGTGGTTACAGGTGCAACAAAGTACACTTCTGATCATAACCTGGGAGCAAAATGTTCAACCAGAGTGGGTGAAACACTGCAAGTTTCTCTTTAACCAAGTGCATTCAATTGCCTAAATAGAACCATCAAGACATTTATCATGCTTTAAGAAGTGCAGGAAAAACTATTGAAATATACTTGGTTGGTATGAACTTTTTTTTTCTTGCATTTTCCATAGTGAACAGTTTATAGATACAGCCATTAAAAATGTTTCTTCATTATGTTGATTAAAAAAAACATAATCCAGGCTGCTTTATGTTGCTCACAAAATGTATTTGCCAATGCACATTGGCTGTATATATACATCATTTTTAGGGGGACAGGGTTGGAACAAACACTACTGAGGGTTTGAAGACTTATAAAACAGCTCCTCTCAAACATGCACATGTTTCTCCTCAGTGTATCTTGGAAGGTCACTGTCATCTTATTATGGGCTTAGTGCCATGATAATTACACAACACAAGCTGCTTTTTTCACAGGCCAAAAATGGGCTTTGTCAAGCCATTCTTCTGATTTCTTAAAAAAAAGAATAAAAATACAGTATGGTGAACCCTCTGTATAATCAATGCTTGTGATAACAAAATAAAGACTATTTCTAACTCATTTTATATAAATATCTAACAAAAATCTTGTGAAAGAAAAAGATTTATCATGAATTTTATTAAGACTTATACCCATGTGAGGCCCCCCAAAAAAGTGCCACATTGACTGCTAAAAAGTCTTCTGAATATCCTTCTTTCAGTTAAGGTGGACCACATCTAGGGATTTCAAGAAATTACTTGGCTATCAAGGCTCAGAATTAAATATGCAAGCACAAAATGGTTCAATGGTAAACCCTTATATTGAGGTAGATTTTCTTAACTTGTTAAAAGAGTCATATTTCAGTACTGGAAAAAATACAGCATCTTATATTACTGAAACAGAAACCCTTTCCTGACAAATTCCATTAACAATAATAGCAACATACCGTCAGTCGGCTTATTTTTTCAGTTGAAAAGGATTCATGCCTTTACTATGTATGTACTGAAGCAGTGCCATAAAAAGACCTGACAGCTATTTCTTATTTAATGTTGCCATTAAATAATGTGTTGAGACTTCAGCAATCTAACAACTCACTATTTTAATAATTGAAACCATTCTCTTTTTATCTCTTTTTCTTTTCATCTGTCAAATTAATTGTTTGTGAACAACTCAACATGGTGATGTATTAATTTAATGACAACTTGAAATCCTAGATATACCTGTTGATCTTCATGCTTTGTTTTTTTCTCAACAATGTGGGAACCAGTCAGTGTCTATGAAGGAGCAACAAACAAACAAGAGCATATGCCAATAGTCCTAGATACTCAGAGGTGAGGGTCCTTCTGGACTGACACAAATCTTGCACACTCATCCTGATTATCACCACTTAATTATTATTTATCTACTGTCAAGTGATGCAAATTAACATAACAGACAGCAGCAATTGCTCCTAAACAGTAGAGTGCTGTGTTTGTTTACCCCAAAAGGTCTAATTATCTGCAGACTCTGTACTCAGCCCCCTCCCTACAGCCCCAAACCTTAAACAACTAAACTAAAGCTTTCAACACAGCTTTTTTGTTTTATTTTGACTTTTTGCTATCTGCTATGTTATGTGTCCCAGCATGATGCAGGATCCATGGAGCATGATGGGCAAACAAGAAGAGAGAAAAAAAAACATCTTGGACCAACATGAAAGGCGAGGATTGAGGAGAAATGTCTCGATCTGGAAATGCCGTCTCACACGGTGGGAGCCTCAAGGTATTCCGCTCTGCACTTGAAAAGGCTGAAAACTGACGACTTCTCCCCTTTTGCTGCCTGTGATGTGCAACTTGCGAGCTTCTAAGCACAGGCAGTTTAGGAACAGTCAACGGGAGGCCCAATGGATCGCTGTTGAACTAGTAACAGCAAAGGCTGTGCTGAAGTGCTGGGGGAATATGGGCTAAGTGGGCTGTGAAGGGTTGGAACACTTGGAAGTGGAATCTGGCAGGTTGTCGTTGCTATTTACATATCTGGATGGTTATAAATGTGTGAAAGATGAAGTCATTCAGAGTATTACAGTCAGTAATATTAAACTGCATAGATGATGAAAGATTAGGAAACTACTGTGAGCCTTGTTTCATTTATTGACTAAGGACTCAATTTGCAGTCACAATGACTCTTTTTAATCCAAATGTATTGAAGTGGTGAAAATATCCTACAGCATATAAAGGCTTCTATTACTAAAATTGTACTCAAGGTCAAATGGCACACTGGTCTAGGGCTGCAGCCAAAGATAATTGTCATCGATTCATCTATGAATGTATGATTCATTCAATATAAAATGTCAGAAATCAGCGATAAATGCACATCACAAGTCCACAACACCCAACATTATGAAGCCTAAAGATATTCAGTTTACAATATTAAAAGGAACAGACCATCACATTTAAGAAGCTGGAACGACCGTGTATTGGCATTTTTGCCTGATAAATGATTAACTGATCATTCAAATAGTTGCTGATTAGTTTTTATTTAGCCAACTAATCATTTCAGCACTGCATTGGTTGTGCAGGTTCTTGTTTTGATATGGAAACAGCTTGCTGGTACTTTAAACTTTATACTATATGTGATTTCTCAGGATATGTCCAAAATAACTGCCTATTTACTATCTAGTGCATCACACCCTTCAATTAATGTCATCTATTTTAAAATTAATATTTTAACCAATATTTATAGGTTGAAAATTGACCAAATTACTGTGTGTGATGTAAAATCATAGCTGGTAGTGACAAACCCACCAAGAATTATCATTCCCAGTTTTACAGAGCGTTTTAGCAACCTTTTTTTTTACAGTCTATGGTAGAGAGATGTTAAAATTTGCTGTGCTGCCCCCAAATGGACATAAAAAAAATTAATGTTGATTTAATGTTGTCAGAATGTATCTAAGGTGTCAAATTAGCCCTACATAGGGTCTGTCTTTTGTTGTGTGCGATCTATGTTTATTGACAAGTGCTGGTTTTGGCCCGGATTGACTGTCCCTCCGTGTCACGGCCGCCGGGGATTGGCTTGCCCAAGGTGCCGGTCTTCTTAGAGTCCAGGGTTTCCAGGTGTCGCCGGGGGTCGGAGTTAGCAGTGGAGCCTGGGGTCTGTTTCACAAAGCAGGTTCAACAGACTCTGAGTTTAAAACTGAACTCTGAGTTGATCTACTCTGAGATAGGAAACTCTGAGTTTTCAGTTCCAGAACAGCGGATTTGAGTCAGTTTAATCAACTCGGAGTAGTTTCACCTGGAGTTAAGCACATGCGCCACAACTATAAAAAGCCAGCATCAATGGAGCCCCGATTCGACGAGTCACTATGGCAACGGGGACGCAGAGGGCGGGGTTTAGAATTAGAAATCTTAATGCACTCATATGGCGAGTTTGAACACGTTTTCAGAAAGAAATGCCACACTGCTGCAGCTGCAAAAGAGACATTGCTGCTCGGGTCAGTGTGTAAGTTTAAATGTTTAAATTTAGTCCTTTGCAATCACAATAATATTATAGTGAAAGCTGCTTGAATGTCAGCCTATTAATTTATGTCATTTAGGTGCAATCCTGCGGAGGAGAAGCGCACTTGGCAGCAATTTGGGCTGAAATATAAAAACATTGTTCAAATAGTTAAGACTAAGGCATAATCTCATGTCACCTCATTTTGACCACGTTTTACATTGTAAGGTAAATATTAAGTGTGCAGTTGTTTTATCCCCAACATAATGCTGCTTTCACACACATAAATGTCTCATATATGTCATGTTCTCTTAGATAATTAAGCCTATTTAAACTTATTTTAAACAGTCAAATAAACGCAGCGCAACACAATACCTGCTGGGATGTGAGAGTATGACTATGATAGGTAATGTTGCAAATGTAAAGACGGATTAGGTTGTGTAGGCCTTTATAGTTGATGGACTGTGACGTGAAACGGTACCACTCTAAAAGATAATTGTATGGAAATGCTAAAACATCTATGTGCGGTCTAATAACTCCCGACCAATATTTAATTCTCTGCGCAGTAATGCTGCACCTTCATCCACGGGATCGTTATCAAAAGGAGATGTTAGTCAAAAAAGTCACGACCTACTGTGACTAATGGACTTATAATATACTGACTCTGATTTTTTTTTTTTTTAATAATTTTTTTAACTCGCCTGCTGACGAATGAATGAGGAAATCAAATAGAGTGTGTGGCTCTGAAAGAGGGCGGAGACAGAGAGAAACTCCAGGTTCATTGATAAAAACCTGGTCCCAACCAGGTTAGTTTCACAGTCTGTTACTACGGTAACTGACCGAGAGATTAAGTTACCCCTCTTTGTGAAACAGGCTAGAGTTACCCCTCTTTCTCCGGTTTGAGTTACCTCCCTTTGTGAAACGGAAAACTCTGAGTTTCCCTCATTTCCGGGTTAACAAACTCGGAGTTCTCGATAAACCTGCTTTTTCTCTTGGCCTAGCGTTGTGTGCATTAGATGTTTAGAGATGTGCAGTTAGACTGTCTTTCTGGTTTGTTTGCTGTAAAAACACCTCAGGCATTGCCATTAGCATTTGGGTAGCTGCTTACTCTGAGTTAACCTAGCAGGTTGCTAGAGTGACCTTGTACTTGTGTAGCGTAGTAGCATGACAAATGTTCTGTTTGCATAGCTTTCACTTGTAAATAGTTACCACCAACAACTTTTGAAGCAGTAGGTGTGAATAGCCGTTTCTTTTGTACACTGTTTTCTTCTGTTTTTGTTATTGTAGGAAGTCAGGTTTAGAAAATGTATTTTGTTTACTCTTTTGTTTGATTAGGGATTAGTTAGAATTAGTTGTTTGGGTTAGGTAAGTTGTTTTGTTTGTTATTTTGGCCTGGATTCACCCTGAAGTTCAGCTTCACAATTGAAAATTAAGTCACACCAAGATACAGTCTTGTCACATTGTTTTCTTGGTATACTGCTTATTTGTGGTAAGCAATAAATTGCTTTATTTTTGCATTCATCGACCTCTGCTTTGTTGTCTTTATGTTGTACTTTCATGCCCCTAGACCTGGGCGTAACATTATGTATCACTGTCACCTGTGAGTGATGGCACAAAATGATTATGATTCAAGAGAATGAGTTATTTCAGATTCACCATAGAGTCACAACCTATGTCCAATTACTGTCTCATGACTGTAGAAATGAGAAAAGGAAATCCATTCAGTGACAACAACATACTAGATCAATGTTATTTATGACATATAAAAACAAGTCGACTGGAAGATTTACAGGAATTGACAAGGTTAAATCTCATTCATACAGTATTTGGTCTTTGAAGGTCACTTGTCAGCATTTGACATTTGGAGGAAAAAGCCAACACACTGCACTCAAACCTTAGAATCATTTAGTGGTGCTTTCAAGCTATGTTGGTGTGAGCAGTTTGAGTCTTGTGCTTGACAATACCTTTCTTGCTTCAAACTGCCTGCAGTCACTGCTGTGATTATGGGCCTACACAGGGGTAACAGTTTGGCCCTTGATTTCTCCTGTGCTATAGTCATCAAAAAGTCTGGCCTTATTCTGCCATATCCATCTCCCACTTACTGGAAACCCCTTAATTGATGGATGAGGATGTTATGGGAAATGGCAGGAGTCGTTATGCTGGTGATTTTCCTTCAAATGTATCTGCCACTTGGCTGGTGGAGGAAAAGGATGAACGACAACTTTCTTGGACCCCAAACAGGCAGAGGGACACGTGGGCTGGCGATACCACATCGGCAGGGGGTGAAATGCGAAAAGGTGGATGATTGATGGAGACTTAAAATGGAAGAGGGACACCCACCTTCTCTCTCATTGAGCCTATAGTCACAATGTCCGTAATTTCCAGTGGCTGCAGGATGGGTTTAATGAAAAAGGACTGTGCTCTTTTCCACGTCTTCATGAGCTTTCTCTTCCTCTGTGTGTCTCTGTCCTTCCTTGTTACTTGTACCCAACCGCTTTCTCCGCAGACGATTTCTCTATTGACAAAATGTACTAATGAAATGTCACCTCAGACAGCTGGCCGAGAGGATTGATGTGCCAGAACTTTTTTCACTTTATTTGAATTTTCCTTCTCTGCACTTTCTCTTCCTCACATTTTCTCCATTGATTTGTTCCTCCCATCCATTTCACAACACTGGAAATTAAATATTGCCTATACCCATCTGTAACACAGATTCATTGCATTAGTTTAGAAATGTCGAACATCAGGCATACCGGCATGGGCTGCAGTGTCATAATTTGCAATTCATTTTCTAAATATTACTATTTTAAGTGGTGTAACATATCAGAATATAAGGCTAATTACAGTCCATTTATGTGTAACTCATGCAGTCAAGTATTAATTAGCATGTTCTTCTGAAACAGTTCTACCAGTTCAGAGGGTGCAACATATGCAGGGTCATCAATTTACATTGCCAGGTACTTTGTTAGCTGCAGGATGACTTAATACTAACATGATGGCAGGCAAGTATGCACACTGACATTTACATTTTACGGTGCAGCAAAATCAGCAATAACAAGACTAGGTCAAAACCTAGTATGGCTGGACCATGTATGATCAATGTGCAAAATTGTGGCCAGTTTGTTACAGGGATAGTCAGTGGTAGTGTCTATAATGTGAATTCCTAGATATTAAATGTTCATCTGCAATTTTCTGTAGTGGTCCCAGTAATATTCACTGGTAAAGTGTACTGAAGTAGTGCATCACATGACATGGTTAAACTACATTTGAGTCAAAACAACAACAACAACAACAAAAAACTGATAAATGCAGTTACAAGAAAAATATTTTCTCTCTATAATTTCACTCATATCTTGATTGAACTTATTTTAATTCTAACTATAACCATTCTATCTGTTAACTTCTGCTGCTCTTTGATCTGTCTGACTCTGTGGATTTCTGATGGTAAAGATGCTGGTACTCGTCTGTTTAAACAGGAGTTTAACTTATATTTAACACTGCAGCTGAGAGCATCAGAGCTTGGAGCAGAAAAGACAGTCACTCTGTGTCTCGCTGCTGTCCTCCGCTTCCATCATCTCATGCCAATTCATTTTGAAAGAACAACAGCCAATGGGGGAACTCTGAAACTCAGCTGGCTGACCAATGATGAGACTTCATCAGTCACTCAGACACTCAGTCTGGCTGGTCCAGCCAAAAATTGGACTCGAAACAGATGAAAAACAGTCAATAAACTATGAACTATGACAGGAGATTACTGGACATAGCCTAAATAATAAAAAAAATTCAGGAAGATTCAAAGGATAAATTGAATATGCACAAACACATTTTCAGTAGAAAAAAAGCACAGGTAAATGTGTTTTATTTAAAGGTAAAAATGTATTTCTTAAAATTAAGAATATCTATTAACCACCAACTGCATCAATATAAAATAAATATAAATATTTAAATATAAAATATTTCATAAATATTATAATAATTTTTACACAGTATAATATCTGATGACATGTTTCTGATGAATGAGGAACTGAAGTATAATGTTGCATTTGGGGTGGGAACACCTTTTCAGGAGGCAGAGCCACATGTGGCACAGAGATAAGGCAGCGATAAATCTGAATATTTGACACCCTTAAATCAAGATAACTTGTTGGAAAAAGTACAAGCATGTGCATGAATCCCTAAAGAAGCATAACTGAACAAAAACATGTCTTATGCAGCCATTGTGGCTGCACTTATTTACTAGTTCTTGGCAAGAATTAGACATGAATGCAGCACACATCTGAACATTGAATATGATTGAGTGTCTCACGGAGATCCTGTGATTTGCTCACCATGGCAATAACAATAACAATGGGGGCATAGACAAAAAAACATCGGGGTGGACAAGCTGGTGTTCAGCTGGTGGCAAGGCAAACCTTTAAAAACCTCTGCTAATTCTCTTCCGCCCTTCAGGAAGTTAGATCATGCCACCATTTTCCTCCTACAGGAATATAAACAAAGTATAGTATGAGAAGCTGTGATGACAAGAGCAGTCGGGTGTTTCACGGCCCTATGAGAAGCTATACTGTTCGATGTGCTAAGTAACACTGACTGGGATATGTTCCAATCTACCTCTGACAGCACCAGTGAGTTTGCTGACAAATGATATCATCCCCATGGTGACTGTATGGACCTGAAAACCATGGGATGATAGATCCATCCATGCTGCTTTGGGCCGACGTGCTGTTGCTTGCAGCTCAGAATTTGCTGTCAGAGATGTGAAATACAAGATGGCATCAAACTGAGATGTGTGTTCAAAGTTGCAGAGTGGACTCTGTTCTAATTATTATGATTTTTTACTATGATGCTTTCACCTTTAGAGAGAAATATGAGTATGTGACAAATAAATCTTTACATCTTGAATGTATTTTTTATAAGCATTCCTAAACTGAGATTGTGCTTTCATAGCCTAAACCAATCTTTGTTCAGTTAGGATATCGACAAAGACAATACCATGCTCAATGATGGAGATGTATTATTATGAAAAATAATGACCCCAGTCAATGTTTTACTATATACTACTCCTCACTGCCAATAATGGATTTTAATAATGGATCTGCATTTTATGGTCTTATGGGGCAAAAGGAACCTAATGGAGTGGTTCAGATCCTATTATTGAGGACCCACAATCAGGTTTAAGAGGCAGTTATGTAGGTTTCGCCACTCTGGAGCCAACGCACAGAGATCATTCATGTACTGTATCTTAAATTTCGAATGCAAAAAACGGCTTGCATAAAACATGATGGTCATAATAATTCATGCAGAAGAGGGTTTAAATCATTAAATTTCATTGAAAAAACATTTGTACATTGCTTTTATTTCAGCCTCACTTAGTGATTTGGTAGTCATTGTTTCCCTGCAGGGGTGGTTATACCAGGTGACAAGGATGTGAAATTCCCAAAAGACCTTGCCAATCCAACTTCCAGCTACCTACCGATGTCTAAAATTTAAATGCTAACTTTGTTTCAGCGCCAGGTCCCTAAACTGCTCAAACTCTTGAAAGAGGCTAAGACTATGGAGGAAATCCATAATTCAAGATTCTTCCTTCCATGACCAGCCCATCAGTCCCAAGGAATCTACACACACCACTCCACAGGTCCACCACATAGGCTGCCTTCTCTCAGTCTGCTCAGAGCACACAGCAAAACAGTATGACTGGCTGACACTTGAGAATTGCTTTGCACTGCATGCTGAGCTGCATTTCAAGGTGAAGATGGAAGTTGTAGCATTTTCCATAAAATCCAGTCCAAATGAAGATAGCAAATGATGTCTTGCTGAATTGGATTTGGTCATAAAAAAAAGCTATTAATATAAAGTAAAAACGAATCTAGCTACAATAGAGGTCATGATTTTGACATCTTTTTTGAACAAGGGTTAACTTATATTCATCTCAACACCTGGAGCAGTTAATTGAGTCTCAATTTAAATTGCAAATTGCTGTTTTAAGAGATACTGTATAAAATGGACCTGTGTTGAAATTTTAAATGGAATCAGCTGGGTAAATGGCATCCATCTCAGTTAATAATCCTCTATCCAGAGTTATTCATTTGCAGGGTTAGACCTTATATTCTCAATTATTAACACCCAGACATGGCTGTCTCTTCTAATTAGAAATTGCGGTTCATCGGGGTCTTAAGATACACAAACACTGTCCTGCTCTAAAGCATGTATTTTAACCTACAAATTATTGTTAAGCTGCAAAGTTTTGTGTCTTTTATTTTGCCAAATTAAAATCAACTAGAAAACATAGACAGAATCCACCCTGCAGTATTGCACATTATCAAACAGCTGTAAGCGGTGAATCAACACTGAATCATAGAAGACTGCTGCTACCCTGCTCTGTAGGCGTCAAAACTTTCCAGCATGTTGTACCTCTCACCACACCCCAATCATATGTCAAAGCAGGTGTTTTTTGCCTTTGATGGCTGATGGGATACACCTTCTTTGATTCAGTGCTAATTTACCCTTAAAAACCCTGGACAGGAAGCATCAGGGGAAGCACTAATACCTAAGGTTTTCCTGGAGCCACTGAGAACAATAGGTGCATTTGTTGACACTTGGGTCCAATGCTTTCTATCCGCCCAGGACTTAAATATGGTTATCTGTATTCTGTCACTTTTATTTAACCTTGCGGGGAAGAGAAGCACAGCCAAATGATGTTAAATCAGTGACTTATCCCTTTAATTTGCTCTTCTCTCTACACCTTCAACACTGAATACCATTCCCTATAAGATCAAAACTGAATTATGTCCAAATCCATTTTTTTGCAGTAAGAATTTCCCCTTTTCTCAAGGCTCCAACTCATTTTATTTCTTGCTGCTTTGTGCCCAGTGTATGCTGCAATTATAAAACTGTTACATGAATGAATAAATGTAGAAATAAAAGAATGAATGAATCTCACTCTGTAGATAAAAATGACAGAGCTCTTGGTTTACAAGATTTCAGTTACCGTTTGTGACCTTTCTGCTCTGAGCCAATATTTCTTGACAGATGTGTTTTCATGAGAAATGCTCCAGCTACTGTGTGATTATTCAGGAGGTATGAAGACATGTGATTACTCCACATGACCCAGATTTAGGTGGATCTGTGAGTTACTTCATTAGGTGGAGGTGTGAGGCACTGAGAGACATCTTGATGTCAGATGAAAATTATCTTGTCAGATTGGATTGAGGTATTTACAGAGCACCTTACAGCAAGGTAGCATAATGTAGTCAAGACCTTGGAGTGCTGTAGACTGCTTCTATGACCTTTCAGACACAAAACTGAGGAAATTATGTCACTAATAGAAACATTTCATCAAAATGCATATACAGAAATCAGTACAACTCTGGACCAAAGTAGTATTTGTAAATTAGAAACCTAAATCTGCAACATTTAGTCAATTAATCAATTAGTTCCCAACTATTAATTAATCACCAATCTTTTTAATATGTTTGAGTCATATTTTAAGAGAAAAATTCTAATTCTCAAATTTCCAGCTTCTTAAATGTAATTATTTTCTGGTTTCTTTAGTCTTCAAAGACAGTAAACTGAATGTGGACAAAAAAAGACATTTGAGGATGTCACCTTGGGCTCTGAGGAAACAATAATTGACATTTTTTCACCATTTTCTGACATCTTATAAAGTAAATAACTAATCCGCAAATTAGTTAGTTGCAGCCTGACATTGATCTGATCTGAACCAGTAATTGTAGAGAGCAAACACATGATACAGTGTTCGAATTTTAAAAGTTATTTGCACTTGAATGATGATTGATTGTGAATAAGCTGCAAAACACACGTAGTTGATTATCAGAAAGACACACAGCCTGTTCATTCACAAGCAGGCAACATGCAAACAACCCTCTTCCTGATTCAGAAAACAGGAAACATTTTTTTAATCTTTCATGTTCGACTGTTGTACTTGTTTACAAGGTGCTCCTTCCCCCTTAATTTATGTTATTTGCATTTAGTGCAAGGTGCAACATGATAATAATGACATTTTTATTGCAAACTCTCCTTGGCTGTCTCAAAGCGGAGATCATAGGCGCATCCTCAGGCTAAAAGAAGGATTACTCTGTAGTGAGACACTGCATAGCATACATCACATTAAAACACAGGCACCTCCAAGGATGTTATTTGCTTGATTTGGTTCTTAGATGGAAACATACAAAGGAATGGAGCAATAAAAAAAATGGAGTACAATAAAAGAATCCTCTTTGCTGGGATTTGATCTCCGGAGGGGAAAGAGGTGTTTGTGAGGCGCCCCTGAGTGACTTTTTGACAGCTGTTTGTTTTTGAAGAAGCGCTGTGGTAATTTATTTATTTCTCCGACAGATTGTGGATATGTAAAGTGTCTGTGCTCTCTTTGCTCTCTGTATGGAAAATTCCTTGAGCCCTCTTTGTTATTCATTGTTTGAACAACACCAAGACGTGGCGTGCAATGTTAACAAACACTTCCCCCCCTTCTTAAATGCATAGATTTTTAAAGAATACATCTGCTGCAGGTAATATTAAATGCAGAATCCCCCTCCCCCATCGAATACGATATCATGAACAATAACAAATTAGTTAATATGACCAATGCATACCACGCCCACTTTCATAATGCTGATTAAGAATTAACTGCTTCAGTTGACGCTCAGGCTTCAAAGCCAATTTGCCGTGGTAATTGAAGGAGATGAAACTGTGAGCACAATGGACTTGAGGCAGCATGTTGATTAGAATTGATGACTGCATTCAGTGTCTGTACATTTCTTGTGCACGGAAACGACTGTATAATGGTGCTGGTTGTGTGTAAGACTGAGTGTGAAACAATGAGTGACTTCTTCAACAAAGTTTATGTTCTTCAAAGTTAAGCTTTAATCCAATTCTATCAGCATTTTTCTTCTTTCCAATGTAACATATGAGACAACGGCCATACAATGTGTCGTCATGGTAATTTTCTATAGAAGCTTCTAATTTAGTACGACTTCAATGTAAATTGCCGTATACCACCTCCTTACTGTTTAACGCACTCAGATAGCTAATGATGGTTTTCAAAGTTGAATTAACTCTGATATTGTGCAGCACCAAACTCATGCTGGTCTGTAATCTTCACAATATTTTCCCTATAACTCACAATATATTCTCATTCTGTCAACTATCTGAATCCAAGTAAAAAGCTTTGGGGAAATGTTACAAGCTTGCACAGGCTGATAGGAAGCTTTATGCAACTGTATGAATTTTATTTACTGTGATTCTCTCCCAGGCAGCCAGTCTTTATCTGCCAGAGGCTTTATCAATACAGGCATGACTTTTATTAATTCCAGTGCTCCACTGAGACATTGATCAGAGCTTCTATCATTCCTATGATCTCATTTCAGGCTGTAATGTGAAACTAAAGGGTCAATAAAGATGTCTTATTTAATTCCCATATTCGGCCGGTCCAGTGATTTGAGAAACTGAAAACTTTCATCTCTACGATAACCATCTTCAGTTTCATTTAAGAGCTGGTAATAGCTGCTACCATAAGCTGTGTTGCAGTGAGCTGTTTGCTTGGCTTTAAATGACAAATCCCTTTGGATTGCATTACTTTTTGTTTTGTGTTACAGTTTTCTCTATGTCCTTGGCATATTAAGTGTCCTTTTTGGTTCATCACATTAATGGATTTGACCTAGTTAACAGTGTAAAACACTGTAAAATTCTAATTCACATTGACAGTACATAGTGACTACATTTGGCCATTATCAAAAGGGCTTGTCATGAAAATTCACAACCTCAAGCTTTTAGGTCCAACATCATTTGGTTTGTTTGTTGTCTCAAAGAAGAAATCCTCTGAAAATCTAGCTGGAGCCACCACTTACAGCTATAAATTTTAATTTCCTGCCTAAAAGTACATTTCATACAGCTTCTCCATGTCACTGTGTACTTTGTCTTTTCAACAAAGGCAAAGGTTAAAGGAAAGGAGAAAAGGCACAAAGGAACACTGCAGATTAAAGTGATATCCTCCATATTAACTGTAGGGGGGAGCGCTGATATCACCACACTCCTTTGCCTATTCCGTGTTATCAACACAACGCAGTATCATATCAAAAAACAAACCTCGTAGAGAGTTCTGGAGTAACACCGTTGTGTGCGATAACACTATACTGAGGTGCCCTTTGCTTGCAGATAGGGTTTATAATGATGTAAAAACGGGGGGAAAACATCAGATTAATAATACATGGGTCATTTGTAAATCAATGGAGGGGCATCAGGCCAGTGAATAGGCTTGAGGATTTATTCTGATTACAGAATGGCAATAAAGGGCCATTTACAACCTGAATGGGACAGCTAGTAATTAAGAAGCCTGCCTTAAAACAAAGGGAGAAGGAGTTCTGTGGGAGTACATCGTTAACTCCAGGGAGAACCACTGCATGTTAATGGGCATGCTGTATTTCACCTACAGTTGGTGGACCAAGACCAAGAAAGCCAGTCCTCCAGGAAAATGTGCAGTAGCCATCCATCTTATTATAATATTTGGACCGCACTGCAGTATAATACCATTGACCTGCAATGGATTTGCTGCATTGTGAGAGGGAATATATCGGAAATTAAATGAATGGAGTCAAAGGGGACAGGGAAGTTGTGCATGATAAAACAACATGGTTAAAAATTAACACCTATAATAATGTAGACTCATGCAGAAAATACTAGGGTTGTTGTCAAATGTGCCTGCATTTTCATACCAATCATGATTCTTTCCTTGAGTTACTCTAATTAACTTCCACTTTATTGTACCAGATTGCAAATACACCAACATATCGACTACATTAGTGTCAATCTGATTTTATCCCCTTGACAGCATGATGGATTAAGTGCTGGTGGCTGCAGTCAGCCACCTCTTTAATTGGTTTGTCTAAATGTTTTATGAAATCAAGATAAAATTCAATCAGTCCCCCAAAACTGCTGATTCATCCTAAAACGGTGGTGGACATTTTGATTTATATCAGTACCCAAGGGGGCTGCAAAGGTGATATGTGCCCAAGTACCAACAGCTCAAGGTTAAATGGCCTTGTGTTTTTTATGACGGGAGGGGGGGGGGGGGGGGGGGGGGCACATGTGGAGGAGAAACCTGTGGGTTTTACTGCAGGACATACTGCTGCTACAGCTATACAGCACACAAGACCTGATGGCTGTGACGTAATGAGACGGTACAATGTACAATTTGATCAATCTCATACCTTGTGCCGAATCAACTGTGCTCATCAGACAAAGCATTTCACAATCTGTTAATTCATTACAGCATCAGACTTTCAATGGAAATCAATGGTCATAAAGCTTTACCCACAGATTTGTTTTCTTTATTTTTCTGCTTGATTTGGCAACTGTTTATGCAATACAATCCTCATAAATGCTATAAATCATCTTGTATATAAAACTTCTCACTATCACATGTGAGGTAATGAACATGCAACTAACAAATATTTTTATTATACATTAATCTGGCCATTACTTTTACTTTGATTAGTCATTTGATCTATAAAATGTCAGAAAATAGTGTAAAATGCCAATCGCAATTTCTCAAAGCCCAAGATGACTATCTGCTTATTTTGTCTAACATATACTCCAAAACCTAAATATATTCAGTTTGCTATTATAAAAACCCACAAATATTCACATTTCAAACACTGGAATCAGTACTTTGAACCCAAAGATGAGAGGAAAGGTCTGCAAGTTTTTTATAATTAATCCTGAGGGGGATTTTTTTTTTTTTATGGCAATCCATCCACAAGCTGTAAAGATATTTCACTCAAAAACACAAAGCTTGTCAAGTGGCTACAGGAAATATCAGAGGATTACAAAATAATCAGAAGTATCCATCCTCTGGGGGCCATGAATGTCTGTACCAAATAGTTATTTGATGGATTGCCAAATTTTAGTCTGGACTAAAGTGGTGGACGGATCAACATTGACATTCCTTAAAATAACTTAAATGATTAATCGATTAATTGACATTGTTGCAAAATCCGTCGATCTACTAATCAATTAATCAGCTAATCATTTAAATTATAATGACATTTCCCCATCAAACCTCCTTCATTAGAGAAAATGATAGAACACTACTCTGTATTGAAGATATATGCAGTGAAATTCTTTGTTTTATCTTGATTTTTTTAGTGTGAAAGTCTAATTATGCTTTAATGGGTTTGGTAATTGCAGATAAATTGCTTATTTTGAATGAGGATTGATGTTTTTATTCAAATGAGATTGATTTCTAATTAAAAGCTAATTGAGCATAAATCAGGGAATCGTGTGTATTGGAAGAAACCAAAAATATCCATTGAGTTTTCTTATATCTGCACATTTTGCAGGTTGGGTTGTAATAAGAGTTTGCTGGCTGCCTGCAGCTGTGATTCACCGTTTTCTTGCGTAGATATTTTTCCACAGTGTGACACATGCTATCTGAGATGTCAGCTGAAATGAGAGGACAGCTGAAATGCAAAGCCATTTCCTGCTTGTTCCATTGTGGAGCTCAGCCATGTTGCTCGCCTATTGTATGACTTCCTCCAAGTTATCTGTCAGGTCTGGCGAGCACCCTATTATTTTCTGCCATTTGACTGTCCCCTCTGCCACAGTGCAACACTTCTGTCATGCCATGTGATCAATATGATTCTTCTGACATCCAGCGGACAGTATCTAGTGATCTGTAATGGTGGTAATGTTTCCCGTCAGAAAATGGTCCCGGGAAATAGGGTGTGGGAGAGGGAGAGAAAGCTAAAGTGAGAATAAGAGACTGAGTGAGAGGAAGAGGAGATAACAGTGAGAGGCAGACAACCTTTATGGGAAATATCACAGTCCAGTCTTTACCCAAAGTCAGAACCACAGCAGAGTTTTTATTGTTGTTGCTTCCTCTGCCTTCCCCCATATCTGCAGTCTCATCTCATTTTTTTCCAAGTCTGTAAGTGAGACAGAAAGCCAATCACAGAACCTGGGTGTGTTTGTGCACACCACAGCAGAGCAACATTATTTGAAAAGCTGTTAGTCCAAAATGGCTTATTCCTATTGATTCCATTGCAAACTTTTAGGTAAGAGACAGAAGTGTAGCAGACAGAAAGGCATTATAATTCCACTACTGCTACTTATGTATTGTCTTTCAGGAGGAGACAAGGAGACACCATGGTCAGCTAGTGCTCTTTACATGACAAAGCTGCCACTCCAAACTGACGAAGCTGGAAAGTGTGTCTTTAGCCTGTTGCTCTTTTCAATGTCACATAGAAAGGTTGACTTTGAATAAGATTTCAGTCTTCTCCAGTTTATAGGAAGTTAGACAGACTTGGCATAATTGGAATACAATATCCATGAGTATGTTTTCATTAGTGTATAATCACCTGAAAATAAGAACTGTTGTGTTTTTGTTACCTTAGACTGAGCCCTTATATCTACATAGGGAGCAGGTCCTCTTCCATGGAGCCTGCCATTTTGCATCACCATGTTTCTACAGTAACCCAGAACATACAGACCAAACACTGGCTCTGGAGAGGGCCTTTTGCGTTTTTGTGGCCACTGTAGGTTCTCCTATACACTTGGAAGGGGAGAGGAAAGGATTTTCAGTTGGCTGCTATCTGCAACTTCACCACTAGATGACACTAAATCCTTCATACTGCACCTTTAAATCTTCTCCAAAGTTTGTTTAATGTCAACAAGATTCTCTCTTTCTCTCCCGCTTTTTTCACAATGGTAGACCTTAAACACTATATCCAAATTGGATCTGGGAGATGCAAGCGCAGTCTGCATCTGCTCTGAGAGACATATACACTGAGGTGGCTGATCGTTAGAGGAGCCACTGAAAATTGTGCTGTCATGGTAGAAAATGCTGAGAGATTAATATGGGTGCATTTCACTGCCATCATCTCGCTTTTATTACCAAGTAACAAGTGCTGGAGAGAAAAAAAAGACAGTGCTCCGCTGCTCAACCTGAGATGCAAGTGTGACATTATGTTGACAATTCAGTGTGTGGGTACTGTTCAGACAGACACAGGCATATCAATGTGAGCCATTACTGTCTATAGTAGATTGGCTTAGCTTTGTGCTGAGGTGTAATTGCGCAGCTGTCTGGCGTTAGTCCTCCTGAAAAAAATTGGCTTGGGTAAGACTGCTTTCCAAAGGTACAAACGATGATGTGTGGACAGAAAATCTCCTTTTGATTTGCATCTTCTGTCTTGTGACAATGATTATGAATATCTTAACTTGCAAGTATTTAATATAAAATATTAGTATTATCAATTGGGGGTTGTGAGATGTGTAATATGTTATCATCATACAGAAAGGTCACATCATGTCATTCTTGTCATCTGGCCTGGAGTGTCAAGGTGAAGACATGTGGTTGACACCCCGGGAAGTCTATCAATATGAAAGATGTTGGCTTTACATCCTAATATGAGTTTAGGTCTTATGTGTGCTAAAGTCTGCTGAGATAAGGGGGTTGACAGTATTAATCTATTCCTGATCATGCCTCTGTCATGGGATTTTACGCTTTATGGCTTGATACATGCACATGAAATGTCATTTCTGACATCCAATACAAAGCTCAGGTTACAGGATACAGAGGGGGATACTGTGTTTAGTGATACTGCAATGCTCTTACTGTAGGGTCTGCTGGGAATCTATGTCTAAGCTAATGCAAGGAAATAAGGGTGTTAAAAAGCCATCGCAGCAACACAAAGAAACAGCTGGAAGCACTTCAGGCATTAATGCATCTGTTGTTTGCATTGGGGCATGTTATACTACTATGTAGCTCAAAGGCTATACAACACTTTGGTTCTGAGCAAGATATCTAGGCACCTATGAGCCAGATATCCATTAACTTCAGTCTGGATATTCATGGTCCCTAAGTCCCTACAGAATGAATTGTAATGATTTTATTTACCCTCCTGACTTTTATTCCATGGCTCAAGTTTCTCTTTACCCAATACTAAACACTAAATCAAATGAAATGTATTGATACTTAGATTGTACCTATGTGATGTTCTTTAGGGCTGCAGCTGACAACTGTTCTCATTGTTTCAACTGATCTTCCATTAATTTTCTCAATTGATCAATTAATTGTTTGATCCCTAAAATTTTGGGAAGTAGTGAGGAATGCCCCTGACATTCTCCTGAAGCCCAAGGTTGCATCTTTGGATGTTTTGTCCAACAAGCAAAAGGCAAAGAGAGAGACAAGAAAGTACTGACATTTGAGAATTGGAAATGAGTGAATGCTTGGAATTTTTGCTTTTAAAAATGACATAAATGTTTAATCAACTATCAAAATGAAGATTGGTGGTCTGTCTATCAACTGCTTGGTTAGTCAACTCATTGTTGTCAAGTCAAAGGTTTGGACATGCCCTCCTATTTACTTGAATGAGAATGAGTGTATCCAAACTTTTGACTGGAACTGTATATTATAACTGACTAATACTGTGCCATAATAATTACACTTTCATTCTATATTGTTGGTAATACTATGTTCCATGTGGTTTTGATATTGATGTATGTCTTGCTATGTTTCCATTAATATTTGACATATTAAGAAATTATTTTAAAACATCAACACTATTTTTGATTTTAATTTCTTGTGGATATCCATAGCCCCCTAAGGATATATCCCAATGTTTTGGTGAATCTCTTACATGCAGTACACACCAGCCAGCATCATGTCACATACATCAGATGACTATACAGACAGAAGTGATCTAAGTACATTAGCCAGATTGTGCCAAACCAGGGAGAAAATGAGATAAAATTGAGGCTCGAGAGCTCAAACTGAGAATAGTACAGTAGCATACCCTGAAGAGTGGAAATTGCAAAGCATGTTCATGCTCTTGAGAGGATGAGCCCAAAATGTCCAACACAACACAACCTGTTTCCTGTGCTATACTCACTGACTTTCCACTTTGTATACAAGATTTAAAAAAAAAAAAAGCTCATAGGGGGATTTTATCTGCTAAACATATTCATGCTCTCAAAGGATATATTATAATGACTTTGTGGTCATTCCTATAATGCCACTTTTAGGGAAAATGCTATTTTTTTTACCATCAGTATCGTATTTGCTACATCCAATATTTACAAATTGTGAGGTAATAACGAACATGACAGCCTATAATGTCCATGCTTTTAGTCCTCATGCTTTTTTCCTTTGTAGTATTATCTTAACTGTAGATAAAAATAAAGGAAAGGTTTAATTTTGTGGCAGAAGTGTTCTTATTAAAAAAACATGAAAAAAGATCAAATGGGTTTCTATGACAGCAAAGTCATAAAGTCATAAAGTCAGCAGTCTTTTCAAAAATCAAAACATGATTAATCGCTCCCATAAAGTCTGTGGAATCGAGCCTCCTTTTTTATGAATGGACCTTCAAACTCCTCAAGAGATGATTAATCAATGTCTGCTGGAGAATAAAAACCTTTCATTTTCTAAGAGAAAAGCATGACTTTTGTCAGCTTTGATTCTAATGAGTTCACCTGCAGAATTGCAAATTACAATTAAGGTTTTTTTTTTATTTTCTCTTTTTGTGTTTATCATCATTACTTGACACACATATACTCAGTAAAATACTATTATGAATTACAATATAAGCTATAGGTTACTTAATAGTCTAGTGTCTGACCTTAAATCTTAAAGACAACACAGAGGGAAATTTTCAAGCTGCCTGTATAAGTTGCTTGCTTCATTAACGTCAAATAACCAAACTGGGTGTTTTGTGTTTTTCATCCACTGGCAAGTGTCAGATAACCATTGTGTCTTGTGATTTTGCAGTATATATATTTTTTAGTAAAGCCATACATATTTACAGTCTTAGACATGTTATTTCCACTTGATTTCATATTCAACTGCACTGACCATCCATAAAATAAAAATAAGAATATAATTTCATCAGAAAATATCCTCCATCTCTACTGTGAGTTCTCAGTCAAGCTCTTACCCACTGGAATGGACAGTTTCAGACCGGTTAGTGAACCGACGTGAAATGTAAATTCAGAATTTTACTTTCAAAGTAGCTTCGAGCATTAAGGAATGGCAAACTGCTCCTATGAAAGTTTTATTCCGACCCGCTGACGGTAATCCCTTTCTCATCACTCCTTTGAATGCTTTCGGTGAAGTTAAAAGAGGAACAATCGATAATGAACTGAATCTGGCCACATTAGAGCCCCATCTGGGATATGAATGTTCTCTTCCCCCATAAATCCATAACATCACGGGTGAAATGCAGTGACAGAGCTAAAGAGAGAATAGCCTCTCAGTGCACAGAGCTTTTTTTTTTACAAGCTGAAAACAATACAGCACTCTGAAACGTTTAGGAATCCATTGGTATCCATCCACTGAGCCTGCCATTATTCTTCCATCAATGTCATTCAGAGGTTGGACTGAAAATGTAGTTTCTATTTAACATCACCACCTCATTCTGCCACAACTCATACACCAGCATGTAAATGATCTTGATTTTAACACAAAAAACATATTTCACTTTTTCACTTTCAATCTGTGTTCCTCTCTGGCTTTGCAGTGGAACCATTCTCTATTGTTGATGCTGATCACGCGTGCCCTATTCCCTCACCTGTTTCCTGCAGGGTCTTATTCCACCTCAGTTAATTGAGTAATTAAATATTTTTATATCCGTGCTTGTGCGGGTGGGGACAGCCATATAAATACTGTAATAACAGGCCAGACTTTCTGCTTTGAAGGTCAAGCATGTCGCACAGACTTCTGTCTGCCCCTTAAATATTTCATTACTTCAAAATGAAAAATAGTACATCCAATTCAAACATACCTGCAAGTCATTCTGAGAGGCTTTTAGATGTGGTGTTTACAATATAAGCAGGGTTGAGTTTTTCCTCTCTTTTTAATCATGTTTACATCATTGTGTTTATTTGTTCTCCTCTATAATCCTCGAAATAGAGATTTGATTAGTCATCGTAATGTCTCAAATGGATGAGATCACAGTAAGGATACTCTGGTAAAAGTTTACAGGTAATGTACAGAATGAGCCTGTTTTGATTAGTAAAAAAAAAAGACAAAAGGGAAAAAACTGCATGTATTTAAAGCCCTACTATTGGCAAGTCCAATTTTATGGCTCAAAATAGCTTGTTTTGTCCAACCAACAGTCCAAAACCCAAAGATATTCGATTTACTATTATAGAGGCCTAAGTATGGGGATATGGGGTATTCAGTCGTGGGGACAAATATTTTAGGAGCAGTATTGCCCCATGTGTTGGTTTTAGTGAGGCTCATGGATACGTAGGTGCACCTGTTTCTGCTTCTTGTTGTAGTGACTTTTGCGGCTGCACTGAACCATAAATGTCAACCTTCTGGTGGTGCATGACAAAATAGTCAGGGGATCACCAAAGTTATTAGTATTCATCCTCTAGACATTGTGGTTGTCTGTACCAAATTCATTGGCAATCTATCCAATAGTTAAGATTTCAGTCTGGACCAAAATGGAGGACCGGCCATTGCCATCAATAGCCACACTGCAACATAAAAAAAATGAAATGAATATCTACAGTACCAGGATGAGGAAGGTGTGTCCAAACTTTGGGTACTGTATTTCAAAATGAAGAATGCAGTGCAGCTGTCACAGCAAACATCTAAGAGCGAAAAGTCTTAATGATATTTAAGTCATCATGACAGACAAACACTTGTGGTCACTCTGCCTTGCTGCTGCTATAAATATCCACCTTAAATATCCACCTTGTTCCAATAAGCTATAAACAAATGAATTAAGAGACAATTAAATGGTAGGTCTGATGTCAGACACAAAGCCCTCTCTCGACCTCACTGCGCAGTCATTCACAAGCATGCTAAGGTTAACCTAGGCTAACATTAACATTGATCAGGCTGCAGCCTCTCTCCTCACAGGGTGCCAGGCCCCTGCTGTCCAATCCTCCACCGCCACACTCACCTCAATGCCATTCGATCATCCACAGAGTAAAGATCCCAATGTTAAACATTAATTATTCCACAGGCCAGGACTCATTTGACTAATCAGCAGTTACGAGACTCGAGGGCGCAGCCTCCTGAGGGGCAAATGCCAATATCTACTCTGTCGGTGGGGGCAAAGGGAGGGGTGACTATGGATCAACACGCCAATATGGAAGAACTGATCCATCATTTTGTCAGCCATTGTGCAGAGGGTGAACCATATGTTTTGCCAATGAGAAGCAGCAGCAGTGGTAGTGGGGAGGGTCAAAAAGCTACACCTCACCGGTGAATGCGTGACCATGCTAACAACTGCCACTTAAAGCTTTTAATTACAAGAAAAGAGAATGCAGAGGTGAAGGAGATGCATACCACTCTTAGCATCAGTGTTACCACTGTACAAAACACTGTTGTGTTGATAATGGTGTTCTACCATGTGAATTTTAATAATTTGTTTGAAAAGGCAAGATGAAGCAAAGGCCACATGTTGCCATCATCATATCATAATTCTCTTAAAAACCTGCTATGAAAACAGTCCTCATCTGAATGACTGTTATTAAAGACACCGGACCAAAGGGTCGCTGAACTCATCTTCAAACAGATTGTGTACATGTTGAACCCTGTTGAATCAAAGTGACAAAGAAAAACACAAAGTGGCCATATTTCAATGGTGCATAAATTATAACCCTCTTTCCTAAAAATGCACTCAATCCCATTCCAGTTTCCCACGCTATACAAGCATAGCATTTGCAGAGAGCTTTTAACCGATTGCATTATTTAAAAAGCCACCCCAACGCACAAAAGCAATTTGGTAGAATAGCAGCCGTAAAATATAGCTTTCAGTATTCAGTCGTGGGCACAAATGGTTTGTCTTTCATCATCCCTTTTTCCTGTGACTGCTTCTGTCCTCTTGTCAGACATGGCACCCATCTCTCCCACCCCCTTCCAAAGAGCATCATAAGTGTTACTGCTGCACTTCAATACAACTGATCTCACATCAGGTACACTTGAACCCTCCAGCCCCACCCAACTTATGGAGCATTTTCTTGGGTGCTATTTGAATTCTTGTATTTTAATTTAGGCAATGCCTTCTTGACAACTTCTACAGTGAGCAATGAATATCCAAATGCTCAAAAAGAACAATGACAAGAATATGTTCTGTTTTGAAAGACTGGAAGCACCATTCCCATTTTTTTGGGATCTGTAATTCAAAGATATCCGAAAACAAAACAATTTCAGTGGTCTGTAACTCATCTGGGTTGAAGGATAGGAAAAGCGGGGGGACCGTGCAGCTAATTAAAATGCTGAAATTGTGTAACCTTCAGAGTTTCTATGTTTAAGCATGGTTTCTTGCTCTGCCAGAAAGTGGCAAATTAAATCAGGTCTGAGCAGTGACATGCAGTGAGAGACAAGTTCAATATGTATGATTTATCTACTTAGACAAATGAAATCACTGTCAGCTTATTCTTGCGGAAAGGTTTCGATGTCTCCTCCTTGGGAGCAAATGCAATTTGTATCAAATTTGATTTTGTCAAAACTTTTTTTTCCTCCATCCCCGAGTGGCCCATGGGAAGGGAGTGAAAAAATGCTTTAAAGAGTGAGGTTGTAGTTTGTTTTCATACAGGAGGTCAGAAAGTGGGTATACACTGACCATATCATAGTAGAAAAGAGCAGTTTCTCAACTCCTCAGAAAAAGACAAACAGAAAGATATGTAAACAATTTTATTTTAAAATTTTAAATAATGCTGCCATGAATTAAATTCTCTCCAACAAGATTAATGTTTACCTTGTTATGCATACAGCTTCCTTTTTGCTGTACATAACATTAAATTAAATTACTTTGTCTTAGCCAGTAAATACTGACCAATTAAAAGATCTCATATTATGTTGTGCCCCCTTGGCTGAAGGGTTTAGACACAGACCATGAACCATGTCCCCAGTTCAAATCTGGCAGGGGACCTCTCTCTTGCCTCCTGTAATCTCTTTACTGTCCTTGTCTATTAAAGGCATAAAATACTCTTATTATGTTTTGTTGGTCCACAAGAAAGATAAATTAAAGTCTGGAAAGACTAAGATACACGAAGGACAATAAAGGCTTTAAATTGTAAATCATACCCTGTTTTTTATACTATTTATGATCAACATTCTTTGTGCAATAGCCATTCAAAGTTCTTACACTCCGTATTCACCTCTCTACATTCAAACTGCCTTTACACACACACACACACAAGAGATTCACAGAAAATGGCGTGACCCCCTCCCTGTCACCTGCGGCAATTACAAAGCTGCATGACATGATGAAAAAAGGACAATTATTGACTGATTTTTTTTTTAAAACAATGTGAGCGTGTTTGGCTGTGCTGTAATAAATAAACCAGCTGGTCTTCGGTTATATTTCTGATGGAGTTGCTACTCAAGGAGGCTTTGCTGTAGTATTAAACCAGACTTCTTGTCACCACCAGGTGCCACCAAATCAGCCAGGACTGACATCTTAGGATTGGAAATTTAAATAAGTGGTGGTCTGGCTTTAATATTCCCAACAATTAATAAGAAATTGAACATGAATCAGGATTGACTGAAAGCCTCAGAATAGCCACTAAATGAGCTTTGAGGTAATACAGTTTTGTCAACAGCTTTCTCATGAAAACTGAACAAACTCCATCTGCTGATGAAGACAATCACAAAATGGACGCTGAAGTGAGACTGTTTTGACAAGGATTGAGAAACTGATTAGAGTTATGAGCATTGCTTATGGTTCATGACGTTCAAATATTTACCCATTACTGCAGAAAATCATTCTGCATCATCTTTATGGTTTACAGAGCTGTATTAATCTGATTTTACAAAAAAGGGGGCTTAGTAAATTTTGTGTTATCATTCTTGCCACAGGAAACAGAAGCAAATGTTTAAAAAAAAACAAAAAAAATGCTGACAGTGGATGTGTTTTAAACAGCCGACCAACTGTCAAATACATTGGTTCCAACTAGCTTCTTTCAAGTAAGAAACTTGAAAGCTTCTTGGATGTAGTCAGCTATGTGAAGGGTGATAAAGTTCTGACTGAAGCAAATGCTCTTCGGAATGTGTTATCTCAGAATGGTTTGTTGATATCACTGCTGTCACCTATGGATACTGAGCTTAAAATTATTTACTGACCTTCTCTTCACATGTTCCATTATATAACCATTTATCCTGCTGCATTAAAGACATCTAAAAAAAGAAGAGCTAACAGATGTAATGGCTGAATCAAAGTGCATTTCCCATTTATCCTCAGCTTGCGCAGTCTATTTAGGTCCCCTGGCCTCATCGTTTCACAGCGCTAGAATAGCATCCTCAGTGGCCAACACCAATCTGAATGATAATAATGACAAATGTGCTTATCTTCATTCTGCAATCACCATCAACTCCAAATCCATAGTCATTTTCTCCAAAAAGGATATTCACATTAACTAAGTGAGTGATTTATGAAGTTGTGCACACAGCTTTAAATACAGAAACCACAAAAGAAGAAGCTGGATATCCCTCAGTGGAAGCCTTAAGTTATGTTTCCATGCCCTTTTCAGAGCAATGATACGCAGGATAGTGGATATTATGTAAAAATACATACAACTATTAGCTCAACAACATCAGTTAAGAAATTCTATCTACAGCATATATGTCCTGTGAGTTTTCAATAAAATAAGTTTATGTTGGTTTAAATTTATTGGCAATATAGTTGTTCTTCATTTTTACTTTGAAACTCTCTGAATTGTGAAAGCAGCCCTCTGTAAGCATATTTTTGGCAGAGGGATGAAAAATCAGAAATAACCTTTGTAGGTCTCATTTACTGGATATAAAGCAATGTAAATCCAAACAAAGAAATATGTTTGAGGAAATATTTCAACATTTTGGAAATACACATATTTGCTTTCTTGATGAGAGTTAGATAAGAAGATCAATACAACTTTTATGTCTTTGCGGTAAACATAAGGCGATAGTCAGCATCCAGTTAGCTTAGCTTAGAATAGACTGGAAGACTGGAAAGAAGGGGAAACAGCTAGAAGTCAATAACAATAGAACCACTGTATTTATTTATCAAAATATTAAGTTAGCCTTTACTGTGGTCACCATGGCTGTAAAAGCAAGAAGTAAAGTCTCCTTCTGCAGCAACAGTGTTGAGGTGAACACAGGTGATTTCTTAGACTGTTAGCAGGGATAATATCTTGATCATGTTGGCTTTGTATGTGAAAGAGAACAAGTCAGTAAGTAACTATTGATTAAGATAGTACAAAGAACATGCAGCTACATCCACCACCTGTTCATACGAATCACAGACATCCCAGCATCACAGCTTAAAGTCCCCCTCAACTCAAAAATGTACTTTTCTTATTGTTACTTCACTTGGATGTTACTTCACTCGGAAAATCTAAAAGCAAAGATTTTTGCTTTTAAGATGTTTTATTACAGAAAGTTTATGAAACTCATGGCCAGAATAGTCACACATTCTGTCATTGTGTCACTTATGGATGGAATTATAGTGAAAATAAATTATTCTCCTTTTTGCTGAGGACCACTGGAACCCCCAGAACTCCCTCAAGGACCCCTGGGGATCCCCAGACTCCACTTTGAGAACCACCGAGTTAAGGTAACAATTGAATTTTTTTGTGGGAAAACTATATTAGACACAAATTATTATAAAGGCAGCACAGTTTTATATGTCTTAAACATATCTGGAGGGGATCTTTAAGTTTAATCACAAAAGGACAATTCCAAAGCAGCTGAGATAAGGAACCATTATGGCTGAAAAGAGACACTGTAGAGGAGCCGAAATTAAAAATATTAAAAATAACCCCAGGACTAATACAAGAATTTATAAATAGCTATAGTAGCTGAAAGGGGGAAGTTATATATCCTTCCTTACTCATATACTGTAATTGCTTCCATTGTTTAACATCCAAGCCACAAATGCCCAAATGACAATTACATGAAATTACAAAGTCAATGGCCTGTTAACTGTTCAAATTGATTATTTAAAGTCTTATTTTAAAGGTATAATATGTAATTATTCCACATTAAAATGTCTAAAAACAACTAGACCTATGTTATATATGTTGTTGAGTTGTGTACTTATATTATCCCAAATATTTCCAACAATTTTCAAACCCAGAGAAATCTGTAATTTAGTAAAAGTAACGGACCATTTCATTTAGTTTTCATGTCAATGGCATCATACCTCCTCTACCAAAGAGTAAACATGCAGGAGATGCATACGGTGGCTGTGTACTTGCCTGCTACAATGGCGTCTACTTAACTTACACACACACACAAGATAATACATCAGCATTGTGGTTGTTCCACACAAACTTTTATAAATGACTTTTATTCAGTTTTAAGCAACATTTTCATGATAAATTTAGGTTATTTCTAACTTCATCTTTAGCCAGGAGAAGGATTTTAGTCGTTGGATGTCTGGGTCTTAAGTTATTGGAGAAATAAACTGAACAAGTGTTAGCAGCAGCATCTGACATCCATGGGCCGCTGTACATCATCGGAAATACACAATCTTTTAGGTGAAACAGCTTTATTTGATGTTTTTACCTGTAATCACAGGGTCTGTTTGTTCTGGAGAGGAGAAAACATCCTGAATGATGAACACCAAAGTAATCGAATCCTGGTGAAGCTGGTTATTTAACAATGAAGACAACAATTTCCATGATCCCTTGCTTCTTCACACTGTCTTTTGTTATTGTTTTGATTGAGAGACCCCTAGTGGCTGAAATTACATATTGTGCTTTTTAAGTCCCAGTTTTATCTAAGCTTTTTAACATTAACAGTTTGACAACCCCAGCCACTTATACACTAAAGCAACACTGGTAAATACCAGTTATAATTCCCTTACTGAAATATGAAAAAGGTTGAAAAGATGTCAAACCTTTGCCTGACTTTGCTGTTTATTTTGTTGTTGATTTGCATTAATGTGTTGGAAAATGAATTAGATGTTGCTTATTGTGCTTTGTTTATGCTGTTTTAATGATCCCGCACATGAATAACGCTTTTGTATTTGTTTAATGATGCCTACTACAATGTACATTCAGAGAACCTCACTGCATTCCCCATATGCTGATACAGCGAGAATTGATGATGGTGACTCCAAACATTGCAGAGGCAGAAAGAAAACACGATTCTGATTTGCCTCAAGTCTTGCAACTATTTTCGTTTCACAATGTGGCTTGTCATACTTGAGAAAGCAGGGATTGTAATTTTTAGCTGTGTTGGAGTGATAATGTGGGGATTCTGGGTTTACACTAGTTTTACTTCAGAATGTCTAGTTTGTTGCTTTCTATTCTATTATGAGAGGGCCCTGGATAAGAGGTATGGAGTAGTGGGATATAGACTGCCAATCTAGCTGTTGGAGGTAGTAAGGTCCAAATCTCATCTGTAAGTACCAGCTGGCTGAAGGGGGGGACTCTGCACTACAGATAAGGAATAGTGTGACCTTAATCCCCCCAAATGGAGCTTCCTGTGGCCTCAGGAAGTCAGAAGAAACAGTGCTCCAGCCATTCTGCCCAGACCCACAACTCTCTCCCTATCACTGTGCTATAGCTTAATTTTTCATGAGGCTCCCTGCCAGTAAATGCCTGATAAAAACATGATGTAAACAAAAAAGCATAGCGAAAGCTCCAGGTCTTATCACAATTAGGGATATAATTGTGACCAGTGACTATTTTCAAAACAGACCGATAATGATTTTGATAACGTGTCTTTAAAAAGCAAAAAAAGATGCTCCAGATATCACTTCTTTCCATTGCCAACAGCAAATTAATTTCCCTGGAAGATATTAACAGTGCAGGAAATACACTTTTTCTATTTTCAGTGACATTTAATACTTGGTCACATTAAACAGCTAAGTTTGTAGAAATATAGCAATCACATCATCTATGCTGTCTAGATACTTGTCTAGATATGGCATTGTCACCAACAGTATTAGACGCCTGTTGTTTTCTATTTCCTCAATTGTACCAAATAAAAAAGGTTGTCGCAGGGTCAAAATCTCATACAAGCACATTACTTTCATGCCAACAAACACAGTTGGACTGAGCGTAGACAGAAGTCTGCATTGCCACACCAACCACTAGGGGTCATTACTGTTGTGACAGGGTTAGACCTCCCATAAACATGAACAATTGTGTTTGTTAAGGACCACAATCAAGGATTGAACCTCCAGTCTAAATGACAAAATAAACAGTCACTTCCTTCCGAAATGACCTATATCAGCACCTTTTGATCTGGTGCCCAGCAGTACAATATTGGTTGTTAGTGCATAATTCAATTAATTACATTTAATTAATTAAATAAGTTGAAATAAGATGATGATTAAGATAATGAACAATATTAAATTAAAGTAAATGTATTAAATTGAAAGTAATCAAAGTAATAAATTAAATCATTTTATTAATAAAACTAAATACATTAATTACATTAAACTAGTGCAAATTTGCATTTTAAAACACATTAAAATGAAGCTCTGTGTACTTTTGACAATCCATCAGAGGCTGCATATGTTTTTCCCCTTGTTTTATTTGAATATGTTTAAGAGGCCTGAAAAGGAAAAAATGTCTAGTAACTCATTTTGTGTAGCAGAAATACATTTTTTTTCTTTCTTTTCCATCTTGTAAATCTTCTTGCAAGCCCTCAGATACATTTTACAACCACCTGTCATCGGGACCAACTGCCTTAAACTATGAGGAACTAGCTCAGGAAGATCAAAAGTTACACGTTAGGGGCTCATTAAATGCCTGTTATTGTACATCTGTACAAAAACTGAAGCTCTAAATAGTGTGACTCTTAAAAAGCCTTCAAATGTAAAAAAAAAAAAAAAAAAAACTCATCATGGGTAGTAGCCTAGTGTGTGCAACAGCTTATTTATAGATGATTAAAGTTACTTGACAACAATTAAGAACAATTAAATCTGTAATAGGCAAGTAATGGATAATCTGCCTGTTGTGGCACCGTGGAAACTTGAGTCAATAGTCAGTCCATAATTGCGATTTATGTTAGATTAATAATTGCAATAAGCTTGCACTGCTTGCAAAGCTGCTGAATTGCCAGACGCTAAGGTGATACTTCATTATCTATTCATTACTCATCATTAAGCATTACAGCATCTCACATAATACACTGTTTGTGCCTTGCAGTATTATGAGAAAATATTGTATTCAGCTAACTATATGAAACACTTGAGGACTTGAAAACAATGTGACATTTATCACCCTGAGGGAATACTTACATTTTACACAATATTAACACTGATGGGTGTAGATTATTTGGGGAAACACTTCTGCATCTTTGGGAGCCAGGACCAAAAAGTCTATCTTAGTGATGTGCATTGGACCAGGTCCAAGCCACTCAAAACCACAACCAGTAGTCAAATTCACGAAACATCCTAAGGCTTAAAGTAGCTTCTAACTGGCCGAGTTCAAACTCCTAAAATAAGAGTAATGTCAGTCCTAACTAGGACCCCTAGGTTTTTGGTCTGAGAGTAATTCATAAAGCATTTAAGGTGCTAAAAGATGGTCCTAGGACCTTCTCACAATCAGTCAAATGCTACAGGTAATGTTCCTCATTGCGTCACTGTTTTGGAAAATACAATAATGAACTCTTAAAAGCATATTTTTATGGCTGGTGAGTTAATAGGAAACAAATCAGCTGCCCAATAACAAAGAAGCAACACAATAACACCGAAGATGAATCTCGGACACTGAAAAAATGCAGTTGAGTGCAACTGCACTTGTGAGATATATCCATCAAACCAAAAATATGCTCTTCAGATCCACACTTGTTTGACAATTTATTAAGGCTTCACTAATAATCACCACCTGAAATAAATAAATAAAGATTTCATGACCTGTAGAATATGTGCTACATGACTGAACAGTGAGCAGATTCTACTTTGTTCAGTCTTGTCCCTGCCAGCACGGCAGCTAACGCTGGCTAGCCAGCTGTCTGCAGGTATCAGGCTGGTGTCTTTTCAAGGAACACAAATAGCAGGAGCAGATCAATTAGTGAGCAGACTCTTACCGCTCTGTCTGTGCTGAAGTTGATTATTAAACTGGATGCCTGTGCTCTACTTAGTTGAAGCAGCTCGTGGCGGTGACAGTCCTTAGCTGTCTGTGATAACCTGTATTTTATGCATAACAATGACAGTCTCACTGGTGGTGCTGGTCTTTTGTTATTCTTGCTCAACTGCCTGCACATGATGTCATAACAAAATATGATGTTTTAATCCTGCATACTTCAAAGTAAAAAAAGAAAAAAATTGTGAATTGATGCCAAGCTTGAAAAAAATTAGATTTTATCTTTTAGCTGCAGTGGTACTTCACAGCCTACTGGCCAAAAGGTCAACTTTTTGAGCATATGAAAGGTATTCAAGAAACCTTTTTCCAACAAACACATTATTACTGTAAACAGAGTTCTTCAAGAAGCAGACTGAAATGTTAATAGCAGTGATTTAAAACATAGTATGTATAAGTAGCATGAATTTAAACCAAGTTTGTAGGCATTTAAGGTTCATATTAGCGAGTATTAGCCTACACTCATTGTATTACAACAGGTACTTCTTTTTCACAAGCATAAATAAGCAATTTCTTGCTCTTTATTTATAAAGAAGCCAACTGAATTTTAAAGCAGACAGACAGATAGATAGACAGAAAGAGAGAGTAAGATTATGAATGTTTGAAAAGTATTTTAAAGACACCGCTGATGTATGTAAATCGATGCCTCCTCGCTCCTTTGTGCATCTGAAAGGACAGACAGACTGTGGCTGTCTTTAGAAAGAAAGAGGCGGCATCATTATGAACTCCTACACTGCCCCCTGTTGGTGATGCAGACCTGTGTACAATGAAAGTCTGCATAGATAAAAGCTAACAACTGATGCAGGAATTACATTTTTTTTTCATTTCCCATGATACATTTTAACAGTATAAAGTCTATGCACACATCTCAATGACTCTGAACTGTCAAACTGCTTATAGAAAATGAACAGATGAATAAGATTTGTGTTGTGTAAAGATGTAGGATGTTCAGACCAATTTGCCAGTGTAAATGGTGCATTTCTACAATGCAAACAGTATTATTTAGACTTTTAACATGTGTGTGCACATACAGTCTTACCTGTAAATCAAATACTAGATGACAGACCGCTATGCTCTCACCAAAAGTAATAAGATTAAATTGTTCGCAGGCTGGTTGAAAATATAGGACTCTTTCAAAGATATTGTGTAATACTGGCAAATCTGAAACTCCAGGCAAAATAAGAAAAAGCAAAGCAAATCTTGAGAGGTTGGGGAATTTTCATTTTATGTGGTCTATTGTTGCTTACTGACTGAGCAGAGTGGATAAATCAAACCAACGGCTTGGGAACACTCCTGGTCAACTGCAATGGGACAGAGAGAAGGGGATGGTAGGAGTGAAAGCCCACACATTGGAAAATGAACTGCTGTCTTTCAAAACCAAAATCCCACATGATGGGAAAGCAGCGAAGTGGCACCGCACTGTGACTTTAGCTTAAGAACTACTACTGCATCTGGCTCCTTGTGAGTGGGAAGAGAACTGGGAAAATGAATAAAAAGAGGAAAGAGGAGGGGGAGCAGAAAGAGTAGTTATGGTGAGGGAGAGAAAGAGAAGAGACAGAAGAACGATATGGCTATGGATCACCGGTCCTCTCTAGTTCAAAGAAAGTTCATTGGAACTCTTGCTCAGATTCATGTCATCTGTTTAGCTGTTCATTGGTCCCTGGGGTACATCTCTCTGCCTTAACAGTCTGTTCAACTTGACAAAAGGGCAGGAGGCTTATCAAATCTCCAGCAGCCAGGAACAGGTTCTCAGCCAAGTTACATATTTCAAATGAAATTCACAATATCAATTATGGATCTCTCCCAGCATGGACAAAGCAGCTTTAGTTTTTCACAAGCAAATATAGGCATATGATGGTTTGGGGCTTCTGAAGGGAAAAAAAACAACCAGTAATTTGGCAGACAGTAATAGTAGTCTAATTACAAACAGTGCCTCTGTCAGTGAGTGGGCATGCAGAGTGGTACAAAAAATTGCTCCTTCTGTCTTTGTCCAGATAACTGAAAGGCAATGGGAATAAAATGGAGAGTCATATGTAATTGCAGCTACAAATGCCAAAATGGCAAATGGCTGTTGTCAAATGGAGACAGTTTTAGAAATGTAAACAGGAAAATTAGGCAGAGGACATGTTCATAGACTCAACTGTCTTCTGAAACAGTATCAGCGAGCTGTATGCAATAAGTTTCAAAGAAAAAAAATTAGAAATCATAAATTGAGTTAATACATAAATGTATGCAATTCACAGAGGACAGAACAAACAGTATGTGAAAAAGGACATCAGCTTCTAATTAAGAAAATGGCAACTCTGAAGGCTGCTACACAGGTGAATAATATTGAGTTAAATGTCAATTAAGGATTCAAAAGAGCTCTGAAAAACATTTTATTTATATGAATTTTTAGGAAAACTGGAGGCAAATGTGTTTCAAAGAAGGAGATTATTTAATGTCTGAACTGAAAATATACCACCAACAAAAACTGCATTTATTTAAAGGTGCATTATAGATATTATTGCTTTTTTTTTTAGATATAATAACAAAGTGCAAAATGAAATGTTTCTCTTGATAACAGATAAGTGAGCTAGTTTTATTGCTTTCTTTGCTGCCTATGCCCCTCATTCCTAACCTTGTCCATTCTGACCATCTTCTATTTTACAAAGCTCGCTGCATGCAGCTCCTTCCTTAATTATGAGCTATATACCTGCAAAAAAATACTGCAGGCTCAAACACAAGAGCCAAGGTCACACTGACTTTAAAAGACCAGCTTGAAACCATAAACTCAAGAAATTACTGGCACAGAATGTTTGTCATGTAATGGTCTACTGACTTCTCTGTTGGTATGCATCACCTTTACTCATGATGTTCCAGTAGTTTGCAAGACTTAATTTGATTTCTTTCACCTTTGGAGAGGCAGGGCTTATCTGGGAGCGTATTTATTATATAAGACTATTTTTTCCATCCCTATAGCATATATAGGCTCCCCTGTAGCAGTCAGAAATCAATTAATGCATATTCAATGTTGCAGTGGATTTGAGATCATAACCATGATGTATCTGTGTATGTGTGAGATAGGATAAAGACAAAGGGAGTTTAAAGTCTTCTATCCCTTTATTTGTAAACAAAACAGAAACTACTTGCATGATATCTTCATGACACAAGCTCGAAAATGTGTGTTGTTGTGTGCTTCACAAAATTAATACTAATGTAGGATCTGTCATCTTAAAGGATAGGATCCCAATTGTCACAATTGTTATTCTAATGGTCAGTATGAACAGAAGGAATGTTTACAGTGAGCAAAACCTATTTCAATTTTCATATTGGCACCTCACTATTGTTTTAAGACAGACTTGAGCAATTGCAAACCTATCCTTTAAAGGATCAGTGTAAGTTTTAGGGGGGTCAATTGACAGAAATTGACTATAATATTCATAAGTATCTTTTCATTATTGTGTAATCACCTGAAACTAAGAATCGTTGTGTTTCCTTTAGCTTAGAATGAGCCCTTTATGAGTCCCTTCCATGGAGCCCGCCATGTTACACTGCCATGTTTCTTCAGTAGCCCAGAATGGACAAACCAAACACCAGCCACTGTACATTCTCCTACACACTTGAAAGGGAGGAGTGAGAGCAAGTACTGATCAGTTGGTTGACATCTGCAACCTCACCACTAGCTACCACCAAATCCTACACACTGGTCCTTTAAATAGCACTAATACCTGGAAGCAGAATTCTTTAAAATTGGTTTGCTAAACTTCATATTCATTCCTATTTATTTACAAATGGCACAATAAACACTGTTTAATAATAAAACATTTAATTCAACTTGAAAACAAGTATTACATCACTGTCAATCAGGAGCCAAAAATATTTTATTGCAAACCTGCTGAATTAATTAACCCACACAATGAAAAAACGCTCAGACTGATGCTCACACACTCTGATTTTCACGTTTTCATCAACAACTAAAATCCTTTGGTCTCATTTAGACCTGCCATCTATCAATTACAGCACAGTCAAGCCCACAGACAGACCCACTTCACCAGCTGTAGTAGTCCATTAAAAAAAAAATGAAAATTAAACTAGATTTCACACACACAATTAGCATAAACTGGTTTCCTTTTTCTACTAGGATTACCTCTAACCATCTTCTACCTACAGGAGCCTGTCTTTACTTTTAAAACATCAAGACCAGGAAACTAGAGCAAATATAACATGATAAAAGTGATGTAAACCAGCAAGGGAAGGCAGGCAATAAGCCAACACTCCGATCACACCGGAATAATCCTTTATGGGAATTTCTGGAGCGCAGAGAGCAGTGCAGATTTCCGCCTCCTTCATCACTAAAAGAACTGGAGGTTTTCCTTCCTGAGGGATGCTTCAACTTCCCACTACACACAGTTCAACGCTTGTACAACATTACAAGAAAGAATGAATCTGCTCTGAAGGCAAAGGGTGGCCGTCTTCCTTTCTAGATAAAGAATATAATTATATTGTATATTGCCTTGTGTTTCCATTACTTTTTTTCACCTGCTGTATCGCAATATCTCATTACGATACCCTCATGTATACAACCTGGGGCCATGTAAAACTACAAAGACAAACAGAGCTGATATGTTATCCCTGTACTGAAAAACTCAGTGTGACGGTTGAAGACAGATTACATTTCATTTCAATCATGCCTATAGTTTGCTGCTGCTAAGCCTTGAGTGTCTCAAGGCATTCCATTGCATAGTATCCAGCATGAATTCAGACACACACACATATTAAATACAAAATGCATCCTAAGAGAAAAGAAACAGCCCTCATATATATCCCCTGATTGAGTCAAATGAAAAAAATGAAAACTGTTCAAATTTACCTCCCCGTTCCTTTTATTATTCTGCTTAAACCATGCTTCAATGTGATTAAAATAACACCAAGTGCAGAAAAGGCTGGGATAATAAACCAAGAGGTTGTGTGCATGTATCATAATGCTTCATTTAGGCACTAATTCAAATTGAAAAACAAAATACACTCATAACGGTGACATGATTTGTTCATGCTTGTTTTAAGCAATTGCTTAGAGCTGAGAAGCTCTTAATTTGAGGAGTATTCCAAACAAAACAAAAAACAACAAAGAAAAAACTGTATATTGTTCACAAAACCTAAATACAAAGCAAGCAGACCAAAATGCTTTATTTTCCTTCCAATTTATCAAATGCTTCCCTGCTGGAAATTATGTATTTTAGAGGAGAGCAAGAGAATATGGTATTTAACTTTTCTGTTAGTTTTGTTGTTACACATAAGAGAAAAATGAGCTCTTGAAAGTTGAGTTCACTTGTAGTTCATGTTGAGGTATGTGGTGATAGAACGGATCACATATCACAATAAACTTTGTTTTGGTTCTATAACTAGTAATATTTAACTGGAAACCTACTCATCACTAAGAACATACTGAAATTATTAGAATTACTAATTTGTTTCAAATCAAGAGAAGCTTCCTTACTTCTCATCTTATTGGACATTAGATACAGTAACCTATTATGGTAACACAGCATGGTGAGATGTCTCGTGGTCATGAGCTTTGGATAGACCAAAAAAAAAATGAGATCACAGATATGAGCAATGAGGGTTCCTTGCAGATGGGATGAGAAGCTCAGACATTCAGAAAGAGCTCAGAGTACAACTGCTGCTCCTCCATGATGAAAGGAGTCAGTTAAGCTGGTACAGGCATCTGATTCGGATGCCTCCCTTTGGAGGTGTGCCAGGCATATTCAAACTTGGAGGGGACCATGACGCAGACCCAGAGCACCAAGAACTGGAGGGATTATATTACCCATCTGGCCTGGAAAGGCCTTTGGATCCCTCAGGAAGAGCATACATTATGGGCTACCTTGCTTAGGCTGCTGCCACAGTGACATGGACCCGGATAAGAGGTGGGAAATGGATGACATGGCCAGAAAACTGTGAAGTGGCTACAAGATCAATCCATCTACAACTGTATCAAAGTTAGGAAAATTTGCAAAGTAATTGTGTTTAAATCAAATATGTTTTTTTTAAAGGGGACATATGATGCACATTTCCAGGTATATATTTTTATTCTGGGGCTCTAATGTAAGATCTTTGCATGATTTACAGTTTAAAAGACTCCTTATTCATCTTATACTGGCCCTTTATGCAGCCCCTCAGTTCAGCTTCTGTCTGATAAGCCTGCTGAGCCAGCTCTGTTCTGATTGGTTAGTAATGGACAATACGAACTATGGAGAGTCATTTCGGTAGCTGGTAACTGGATAGATGGTGTGCCATTTAGGTGGGGTTTTGAATAAAATGGCTCTCCATAGAGAACCCCTGGAGCAACCTTTAGCAATAAAGGCTACAGAATGGATGGCCAGTTGTTAGCATGCACAAACAATCTGATGTCATTACGAGAAGGAAGTAAGGGTAACATTGCAAACAGGTGTTCAGAGCAGGCTGAGTTTTTGACTTGTAGGGGACATTTTTACATATATTCACCTTATGTTTTGGACCCTTAGCCATGTTTAACATAGACATTGAAAATCATAACGGTATCAAAATGAAAATGAAAATCACAAAAAGCATGAAATGTCCCCTTTAAGTCAGTAGTTTTAAGTTAGTATGTTAATCAACTAACAAAGGCAAGGGTGACCTGGTGGCCAAGTGGTTAAGTCATGTATCATATACATTAATTAAGTTTGAATCATATATTTATTATTTATTAATTATATTATTGAATTTGAATAATAAATGAATTATGTTTTATGTATTTTATGCACAGAATGACAGAAGATTACAGAAGTTATATATCTATTGTTAGCTCAAAATACATTTCCCTAAGGGGTCTACAAACATTTACTATAAACAGAGACTTGTTACTCTTGATCAATTGTGAAAGCATTAGACATTGTTGTTGCTCATCATCAAATCGTTAGCCTTTTAACAACTATGCAGGCCTCCCTAGCCAACTTCTCAGCATACTTACTATTCTGTTTGGGTTGCCTCCACGCCTCTCTTTATTGCACAATTCATGACAGCCTATAAAGGCCATTACAGGGCAGTTTAAAGGGACAAAGCATGTCATGTGAACAAGAAGAAGGGAGGCCATTATCACTGTCTAGGGCCAAGCTGTGGTGCCAAGTCCAGCTGGTACCCGCAGCCCCCGGCAGTGCCCCCATGGCGACTTTGCATCCGCAGGGTAACACATGGGTCTCACAACTGTCCTGGAATACCACTGAACCTCATCAGGATTTAATGAGGTGACAGTGCATTGTATCAAAAGCTAGTGGGGGGTCTACCACTGCCTTCCAATCTCCCCTCATTAAAACTCTTTTAATGGGCTCTGAGGACGGCAAACCTCCTCTAACTAGCTTAACGCTTGTTCAGGTTGTCAAGGAAAATTCTTTTTGTTTAAGGACAAACTTGCCATTCAGCACTGAAATATTGATTTGAGGAAACTTCATGGGATTTGCTGGCTGGCAGTGGCATAATGATTCAGTGTCTATGGACCTGATGGCTTTCAATGGCTCAAAGAATTAAGAAAGAATACAGACAAGACTTTAAATTTAGTGAGTTAGGTAAGAAGTAGGCTAACGCTGGAAGAGTGTTCAGATAATTGCCTATCGACACTCCTTCATCACTAGTCTGCACAGTTATGTCTGAGTACACCATCTAGTAAAGTTAAGACAAAAAACAAATGGTTAAAGTGAACACTGACAATCTGTTGGGCCATTTTGGAGACTGTGTGACATTTACAGGCAGGGCTTTGCTGGCAAACTGATGGCATTTTCTTACAGTAACAGCACAGCATGCTTGGCAAACAGATCAGATAAATCAAAGTATAATTATATTATACAACCATGTACTTAAAGAACATCCCCCAACCCCCAGCTTTGCAAGTTTGTGTTCATTATGTGCATTGCACTTTTCAAGTTCATACCTCAAAAGCAAGCCTTGAGGCAGTCAAGATGAATATATTCTCAATTCAATCTGACAGTTTATGGGAAATCAAACATGCACAGGCATTAGAGCCCTGCATGTGGAGTGTTTCTTTCAAGAACAGCTAATTACATCATTAACCACATTAAAACGACTTTGCATTACAGAAAAGGGCAAATGCCTTATATAGTATAAAACACAATATGTTTGCTGGTTTGTGTTATGGTAATGTGGCAATAGGAGATGGTAGCTCTTTGAAAATTAAAGATAGGGCCAAATGACACGTTAATTACTATGGCAGTAATTGTGTATTTACTCAGTTAATGAGTGCAGATGTTTAAAAGTAGATAATAGGCCAACATGTCCGTAAGGTAGTGTGATTAACATAAAATCAGCTTTCTTGTTCTATTCAGGCAGAGTCACACTCCTTATCAAGGCTTATGTCCAATTTTTATAAAAAGAATTGAAAAATTGGTGGACACGAAGATAAACAGCCACCTCTTCTCCCACCAGCATGCTGACTCCACACATTGGTGTGGATGACGGTACTACTATAACTGCAATATAACAGTTTATTCATGAATTTTGTTTTGTTACTGTGATGTGAAAGCTTTCTCACATTCTAAACAAATATCTTTGTCTTCATCATGTTGCTGATAAATCAAAAATATAATACATGATGTAAAGACAACATACAACCTGCTGTTATATTTGCTGAATTTCTAAATGAAATGCACTATCACATCACTAAGATGTATCACAGGATGTATGAACCCTGCAAAAATGAATAGCTCCACTATCAGTTGACCTCTGGATAGTTCTTACAGGTAATGCTGAGAACGCAAAGACTTTGATGGAATTTATGCTGCCATTACAATTTCTGTCACTCTAAAATATAAAAAAGCCCAAGACGATGACCTCCATACTGATGATTCTGGCGACAGTGAAGGACACTTCAACCAGTGCAGCTAATCTTTACAAAAAGAAGAAAAAAAACTAACGTGAATCATTGTCCATTAACTGCCAGACTCTGTTGTGAGGACTGACATACAAACAGCCTTGTCAAAAAGTCTGGAAACAAAGTTTAAGGATGTGTTTTGTTTTTGGGGGGTTTTTTTTCTAACTAATGCACATTTATCATGTGTTGTACTCAGTAAAATTGAGAGACAAACCTGAAATCCCTGAATGATTTTCGCACAGAGGCACTTTCTGTGTTGTGAAGGGAAGCTATAACTCTTCAAAATCCCCGGCAATCTATAAACATACATCATCCTGTAACAACACATTCATCACAGGATGGCAAGAAAAGAGCTGAGGAGAGGAAGGTTTGCGTAATACCTCTGATTAAATCTTGGGAAAGCGGCACAAAAGTTACATTCTCAAGCAAAATCATTTGTTCTTGGCAAATTAGTGTGGGCAGGTGCTATTATTCTTGCATGAACTCTGTGGCTTTGGGAAAGAAATTCATCTTTTCAGAAATAGGAGAGAGCAAATCACTGTGAAGTTATTCAATCACTAGCTAGTGATTCAAGTAAAATTACCTTTTTGCTTTGTATGCAACTACTAGGCGTCAGTGTATATGGCATTTAGAACAATGATAGTGACTGTCAAAAAGAAGTCGTCCTGGTTCACAGCACCCAGGGACTGAAGGAATAAGAAACTTACTGGACTCACTGTAACTGCACAATTTCACTTTAAAGCTTCATTTACCCCTTAGATGAATAACCTATTGCTCTCTTTGCAAGGGCAAAATGGCTCCACCTAAGCCTCTTCCTTGAAACTTGTCAAATTTCCACCAACAACACCTCAACGTGTTTAACTGACCCTTCCTTGCAAAAGCGTTACTGAATGCTGCTGCAATATGAATAAATAAGCAAACATAGGCTCATCCTGTGCCCCCTCACACAGCTTACAGTTCTGAACTCAATTTCACACTCCACTGCCTTCTCAGACAATTTAGACAGGCTGATGCCAACAGCAGAAAGTGAAGAGACAATGCATTTATTTATCGACTTTTTGACAGAAGGGGGGATTTGTCAGGCTGTGTGTGTGTGCGCATGTGTGTATGTGTGTGTTTCAGAGGAGCGAGTGTATGTCTGTGTGTACGTGTGCATGTGCCCATGTACCTATATATGACAGAGACACATTGGAGGGAAGCATGAGAAATATGATTCAACCCCGAAGAGACACAGAAAGAGCGCACGAGAGAGGAAGAGCAAGACAACAGGCATATCCAGGGGAATTGTTTTCTTAGTCACTCATCCGGTGTTTGTCCCAGCACTCCCACAGTGTGTCTGAGGAGGACATGAAACGCTCCACGTCCACAGAGAGAGAAAAAAACTCCACAGTGAGAATGCTGACAAATAAAAATGACTGCAATGGAGTTTAAATACAAGTAGGCCAGTTGTCACAACAACTCAACGTAAATATCGTACCAAAATGCATATACCATATATGTTTTATACAGTATATGCAGTATAGTCAGTAAGTACAGTTATCTATATAGTTTGTATAGTGGAACTCTGCTTTCCTTTACATACACTGATAATGTAATCACATTTTGTTCTTTATTAAAGGGGCACTCCATTGATTTTATGCATGAATTTCAGTTTCAGTTCAATTTGTCATCGAGAGTATCTGTAAAAACAGTTGTATAATGTCTTCTGTTGCTCTGGGTCTTTATTTCGTATCAGTTGCACACACTTTGCAAAGTGACGTAAAGGACAAAACCTTTAAGCTGGCAGGGGGAAAATAGAGCGCCTTGCCAAAAACAAATTTATGCCTGGAAATTATTCAAAGCACAGCCTTGTGTAAAATATCCAAGTGCTCCCCAAGTAGAACTGGAGGTTCAGGTCTACTGAGCAGTTTCTTATCACAAAGACTTTGGGTAATTGACTCAGACATATCAAATAAACTTTCTACAAAATTCACAAGTAAGCAGGTATGACATTCTAATGGGCTTCTTCATTAAGTCTTCCGGCAGGGGGTAATGTGTTTGAAATTAATGTGACATTTTCAACTCCAAAGAGTTTCAGTCTTCAGTTATTTCTCCACGCCTAATACTCTGCTGTAGATGTAATTTATGCACAGTTGTGATCTAATACAAAGCTGTGTTTTCTAAGCTGCTGGAATCCGACATCTAACACTGAACAACATGCACACATGCACGCATATCAGCGCTGGGAAAAGAGCAACAGAGTGCCAGTGGGGTATAAACAGATTTGAGCCGAGGTTTCAGACTGCAAGAGGAGTCACCAGGTCAAATAGTTTTCCAGGCGGTGGCCGCTACTTTGTAAGACCACTGTGTGAGCAATTGTGCATAGATATTTTCAATTTGTCTGAGGATTTTCAACTATTTTCTTAGAGAAATATGCAGTAACTGCAGTAAATACATATTCTTCAGTCTATCAGCCTGGATCTTAAAAATAGTCACACAGGCAAAAGGTTTCATACCTAAAATATTACACTGTATATTAGAATAGATTAAGCTAAAACAGACCTGTATTAAGAGCACAAAAAGTTATAAAAGAGCACTATTCACAGATCTGACAGTAAAAACAAATACCTGAGGTTTAATAGGATATGACCACTGTGTGTCTGTGTGCTCTCTATTGTTGAAGTGCAATACGTGAGATTGCAAAAATGAAAGTGACGAATATGAAACATACTGTAGTGTGGTAACTAGAGAAACAGGTAAAATAGTGCTAGAAAAGACTATGCTAAAGAAGGTGAATGTCATCTCCGTTCCCTGCAATATGAAGGGGTTAGTCTTCCCCAGTTGAGTTTTATCCAACACTCCGCGCTATTATCATCATTTCCCACTAAGCAGAAGCTCCCCAGATACTCCCCAGAGAGCGGCATTGAGCTGTACTAGCGCCTTTGCCATGTTACCATGGAAACATTCCCATGGCATAGCCCATTACAGAAACAGACACTTACACATCACTTCGGAAAAGCTTTTGGGGGAAGATTTCAACCCCAGTGTAAAGACACTGCAATTGTCTTTGCTCAAACTTTAAACCTGAATCTTGTGCAAGGATATGTGGGGCACTTTTTTAGGTTTGCTGTGTATCGTTTAATGCTGTTTGAGATAGCTTTTAGTAAAAGAGGTTTTTAGGAAAAGCAAATACTTCTGGCCAAAGCCTCTAGAGAGAATTCACCAAGGTATCCCAAAATGTTATAAACAAGTACACAGCACTCTGCTTTATTTTAAAAGAAGAATATCGCATAAAATGCACTGTAATTATCTCTCCTGAACATAAACTGCTGACTCATTTCATCAAGCATAAATTGAAAAATAACAAACAACCCCCTAGCAGCCCCTCATCTCAACATCTGTGTCCTCGATCACCTAAATGAGGATCTTGATGAGGTTAAGTACAACAGTAGACCCTGCCCGATTGTTTCACATATTCAACTGTGGGGAGCCATTATTCTGGAGGCCTGCTTGGTTTTGATTAAGTCACATTTTATTATGCCGTCTCCACACCCGTGTTGGGCTGTGTAATGAGTCTGGCATAAGGATGATAAGGCTCTGATAAAAGATCCAACATGGCCGTTATGACTTCTCAGCTCCCTTTAATAGATAAAAAAAAGCCTTTGGTGGATGCTGAATCTAACTCTCAGTGGCAGGATGTTGTTTGTTTACCTCCAGGGAATGGAGAGAACAGAGGTAGGGTGAGCATCTTTTTTGGCCCCAACTGCAAATACCAAACCTGCTCTGATCAGATGTGTACTACATCACAGCTTGCATGTCTTAAGCCACAATCATCACTCACATCCAGAACACTGATTGCTCTTTTATGACATATCATTACTTCTGTGACTAATGAGTCACCAAGGAATAGGTGGAGGTTAGGTTATCAATATTGAGGAGTGGTATAATGCATGGACCTTTGCCGTGAACATACAGGATAACTCATGATGGATTTTTTTGGTTATAAGGTGTTGATTTTTGAAGTGACTCATCATTTCCATATGACCTTTAATTGCGCAAAGTGATAAGTCGATTAATCTTTGCAGGAAAAATGGTATAAAAGCTTTAATTGTGAAGTCTTGAGGGGCCTGTGTTGGCTGCCACTGATTAGTTTGGGTTGGACCGGATTAAACTGAACAGCGAGGGAATGTTGATTAATGTTAGAGTCACTTCAAACTCACTAATTCAACAGAAATCATTATTAGTGTGCCGAATTATTTAGCCTCTGACAAACAAATAGTTCATTTCCTAAGCTCATAAACCACGCGTGCAGCACATATTCATTTGACAAAGACATTTTTGCTCATTAACATTGCACCAAATGGTTGTGTTCTCATTTGTAATGAGTACATATGCCAACATCATTTCCCGCTGAATAATTTGCTGAGAGCATTGACAAATAGATGAAAATGTGCAGCCACACTTTGTGCAAACTTAACGCTTCAGGCAGGCGTGTGCAGGTCCTTGAGGAGCTGGAGCCAGTCCAGAAGCTTTAGGTACTTGGACACGAAGATAAACAGCCACCTCTTCTCCCACCAGCATGCTGACTCCATTTACCAGCAGGCCCAGCAACACCTGTTCCTGCTGAGATACGTATCAGGGATGACATTTTAACATCTGTCCCAAAATCCCTCACTGAATCTGTTCCTTGCTTTAACATTACCGATGAGATGACCTCACTTTCAATGGCAAAACTTTTGAGGTTCATCATTATGCTACTACAAAAAGTCTAGTCACAATGAAGGGCATACTGATTACACCACGCACGATCACAGCTCTTTCACTTTAACAGATAATCTGGACTGTTTCTAACTCTGACATTATAACTATTTGTTGCTCTTTCTGCTTCATTCCACAGAATGGTCCATTCTCAGCTCTTTCAGGTGGATGACTCCTAGAAGAGAAATATTATCCCACCATTACAGTTTACTCTCAACAGGAGAGATAAGATAACCTGCAACAAAACAGATTTTTTTAATCATGTCATTAATGAATATTGTTTAAAAACTAACAATAATTAATGGATCTCGGTCTAAAGATGTGAACACTTTGTTTAATAACTAGGGTTTAGCAGACAATTTTTAATAATGCTAAATACGAAAAACATGTTAGAAGAATTGTGTTTGCTAAGAGTGAAAAACATTGGGCTAATGACAAAGGGTCTAAACCAAAACTGTGTACATTTAGGATGATAACATTTGAATGTGGTACAGAGAATTATACTGTGTATAATTTATCTAAGAAGGGAAGATCTTAATGTATGCTGGGATTTGACATTTTGTCACTTAATGTTAAAATGGACAGTTTATCAATCTGAAAGAAGAAAACAGATTTATTCAATGTGCCACCTTCATGACTTAGAAAATGGGTTTCATTTTTTTTTCTTTTGTCCTTTTAAAACAGTACTTTGTTTATTATGAGAAAAACAGAAACATGAATTCTGTACAAAGAATGAGCTGGTTATTTACATACAAAACACTGAAATCTAGGAATTTAGGATTTAGTGTCTTTCTTCTGCTATTCAGTGTACAATTTATTTGAAACTTTGTGCATTTAAAAGTATGTAGAAATACATATAATGTTGCAACTAATGCTTTTCTTTTGGTCTTGTTTGTGTGTGACTGGAAGATGTCTGATATTTAGCAGCAGCTTGCCAAATATCTGGCATGATTATCACAAATGTGCCACATTACCACATTTTGTCATGCACCTGTTACTTGTTTTTATTAGCTTTTAATGTGTATGTTTCCTTTTTAGTCCCTAATCTACAAAAAGGGGAAATGATTTGGGATAAAATAAAGCATAATCACAGTAAAATTAAGATTCAAAGATTTCACTTCCATACTAGCAACACTCTCCAAACTTTCAAGAATCAGTTTTTTCCTTGAAAACCAGTAGAGTTAAAGGCAATCTAAAAGCAGATTACGTTCTCCTGATTCAAAATAATAATAACTACAGAGCAACACTTGAAATCACTCAATTCAAAATCGCCAGCAAAACCATTTCTTTTGATTGTTTTCACATCAAAATGTCATTTAGGTTACAAAGAATCCTTTCTCTGTATGAGCCCTTACAATCAGAGGAAGGGATAAGCAATCAGTTTGGGGGGGCATAACACAGACACTGGCTGGTTAATTGGCTGTCAGGAGGTGGAACTGAAATAGCACTCCATTCATATGATGTGATGAACAAGAGGAGAGTATAGATGTTGGGATTTGAAGCAGTGGTGTGGGGGTAAGCTTTTGTGCGCTTCAGTTTGTTGCATGACTCATTCCTATTGTATAATAGTTTTAAGGAACTTCAACAACTTCATATGTCTGACTTATTATTTAGAATTTAGAATTTTATTTAGAACTTATAGGATGTTGATCTCTACAGAAACTCATAAAAATGATCAGCTATCAATCAAAACTGAAAATGGCACTCGCCTTACTTGTTATTGTGAACTATAAAAATAAGGCAAAACTGAGACTGGTACTATCAATCAGAAACCTAAAGAGACACATATTCCAAACAGCCTGTATCAGAATTAAAATAAATGAAAAAAAAGAGCTCACATTAATTTTGAGTCTTGTATCTACAGTATGGTTTTTCCCCAGAGAACTACATACTGCAGTGTAGTTAAAACACACAGCAAGGCCATTAAACTAAGGCAAGGAACGTAAAACCCTGATGGAAAGAGAGACAGAAACTCACCGAGCAATATACTCCTCTCTTGACATTCCTTTTGACAATTACTTATGTAATACAATTGCTTGCCAGCTGGTGATGGGAAGCAATTTGACAGTTTTATCACAACTTTGACAAAAGTAATTTACTTGGTACAGTCCTTTTGTGCTTCTGTGGGAAATAAATCATCCAAATAAAAATAAATAAATGGCACCCCACCAGGATTTGACAGTCCAATGTCTTCCAAGCCCAGCGCAAATGGTGTAGTCTTCACCTAGCATCATAAAAGTGTGAGCCTGCCAGAGCTGTGTGCTGTGATCCATCATCTGTCTGGGGGACACTTCGGTGGTCCATCGCTCTTCATAGGACAGCTGGGACTATAAGCATGCAGCTGTTTAAAGCTTAGCTTCACAGAAAGTGTAATTAGCTTAAAGAAACTGAACATGGAATGGCTTTAGAGTCAATCCCATCCCCCACCCCCCTCTCCCCCTCATTTCTAGGTCTTTAAAAACCTTTATATTCTCTGCCATAGTAAGTTAGGATCAGTGTGAGCTCCACTACAGTATAGTGAGGTTTGTTAACATTCAAACCCAGTAAGATTCTACTTTAAAAAGATCAAGGTGTCACCAAACAACCTTGACTAACTCCCAATTACATCTCTCAAAGATGTAATGATGTGCAAATGTTTAAACTTGTACCTGTCTGCAAACATCTTTGTGCAGTTTTGAGTTTAGATAAAATTTTGAAAATTCCTAGTTAATTTTAGCAAGAACATATATACAAATACATTGTTTTTTTGTGTTATCAAACACAACATGCAATTATCGCTTAAGAAAGTTCGTACGTCAGTAATATTGCTTTAAGTTTTGTCTCTAATGTAAGTGACGAAAGAAGTTTTCAAAAAAAAAAATACATATTTCATTTGAGATGAAAAGCTCCTTTTTAGAGTTATTATGACCAAATGAGCTTCTGAGCATTTTGCGTTATTGATGTAGGGAATAAAATATTCTGATCCTCAAATAATTATTTTGGATGCTATCAACCTTAATCCTCAAAGGAGTGCTAAATATTTGCCAAACATTATAGATTAGGGTTGCAGTCTGCATACTCATACTCATTTCAGCAGGAATCATTCATGTTTACTGATTAGAGATTAACCATAGACTACATGAACATTTAAAAGCCACACAATAGTACAGATTTTCACTAAGCCTACTCCATTAGTTGTAAAATATCTACACTTCAGACCATCAACCACAGTATTTCTGTGAAAAAAAGCACTGATACCCCGAGGATTGAGCTTGTTGATCATGTTGCAGTTGCTGTCGCGGTGGGAGTTGGCTTTGATGTAATATTGTGATATTTCATTTGATTATGCTGATTTGATTGTGCAAGGTCATCCATCCTGCCTGATGTCTCTCGATATCCTTCAAAAGCATTTTGCTTTATTGGCTTGCTGGTCGCCTTGCCAGAATTTCAATGGTTGTTTGATGGTATTAATGCACCATTTGAATGCAGACCCCGAAGTTGAGGGAGTGTGGAGGGGGGGGGACCCATGTGAAGAGAGCATGCACGGAATCTGAAAGTCAGATGTCAGAGGAGTCAGCGAAGGGGAAGAATTTTCTCAAAATGCAGATACTACACTGGAGTGGAATATCAAATGTTGAAATCTCTTTCAGGGATTTTGGAGTGTGACTAAAAAAAGGGAGCTCTTCACTTTCAAATGGCACCAAACTTACAATAACCCACTACACATTTTTCAAAAACGATTCTGTCAGGCTTATGCCTCTTTGAGGAAAAAAGCCAAGCATTTATGCCTGCAAATGAAGTGAATGGTGAACAGATGTGCAGCACACCTGTGATGAAACTGCAATAATTGTCATTCTTTTCCATTCACTGACAGAAGATTCAACAGGGAACAGAAGGATCCATTATTCCAGGACCAATATGCCTATAGTGAGCCACCATTCAAATTATATACATCTGGTCCAGGAAATCTGAAACATTAAGGCAAGAAATGAACACAGATACAGGAACAGTTTATGCCATCTATCCATCTATAGCTCTACATTTAAATATAATTAAGATTACTGCCAACGCAAAAAAAAAAAATTGCACTTTCACAGAACTGGATATTTAATCAAAACAAAGTATGTCTAACATTGAATATTTCTTCTTCTACCTTGATAAGAAAAACGCTGTCTGAAACTTGAAGAAAATGAAATGTGTCCGATGAGTCAGTGCTTGGGGAAATCAATTCATTTAGTCATACAGAGGTGCTAAGCTATTTATTGCCTGTCAGCATGAGCTGTTAGTTCAATTTAATTTCTTGCTGCAGAAAAGAACAGAGACGCCACAGAGGAAATTTGAAGAGAATCACTTTATTTATGCAAACAGGATGTGTTCTTTTAAAATTACATCTACGTTTTCAAATACCTTTTTGCCCCTATGGTTTTTCCCTGTGGTACCACAGTAACATCTAGAGGCTTGGCATGTTACCTTTCTCACAAACATAGTGGTGCGTCAATCGCTACTTCTACCATACTTTCCAGTGGCCACAAAGGACAAAACACAGTGAAAGCACAGACATTAAGAGCAATGCACCCCAAATACAGAATTACTGCAAACACTAAAACACATACAAAACAGAAAGTACAACAGAAGAAGGAAAATGGTCTCCAAATCAAGAAATATTGTAAATACCAATACCCAAACAAAAATGTGGAGCCACAGAAAAAACAAGCGGGAGTAGTAATAGACCTGTTTGTGACTGCAATAGCAAAGAAGGTGATTTTTTTTCCCAATTGTCAAGATAGGCTGACCTACCTAGAGGGTTTATCCTTTGAGCAGTGGCCATTTTAGTGTCTTAATGTCAACTAAAAGTTTCACTTTAACAGGATAGCAGATCTTTGTCAGCCACAGTGTACTTGTCAGGCTCAGGGTGCCCTTAGGTGAAACTGTACTTTGAGCTTTTGCTAGCATTAATGTGCTAACATTCAACCATTGGCATGCAATTCAAGTTAGCATGTTAACATGAAAACATTTTGCATGTAATGTTTGGCATGTTAGCATATCAAGTATTGTCTCACTATACTAACGTATAGTTGATGCTGATGAGAATCGGGTCATCAGTTGTTATGGTACTGTATCTTTAACTACAACTACTTGTTGGTGGCACTGGTTGAAAAGTCATTCATCCAGTGAGCACCATTCATGTCTGCACAGTATTTAACAATAATCCTCTTAGCAACTAGCAAAATATTTTATTCTGGCTCTAAGTGTTGGACCAAAGATGAAGCCAAACTGACATCCCCATCCCTTAAGTCACGCAGCTAGAGCTGCCAAAAAGGGTTCATATTGTAGCTCCCTTCCCCCAAGTGTCTTTTTTGCTTCAAATTTCTACTACTGTGTTTTTGATATTTGTAGCTTTGTGTGTTTTTCTGTTAATGTTTCTGCTCTGGCTTTTTGTATTTGTTTCAGTATTTATGGAAAGTCTTGACTTGGAGCTTGTTCCTCCTAATGTTTTCACTATTATATGTGGTTTGTCCTTGGGGGCCACTGTCACAGTTACCATGTCTACCAGTCACCTGAAAATGACATTTCAACTCCCCAACATTCAACACAGGAGTCTATATATACACGACAAACCAAACAACAACAGAACCTGCAATGCAGTAAGAGTGATATGTATTATTTCATTCATTTAAATTGCTGATGCTTGCGATTGCACAAGTTTGATTGAGATATCTTACGATGGGGGGGGGGGGGGGGGGGGGGGTCACAGGATTATAGAGAACTGGTATTTCATGATACCCATGAAGTATTCAACAGGGTATAAAGTCCACCAAGCCTAAAGTCTACAGCCAACTCGATACATCCTACAGCACAGTATGTCACATATTAAGTCTTCCAAAACATCAAGTACTAAAGTAACTGGTGTATGCTTTAATAAAAGGCATGTACTCATTGTTTCTGAACCTTAAAACAAGAGATTGTTATGCAGTACAAGTTGAATATATGGTTGAAAGAAAAACCATCTTAAAATAGTTTTTGAGGACAACAGTATTTTTTAACATCTCTAATTAACATCGCTGTCTAAAGGCTAGGTCACAATGAGGGAAATGACAGGTGTGGCCATTAAGTAGCTAGATTTTTTTTTTGTTTTAGATAATCTTGTTTTTGACCTTCATAATAGCAAGTATCATGTCTTAATATTTTAACATGGTTCATTGGGTAATATGAATTCAGTTTTTACTCACCAAAACAGTATTGTCTTGCTTCCATCATTCACTTCTCAGCCTACCCATCTTGAGGTCTGCTTAAAAAGCCATTTATCTGCTCACACCAAATCATAATTGGCATTCTAATAGAAGTCAAATTACACTGATAAATACTCACCAGTCAAAGACACCGCCAGCACTCAGAATCTTTGTCCCTTTTTTTTTTTTTTTTTAACTAAAGTGGACATTTTCCTCTTGAGATCATCAATGAGCACAAAGATACCTGCACATAAATGCACAGAGAATGACGCATTTAACCCTCCCACCCTCAATCCTCCCATGAAATAACCCTTTTAAATGCAAATACCCAAGAGGCATCTGGCATCTTATCGTACTTTTCATTGTCTCCTTTGAGGTTGTGGGGTAGAGAGCTGTTTTGCTCTGCATCTGCATGTAATTGCACACACATTGCAACCTTACAGTTTATACCGGAACAAAGCAGTAAATTATAGTAAAAAAACAAAAAACTACAGTATTACGCAAGAGGTTGCTATTAATTTTAGTCACTGCAGAGGTACAGGAAGCAAAGATTAATTTTAAAGTTACTTGGGTAGAGAAAACTGGCAGGTTATTTACATTGATGTATAGGTGAGGACAGTTGGTATAATTATCTCAGTTTAGTTTTGGGGGTTTTCTGCATTTTGTCTGTAATGCAATGGGAAAGATTTTTTCCTTTTGTGCCTTTGCAAAGGTATCCACTTTACACTGGTGTCAGAAACCAGATTAAACACTGGAAAGGTGCAACTATGAAAGTGATTGCAGTACACAGTGTTACTAATACTATGCATTAGGCCTGCAGCTGATGATTATTATCATTATATGTCATTGACTAATCTAATGCTATTTTGTTGATTAATTGATTCAAAGTTTGGTCTATTAAACATCAGAGGACATCACCATCCCAGAGGGCAAAGGTGGCATCTTTAAATATTTTTGTCTGATAAACAGTCCAAAACCATCAAACTACTCAATTTACTATAATATAAGAAAGAAAAGCAATTAATTCTCACATGAGAATCAGGAACCATAAAATGTTTGGTGTTTCTGCTTGAAAAATTAGTTAAATGATTATTCAATTATCAAAATAGTTTATTTTTCTCTTTTGATTGACTAATCATTGTAGCTCTACTATGCATAGGACAAACTCACATGTGCCAACTGAAGAAATCCTGCAGGTGCCTCTAAATGACAGGACAACACTGCTGCCACCTACTTTGGCTTGTAAATCTTTGTCTGTAGACATAATATTGCCTGCAGCAAGTTCTAACACTGACTCTGGGAGAACCTCTACCATCGCAGAACCAATTTTTGCTCTAACCACATTACTAAATTACATCACTACATAGAAAGCTTGACTTTCATGCTGCTCATGAGCATTCTGACTGTAATGCGAACAAATAAAGCATCTCTTGCTCTCCCCTTCTCAGATTAGACATTTTATCATGGATATTTTATGCTAGAGTAACACTGCCATCTAGTGTCCAGAGAATAAAATACATGTGCTATGATCATTATGTTCATCCATCCCAGGAGACATTCATTCAGTTGATGTAAGGCAGGCCTTGATTTGTTTAATATAGCAGAAAATATTTACAACATTCCAATGTGGAGTAATAACATGTCATGTTTTGAATGGTACATTCAGAGAACAATAAATCAGGATTTATATGATTTCATTCAACCACAAACTTTCATCTGTAATCTGAATTACATACAGTGTATAAAACCCATAAACAATACAAAAATAATGAAAACATGTTAAATATTTTTTGTTGCTTGTGTTTTTTTCCCATCACTGGCTTTCATCAGAGCCTTGATGGCCCTGGCCCTCATTTCCAACTCCAGAAGCTCCAGTTGCTGAATTGACGGTTGACACACTGCTGGTGCACAACTTGAAACAGATCCACCTTGAATGGGTGAACTGACGGCTGCAGACAGCAGCGGTGCGCTCTGTTCTTTTGCTTCCTCTCTGCTTGAATTGGAGGAGAACGCTAAAATCTCACTGACACTTTTGTCTATGTCGCTTTGGATGTCTTTCTTTGCTTCTGTTGGTTTAGAGTCTGTGGGAGGATCTGGATTTGCTGGGACAGGGTTTACACCTGGGTCTGTTCTTTCCCTACTCTTGTCCCCTACATTTATTCCCCCGACCTCAGCTTTGACAGCCTGCTCCTCTTTGGGTCCCTCTATGTCACTATCGTAAGTGTCTGCGTTTATGCTTAGAACGTCGCTCTCCTCGCCTGAACCACCAGCCTCTGTGAAGAAAATTACACAGACATTTCAAATGTAAAACGATTCTTTTATAGCTTTTTCTGTCTTTGAAGACTTTGGCTGAATGCCTGGGGGATGTTCTTTCTGCACATTACATATTAATTACCTTGCTTTGGGTCCTGAGTTTTTGCAGTTTCTTTAAGGCAAGATGTAGAGTCCACATTATTGTCTTGCCTTGATTTGGGGGAAGAAAATAAAATAAACACATAAAAGTATGAGAAAAGAAAATAACACAGCCTATTTCAGTCTGAAATTTTTCCTTGAATTAGCAAACTGTTCACTCACTGGCTTTCTGAGGTGTTTTCATCACAATTTTCAGATGGCAGTTCTTCCCCTAGACACAATAAACAACAGTTTGAACTGATACTGACACTCGATACTGTCACCAACACAGCTGGGTGTTTCATAGGTGTGAAAATAAGTCTTACCTGCCAGGATATGCTTAACATTTTTCTCTGAGATCTGCTCCAGTTGCTCCCAACACAGCTTTCTGATTTCCTCCAAACTACAGTCCTGTAAAAGTGAAAATGTGATTAAAAAAGGTTAAGATACAAGACATTTATTTGACAACAAGTTGCTTTAATAGTCTCTCAATCAAACAGCAGCAATCTGTTTAAATGTGGTCTCTATCAATAATTAATTTTATTTGCTTTTACAAGTTCACACAAAACTTTTTAATTTTACTGTACATAACAGATTTAGCCATTTCTAAAAAAAAAAAAAATAAAAAAAAAAAAAAAAAAAGAGTCCTAAGAGGAAATAAAACCACAAAATGTAAAATAAGACTAATAGTAGCTGCAGTATATTCTAACTAGCCGTAAGCAGAGATTTAAAAAAGTACAGTGTTGTGGAAAAGTGCGGATAAGCTGACTTTCAAATCAATTGCACCAAAATGAAAAATAGTCCAATATGATGAAGTGCACCATGATACTGTGACTGGCAACAAAAAGATGGAACAAACCTTTTCATGATATGATCACTATTGCTCAAGTTGTTGCTGTTTTTTCAGCAAATGCTGGTGCTGTTGGAATATAACCAACAGTGCAAAATATGGCCATGGTCATATGTCCTCCAACGTGTTATTTAGGGAAAAAAAACACTTGCCAAAGCAGAAGATAAGGTCTGTAAAACCATAAACTAAATACAGGGTGAATATCCAAAGCTGCAATTAAATTATTGTGAAATAAAAAAATTATTTAAAAAAAAAAGTTCTTCAATCACTTGTTTTTACATTTTTTTTTTTTATTAATGAAAAACCTTGTTTAAGCCTATTTAAGGCAAGTGTGACAACTTTCATCCCACTCTGAGATAATGTTATTCAAAACTGACATTTACATTCAACCTGTCTTATTTTCTTTCATAACTAAGAAGCTGAGTTCACAGCTACTGTAAATAACACTGAGTCCACATGCTTAAACATCACCTTGAGTTCATCAGGCAGCATCTTCCTCAGCTTTCTCTCCCCCAGCACATGGAAACACTGCTCCAGCATCTCCTTCTTGTTAGTGACATAAGCAGTGATGGGCTGGAATGGCAGACTGAGATCCAGTCCCCCTTCCTCAATGTCACTGCCAATCCTGTCCAGCTCTGGGTCAGCAAGCTCATCCTTGGAATCCTGCTTTAGGAAACCAAAATGTTACTGAAATACAGTGTGAGGAGGACTTAAAAAAAGTGTTAATTGTACTAATCAATATAATGGCTTTAAAGGTTTTGAACACTGTTGGTATTAAGCTTGGACTTCAAAGATTCTTCAGTTTGTTGATGTGTATATAGACTTATGTTCTATGTCAAAAAACTTTTACAGCTTTGTGTTTATTTAAAGGGCTCACATAGTATTGTTACAGGCCTTAAGTTGTGCTAAATGCAGCAAGTGTTGTGAGAATAAAGACAAAATTGGTCACAACTGGTCACATGGCTGCAACCTATACAGAAAATATTACCTAAACTTTTGAACATATATGGTATTTTAAAGGATTTAAAATCAAATCAATGGACACAAAAATTGTTTAGCCAAGCAATTTTATTGTTTTGTGTGCTCAAATTCCACAACATAACAAAAATAAACAGAATATATATTCCAAATTTAATGCGATGGAAAACAGTCTCAGTTCTGGGCAAAAAACACACAAATACTCAGTTGCCAATTTATTAGCTATGCCCATATTGCATTAAACTGATTGGTGTCTCTAATGTTTAGTCTATTCTGAATTATGTAAATGGCGGGGAACTAAATTTAGAAAACCTCTCAGTATGAGACAATGGAATTCAAAAGCATTGTTACATTATATATATTCATGAAGGTAGGATTCCTTGCAGGGCTGTTTTTTTTTTGTTGTTGTTCTTTTTTCTTTAAAATTGGACTGCATTAGTTTTAGCTGGATGTACCAAGTGTAAATTAATTTAAATTAGCTTTCATTTCAGACTTTGAAGCAAATGAAACAGAATAGTCAATTGATTGTGGTTTAATGATACCATTAATGCACACAGTTAAACACTAACGAATGTGAAAACAGCCAACTTAACATAAATGGCAACTGGACCAAAGCCTGAATTTAGACACAGCTACATTATCTGTGCTACAGTATTCATCACTTCAGCAATAATGTCTACACATTACACCCTTTTGGATAACAAAAGACGAAGCCAGAGTCAGTTTGTTTTCTGCACATTGGCATAGCAAGGGACACAAATAGAAAATAAAAATGTATAAACTGTAAAATGATATTAACAACATAATGAGTCTTAGTGAGGTGTTGGGCCACCAAATGCTGAAAGAATAGCTTCAATGTGCCTTGGCATTGATTCTACAAGTCTCCGAACTCTACTGAAGGGAAGAACACCATTCTTCCAAAAGATAATCCCTCCATTTGGTGTTTTGTTCCCTCTAAGGGGACAAGTGGACCCAAACCATGTCAGCAAAATGCCCCCACGGCCTAAAAGAGCCACCAGATCCCCTAACTGTAGGGGTCAAGCAAGATTTTATCCAGTTATCCTCAATCGGAAAGTGGCTCATATCCAACCAATTAACCTGTATAAAAAGTAAATTTAAGAAAGTTGAACGCTCCTTATTGTAAGCAAAGTCGAAGCCGATAGTCACCAGTTAGCATATTCACTTGTTAAACCAAAACACCGGTGCTACAAGTGAACGAATGAATAGCAACAAACAAACCCATATCCCTCAAGGCTAATTTATCATCACAGCTTGTTTAATATCCAAACGTCGTTGTATGGAGGAGTCGACTATTGAGTTTATAATACTACTACAGCAGATAAACTGAATATGTAAAAACAAAACAAGACGAGCTCGACACTCAGTTTGTTTGCCTCACCTCCAAGTTGGAAAAAACAAAACAAGACGAGCTCGACACTCAGTTTGTTTGCCTCACCTCCAAGTTGGATTCGGTGCTTCTGCGTTTACTAGTGTCGTGCCGTTCTTCAGATTGTGAGTGTTTCCTTTTCTTTTCAGTGCTACTTGACTTCTTTTTGAGCATTTTTAAGATAAATAAGTTGTTCACTCGTTTGCACACTTGCTAAAATTGAACGTCGCGGGCAATATGTGTCATTAGCAGGCGACAATTTCTTCTTTTTCTAATGGATTTTCGGCAGGTTGTATGCTGCGAGTCGTAATGCCGCCCCCTCATGGTGAGCAATATGCTGCAGGCCACTGGGGTTTACAACTACATTTCAGATTGAACTTTTGAGAAAACAGAGCAGAACAGAACAGAAAGGAAAAGAGGTCCATATCACTGCCCCTCCCTCCAATCCAAACCGCATTAATAAAAAAATAAATGAAAAAATAAATGACACAAAAAGTTCCTTGAATGTTTAAAAAACTCTTGAATTAACTTAATCTCTATGATCATAACCATGATTTGTTGATAAATTATGACTTTTGAATTATTTTCAATTTAATTCAAATTAAATAATCAATTCAAAATAACAAAAAATAACAATAAAATGAAATAACAAAATTAGATAAAATAAAATCACTTATTAAAATCAATCAGTCACTACTGTAAGTCATGCTGATTTTATCATGTCATTGTGTATGAAAGGTTCTATACAAATAAAATTGACTTGACTTGATTAAATCAAATAATGAAATTAAATAATATTACATAAGATTAAATGAATAAAATAAAATAATCTTAAAATTAAAAATGAATCTTAAATGCATTAAATTACATTAATTATATAAAATTAACTTAAATGGAAATGAATTGGTTGTTAAATTCAATTAAATAAAATTGATTAGGGGCATGTGTACTAATTTTTGGACTCCTATGTATTTTAGCACTAAAAGTAGTTCCAAAGTCTGAGAGAAGTTAGAGGCAGTCCAGGGGACTCCCAAGTTCTGCTCACAGGGTGCAGGAAATGTGCCACCTCGGATAAGGATTTTGGAAAGATTCAACAATAATGAACTCTGTAATGCATGTTTTGATGGTGGTTGAGTTAATAAGGATCCAATCAGTGCACCAAAATATTAAAACAAAACAATAACACCAGAGATAATGATTTACTTGGACACTGAAAAAATGCGATTCGGAATACCAATGAACTTGAAATACAGCCGATGTCTGTCAGATTGATTCATCAAACTAAAAATACACGCTTAAGGCAACATTTTGTTTGACATGAAATAATCACTAACTACAATAAATGAAACTGATTTCATGGTCACTGTCAGCGCCATTTGGGAGGACTCCTGCTACTTTGTGAATGCAGCCTTTGGTCTAATATTGTCTGGATGGATAAATATTTTCCCTTTTTTTTTCGAAGCCTATCTTCAGCTTTATATGACATCTTTTAAAATTGATGGCACCCCGCATTAAGACATAGGTTTTAATATCCTGTAAGTCCAAAACTAATAAACTCATAAGGATTTGAACATGTAATTTCATAATTTAACAATTACCAAGACTTGCAGGTGTAAACTATAAGGACATTAAAGCATTATAGGTGAGTATAGCCTGAAAATTCTCACATTCAATCTACCAACGCTCCATCCATCCAGTTTGCAGTTTGCATCTGCCTCGCCATTTCATCAAATGCTGTGTATAGGATTCATTACTACAAAACCTTCAAGCCTACTGTTGCATCTATGTCATTCAAGGTTTTTTCTTTCATATTTTAAATCAGACAGCACCATCCACACTTGTAATGTATGTTTGTTTTAAAGGAGTTCACAAAGGAATTCTGGGCAGCATAATGACAATACATACCTGTAGGTAATTCATGTCTTTAGACCTTACACTAATAATAATGCCAACAAAAGGACATGTGAAAATATGTATTGACAGTGAAATAAGACACCAAGATGTTAAATTGTTCTCAAAATCAAATGATGTCCCCTGACATAAACACAAAACATGACACCTAAAACTGAAGACACATCAAAAACAGAGGTCTAGTTTTCTCAGGCAGGTATATTTTTCACAATGCACATTCTGTCTTTCAGCCTATGAGATTTATATATCACATATTCATACAATTCATTATTATTTTGCAGGGCTTTTTGTGGAAAGTAACACAATCTTTAGATCCCTACAAAAGTTCATGAACTTAACTTTAAGGACAAGCTCACATTAACTTTAAATGATCTCCTGTCTGGAGCAGAATTACATCTAATCTCACCAATAAACAGCTCTGCTGCTCTTTTCAGCATGTCCTATTACCACCCAGGTAGCCATGCATTTTCTTTAGCCAGAGCAAGACACGAGTTTCAAGGTGGTGACGACACAAGAAAGCTGTAAATAACACTAATTGGCTTCCCCGCCTCTGCCTGAAATAAGGCAGGAGCCAATACGATGAGTGCCCAGGCACCATGGCGACAGCTGTCTCCACATAATGCAGGTTGTTATCCTGATGCCATCCGCCAAATTATGCAGTGGATATGGTGGGAGGCGCGCATCGATCACAATCACGTCACTGTGTGTTTTCTTTGCAACATCTGCTCCCATGTGTCTGGATATCACCTCGTTAAAAGGGCAATGATGGAGCTGGCACTGTTGAAGGGGACATTGAAATTGGGAGCCATGAAAAGGATCAGAAAAACAACCACACTGTGTGTGTGTAATTTCTGAGACCATCACAATAGCAAATTCTTGCATTCTTACATTAGAGGATGCTCATAGGAATCATTGTTTTATCATTCTCGCATTGTCTTCTTAACCCTGTAAGGCCCATGGTTGTAATATTACAACAATCACTTTCAGCTGTCCTAAAAAAAATCTTTAAATGTTTTTTTTTTAAAAGACCACATTTACATAGTCAGTGGGTCCTATTGTTCATCCTTGCAATGCTATTGGATAGTAAATGTGTGTATAGGTCCGGCCATCTGGCCATGAACTCACACTACTCGCAAACTTTCGGTGAAGCTCATCTCCTTGTTTTATTGGACTGAATTTTTCAAGAAAAAAGTAAGTAACATGTCTTCAATTTTTTTTGGTGATGATTATAATGTCTAGAACATGTAGATACTTAGTTATTGTGGAATACATTCATCAAACTTGATTTTGAGCATCTTATGTCTATGTTGTAATTCTGCAACGCTGGGTTAGTGTGGTAGTCAAAATAGCATGGGCTCCTTACACATTACATGGAGACAGTGCACCTCTCACATGTGCAGATATGGGAAAAATACTAATGGAAATATGATGTCTTTGAAGATTCACTATAACTAGATTCTAAATTGGTCTTCTCTGTTGAAATTTTGAGTTTAGACAAGAATTGAACAAATGAATAAACCGTTTCTGGTTGCAGTATTTGACGCTCTTTCTCTGTCTTATTAGTTAAAAAAAATGACATTTAACTGATTCTGAGTTTTTTTTCTGGGCTGTGTTTGTTTGACCAAATAGTCCTGTTACATGAGTAGGAACAGTTTCTCTGGGGGATGGTTGCTGCATTGTTCAGAGACAGGTGTGAATGGTCCTGATGAGGGGAGTTAAGTGGTCTGGGGGGATGAAAGTACTGCTTTAGGTATGTTAAGTAGAGAGCATAATAGATAGGGGTGTAAAGATAATCCGTTTTGGATCGATTATCGGTCTGTGACCTATGCGATCCGAGTGCACCGGTCCATGGAGCCCCAAACGGTTCAAATGCACTATGAATGGTTCGATGGCCCGGATTTACGGCCGCGAATCGGTTTCTGGCTCCACTGGTTCACATTCAAGTCCATAGAAATGTTGTCACTACCCGATTTGCGCGGCCTTGCGGTGTGTGAACTCTCACGAGACTCCAGTGAACAATAACGAAAGACGGAGTGTGATGGTGGTGTGAAGTAGCAAGGGATCATGGGAGTTGTTGTCTTCGTTGTTAAATAATCAGCTTCACCGGGATGCGATTACTCCGCTGTTCATGGTTCTGGATGTTTTAACCGGGAGCCGAATTATCCGCAGGGGTCTCCTCCTCTCCAGAACAAACGGACCCGGTGATTACAGGTAAAAACACTGAATGAAGCAGTTTCACCTAAAAGATCAGTGTTTTTTCCGACGATGTACAGCGACCCACGGACGTCAGATACGGGCTGTTAGCTGAGTTGCTGCCAATACTATAACTTTACATTCAGACGTTCGTCCGGTTTCTCCCGGGAGCCGAATTATCCTCAGAGGTCTCCTCTTCTCCTAAAACAAACGTACACGCAGTTTAAAATAATTAAAATACTAATTAAAACGGGTTTACCTAAAAAGCAGTGTTTCTCCTACAAAGTTTGGTGACGGCCGCAATGTCAGATACGGGCTGTTAGCTGAGCTGCTGCTAACACTATAACTTAACATTCAGACGTTCGTCCAGTTTCTCCCGGGAGCCGAATTATCCGCAGAGGTCTCATCTTCTCCTGAAACAAACGTACACGCAGTTTAAAATCATTAAAATACTAATTAAAACGGGTTTACCTAAAAAATCAGTGTTTCTCCTACAAAGTTTGGTGACGGCCGCACATCAGATATGGGCTGTTAACTGAGCTGCTGCTAACACTAACACTTAAAATCGTTAAAATATTAATTAAAGCTGTTTTACCCTAAGCACCAATAATTCTGATTTTTACATTTACTATTCCTCCAGGTGAGCAAATTATAAAGGTTATGTTGCCTGAATTTATATTTTCTCTGTTGGATAATAAACACTTTATCTATTTTGAAATGTCATTTCTGTTTTCTCTTTCTTCTCAGTAACAAAGCTTGGGAGATAAGTTGTCAATTTGTATCAAATCGAACCTAACCGGACTGGATCGAATTGAATCGTTTAGTATTTTTTGTTAATCGTCCCTGAATCGATCATAGGCTGTGAATCAAGATCTAATCGGACCGTTTTATTAGTAAAAGGTTCACACCCCTAATAATAGACTAGTTAGATAATATTGTTTGAATTTATTGGAATGTGTAAAAGAATTAGGATTAATGTGTATTGATATTATTTCGCCAGGAAACTACTTCTCAATCTTGAACACTTGGTCCACCACCCTATCTATTCCTTGAGTTCATATAATATAATACTTACATGTATCATTAATGCATATATTTATTATTTGTTTTTACTTTTTCCATTTCTGAATGCGACCAGCAAAGAGACACTTCTATACTGTGCAGGATGTGATTGTTGCCGTCCCAAATGGAGTGATTTTGAAATGGATTCAGAGAACACTGATGCCAGTGATGAGGAGGCAGATGAAGATCTCAGTGAAGTGGACAAAAAAAACTAACAACCCACTGACTTCTCAGCCAGTGATTATCATCAAGTCCCAACCAAACAAACACATCAAGCCCATTGACAAGACACCACTTCCTGAAAAGTTGCACATTTTCCAGTGAAGACGAGAAGAGGATGCTGCAGACACTCCAATGAAGGATGAACCAACATGCTGTACAGCAAGTGTGATGTTTATCTTTACTTTTCAGAAGAAAAGAAGTGTCTTTGGGATCATCGCTGCAAATGAACATGGCTGAACACTGGGACCAAGATTAAATTCAGTTTTGTAAACATTTTATGGATTAAAATTTTAATCAGTTTTTTTTAAATCAATAAATGACTATTGATAAACATATAACTGTTGCGTCATTATTATTCTTGGTATATACTGTTATGGGGCTAAATAGGAAGTCAATACTGCAAATGAACCTTCAGTTGTCCTGTATATTTGTTCAGGGAATGTGAGTGAGAATACAGGAATTCTGCTCCCACTGAAGCCCAACG